>OX376698.1:30561731-31161731 GCA_947389925.1 Coelopa pilipes | reverse complement strand
ACGAACGAAAACTTTGTTGAAATAGTCGAGCTTTTTTATTGCAACAAAAACAATTTCATGAAACCGAAACGTTTTGTTTAAATTCGTTTCCTGCGGCAACGAACAAAAGTGAAACTTGAATTTTTTTGAATTTGTGGGAATTTTTTTAATTTCTCAACTTATCACTCGGCATCGCCGACCCCGCCGCCGGCCGTCCGCGGCTGAGCGGGTTTTTCGGAGAGATGACAAATCGGTCCCGGTCTCACCTTTGCCGTAGCAACCGGTTTCCCACCTCTGAGGCACGCAAGAACACTTAGACTCGCCGAAATGAAGTCAATGAAGAGACGGGGAAATGCAAATTGGAATTAAAAACCCATAATAAATAAATACCAAGAGCCGCGGCGTTTTCGAACGCCCACTCGAAATCGAGCCTCGCGCCAAATGCCGCTGTCACTGACAACAAAAACACCAACGGCGGCAACAACAACCACAGCACCGATTACTCACATCAACAGCTCAGTTCCGAACGCGAGACGAGTCACACCGACCAACAACAACGCCGACTATCGATAACATTAATAAAACCAGGCACGAGAAACAGCTTCGTCAACCTTAAAGCCGCCGGGGCGCGGGGCGGCGTCGGGCGCAAGTCAAGCAACCACAGCGCAGGTATGCGAACAGCAACAACAGCAAACGGCACCCACAACAACAAAAGCACCAACAACACCACCGGCATATCAAGCACTAAACGACCACAATCAGCGAAAGCGTTTAAAACCAAAGTGAACCGAAAACAAATGAATTAAACCGCAGCGAACCCAGGCAAAACAAAACGAATGAAGCGAATTGAGTACACGAAATTGAAGAAATATTCAAAATAAGAACATCCATGGCAAATAAAGGCAAAACAACGCGCGACACGAGGCGCAGCGCCGAATTCTAGCGTGCCATGGAATCAGCTGAAACAGCGCCGGAATGTTTTCGACAGAGAACCAAAACAAAGAGCCCGAAATAAGTCAGCAAATATGTGCACGGAAAGTAGAAACCGAAAAATTGCTAATGAAAGCCATTGAGATGGATTCGGGAGAAGTTTTTATTTGAATGGGAATTCACTGGCACATGCTCCAAAGTGAAGAGCAAACTGAAGTGACTCGTGATCGGGAGTAGAAGAGGAATCGCAATAGTTGCAGAGAATTCGTTTCGACGGAAGCTTATCAGGAAAGCCTGGGCAACGTCAATTTCCGCCGATTCCGATTCGATTCGAGGGGTTCCGGGAATTTTCCCGACTCGAAGTCCAAGTGGGTCGCGTTGACCGAGTGACTTCTTCTAATTGCAGGGCGAATTGTTTGACCACCCTCGCCCAACCCCGACCCCCACCGATTCGAACGCCGTGCCGGCACCGCCGGTGGATCAACAGAATGCCTGCAAGCGCCGGAAGCCGACGAGTTGCACTTGGAAGCCGAAGACAAACGGCAAAATGTCGTCCTGGGCCGATTGGGCAGGCCGGTGTCGATGATGGGAGGAGCCTGGGTCGCTGGGGAGGCTGAGTCGGCTGGGTCGAGCTCGACTCGCAGGTGGCGAACCCAAGGCAAACAACTTAACGGCCGGAATAAGCGGCGGGTGGGGACGGCGGCGAGTGTGGCTTGCGATTTGCCCCAGGCGCCCCGCCTCCGGTGGGGTGGGGAAGACGCAGAACTCGGCGTTTGACACGTTCCGACTCGGCAGCAATCGCTGCGAATGCAGCAATCGTCGCCGTTCCAACGAAGTCAATCACCAACAGAAATGAGTCATCGTTAAGCGATGCCGTTCAATCACGGAGCCACAGGGGCTCCCTCGGAGACGGGAACTTCTCCCTCTACGCGGGAGTCCATCTGGGTCGATCAAGTTCACTCAAGGCTGGATTGAGGTCGCTACATCGACAAGTGGAGAGAACACCACGGAATTCCAAGGCGTCGTTTGTAGGCTTGGAGAAAATGGCCAAATGGGAGTTGAAGGAAGTCGCAGAGCCGAAAGTGAGGAGGGAAATCAAAACATAAATTCGTAATAAATATCGCAATACTGAAATCCTCCCAAATCCACTCCGCGATTCCAGCGAAGCCACCCGTGAAATCCTCGCACCCTGTCCCCGGCCTGGCTGCCAGCGCACCCTCGACCAATTTCAATCTCAGAATTATCGGAATTCGAGGGCAACCAAACCAAACAAACGACGCGCACCGAAACAGAACGAAATGAATGCTGGGCAAAAGATGGCAGCTCGATAATTGGCGGAAAATTGTTGAGAACCGTGCGGATTAAAAACGCCGCGCACTGGCAACCCCTTGATCGGCTGCGAGGAGGGCAGCGAGCCGGCCAGCACCAATTTACAGGGGTCGGACAGCCGGACGGACGGGGGAGGACAGACCGACCCCAGACAAAGCGACGGCTCGACGTAGGTGGCGGGCTCTTGGGTGGCAGGACCAAAGCCGGACCGACGGACGCCCGCGATGGATGGACGGCGGGAGAAGAGGCGATGAGTGGCGAGGCGGAGGGCGCAACAATTAAATCCCATTAAAATGAAATACAACGAATTGTTCTATGTTGTTGCCACTGCGGGCTGTTGTCGTTGTCGCTCTTGTTGTTGTCAGCGGTGTTGTTGCTGCTGTGATGCCGCCCCCATCCTCACTGCATGCGCATTATCCTCATAATTGAATATTTCCGGCCCTCGCTCGCCCACTCGCCCACTCGGTCAATCACATTTTAATTCACTCGAGGGCCCGAACGAAACGAAACGAAAGAAAAAATGGGAATTAATTGTTTCAAGTGTTGAAAATCGCTTCCTCCCCTCCCCGCTCTCCTCCTCGCCCTCCCGCGGCCTGATTGTTTTCTGGAAATCGCATTAGTTGCCGAAACCGCTTAAGTGCGACCCCGCCCGCCCAGTCCAGGACCAGCCCAGCCCAGCCCTGCCCAACCCTTCCAACCCCGACCCCTCCCCCTCCACAACGCGCCATCCTCCCGGGCGGTGCGAATTTTAATTTAATTGTTCGGGAGCGCCGGAAGATTTGATGGAGCGTTTGGGATTATTTTTCCCGTTGTTGTTGGGTGAGTCAGTGGGAATTGTCGTTGTTGTTGCAGATTTTTGGCGCCTGCGGCCATCAAAAGTTATCGATAATTTCAAAGCTTTTACGCTTATTGCAGATAAAGTAGAAACGCAAAAATAAAACTCAGTCCATGGAACGTTTGAAATGTGTAGTAAAAAACTTCGTTTTGAGCACGGTCGGCCCGCAGGTCAAATGCATTTGCTCGCGATTTTCGCAAAAACCTGTCCGAATAAATTCGTTTTTTGTGTCAAAGCTCAGACTTTATTGCTTTTTCAACTTTTTCAAAGTGGATTGGAATTAAATTGTAGCTACTTTGGCTCCACCAATTGCCACTAATATTTTTACTCTTTCCAATTTGTGCTCAGCTATTTAAATTCAATTAACATGAATGTTGCTTTACGGGATTTTACACGCCTGTTTTTCGGCCCTGGGTCGATGGCGTGTGCGAAGTTTGTTGTTTTTTGAGGATTTCACAGGTCGAACAACGGCTTTTACTGAGATGCAAACACTTTGGCAGTTGACAATTTGACGCCTATCGCTTGCAAGGACTTCGGGTCGGACGGAAGTTTCACGAGTCCAGTATTTTGGCGAAAAATTGTTTTCAGAAGGTGCTGCGGCTTGGGGGACCACGAAGTGGAAAAAAATGTTCTGAGTAAAAACAGCACTCGAGTAAACAGAATTTGAGCATTACATTGTGATGGAATTCAACAAAGACACCCAGTGAGGCAGGGCTTTGAATTGAAGCGTGGATGAAGAATTGAAAGAGAACACCGTGGAGTCTGCTCAGGCCCAGTGCGGGAGAAGACGAGAGTCCAGACTGAGACGCAGACCGAGCTCCACTTAAGCGCTTCCGCCAGAGCCCGGTGGCCGGTGCGTGGTGCGCACTGGAGAGGTTTCCACTTAATTTTCGGAAAACGCTGCGGCGGCGGCCGAAGTTCGAGCAGCTCCTCGGCCGTGCGCTGAAAGACGTCTGCGAATTTAATTAAGTTTCGCGTCCGGGCCGGCGACGTCGGCGGCCAGACAGAGTCGTCGTGTGGGACTTCGGCCAGACAATCGCGAGGAATTCGCTCAGGCCATAAAAGTTGAGCGAGAAATATAAAGAAATGTAGAAATAATTCTTCATAGAAGAAATACGGTTTCGCAGATGCCGGCGAATTAATAAAAAGAACTGCGAGAAGCTGCGAAATTCGCGAGGAAATTAAGTCGAAGCCTTTGGCAGACGAAACGCCAGCGTTGGAATTTTTTTTGAGTGACGTCCAAAGAGTGGAAAATTTACGATCATGATGGAGAAAAGTAAAGTGTTCTAAAGAAATGCTGTTTGCGGCTTTCTGAAATTTGCTTCCATTATTGAACAACATATTTTCTGTCTTTAGAATTCAAAAAAGTTCAAAGAATTTTCCAAATTTCCTTTCAAGGTCCGAATATTTGCCTCGTTCATTTTCTTCATTTCTTCAAAACTCATTTTATTATTTGAGTTTCTCCATTCGACGTCATCTGCTTCACAGTCTTGTGAACATCGCCCCGTCCCTCTCCCTCCCCCCGCCCCTGCCCCTCCGCTCTGCACTAACCTCGTTACTAAAGCACTTCTTCCTCTTCTTCTTCGTCCCATTGCAGGTAAATTAAACGAGTTCATTAACACTTGGCGAGACTGGGTTTCGCGTGGTAAAAATTCGTATTTCGAAACCGCTGACAACAACAACAGCGACAGCGACACTTCAAACACAGAGAAGAACAAGCAGGCAAAAAATTATATGGCAACGCCGCGAAAAGCGTGCTGTGAAAAATTCCCAGAATTCCAGCGGCAACAGCAACAAAAGGTTTCGTTTTGCCTCCGCTCCACAAACGAACCGCCGGCGTCGCCATCGAGTGATATTCGAGCGGACCGACGGACGGATGGAGGGACGGAGGGACCGACATGAGCACATATCGAGAGCCGGACAGATAGGCCGACAGACACTGCAGACATTTGGACATTCAGCCGAGAGACCAAAGGACGGGGACGAGCCACGGACGGACGGACGGACGGACGGACGGACGGACGGGGCCAGCCAATGATGTCTATGCACACCCACCTATCGACCGGCCGATGGATCGATGTGCTCCAACCTGACTGCGGAGAGGAGGCAGGGTGAGAGAGACAGAGAGTGGGACAGAGAGAGAGAGAGAGAGATAAATATTTGTATATTATAACAGATCGAATTGAAATTTATTGCGAAATCGGAATCGCAACCGCAGTGGCGTCAAAAGCGCGGCTTTAGATCTTGTTGTTGTAGACATTTTTGTTGTTGTTGCCAAATTTGTTGTTGTTGACATTTTTGTTGTTGTCACTTTTGTTGTTGTTGTGCGAAAAAGGTATTAAATTTCGTAGCAGCGACGGCAATCGGAGTAGAAATCGGAGGAAACGCTCGATGACCCATCGCTGGAGCTGAACAACAGCGATGACAACGACCATGACAACAACAACAACAACAACAACCGAGTGTGCGCCACGCCTCGGGTGACGGCGACGCGACCCGACGCGCCTCGCGCTGTCCAGACACCAACAACAACGACAAATAGAGGAAAAAGAGGGCGACTCAACGGTTGACTGACCCCGTCCGTCCCGGGCCGTCCACGGGAGCCGCCACACCCTCCCCAGCCGGTCGCGAAATTCGACCCCCGCCGCCCCTCCACACAAACCGCTCGTCGGGGCAGCGCGCGGAATTCGACGGATGTCGAAATTCCTCGAGCTCGGATCGAAATTTCATCGCGATCCTCGCGATTCACTGCCGGCTGGTAAAGTCCCTCCACCTTCCACATCTGGCGAAAACGAGACCTTTGAAAACGCTCAGCAGCTGGCAAAAACTCGCCGAGACATCGATTTATTGACCTGGAACATTTCCTTGTAAAATTTGAGTGAAGAACTCGATTTGTCGGTCGAATCTTCAAACCACCGAAAGTCCATTGCTCGTAAAAGGCACTTCCGACAAATTCCCTCACCCCGAATTTCGACCGCTGCCTCTGCGGAGTTCCGAGGAAGTTCCTTCCTCGTCATGTATACATTTATGTATACATATATAAATCCTTTCCCCCGGCCGGCAGTCGCCTGCGCAGCCGCTGGTTGCGGCTCAACCGAAACATTTCCAGTCCACTCGGCTCGCACTCGTGTTCTGGACTGCGACGCACCCACGTCGCGGACGCGTCGGCCCATTTACCACCATCCCCTCCCCCCCTCGGCCCGTCCAGGTCCGAATCCGACGGCTGGGGTCGGGGTCCGTGGCCGCCGCGGCTCAGCCTCGCAGACTTAATTCGATTCAATCACTTCGGGTGTGCTCGTGTAGGTTTTTATCGGCTTTATGGGATCTTCTGAACGCTGACGTTGTTGTTGGGTTCGGCATTTCCCCATTTTCAGCGTTTCTTCCAGGCCGGCTTTCACTCCACGCGCGCCCTCGCTCTCTCGCTCTCTGTCGATCTGCCCCCGCCCACGTGCGTCGAAATCTCGGTACTTATGGGGCGAGGGAAATGTGTGTTAATCGTTACAATTGCTTTCTGTTTCAAATCCATCCACTGATTGACAGCTCCTCGTCTCACCATCCCCCGCTCCAGCACTCCGGGCCCATCTCTCGCTCCCTCTCCTTCTCACTGTCGTGCAGCTGGCTCTGAGTCTGTCCCTCTCAGGCGCGGGTCTTTAAAGTGTCGATCAATCACTGCCTCCGACGCTTCAAACGCATTTCTCCGCCATCTCGTCCCAGTCGTCTCCCGATGCCATTTCCTCCAAACACCCCTTCCACCCGTCCTTCCCCCGTCCTGCCCTGCGTTCGCACTTAATCTACGCCCGCCCTTCTCTCCCCAGCCAGGCCTCCTTCTGTGTCTCCGCGTCCGTCCCAACGACTGTCTGGGGTCTGTCTCAGTGCATGATTCTGTGCCTGTTTGGTGCCTGCCTTTGTGTTTGACTCTGTGCCTGTCTTGGTGCGTGCCTCGGTGCCTGACTCTGTGTATGCCTGGGTGTCGGTCGTCTGTCCCTCTGGCCGGCTCAGTGCGCTGGTTTCATACCGCCCGATGTTGCGAAGTCTATGCCGTGTATTTAAATATTTGCCCCATTCTCAATATGGTTTTTCGTACCACATTCTTCCCCACTCCATGCTCCATGTTTTTCATCAGCCGGTTGTTTTTCGTTTTCCTATGCTTCGTTTTCGTTTTGTTTTCATGCCACATTTAATTCCAGTCCATCGCTGCCTCCCCCTCCGTCGTTCTCCGCTCTCGCTCTGTCGCGGCTGCCCTTATCAGCACGCTGTCTTTGTCTCTGACTGAGTGACGTCTGTCCAGCTGTCGCTTGTTCGTCCGTCCGTCCGTCTGTATCTTCTCTTTGTGTGGAATTATTTATGGACTTATGAAAAATGCCTTTGTCCCGCTTCGGATTCTCGCCAATAATGATTTTTTAAAGCGGTTCCGCCAGCCTCCCTCGAGGGCAACGAGTTTCCCCTTGCCCGAAGGCTCGAATAAAACTCTCAGATTAAGGACGTCATCATCCTCAATTCCAACGATCGCTTTTTCCACCACCCTTCAGAGCTCTTACCCCGATCTGAAGTGCTCTCAGAACAAAACGCACTCTCTCTCCGGTCGAATCTCGCCAGTTTTGCCTTCGAAAATCCCTCCCAGGCACGTCGCGCGGACCGAAAGCCCCTCGATGAGCGGACCTCGGCTTGGGTCGCCGGACCGATTAAGTTCCTGATATGATAACATTTGTCATTACGAAACCACCTCTCGTCCGCACTAATCTCCGTTAGAGCCAATTATTTCGCTTTCGCTCTTTCCATCTATTCCTGTCTGTTTCCCCTTTGTTTTTCCTCGCTCGTTCGCTCTGGGCGAGTCCTTGCGTGGCAAAATATACCCGGGAGCAGCAGCCGTAAGCCAATTACTTTCTCTTTCGAGGATCGGCTCCCGAGTCCCAGTCTCCGCTCGCCCTTCGCCCCGAGGAGGCGAGTCCGGGCCGTTTATGCAACGGCGAACGTTAATTGCACATCGGAAACGCATGAACGCCATATTTCAAGGATGAAGGACCGGCAAAAACGACCGGGACCAAGGAAGCCTGGCGGGAGGCGACCCAAAGCGGACCGCACGGAAGCCAGCGGAGGAGCAGACACGTGACTGTAAGACCCGGGCCTGTGGACCGACAGCACATGCTCATCATCGTCTTCAGCAGGGCCTCGTCAATGTTGTCGTCGTCGTCGTGGTCCTCGTCATCAGTTGCTTAAACCTTTGTACTTGCTGGCTGCAGCTCCCGCCAGCATCTTCACTTCATCGCATCGCATCGCCCGACCACCTGCACTCGCCTCCTCCACCCACCTCCTTCTATCGTCACCTTCCGCAGTTCCAACTTCGCCCTCAGCGCCTCCAACTTCCCCCTCGGCACCCGAATTCACCGTCATCGTCATCGTCGCCATCGTCGTCGCAACTCCCAGTTCAGCCTCACCACCTCCGGCGCCTTCGCCATCATCCTCGCCCACAACGACGACGACGGCCGCCAATGCCATGACTCATAAGCCAATAAGACAAAATGGCTAACAGGAAGATCAGTCCCCGAGGGGCGAGGGCCAGCGGGTGACGTCGCCAGGATCAGGAAATTAAGCAACCGGACGGGAGGAGCCGCTGAAGACTTGGGTAAATATTCAACTAAAATGTATTAGTCGAGGCAACGGCGATGGCGCTGTCGTTGATGGCGAGGATGCTGGTGACGCCAGCGGTGTCGGTGCAGGCAGGGAGCGCCGGACGACGGCCTGGGCCTGGGGACGCCGCCTGGACGACTACGAGGGCGAACTTGCGGGTCGAGGACGACACTCAGGATGTCGACGGGAAGCACGAGATGATGAGGCGGGGCTGGGGAGTGGGGACGATGACGACGAGTCGTGATAATGACGACCAGTTGTGATAATGACGCCGAGTGATGGTTATGTCGATAACTTCGAAGATGATGACGGAAGTCGACGGTGGAGTTGAAAAAGGAGAATAGTTTGCTAAATCGACATGTAAAATCCTCAAGGCAAATAACTGTGGAGCGCTGTCACCCAGAGAGCCACCAGAAAGAGCAAGCGAGGGAGGAGAACGTGGTATTTGCCGAAGCAACTGAGTGCAGCGGCAACCGCAGGATGGCACACAGGACACGGAGGGAGCCAAGTTGGCCCGAAGTTGATCTCCGGGCAGATGGGATTAAAATTACAGCAGATTGGAAGGGACGAATTCGAGACAGGTTGCCAGGGCTGTCGACGAGGACTGCGATGACGAGGACGGGGAAGGCGAAGGAAACGAAAAGCTGGCTTAAGTCGAGTCCACGACCCTCAGCCGGCACGTGAGTTTTCGTGGGCGCAAATGAGCTGAGGAAACTGTGGAGTGTGGAGGAGGTGAGGAACAGGGACGAATGATGACGAAAATGAGGTTTATGTGAAAATGTCGACTTCTGGACCGCAATCAGTCGCTTCAAGTGAAATTCCGACTACTGAATCTACGCGTCGCAAATGCCTTGACAGCCGTTTCGCAAGACAACGGAAACTAATGGAATCGTGCGAGTTTCCTTGAATTCGTTGCTTATACCAATTAAATTTGGGGAAATTTCCAAATCCCTGGTCGTCGTCGTAGGGCGGCGACGAGGGAGGTTCGTTTGCCGGGTTGTTTGCTCTGGAAACGTGCGTCAACCGCCGCTGGCAGGCGATTATTTATTCAGGCCAGGTGAATTAAGAGCGGAATGTTGCTGTTGTTCTCTTCTTGTTGTTGTCTCGGATTTGATTTGATTAAATTAAACTCTTTGTTCGAGTGACGTTTTACACGATTTCACTCTAATTGCGAGTTTCCACCGACGCCCGCCCGCCCTCGCCTCGGCCCCGACACCGTACAATGGCATTAATGTTTTACGAGTGTAATAACGAAATTACAAAGCAAACTCAACAACGATGGCATCAACAACAACAACAACAACAACAGCAACAACAGAGCATGGCAATTAGAAGAACAAAATGTCAATTGATCAAATTTGAAATTTGAATGAGTTGCATATGAAAAATGGCCCGAAGATAAAGCGTCAATCAAAGTAGTCGGAACGAGAACAACAACAACGACAAGAGCACCAGCCACAACAACGACATCAGCAAATGTAAGTGGCTACAACAACATCGATAATTGCGATAATTACAAAAACCAACTTGACACATCAACCTCGTTTACAACGGCCACTACACAAACACGGTATTAATTAATACAAAGGTCTCTCCGTCGCTGGGGCGGGGAGCGCAACGTGACGGAGGAAGAGGGGCGGCAGCGGGAGAGAAGGGAGAAGGGCGGGGCCATCAATTGAATTGTGAATGAAAAGCACTTGACTTTCGGCTCGAAAATTACAGCAGATTGTGGTCACAAAAGGCACGTAAGGACCTAAACAGGTGAATAAATAGAAGACAAAATGGTGCCTAACTGTTCATCGACGAGCTCATTATCGGTAATTGCAGGGAAAACAATTAATAACAACAACAGCAGCAGGAAAACACTTGTGAAAATCCGCCTGTCATGCAGTGACGAGTGACGAGCAAGAAAAATTGGCGGCAAAAAGTGCAGCACGGAGTTGTTAACAACAACACCAACAGCAACAACAATAAGAGAGAGCCAGAGCCATTGGGAGCAACAAATGACACATCAATCAAAGGATGGGGCGGAAAAGCGCAGAGGAGAGGGAGACGGAAAACTCAAATCACTCCGGAACAATTGCAATAGCCCGACTCTCCCGCTCCCTCCCACTCGCTCGCTCGGCACCGCCCGAGGCCCTTCGCCCGAAATCCCGTTAACGTTATTTGCAACACGGCCCGCCAATGGCCGCCAGGACCGTTAGGAATGGCCAGTCGTCGACGTTGTTGCTGCCCTGCTGCTGTTGTTGTGGCCGTCCATTGTTTGGGCGCTGCCGTTGTTCTTGTTGCCGTTCCAATTGTCCGCCCAGTCGATGGCCTGATTGACTGTCAATTGCGTGTGGCCGCCGCGCAACAGGTGGCGCTCGAGCCGACCCGACCCGACCCCAGCCCGCTCGATGGGCGGCAGGGCAGGGCAGGGCGAGGGCCGTGGGAACGTCGCGAGGATATTTACGGCCTGTGGAGGGGGCGGGAGAGTCCGCTGCGTAATTGGAGGGGCCGCCGGGGGCGGTCGTCATGGACGGTCGATGGATGGACGGTTCGCCCTAGCGAGGTGAAATTTATGATCCGGCCATAAGCGACGACCCGGCCACGTGCAACAGGGAGCGCTTTTTGGGCGGATTTCGGCGACGGCTTCCCGAATTCTCCTCTTCCTGTGGCTCGCGTTGCTTTCCCTCGCAATAAATACGAAACGAAGTAGGAAATGAATGAAACCCATTGGCCCGGCGACAAACGGAGGCCGGCGGCGACCCGGCGGTTCGCCCAGAGCAGCGACAGCAACAAATAGCATGGGCCCAGCAACGACCACGCTCGAGTCGCTTCTATTGCTGGTATTTTTGCCTTGATTTCTCGGTGTTTCCCGACAAGTCGCCGAGCCGAGAAAAGGCCGCGGGAGCCAATAAAACGACGGCGGCGACGACACTGTAATAGAAAGAGCGGTGCATGCGGCGCCCCTCTCACACTCACACAGTCACGCCCACTCGCACACACACTCACGCCCATGCACGTGCTGAATGAATGCGTAAACAAATCTCCATCGCTGCGTTTTCACTCAATCATCGAGGCAGCTGGAGACGCCGGAAGCTCCAGAAGAGCCCATGAAGGGCGGCAGGGCGGCCGCAGGGTGCGAGAGCGAGGAAGAGCGAGAGGGAAACGGAATTTAATTTGTTACTTTTGCCGCCGGCACCGACGCCGTCTTGCTGTAGCCGGGCGCTCGTCGTCGTCCTCTTCAAATTGATTTTCGCACCGAACTCGACCCGGCCTCCATCACCCCACTCGCTCCCGCTTTGTGTTTCTTCTGGTGTACAAAGGAGTCGCTGTTGGCGCCTTGAGCTGCTTGACAAATGGAGCTATTGATTGAATTCAGGAATAGATGAGTGGAAATGTTATTGAATGGTGCATTATAAATAAAGCCACATTGGACTCGGGGCGGGGAGTGGGCGAAGGCCAATCAGTGGACTCTGCCGCTCTCTCGGAATTCTGGGAAGGAAATATTATTAGAAAGTCGCCGCGGAACAGAAGGAAAGTCAAAAGGCACTGCCTGGGCCGACTGAATGAGTGAAAATGGAGGCGGACCGGGACGAAATTGGGGCCTGTGAGTGGCCTTCGAGCAGCTGCTTCGCAATGAACCCCGCATGAGGGCGGCGGCTCGAGTTATTTAATGTATTCGTAGATGGCTCTGGGCGAGGGCTAAAGAGGTGCATTACTTGGCAATTTATGGCCCATTTCGTCGCGAGTTGAGTGGAATTCCAGTCGCATCGAGCCACTATCGCGAAATTAATTGCGAAAGTTCGCGGGAATTCAATGAGCATCTTGCGTTTTTCGCCTCACCGGACGGAGCGAGTGCTGGCGACAGAAATAGCAGGACGAGTCAAGGGCGAGACGACGACGACGCCTGCAACGGCAATGGAAATCGCCACAACTGCTCCAGGACAATGACAATAACTCATCGCCCGCTTCCACACTACTTCGACGAGCTGCGCTCCGCGCGGTGGGCGCCCAAATGGGCAAAGCCAAGGGGCGAAACGGAGATGAAAAACTCACTCAACGGCGGCGAGGACAATGAGGAAATTTCAGCTCGTGGTTAATTGTTTTTGCACGCTCGGCAAGGCATAGAAAATGAGTGGCGACAGCAAAAACAACGACAACAACCACTTGCAGGGAAACCAATAACGTCGACGGCGTCCGACATGGGGCCCAGACGCCCACGGGTTGGGCAGCGAGGGGGGGGGGCGTGCGGGGTCATTTTCGCAAAATATTATTAGCGAAAATTACAACAACAACAATCATGGGAGATCCCAAGCAAAAAGCAATAACACCAGAGGCAGGCGATAGAAAACCGGGTTCCGAGGGAGAGAGAGAAGGGGAGAAAGGGAGGCGAGACGGAGTGTCGGACAGCGTGGGCGGGGGAGTGGCGGGGCCCGCGATGAATTATGGAGAATTTTGTGCCATCCGCCGGCCACGCCCACGGAGCCGAGAACGATGAGAAGAGAAGAGAGGGAGGGGAGACGGCGGAGGGAGGTCGGTCGGACGTCGGAGGTCGGAGTAGGTGCAAGTGGTGGATCGAAAACAATTAAAAATGGCGGCGCACGAGCTGAGCGCAACCCGTTCGCAGATTAATTTTCGCTCGAGCCGCGTGAAATACTGAATGCATCCTCGTTCGCCGTCGCCCGGCTCGCCGACTCCCTCCGCCCTCCTACGCTGTCTCCTGCGCGCTCTCTCGCTCTCTGTTCCCGCTCTTGCCTGCTGCGATCTGCGAGTCTCCGCCCAGCGTCCCGCGGTCCTCCCATCGTCCTATCCTTGGCTCGACGACCTCCGACCCGCGCCCCGCTCCCTCTCGCCCGCTCCCTCGCTCACTCCTTGTCTCCTTCTGCTCTCTCCCGCCCGCTCCCTGTCTCGGCGCTCGTCCTGCAGCCGGCTGCCGACGCCTCCTGGCCCTCTGCCAATAGTAATCGAATATTGAACTGCCTCCAGGCCATCTCCGCCCCCTCGCCCCTGCGCCGGGTCCGATGCGTCCACCTCCCCTCCTGGCCCGGCTCTTCCAGGGACTTGCGGGGATTTTGTTCGTTTTAATGAATTTATAAGCAGAAAATTGCTTCATGTCCTGCACCCATTGCTGTCGTCGTCGCTGTTGTTGCCCTGTTTGTTGGCTGTTGGTCGTTGCTTTTGCAATTCGTGTTGCTCTCTCGTAATTCGGGTTGTTGTTGTAGTTTTTGTTAATGCGATTTTCAGCTCAAGTCCTCGAGTGCCATTAAAACTGCCGAAATATGGCAAGTTCGTCCTCCCTCGACCCCCCATGTGCGCTGTGTTGGACGTTGCCTAATGAATTTACGGGGATTTGTGGATTGGCAGCTAGTTGTGGAAATTCCCCCGTCCTCTGTGTGGTGGCTGTGCTGGTTCGGCCGCGCTGCACTTCCGCTGTCATCGCCCCGAGAGCCTTTGGCCGGCATACTGCAAGTTTCCAAGTGGCACGGCTTATTGCGGCGGATGTTTTTCGTCCAAGCCCACGCAAAGTCGGCGCATTTCACCGCAGTGGTGCGGAAACCGCTCGACTTGAGCCCTTTCAAGTCGCGAAATGCTTCCAATCCTCTCGGCGCTGAGTGGGAATCAACCTTTCTCCCAATTTCACTCAATTCAGTTCGACTAAAGCCACATCGGAGACACCGCCTTTCGAGTGGTCGAAAGTCTGATGTGCTCAAAATGTGTGTGTGTGTGTGAGAGATTTTTGGTATTGATTTATTAATGAGGCTGCAGCGAGAGGTCCTCGACATCGCGCCATCGTCGGGCTCCTCATCAACGCCTTCATCGTCGTCATCATTATCGGCGTCGTCATCGTCGTCGTCAGGAGATGCATTTTTTAGTAGTTGTTGTTGTTGCTGCTGCTCCTGTTGCCTTTAATTTTCCTGTTGATCAGCGTCGATGAGCGTCAGGCGTCGACGAGAGGACCGAGTGCTTTGAGTGCTTTTCAACAGTCCACTTGTGTTAATTGAGTGTTTTTCCAGCACTTCACACGTACGCGACGACACACGCAGCCAGGCAGCGTGAATGTGTAGGAGAGGGAGAGAGAGAGAGAGAGCCGAAGGAGTGATAGAGAGAGAGAGCCAGCGTCGTGAATTGCAACACTTTGTGCTTTTGGCAATTATTTTTTCATTAAACCCGCTCGAGTGCCGAAAGAAGGAGGACAACGAGCAAGGACAGAGGGATGAAAAGGAGAGGGAGACAGACAAGCAGAGAGAGAGAGAGAGAGCGAGGGAGAGGGCGGGGAAAAGTGTCACTTATAAATAATTCCTTCTATCAGCCGGCACCTCGCTCTCGGCTCTCGCACACGAACTCACCGAGCGACGGCCGGACGGACCGAGGAGCACTTGATTAAAAAGTGGAGAACAAAAAGTCGGCGTCGTCCTGAGCGCCATCAAAGGACATGTTTGTCCTCTTGATTGTCATCCTTGTGCGTGTGTTCGCTGTCGTGTTTGCCCAAAGGATGCGCGTGTGGAAATTATTAAGGGTTCGTCCGTCCACTCGTTCCTTCCACCGGTCGTCTGGCCGTCCGTCCTTCCGTCCTTCTCGCCACCTCTCCAGCGATTCCTCCATCATTTGTCCATCCGTCCCCCAGCCGTCCGTCCGTCCGTCCGTCTCTTCATCTGTCCGTGGGTTTTTGCGCCCGTGTTTGCTTTGTTCGAGGGACTGGAGGACTCTTCACCGGAATGAAAGACGTTCCCGGTGTTGATGACGAGGACTCGGCGTTGATGAGGCGGCGGCGATGATGATGAGGGCGGTGACGACGAGGGCGAATGTGAAAACGACGATAAGAACCAGGACGACGCCGGCGACGGCTCTGACGAGGATCCTTTGAAGAGCCGTGAACAGACTGCGAAGCGGCCAGCGACAGGTTTGTTTGCCTCGAGGCTGTGGCGAGTTGCACGCGGGGCTGGAGCTCGGTGTCGGGCCGCGGCTGTGTTTAATGAACGGCCTGTGCTCGGCGCCGACAGCCTGTGGCCGCCGCGGTCTGGCTCTTGCGGGCCGGCCTGATTGTTGTGGCCAACGCGGGCGCCGTGTTTGGCCTGCGGGCAGGAGGTCCGGGCGGACGAGCCGAGCCGTCACTCAATGCGGGCGACGTTTGCACCCAATTGTCGCGTGACAACGAGCCCGCGCAGAGGTTTGTCCTGGAAGACGATGGTCGCGAAGTTGCCGCGGACAGTGGCAGGAAGATAATCTCTGATTTTCGACACCGTCCAACCGGCCCGATTTCGACTGCTTCCGCCACTTCTCCGTTTCGTCCAACGACTTCCGGAGAAGCCACACGCAACAGGTCCTCGTGGCCAATTGGACACCTCCGCAGTCGTTCCTCACGCAATTGGCGCCCACCCGCCCTCTCAGTGGCCGCGCCTGCCTCGCTCGGAGCCATCGTAAATCCCGACCGGCTGCTCGTAAATGCAGGCAATTTAATTTCCCACCCCACCACCTCCTCGCCCCTTTCCGGCGGCGTTTCCGATACGTGGGCGGCTGGTGGCGAAAATGTTGCCGGTCGAACGCACGGATGCGGAATTAAAAGCAGGAGCTTAATTTTCTAATTACGACGAGCCGCGGCTCCTGCCGAACGCCCGCCACCCGCCGCCGCCGCTGAGCCAACCTGGCCCTCACTCTCCGGTCTCTCCCGCCTGGCGGCCGTAAAGCATGCGCCGATTACGCCGCATTTCACGCAGTTTACGATCCCGGCGCCGGCAGCTGCTCCTGGGGACCCGGCCTCGCCGGCGGCCGCTCGTAGGCCGGCGTCAGATTTTTTCAATAAAGGGGCAACCGAAGAAGAGGCAGAGGCGGAGCGCCCGAGAAATTGCGGCGTAAAAGCCGTGGATGGCGGACGGACGGACGGACGGATGGCCGGGGACGGCGAAGTCGTAAAAGTTCGCGCACTTCGAATCCTTTGGAGCGCCTCAGCTTCCGCGCGAACTCGAGCCCCTGTTGTTGCTGTGTTATTTATGCGATTACAACAACATCCCGAGCAACATCAACAACAATTTCCCCCTCGCGCTCTCCCACCCGGCAGGAGCGAAATACGAGGGAAGTTTCTTCACTTTGCTGCCGCTGCTCTTACATGTGGGTCCCGCGGGATCAGCCGGGCTGCGGGCGGGAGGGAGGTTGGACACACGGCACGTGTGTGTGAGCGTGTGCGGAGCTCGGGGTGTGTGTGCGTGTGTGCTGTGTGTGCTTCTCGGGGCTTCTGGGAGTCCGTTTGCGCTCCTGGCTTTGTTTTTTATTCCGCTCCCGCAGAAGGGCGACCGCTGAGGTTTCCGCACTTTCTCGGAAATCACACGAGGTGAAGTGGCGTTGCTGCTGTTGATGTTGGTTGTGCCGGTGCCGTTGCTGGTAGTGTCTGGGGCGGCGACGTCGGGGAAATAATTTCCTCCGGCAATAATTCCGGCACCGCGCCACTGAGAGAGAGGGAAACAGGCTGGAGAAAGGGGAGGGAAACAGAGAGATAATTTTTTGGCAAACACTCGTTGAACCCTCCCCGCACTCCGGCCTTCGTCGCCCCGCCGCCGCTGACCACGCACGCGACCGCCCTTCGTCCCTTTTAGTTTTACGACGCCGAGCGGCCCCTCGGGAGTCGCCTCGCCGCATGCATCACTGGCCTTTAGTGCCCCTCGGAGGGCCCTTTGTCCACCGCGGCTCGGGCTGGGCCGTCGCCGCCTTTATTTACTGCGCCTTTTGCCGCCTCCTCGCGGAGGGCCGGTAGTTTTCGCGCTCCATTGGGCGACGGGACGATTTAAATGAGCTGAGTTCACAAACGGGTGCTGCCATCAATTCGGGTCGGCCTTCGATTGTACTGCAGATCCTCAGAACTTCTTCGCATTCCTGCTCGTTCCCTCCATGCCTCCTCCAGGGGCTCGACCGGACCCCGACAGAACCCGAGCCGGTCCGGATTCCAGGCCTCGCAGGTTCACGGTTCCGGGAATTTCGTCGATTGAGCTCGTGGCCCCAAGGGCTCGCTGCGACGAGGGCGGGGGCCATTACGATCGATCGGTCGCGGCGGGGCGGGGGCGGGAGGCAAAGGTCGAAGGAAGGGACCGGGGACCACGCATTTTCAACATCCGAGCATCAAAATTAAATTGCGGCTTCATAAAAGCCAGGGTGGGCGCGGCGAGGACGAGGGCGGTGGGGAGGGCGAGGAGGAGGACGGAAAGTCAGTGGGTCGTTGGGGGCTCGAAAGTGTCTGGCACACGTTTTGCGGTTACGTTTTCAGTTCGCACTTAAGACACGTCACTCTCGAGCCCCTCTGCCCCACGGCCCTCCCCATCGCCCCGAGGCCTCGTGCGGCCCGTGGCAAAGGTGGCAGCTCGACGAGACAATCATGTTAAAAGGTGCGACGAAGACGCCGTCGTTTACGACCCGCAATTTGCGTCCGTCCCTCTGTCCGTCCGCCCGTCTTCATTTGGCCGTCCGTCTTCCTCCCTCCCGGCTGGCCGTCTTGTCTTCAGGCCGTTCGACCCTCCGTCCCCGAGCCTCCTCCCTCCCCGGGGAGTGTGTAATAAGTGTGCGCATGTGTGTGGAGGGGCTTTGCCGACAGTGTGCGTGTGTCTTTTACGATCCACAGAGCGCGTGTGTGTCTCGAACTCCCCTCAAACTCAAATGTAACGAACTTTTATTTGGCTGCCGCCCCAACGACGAGATGAAGACGACGACGCCGAGGACGCCGAGGAAATGTTGTGAAATAAATGCAGCGGCCACATTTCGGCCATTGGCATCCTCACGCCCCAGCTCGCCCGCCCCTGAACACCTGCCGCTCGACCCGCCGCCTCGCTCCCACTCCATGTGCGGGCGGAAGGGTGAAGCAATGATGGGTTTTTATTTGGAAAACTATAAAATTAAATATTTCCCCGAGCCGGGTCGCCGGGAAGTGGGTTTGAGTGGAAGTGTTGGGCAAAAGGAGAGGCCGGCCCCACTGGCCCGGGCCCGGTGCTGTGACACGCATTTCAATGCATTGCTGCGTGTGCATATCGCAGGACCGGGTCGGGGCCGGGGCCGGGGTCGGGGCCGGGGCTCGAGGGCCAGGAGCTTAGTTGGCGGGACGTGTTCACGCATAAAATTTCGCACGGCAATGTCGTAAAAACAAAGTAGGCTCGACGGGCGGAGGGCGTTGCGAGCAACAAATGCTGCGATGGGGGCCCAGCGCGAGTGGCTGAGGGGGGGGGGGGGAGGCTGGGCCAGGACGAGGACCGGCAGGGGTTGGGTCGAGGCGCAAGAGCGGCGGCGGCCGGTGTCGATGTTTGCCGAGTTTCAAAAACGCTAATAAATATTCTCCGAATAAATGCGCTCTCGAATTTATGGCGTTTACTTTGTCCCTGAGTGGCTTTCGCCATTTCTCCGCTCATGTTTTGCCCTCAATTTTCTCTCGGATGTTTTCCTGTCTCTCCTTCTCTCCCATGTTTCCCTCAATATTGCTCTTGCTAACCTTTGCTCCTGATTTCCCCGCCCCTGCTTTTCCCCAGAGTTTGTAATAATTCTTCTCTCTCCCTCTCGTTGCAGGTAATGCTTCTGACGCGGACTGTCGAACGTCGCGCTGCGTGCTCTGGGTAAAGCGTTGCCTACTTCGAGGCGCGCGAGGGGCGCTGGGTCTGGGCCTCGGCGCAGATCCGAAGATAAGGGCGAGTTTAACCAACAAATCGGGAACCACAACCACAGGAATCGTGTACGAATCGTGTGTTTCCGACCACGGAGACGGGAGAACCGGCGGAGAAGGGAAGGAGAGAACAATGGGAGGGAGAAAGAGAGAGAGAGAGAGAGAGGGTTGGAGGAAGAGGTTCCGGAAACCAAAACAAACGCCGCCTCAAACCACGGCTCAACCCGGCTCAACCCTGAAATTTCGCCGACCTCGTCCCATCCTCGGGCTTCCACCTGCACGCAAGCCTGACGTCATCGCCGTGGCCGGGCTGGCGCGGAGGCCGAGCTCCGGGCCGGCCGTGGGGACGCCGCACGTGACTCACTCATCACCCGACCCTCCCCCTGTGCCACCGTCCGTCCACGACACCGGTTCATTGTCTTAATTTGTCGGGCGAAGGGTTCGGTTCGCCGATGGCTCGTGCTGGCAGGGAGTCGAGTGTGTGTGTGTGTGTGTGTGTGTGTGTGTGTGTGTGTGTGGCGAGGGCGGGGGCGGCCCTGCGAGTGTTGCATACCTGGGGGCTCACGCCCGGCGACTCGACGACGCCGCCACCAGCCGCAGGTCGCTGCGGGTCCCCTGCGCGTTTCGCTCGTCCGTCCATGCCCTCCACGGTCTCCGTCCGTCCGTCCGTCGCCAGGCCCACAGTCCGTCCGTCATTCCTTGCGTCCTTTCCGCCCGTCCCCCGCTCTTCCAACCGCATTTTTGCGCTCCTCCCCTCGCCCTGCGCCGGCGGCGCATTCGAATTTCAACCCCTCGCGAGATGCAAATTGCGAGCGCTTTGTTCGAGCCGCCAACCGCCAACCGCGAACCCCCGCTCCAACAACCTTCACTCCCTCAACCGCCTCTCCCTCATCCTCCTCTCCCTCCGCCCCCTCTGTGCTCTCTCGCGCCCCTGGCCGAAAGGACGCCCTCTTTCGGCCTCCTCTGGCCCTGCACGCAAGCCGCAGTGTCGTCCTGCATCGGTGACTGTGTGTTTGTGGTGTCACTTGTGTGTGTGCGCGCGTGTGTGGCTCGCGTGCGTTGCCACGCAATTCTACAAATTCGTCGGCCTCGCTGCAAACATTTGATTACTGTTCGCTTTTGCTTTTGCTTTTGTTTCTGTTTTCGTTGTTGCTTTTATCGGTCCTGCCCTCGCCATACGGCGGCGAAGTGATTCATTTGGAAAATTGTTTCCACTCGACGAATGTCTGTCTGCGCTGCCTGCATATCGGGCCAACTCCCTCCTACCCCAACCCCCTCACATATTCCTGCATTAATTCGCCTTCCGCCTGTATAATTTCAGCTACCTTTAAGGTGCTCGGTCTCGCTCTCACGTCCTCGCTCGATTTGTCCATGGGCTCTGGCCCCTCGCCGTCCTTCTCTCTCTCTCTCCCTCTCTCTTTCTCTCTGCCTGGCGTTTCCCTTTCGCTGGCGAGCAGGAGTGTTCCTGGGAAACAGTTTTCTTGCGCCCAAAAGCATGCAGCGGTTTCAGTTTTTTCCGGTTTTCTGCGACTTCGGGGTCGTCTCCGTCGATTCTTTATCTGCCCTCTCTGTCGCTCTCCGTCCCTCCCCACCCCCGCAGCCACTGACCCCAACCCCGCCGCCTCTCCCGGCGAGAGCGCGCCATCTGGTCGCCGTTTTTGCGGCCGCCGGGAGGCGGAAGCGGCGAAGGACGGAGGGAGTGGGGAGTGGGCGATGGCGAAGGGTTGGCGGGCGGCCGGCCGACGAGGGCTGGACGGGGGATCGTGAGCGAAGCCTTTCTAACGGCTTCCCTCGGGCGCCTGGTTACCGCAACCTCGGCAACAAAGGCAACAACAAGCAGCGATGGCGAACACCGCGATATGGGTGGCAGGAAGGGAAAACGACAACAATAAAGACCACAACAACAACAAGGACAACAACTATGCGCCTAACAATGAAACAGAAAACTACTACAACAACAACACACGACCAAAGCATTCACTTTCCGTGCTAACGAAAGTTTTCTGCATTTTTTCCGAAAATACTCCTGGTGGTTTGGCTATTGTTGTTGTTGTTGTTTTTGTTGAGGTTCAACTCACTGTCGAGCCGCCATTTTGTTGCCACGGCCCCGTTATGTTTACCTTTTTATGGCTAAGGCAGAACTCTCGCCGCTGTTGTTGTTGCTGTTGCTGTTGCTGTTGTTATAGCTGCCTTGTTGCTGGCCTTGTTGTTCTTGTGGCGTCCCGTTGGCGCGCCGCGGTGTCGGGGCGGCCGGAGTTGGCGACGCGAGTTGGCAACACCATTCACTACCGCAACACCAACAACAACGAAAACAACACCGCCGATAACAACAACAAGCACAGGAATGGCCGACAAATAACACTCGATTGTTTTAGTTGTTCTTGCTCGGTATCGCTCTCTTGGTTGTTGTTGTTGTTTTTTGGTTCGATGTTGTTGTCTTGGCTGATTGTTGTTGTAATTGCTGCCGTGGCCTAAAATAGCTGGCAACAACCGCGCCATCGCTCGCCGCTGCCTCCCCACGGACGCCTCTGACCAGCAGCACGTGGTCGACCGCGCGTCACTCAAGGGTTCAGGTAAGCGCCAGCGATGCCAATCGCCGATTTTCTAAGCGACTACACCTACAACAACAACAAGACCCCCCACCACGACAGCAGCAACAACAGCAACAACAGAGGAAACAGCCGAGCACCAGCAACAACGACAAGTTGCGGGCGCCAGGCGTCCACGAAGGGTTGTCGAAGGGCCGAGGGGAGAGAGTGGACTGAGGGGAGGTGGTGGAAGCGGTGACAGGGACCAGCGAAGGCGGAGGGCCGACTGGGCAGCTCAGCCGCGGGGGGCGAGAGGTCGATGCAATTTGCAAATGGCTCGAAATCAAATCGGGAAGGCCTCGGAGGGAGGA
The DNA here is from genome assembly GCA_947389925.1 of Coelopa pilipes. NCBI lineage: Eukaryota > Metazoa > Arthropoda > Insecta > Diptera > Coelopidae > Coelopa > Coelopa pilipes. The sequence goes on along the minus strand of OX376698.1, from coordinate 31,139,516 downwards.
GCGGGGGAGCGGAGGACGCCTGGGGGTCGGGGTGGGGAAAATCTGAGAAAAGGACGAGGCGGCGATCGATGGAAACCGGAAGCCGCAGCCTGGGCGGTGTTGGCTGAATCAATTAGTTGGCGAAATATTCGTCTATTAGGAGGAGCTGCTGCCGCTGCCCGTTGTTGCCACGCTGTTGTTGCCATTGCTTTGCCTCTGCCACTGCCCTCACCCTCTGATTGCCGTGGCTGCGACTGCGGGCCGCGTCGAGTCGCTATTAATAGCAGCTACTTAAAGTTAATAGCTGATCCTTACAACAGCTTCTCCTTCCAGCGGCTGCCCGAGTTCGCCCGCGCAGACGGCGCCACGTCGAAGACACGCCAGCAAATGGCGATGTTTAAGGCTGAGGGCGACGCCATCGCTCCAGACACCTCCATTTCCAACCTTTAATGGGCAGCTTCGGACCGAAAATTCAATTTCATTCCCTCACTTCCGACCATCCCGGGGTCCTCGCTGGCGAGGCCTGGAGCCGAGTTCTCAGAACGCGCGTCGTTTCTGAACTCGCGAATTCTACGCGGCCCCCCTCATCCCTGTATCTCCTTCCCGCCGCCCTCCTTCCCCTCCGTCCCTCACTGCCCGACCCTTCGCTCGAACAATTTGTTTGTCGCTGATTTCGACGTTTTCTCGTTTTTCACTCCTCGCTTTGCATTCGAACGGAATCAACTTCCAATAATTCACCAGCCGCGCCACGCCCCAGTGGCTGGCTCCACAATAGCGGCAGCAACAACAATAGCAACAGCGGACGACGCCATCCACAGCAGACGCGAGGCCCGACCCGACCCGACCCGACTCGGCGCGAGCTGCCACCGACAGCCGTCAGTTGGAGCCGCGGAAGGAAAGGATGGAAAAGTGCGGAAAGGGAGGCGAGGAAGAGGGGGCGGAGGCGCGACAGCTCGACAGGCGGAATGACAGTCGGACAAATTAGTGTCTACTTTCGGGCGCCTATTAGCGGTCGGTCGGCCGGCCGCGCCTCGCCGCCCGGCGCCGATTGACTGCTTCGATCGCGTGCGTCGGACGCGCGGCCCCGGCTTTGTTTACACAGCCAGTGGGGCGGGGCGAGCGCGACTCGGTTGTGCAGACGCGAATTATTTGGCCAGGGGCTGAAGGGCGAGTAAAAAGGACCTGAGTGTGGGTTTCAAAATTAACGGACTTAAAAAATGAACTGATGCTTCGGCGGCCAATGGGGGTTGGTTTGAGCAAGCAGAGCTCGCAGGGCTCTGGAGAAACCCGTCTGAGGAAACGAGTGAAGAGACGGAGGAGGGCAGGAGAAGAGCGACAGAGCCAACGAAAATGAAGGACAGGCTTTGGGAGCGGGCAAACGCGTTGAAATGCGATAAATTTCGCCTAAAATTATGCTGTGAAAAGTGCCAGCTGGCGAGCTATCACTTTGCGCCTAAAACGGCGCTGCATAAAAGCAACATTATCTGCGAGAGCGGAATGGGAGCAGGAAGGAGGGAAGGAAAAATTGAAAAATAAGTCAAAATGAGAACAGACTGTGGGCCGGCAGCTGCAGCGCAACGACACGACGCACTCGAGGCGGCCGCCTCTTGGGCGCATGTGCAGCGACATGATTCATTGGCGACCCGCTGCCTGCGCTGCCCCCCTCGCTCGCCAACTCGTCCGGGCTCCCAGCCCCGCCCGGGGCTGCGGCGCCGGCCAGCGACGACTTTAATTTGCGCCCGAAAGCGCGCCTTGCATTTCGTGCCTCCTCCCAGGCTGGTGTTTGCGGCCGCCTCCCAGCCCGATGCCGCCTTCTGCGCCAACCCCTCTCCCTCCCCCCTCACACACCCTCTCCAGGGCTCTCAAGCTCTGCCTCTCTTCCTCCTTCTCTTTCTCTTCCCATTTCCGCTTCCCGGTTCCGCTCGCTCGGCGGTGCTGTTCGCGTTGTCTGTCGCTTGCAGCTGCAGTGGAAATGCGCATTCATTTCCGATCCTTGCCGCTGTTGCCTAACAACAACAGCAACAACAGCAACAAGGACAACAACAGCAGCAGCAGGGAGAACTTGAACTACTCGGACTAAGAAACAATATTTTGTCCATGTCTCGGCTCGGTGCTCGGCGGAGCATGTTTGGCAAAGCAGGCTTTTGCATTTGCCCAGGACACGAGAAACGTTTTATTTCCCCCAATTCACTCGTTCCGTCCTCACTCTCCGCCTCTCCCCCTCCCGCTCGCCCTCTCCTCAGTGGCAGCGACTGGAGGAAAAATGTGAAAACTCCGGCCAACACACACAAAACAGGGGGAAAACGAGAACGAGCGATGTTTTTTCGCGTCTGAAATTTATGATAATTATGTACTTTGAATATGAATGCGAGTTTCTCCTCGTGCTCCGTCCCCATCTCTCTTTTTGGCCCCCTCGCGCTCGTCATTTTACGGAACGGCTGCTGCATTTTCGGCGTTGGTTTCGCGACATGCTGTCGACGTTGTTGCATTTTTCTGTCTGGCTTTCGTGTCTGTCGCAACTTGTCTCGTTTGAGGGCGTCTGGGCCGAGGGGACGTCGGGACTCCCTGGACACTCTCCGAAAAGATCAGAAATTGTCAGAATCCCTCGCTCGAGCTGCTCCCAAACGCCTGCGGGTCCCCAGGCGATCGAATATAGGTCAATGACTACATAAACGACTGCGACAACAACGGCGGAATTGTGCAAAAATAGTTTGTTAAGTGCTTTGTTTTGAAAGCGTCGCGGTTTTTTGTCTTCCTCTGGCCTCTATTTTCGGTGTCGCATTCCGAAAATAGTTTGAAATGTATTTTCACACTTGGAATTCGCCCGGCAGTTTTCCGTGGACCTCGTCTGGGAAGGCCTTTGCTTATCCACGTCTCGCCCTGGCCCAATCTGGGGCTCTCCGTCGCTGAAGGCATTTCCTGGAGTAATTGCAGTGCAACAACAACGCTGTACCCCAACAACAGTGCCCTTATCGGGAACAACAACAACGAGTGCCCAGCAACACACGAGTAATTTTTAAAGTGCAGAACAATAAGAAATACTCGAGCAGCCTCGAGTGGGAGAAGGCGCAAAGGGTTGAAGACGGAAGAAAAATCAGAACCCACTGAGCCAGCGACAGATAAAGCAAAAGTCCCTGGAGTGACTCGTCGAGGGCTTCTTGGGAAAGACGCTGAGTCGCTCGTGGAGCAATTGAAGCGAGCACAACAGCGGCGATAGCAATAAATGGCTTTTAAACGAGGAGACGAAGTGCAAAGGAAAGTACGACGGAAAACCCGAAATAATAACAAAAATGAAACCAACAACCCCAGAATCGGCTCTAGCAAAGCAACGCCAACAACAACAACATCGAATGCGGGGCAGTGGGCAGCGAATAAATGAATCAAGAATCAAGAAATTGCAACTCAAGATACGACAGAGCAGGCACGTCACGCCACGAGAACTGGAGAGTGAAATCCGCGTATGCAGAACTCGGCGGGTCGAAATCCAGCCGAGGGAGGTCGCCCTGAGGAAGGGCGACGGGGTCGAGGGACCGGGGAGGAAGGCCGAGGAAATGCCGTGAAGGCGCAACAAATGTGGCAATCGAGTCGTGCCGATCAAGGTTAAGACGACTTCAGATTCAACTTTAAATCAACGCAGAAATTCGTCATAGAATTTAATATAATTCGGAGAACATGAAGGGCATTTGAAAATATAGTCGTGATTAGTATTTCAAAAATTGTAAAAAATTGCAGTACTGATTACTGAGTATACAAATAAATGATTATTTCACAGAACAAATAAATGGTGGAAGCATTCCGAGCGAAATGCAATTAGCAATCGTCGGTCGATTGGCGAACGAGAAACAAACGGGGATTCGTAAATCGAGAAACCGACAAACGCAAACGATCGACGAGATCACGTTCGGCGATTTTTTCGTGATTCACTCGGCGCTGGCGAGGTGACTAAAAATAGGAGAATGCAAATAAGTGCGAAGTACGTGGAGGAGAAACTAAATAACGAGGGGAAAAATAAACAAATCAAAATAAAATGAAAAGTGTACAAACAACGAAAATAGATTAGCAAAATATATATAAGCAAGGAAACAAAATACAAAAATAAGAACAAGGAACAATAAAAAATAATGAAAAATATATATAAAAACAGGAAAAAATAAAAAATTATATAAAATTGTATTCAACACAGAAAACACCAATAAAATAACACGCTAAAAACGACAAATGAAATAGAGTAAAGAGCAAAAACCGCTGAGCATTCTGAAAAAATCGAGTAAAAATGCAAGGCGAAAAAACAACGGAGAGCCGCGTTTGATTTATTCAAAACCACAATAGCGACAGCAACAACCACAGCGGCGATCAAGCGATAAATCAACGAATTCCCATAGAATCCAGCGGTCTGTGATGCAGCGTCTTCTCGCCTCGCCCGCCGTCGCCGTCGCCGTCGCCATCGCCGTCTCCCTCGCACCCACGCGCCGGGCGGTGCGAGACACTTGTTTCAATTACTGCTATTATCGCGATTGTGTTGTTGGCTTTTGCGCTCGTTGTCTGCCTGTAACTGTTGTTGTCCGGTGAATATCGATGTTGTCATTGTTATTGATGCTGTCGCTGTGGATGCTGTTGTTGTTGTTCTTGTAATGAGTCAATGTTTAAGAATTTTCGTTTGCACAACTTTTGCTGAATGAACGTGAGTCAATGTTTAGTTTTGCTGCTCCGACGATTCTCCATGCTATTTGTTAATGGTAGTAATTTAGATACTGTTGTTGTTGTTGGTGTCGTTGTTGGAGCTCGGCGGCACCAGCTGGGCCCGGCTTCGAGTGGGCGACGGCGGAACGTGAGGGTCGGTCGCACCCACCGACCCGGTGAAATTCCTTCAGAGGTTAAGAAAAATTATGCATGAATAATTGATTTTTAATTCACGGTTCCAGCAATTCCTCGTCGAATTATGACGAGCTTCCCCACGGAATATTAAACAAAATATCAATTTCCAACCGACAAAAGGGCTCCGAGAATGTCTTTGACTTATTCAGATTTTCCCATTCAGCCCAGCCCGACATGTCGACGTCGAGCCCACGCTAGAAAGTCGAAAGCCTTTCCCACCGACCTTCAGCGAGGACGGACGTCTTCTGTCTCTTTTCTCCTGTCTCCGCTCGCAGCAAGACCAATGGCACCGATTGTCGGTTTCTTTCACGTGTCCGTCCATCGGATTCGGGATCGTCTTCGACGTGTTCTTTCTTGGTCAGCTTTGTATTTCAAGAAAGACCGATGAAAACTCGAAGTGATCACCGAAAGCCCGATTTATGGGACGTTAGAAGACTGGAGCGAGAGGGGGAGGGGGTGGGAGGCAAATCCGAGCCCGAAGAAAGACCACGACCGACTTCGCCGTCGCCATCTGCCGACCCACCGACCGACCCGACTTCGGCTCCGGCTCCGGCCACCCGACTCGACCCGATGAGATCATGTTCGCCCGGACATTTGCATAGACAGACAGGGAGCGTGGCCAGATAGCTGGAAGATCGGTTTCGATTTCATTTGCATTTCTCGTTGTCGCTCCCTCGCCTCCGTCTTCCTTGTTTCTATTGGGCTTGCCGCTGTTTTGGATTTCCTATTTTTGTTTCTTGTTTCACGATTCAATCTGTTGTTTCTGTTTTTGTTTTGCGTTTGTGGTTTTTTTCTGCTTCATAAAATTGTTGTTTCCCTTTTCGTCTCGAATTTGTTGTTTCTCAAATTTTTCTGTTTCTTTAAATTCTTTTGTTGTTAAATTCGTTGTTGGTGTTTCTTCGGCTTCAGTTGGTGTTTCTCATCTAAATATTAAATTATGTCATTCAGTCGAAAACACCAGCTACAACAAAAACAAGAAAGGCTAGAACAGCAACAACAACAACAACGACCTCATCAACACAATGACCGTAGTCAACAACGTCCAACTGTTTATAAACAAACAAAAACGAGTTTTTCGATCCCAACTCAACAGGGACAACAACAACACAACCAACTGACAACAACAACAACAACAACAACAACAGTGTCCAGCAACAAATCAACGCATGTGGCTTGATTTACGATCTACGCCGCACCGATCTATGGGCAGATATATACATATATGTATATGTATGGGTCTGCCATAAGCATTTGAAATGAACGTTAAAAAACCGGTTGCTGCTCAGTTGTTGTTGCGGTGGCTTCGGTTGTTATTGCTGCTGTTTTTGTTGTTGTTGTTGGGGCTGTTGTTTTGTGGTAGTAGCAGTTGTTGTTGTTGTGGTTCTAGGAGTCATTGTTGTTGCTGTGCTGGCTTCATTTCGCGGCATCATAACTTCACGTGTTTTCTTAATTAGTATGCGGCGATGTTGTTGTTGTTGTTGTTGCTGCTCTGTCGCTTTTGTTCCTGTTGTTGTAAATTTATTTTTCTTACTGGTTGTTGTTTTTGTATAGTTGTTGTTGTCCCCTCCCCACTCGAATCGTGAGAAAAATCGTGGACCGAAAACCCGATATCGCGACCGATGTCCGGCCACTCCCTCGACTGCCACGCCCCCTCGTTGGGGCGTTAATGAAACCGAATTCCTTTCGCGTGTCCTTCGACAGCAGTCGCACAGTAACAACAAGACAACAACAAAAACAACAGCAATGCATATCAAGTTCCTCCTCTGGCTTTAGTTTCCTGCCCAGAGGCTGGAGTGATCGCGAAACTGTGCGCTGTTGTTGTTGGTGCTAGTGCTGTTGTTGTTGTTCTTCTTGTTGTTGTCATTACAATGTTGTTGCCGTTGTTGCTGTTGTTGTTGTTGTCATGCTGTGATTGCGAAAAGTATCGGCGACGCGATCTCCGCGCCATCTGCAACCGAGTGCGCTCGAGCAACAACAAAAGCAACAACATAGTTATTACCACACAACTGTACAACAACAACAACAACAACATTGGCAACAACAACAACGACGACAACGACAATGCCATCGACAACAACAACAACACATATGTAATTAATAAAACGACGCTAAACGCGCTCGCTTTCGTTCGGCAGCCGACGTTGCCAACGGACGATGGACTGCAGTCGAACGGCAGAAACAACAACAACAACCAAAACAACAACAGCAATTTCGTAGCTGGTTTCTTGACATTTCGGGACAACATCTCAGCGGCTTCTCGACTTCCCCGCCGCTCGCTCTTGGCCTAATGGGGTTTTGACCAAGTTTGAACGCGAGCGCCGACCGGCCGTCGTTTGCGCCTTTTATGCAATTTCGTGCCCCGTCTCCGGCCACATTTTGCTTGGGTTTGGGTTTGGGTTTGTTTTGGGCCCCGCTCGGTGTTGTTTTTGTTTTCGGCACCGCGTCCACGACTGCAACAACACCAAGTCAACGGAAAAAAGCCGGCTCCTGAGGAAAATGACGTTGGCGTCGTGTGGCGAGAATCGCTGTCGTTGATTTAGCCGTTGATATTGCTTCTGATTTTGCTTTTGCTGTGCTTCTGATTTTCATTCTTGCTGCTTTTCACTTTCGTCTGCTTCTGCTTGCGGTTTTTCGGGTTTTTGTCGTCGGAGCCCGAGCTGGGGCGCGCCTGGGGCCCGGGGTTAAGGTGGGCTTTAATGGTCCCTGCGCTTGTTGTTGCTGTTGCACTGCCTCTGCCGCTGGTTGTTGTTGTCGTTACTCTCGATTGCTGCTCACTGTGGTTGTCGTTGTTCTGTGCTCAGATATGGATTTGGCTCGGCACGGATTCGGATTAATTCGAATTATTTTAATTGGAATGTTTTCCCACGGGCCAGTGCAAATTCCACGATTCCAATTGTGTTTTCCCAAATGAAACCGAGACCGCTTCGACAGCGGCGGATCGGGGAAGGGGAATAATTAGATATTTCTGAAAACCAACTCGAGTGCCCGCCACCGCCCTCGACTCCCAACCGTCTTGGGAAATTCGGCCGCTCGATGGCTCCACGAAGGGCCATTAAATTTCCCACCGGCTCTCGGTTTATGGGTCACCGGGCGGTGGGCGGTGGGCGTCGCCGGAGCGAGAGGACTCGAAGGCGCTTCCTTTCATTTACAATGAAAACTAATTTAAATTTAACTGCAGCCGGAGACGAGGCCGCCTCTGGCCTCGATTAATTATTTAGCGAGCGAAGGGCGCCGACGACGACAACGAGACAACGAGGACATCGAGGGCAGTGCGAAATCAGGCCGAGTTGAGGAGGCGAGGACCTGTTGAGGTCCGAAGGACCCCGGGGGGCGCCCGAAAGTAGGCAACCGAGCAGCCGCGTCAGCAGTTGTTTCCATGTAGGCCGAGCGAATTCGATGGTACATAATTCAGCGCGATGTTCGATCGAGTGAATTCCGTCAAAACATGGCGTCATTTCGCGAAAATACGGCATCACTTGTCGCCGGCGACGCCGCTCAATCGATTGTTTATGGAAATTATTTTCATTCTTCAGCTCGAGAATTCGAGGAATTCGCTCGTGAATCACGAGAAACACCTGCCACAGGTTGCTGTTGCTGCCTGTTGCTGCATGTTGTTGTCTTTGCCGTCGCTGTCACTCACGGCAATTCACTTTTGCATTGTCAATAAACAACTCGCTCATTGGCTGGGAGTAAACAGAGAATTCAAGAGTGAAATTCATAAAAAGGGCCGTGAATTGATACGAATATATATTTATCGTGGCGCGGCTTGCAACAACAACGACCCCGGCTACAACAACAACTTAGTGAAGGTGGAAAACGTGCTGCTTCTGTCTTCACCTCCCACACCTTTTGTTTATTTCCTCCGTGCATTTTTGTTGCCTTTAAACGGTTCAAATGTTTGGCTTTATTTTCAATTGCCTTCTCTCAATTCGCACGGAAGTTTTCGTTTTTTCGAAAAGTTCCTGAGCCTTGCCGAATTTATTGCGATTTCTCGCATCAGTCGGCGGCTGATTTATGTATATTTTTAGCAGCATTTTTATTTCGGATGATTAAGAGAGAAACTTTTATTTCGGGAATTTTATAAATACTGCATGCGGAGAGTCTTCAAGGTATGAGGGATTTTGCGGCATCATCGGGTTCTTAAAAATTTCCCACCTTTGAAGGTCGGATTAAAAGCGAAACTGAAATTTTTGTCTCAAATACTCCTACTATGGGCAAATGTGCTCCAAGCTTCCTGCAATGTTCCGTCTCTCGATCGCCCTCCCATGGAGGACTCGTGGAGATTCCTAAGCAAATTTCCCGCTTCCCCACGTCGATGAGTTGTCAGGCTGAAATTTGGCGGCCGAGGCCTCGACGTCCTCGCCGAGGGCTGACTCGCAGCGATTCCCAGAAGCGGGGCCGCCCGGGGCGATGCGGGGGTCGATGGCGCGAAGGGACGCCGACGGCAGAAGACGCTCGACTTGCGCTGACCTTGTCGACGGCGCCGGAGCAGGAGCTCGAGGGGGACCGGGAGGGCGGGCGAGAGTGAGAGGGCGCCATGGACGAGGAGGAGTGCGGCAGGCGAAGTGAGCGGAATTAGGCGAGAAGACAAAAGGGAAAAATTCCACTTGACTCGCGCCCGCGACCGTTCGCGAGCCGAGACGAAACACATGTCAAAACAAAGGCGAAAAACCAGCAGCAGGGGGGTCGAGGGGTGGAGGCGGCTGTGCGTGTGTTGCGCACGCCACTGTCGGGTGGCCAGGGCCGGGGGTTCGCCGGGGTGACGAGGCGCAGGCAGGGAGTTTTAAAATGCTTTATTTCGGTGTTGAAAAACTGAATGTTTTTTGCTCGCCGTCCTCCCTGCTCCCCTGGCAGTTGCGTAAACACCATGGCATCCCCCTGCCCCCCGTCACTCAGCCACCCCTCCCCAACCCCCCCCCCTCCCTGTGATTATCCGAGCGCGTGTTGCGGTGTGGTTTTTGCAAGTGCTGCCAACATGTTGGAGCGATTATTGCTGCACGCTTGGTTTATAAAACTTGACGTTTGATTAATTGCAGCCAATTGCAGCACCCGCCTCCCTCGCGCTCCTGCACGGTGCCCCGGTCGCTGCAGTGCGGTCAGGGTCTGGGCTCGTTTCAAGGACTCCGAATCCGACTCCGGCGAGTGGGGACATCTGGCGGCACTCGCCAGCCAGGCAACCGCCCGGCCCCGCCCGCCCCTCATCCCATCTGACGGCGACTCCCCGCGCCCTGCCCTCGCCGAGGACGATAAATCTTCCCTTAATTTCTGGCGATTCGTCTTCCACTTGGCAAAATGAGTTCCATTTCCTTGGCTCTGTCGTCGCCGTCGTGGTTTTTCCTCTCGCCCCTCGCCGGCGAGGGTGACGAGCGCTCCTTCTGTGCAGGGCTGAGTCACTCGGTCCGTCCGAGATCGGCGAGGCCTAAATTTAGCCGGGCTTCGTGATCGGCTGGGACTTTATTTCGAGACCGCGAGAGCTGGGAGGTCGGGGCGTCCGCGAGGCCGTGGAAGAAGCCGAAGAACGTGCCACATGGCGGCGGCAGGCGGCGGCAGATGGCAATTTGTCACGGGTGTGGGTCGGGCTTCCAGGGAGCCTTGACTGGGGCGCCTTGACTCGGGAAGTGGGGCCCCTGCGTCCGCTCCGTGGTCCCCTGATCCACCCGATACCAGGCGTCGTAGCGAAATCGAAAGTTGAGGCGGAGGCCTCTCAAAACCCATCGCTCTAATTGCGGTCTTGTTTGCCGACACACAAACGCGCACGTTGCCATTCTCTCTCTCGCTCTCGCTCTCGCACTAGACAGCGATACGCGGATGGCAAACACCTCGGCTGGTTTCAATTAAGTTGTCAAACAATAAATATTTGCACATCCTCGCATGCCCATTGCCAATGAGAACAAGCCGAATTGTTTCCTCCGCCTTGAGGTGCCTGCGGTCTGTCTGTCTGGAAAGTGCGACGGGAATTTTAAAAACCCAGAGCTTGGACGAGAAACGGACGCCTGTCGTCCTTGAATCTCGACCCGATTTCAGACAAGCCCTTTTTTCGCCTCGGCCTCGACCTTTTCGCCATTTTCATTGAACTATTCAAAGGGACCCGGCCCTCCAGGCCTCCTCGGTCCAGACGTCGCCGAAGTTTTTCCCACAGAAATCGATATCCAAATTAATGACTTTCACTTGTGCGTCCCAAGCGTCGACCGCCTTCGTCGTTCATCGCCCGCACTGTCTCGTTCCTTCTGCCTCCGCTTCGCGGGCTCGTTTCCTCTTTCGTACTTCTCGGTGCCCATGAATGCCGCCAAGTCTGAGGGCCAACCCCTCAATTGGCGGCCGTCGCCGTGTCGCAGAATATAATAAAATGGTGTATTTCCAAAGCAGCGAACATACGCAAATTCCATCGTCTGTGAATGCTAGAATTGGAAGCTAAACATTTGTGTGAGGTGTTTTTTCAAGGGAATTCTTCTAGCGGCGTTCACGAACTCGTCTCTGCCCGCCGAGGTGGCGATGGCATTATATAATATTTTCATTTACTGCCGGTCATGGCGCGGCCCACATTTCCCCACATGGATGTGGGCTTCTGGTGCCCAAATTTGCCCACATTTGTCCGCGTTCACATCTGTGCTCTTCGGCGTCGCGATCTTCCTCGGCGCTGCCCCTTCGACGCTCCAGCTCCAGCTCGGTCGCCGCTGCTTCCCCACCACTTGAGTGCAAATTTATTTAGCCTTGATTTCGGCGACTGGTGGCCCCCGCCCCTGGCCCCGGCCCCTCGCCCACGCCGATCGCAAATTCTATTTATTATGTTTTCGCAATGAACCCCATGTTTATTTGGCAACATCTTCTCGCGTCCGCCGCGTCCAACGCACATGTCGGTCTCGCTGTGTGCGTGTGCGTGCGTGTGTGAGTGGATGAAACATGCGCGTATGCAGACACAGCAGCAAGAACAACAACAACAACACCGACAACAACAACAGCGACAGCAACGGGAACCGCACGCGGGCAGACGCGAACAAGTCAAGCATTTGTTGAATCCACAAAAGCTCCGCGCTAAACGACGCTTCTATTTCTATTCTCTGTGTTTATTTTTTATTTCGCACAATTTTTCGTTCGATAAAAAATGCGCAAAATGCCGCTGTGCTAGTGTGAGTCCAGTCCATGCCCGTGTGTGAGTGTGTGTGCGGCTGTTTAATTAAACAAAACCGGCGAACGGGCAGCATCGGGCATTGAGCATCGCGTCCATGGAATGGACGTCCGTCCGGCTGCCCGTCCGTCCGGCTGTCCGCTTATCCGTCCCTCGATCCGTCCCTCGATCCGTCCGTCCGTCCGTCCGTCGGTCCATCTGTCGGCCGAGTCTATTTTAGTGCCTCGCTCTATTGAAAACGCGCGAATGAATGAAATAAATTAAATAAAAGTTCGTTGATCGTTTCAAAGCGAATTACTTAACAACAACACCGGCAGCAGGCGATGACGTCGTCGCCGCAGTCGACGCAGACGCCGTGGCCGATGATGTCAGAGTACGTGCCTGGCCTAGCCTCCGCCGAAGTCGAGTAATCGGTACTAATTGAACGGCCGAAGGGCGAACGGCGCAGGCGGCAGGCTCTCGGGCACTCGGTGCTCTTCGGTCTGACGTCAGTCCGTCAGCCGTCGCCTGACTCATCGGCGTTCGGAGGTCTGGAGGTCCTGACGGAGGTCGTTGGCCGGCTTCGAGGACATTTGGAGAAGCTTCCATTGAAGTCCCGAAGCCGAGTCCTCAGTGGCCCCGACACGCTTTCACGCCCAAAGCCGCTCGGGCCGCCCTCGCTGGTGGCCTCCCAGTGGCAACTCTTTCCGCTCTCATATTCGTTTGGCAACCCTGAAGCAGCCACTTTGGCGGGTGGAGGCGGAAGCTGCTTCCTTTGAGCCGAGCATGTTGCAGTCTCACTCTCTCAGAGCGAGACCCATCTCTCTCTCGCCGTCCGCCCCGCCCGCTCTTGCCCCGCTTGGTGTGGCATTACAACCCACACTCACACAATCGCGTACGCACTCACAACCGCTGGCACTGAAAGGTTCACTCGGCTGTTGGAGAAATAAGAGCCATTAGAGTGTAACAGTAAGTAAATGAATTCAGACCGAATCCATCTCAGAAGTTGAGACAAGAACGCTAAATAATAAAACATTAAAATTAAACAATTGTGGCAGAAATGTACATAATATCAGCGCAAAAATTAGGCAGCAATCTGCTAATTAGAGAAAGTTCCCTGAAATGTTCCCTTTTTCCTTTGAAATTGAAATTGAATAAACCTGAATTTTTCGAATAAATTTTTCATGGTTTCGTCGAAAAAGTTCTCCGCTTCTTGGGGAGTTCGCAGCTCGATCGCCCGGCTTCCGTTCGCGGCTTCTTCCGCAATTTTACTGGTCCCTGCTCCACCCCCCCCTCCCCTCACCCGTTTCCACCCACAATTGGCAACATTCCTCGCACAATGTGTGGGAGCGAGTGTGTGTGTGTGTGTGTGTGCGTGTGTGTGAGGTCGCGGCAACAGCGGGGAGGAGCAGCAGGCGGAGAAAATAAAATTATTAGAGTTTGCGTGCACATGAAGCACTCTTTTAGGAAATGCCATGCTCTTTATGGCCCCTAGTTTCGCCCCCGCCCCCGCTCCCTCCCCTTTCCCCGCTGTCGCCTGGCCGTGTCTTCCCTCGCCCCCTCTGCCTACCCGCCGGCTGGCTTTGTCGTACTTGGAGTGTGTTTTCAGAACGTTTCCTTATTTATTTCCTTCAGTTCGGTTACTCTTGCGCCGCCGTCGTTGTTGCAATTGTGCTTTGCATAAATTTCCGCGCTCCTTTGCGAGGAGCGAAATTTTCAACAACAACAAGAACCCGTCATCCGCCTGCTTTGGCGACATTTTGACTCCGGTCTGGGGTCGTAAAAACTCGCATAAAACTCGTTTTACGATTTACCTGGAGTTCTTTTATTCCCCCAGCCCCCAGCCCCCGGCCTCGCCCCGCCAACCGCTAGGTTATTGGGCAATTGTTGTTGTTGTTGTTGTTGTTGTAATACCGAGAATCGCTCGAAATATGCAAATGTCCGCGCCATCCATCGTTGCTGACAAACGTCAATATTTGGAATAATTAAAGGCAGCGACAAGGACAGAGGGTGGGAAACGCAAAAACCGCTGCATACTTTGGGGCGATAAAAAGTTGTCGCTCCGCCTCAATTGTCGCCGACTCCGGGGATTTTCTTCCATTTTGCGGCCTCATTCCCCAGTGCCATTCGAAGGAGGCCGGAGAACATAAAAATCATTGCCTACTTCTGGGCTTCTCGGCTTCGTCTGCGGCCCGGGCTGCTGCTCATTAGAGCGACCACAGCCAGCTGTCAGGGTCGCCACCCGGCGGCCCTTATCGAGTTTTAATTTTTCCCCGCCCATCCTCGAAAGTTTTCTTGTTTTTACAGCTTTTCTCGTTCCTCGACTCCGGGGCGCTGATCCGTTGGAATTGCGAGATGTCGCGTCGGCTGTTGTTGATGTTGTTTGGCTTTGCTTCGTGTTTTTCGCTTTTAGTTTGGATTTCTTTTGATTGTTGGCGGGCTCCGGCCGTCGTTGTTGTGGCCGTTTCTATCCAGAGCTCTACGGACTCCCATAGGACTCGACTCTTCCCTGGCCTCGCAGGACCCTCGGTCGGCCTCCGTCCCACGCCCTGCCTCTGCGGCTCCTCGTCGACCCTCATAAATATGAATGACCCCCGCCCACCACCCCGTCGTCCTCCTCCGAGGGAGGCCACGCCCCTGCACACGCGACCGGCCCTGGACACACACTTTCGGAGGTTTTAAAATTGGATTACAACTTGTCGGCCTCGCACAAAAGTGATAATGAAGTTCAATTAAGTTAAGCAGCTTTCGGTTGTTTTCACTGTTGTAGTTCTTGTTGTTGCTGTTGCTGTTGCTGCACTTCGGTTGTTGTTGCCAGCGCCAACGTGGTTTTGTCGTCCACGTTATGGTGTCCTTATTGTTCTTGTCCCCGTTGTTGTCGATTTTTTCGTTCCCCTCTTCGAAAGTGCTTTGCCTCTCTTCCACTCCTACCGAGCGCGAGCGAGAGAGACCGAGGGAGTGGGAGAGCGAAAGAGAGAGACAGGGGGAGACAGAAAGGGAGGTTTGTGCTCGCTCCTACTTATTTATTTGCAGTTAAAACTTTGACTTTCCCCGCCGCTCCGCCCCCGCCTTAATTGAGGTTAAGTGAATGTTAGGTCCAATGACTTTCGCCCTCTCCCTTCTACCTCCCTCCCTCCCTGTCGCTCCCAACCTCTTGCCGGCAGGCGTGGCCGGCACAGCATCTGCCATTGACTTATTTCGAGCGATGCGCCTGTGGTTTCGATTTTGCCCCCTTCCTGAACTGCTCCGCATTCACGTCTCTCACTCTCTCTATTGCTCGTCCACTGCCTTCTCTCTCTCTCGCTCTCTCTGTCTCCCTGTGCACTCTTCTCTCCCCAGCTTCCTCTGGAGCTTCCGCTGCCTCTGGATCTTCGTCTCCTCCCGGTTCGGTTCCTTCCGCCTACCTCGTTTTAGTTCGCCTCCGGTTCATCGGGGTCGATCGGCCCCCGGTCCGTCCGTCCGTGCTCCTGTCCGTGGCCGGTCGTAATATTTCTCGGTCGCCCACTGCCAGCAGCATGAACTATTTAACAGTTGGAGCGAAGAGTGGCCGGAATTTATGGCTTGGAAATTTCAATGGCGAGGCAGGGACCCCGCCCACTGGGGGCGTCGAGCTCGGGTTCGACTGGCTACGGTTCGTAAGCTGTATTGAGGTTTTTCGTTTCATTTCATCGTTCGGCAAAAGTTTAGAATAAAAGTGAGAGGAAATTTATTGCTCGGAAATCCCTGTGAATGCTGTGAAAAACCAGCAGCAGAATATTTTATTCGGAACTGTTCAAACTCGGCTCCATGCGAGGTCGCGGGTCGAGGTGCCGTCGCTCTATTTAACACAAAATATGCTCTGCAACACCCAGGCTGGTCGCCTCCACTAAAAGTATCCGTGGCTTCCAACTTTGTACTGGGCTGCTTGTCTCCGATCTTCCCCTTTCTTGCGCCTCTCCGCCTCTTTGCTTCCTTAGCCTCTGCACCTTCCTGGATCCTCTTCCTCGAGCCGACGATTCGCACCTTTCCGTCCGTCCGCACGCACCTTGCGCACCATCCACCACAGCCCGATCTCGCCTAATCTCGCTTCCAGTCCACTGCCCCACTCGTCGCCGTCCCGCCTCGACCCACTGCCGCCTCCTGTTTCCGCGTTTCCGCTCTTCCCCCTCCCGCTCTCACCAACCGGTTGTCGGCTGTCGCCTCGAGCGACTGCCCGCGAGCCTCCTCCGGGTTTTTAACCCACGTCCATTGGCTCCCTCACGCTGTCTCATCTCCCCCTCTTCACCTCGCGCCTGCTGCCGCGGAAAAGCTGCGTGTCTGGCGGTCATTAAGGCGTTTCCTTTTCCTCGGAATCGAATCCTCATCGGCCGCGCTCTCTCCGGCATTCGCCCCTCGGCGATCCTCCTCCTCCAACAGCTCCCTTTGTCTTTCGTCCTTTCCCCCTTCCAACTGCTCTCTGCTTTAAGACCGGCTGCTTCTCTGGCTTTCGTCTCTTCCTCGCCCACTTCTCTCCAAGCTCTTCGCTTTCAATTCCTTTCTCTCGTTCGGCCTTGCGGCAAACAAATAAGTTGCTGAATTCCCGCCTTTTCACCTCCACGCCTTCTGCCCCCCAACTTCCGCGCCTTTCACGCCTGCTGCTCTGCCCCTCCATCCACCCCAATCCAAGCCGTTCCCTCGGCGCCAGCCCTCCTGGCGTACACCTGGTGGGCTCGCTCGGCCCCTCTAGTATTTGCCGGCGCCTAAAACGCCACAATGCAAAGTTTTACGGCCCTGCGACGACGGCGGCGGCGTCAGGGCGCGTGATTTATGCCATTATTGGCGATTCGTGGCGCTGCTCTTATTTGCTTTTCACTGCGTTATTACCTGGGGGGCGTGGCAGGGAGGGCGTCCGGCCGCCGCCGGGGTCTGCGGCGGTTGACGACATGCGAGAGGCGCTCATGCAGCGTCATGCGACGCGGGAGGCGTGGCCGAGGGCGGGCGGCGGAGGAAAAGGAGGCGGACGAGAGGGGGGAGGACGAGAAAGAGGTGGCGAAACGACGGTGGCGACGACGTGGAGCAGTTGCCGAAGGCGGAAGACCGAAGACGGACGCCGGAGGGCGAAAGCGCCGGCCAAGGACGAGGAAGGACGCGGCATTTTAAATGAGCTGCTTTTAATGGAATATTTAATTTATGGCTTCGTGTGTGTGGCTGGCAATCGAGTGGCGACGAACCAGTTGCCGGCGGAGGGCGAGCGGGGCCTGTGGTCCGCTTAACGACGACTGCAAGGAGGTTCCTCGCCGCCGCCCTCGATCCATTGGCACGTGATGCGATGCGGCACGATGCGATGTGTTGCATAGTTTTAGGAAGTCCACTTAAATATTTAATGCAAGTGTTTAAGCGGGGCGTGGGGGAGCAGGAGGGGAGCAGGCCGCGGCGCTGCATGTGGGCGTTGGAGGGCTGATGGAAGTCGGTCGGCCACTCTCGTCGCAGGTGGGCGGAGAGTGGGGGAAGAGCTCGGAAATCATTGCATACTTTCGGACGGCAGGAAGTTAAAATGCCATTGCATACTTGCCAGCAGATCCTCAGCTCTCTCTCTCTCTCTCTCTCTCTCTCACACTCTCCTCTCACTCGCTCTCTCGTTCACTTCTGTTAAAATGCTTTGCATAATTCAAGCTGCATACTTTCCGGAGCAGCTGCCTTCGGCACGAGAGGTCCTTCCTTCCGTCCTGCCGTCCTTCCCGGCGTCCTCCCTGTCGTCGTCCTGTCGTCCATCCCTCGGCTGGTTCCACACCCGCCTCCTCCCGGTGGCCGGCGATCGATCGATTGATTTCTCACTTTTGCCATTTTCTAATAATGCTTGAGAGCTTTCTTCCTCTCCCTCGCACCTCGCTCGGCACCTGAGGGTACAGGCCACATAAATTACAGCTGCCACTCCTGCTGCAGGCACCGGCCGCCCTCAACGGCACGCCCCTGCCGCCTCGCCCTCTCCGGTCCGGCTCGCGTCCTTCTGGGTGAACGGCGCTAATATGTTGATTCAAGCGGATAAATTCATTTACAAAGACACTCCAGTGCACACACAAACACACACACTCACACACGTGTGCGACCCTTTTAGCACCCCAACCCCGCCCATCGATCACTGACACCGGCAGCCCCATCAGCAGCACCTTCGTCGTGTCCTTCTCGGTTTTTTGCGCTCCTCTCCCCGGATGGCGCAACGGCCACGGCGTCGGGGAGGGGCGTGGCGTGGAAACGGGCCGCAAGGGCGGTCGGCGACGAGGTCCTCCTGGGTGCTGGCGAATTTCCGCCCCCGCTACAGACTTCCGCCGGATGCAGTTGTTGCAGCTGCTGCATTTTCCACATGCCTCGCTCGCTGCCGGAGCTGACGGCAGGTGATTTTGGGGTTGGGGTCCGCCCTTCGGCCTGGCGTACGACGTCCCTTCCAGGCCGCCGTTCGCACATCCGGGCCGATCATCGATTTTTATTTCCTGCTCTCCGTCAACTCAAGGCAGACTGCGGAAATTCCTCCCGCTCTGTGCTGTTGTTCTTGTGGCTGCTGTTGCCGACGTCGCCACTTGTTGTAGGCGCCGGCTGCAGGACGAGGGCACGCAGTCGACCGCCGAGGGATCCCGAGGACAAGGAACTAATTAAAAACAGAACTCGGCCTCGCCAGCTGCCCGAAAGTGCGCGTCATAAATTTTCGGACGCCCAGCAGCGGGCTCGACTTCGCTTCGAGCTCTCCCGCTCCCCGGGTCATAATTAAAGGCTGCACAGTCTCGGGCGCCCTGCCGTCGGCGATGTGCAAATAGGACGAATCGTCGCCCGTGGTCAGGAGCGTCCGCAATGGTTGCCTCGTCGGCCGCCCGAAGTCGGCTGGATTTATTCCCGGTCCGGGCACCCGATCCTGAGCACTCGAGACCCGGGACTCGGGACTCGAGCCCCAAATGCTAATGGCTTTCGGCGAGCACACACACACAAGCTCGGGCCATCATATGCTAAAAGGACGCCAGACGACATCCTTTTTCTTCGCCTCGCCCCTCCTGCCGCGCCCACTCCCGGCAGCCTCTCGCCGGCCCCGTTCAGAATGCTATTAGCAACTAAGCCGCATGTAATATCCTGGCGACGTCCTCGAGCCCGTCTCGCCCACTCACCTCGGGCGCCCCGCTGCCGCTCCCCGCGCACCTGCCCCCGCTCCAGCGACTGGCGCCTCGTCCCGCCGCACCGACGGCGGCTGCTGATGAATATTAAAATGTGGCCGAGCGGCTTCTGCGGGCTGTGCGGACTCGGTGGGTGAGTGAGTGTCTGGGCGTGTGCATGTGTGTGTTTATGCTGTAAATCTGTGTTACGTGGTTGATACGGGAAGCCCAGTAACACGAGAACAACAACAACAGCAGCGGCAGCAATTGGAACCATCGAAGCCGGCGGGGAGTCGGGAAAAATTTGCTTTTCTAATTTTTTAACTCGCATCCGTCCTCCGCGTCCTCCCCCGGCTGGATCGGCCGGATTGTGTTTGTCGATATTTTTCGGGTTGTTTGCGCAGAGTGGCGGGATCTGTGTCAATGCGCTGCCACGCCCCTGCCCCGCCACACGCCCTCACACCCACGCCTCACTCGGCGTCGTCGTCCTTATCGACGGCTGGACGAGCGGCTCCATCAGCTGCCGGCGACGACGACGGCCGGGTCGGGCTGGGTCGTCGGGAGGGATTCCTCTCGATCCCAATCCCGAGCGGGCTCAGTTTTTTAAAGCACAATTCTGGGCATTTGCAACACGTGCTGTCGCCGTTAGTGTGGGCCTCAATGCATTTAAATGGGAAAATTATGTCGTCTCGTGGCGAGGGACGAGCGGGCGAGGCGAGGGGCCGTCGGTCGGCTGGATAGTTTGGCGAATTTAATGGCGAAAGTTCGCACTGCTGAATGGCGTGGAGCCCGAAAGTGTGTGGCGACCGGGCTGGCGGGATTCTTAAGCGAGCGCCGGTTTCGCCTCAGGAGGTGGCCGATGCTGTTCCCACCTTACGGCCCGGTCCTCGTTAGTGGCGCCCCCTCCCTGGCTTCGGTGACCGGCCGACATCGTCCCATTGGCTGCGACGCCAGCCCTCAGCTGCTCATCGCCTAAATGCAGACTCTTGCCGTTGTGACTCCCTCACCTGCGGCCTCACCTCCACCACCTCTGGTCCGCGTCCGCCTCCAATACTGCAGCTGCAATTGCAGCGACTCCGCCGCCTTGTTGGTGCTGCTCCCACAGTCGTTGCCGCTGCTGCCCCGGCGACAAAGTACAATGACTTGAGCCGTCGTCCCCGGCGCCGTCGCCCTTGTCGCTGTCGGCGCTACTCTTGTTGTTGGCGGCGTCGTCGCGCTCCAGCCCGCTGCATATGTCGAGGCGCCTTAATTGCAGCAAATGGGGGGGCTGCGTGCGTTGGGTGCCCCAGGAGCGTGTTTGTGCGACCCTGTGTGTGTGTGTGTGCCCTGGCCCGGCCGGCTCCGTCTCCGCTCGACAATTAAAAATTCTCCCAATACTCGTTCGAGCGTGTTGCGCGCGCCCTCACAAAGGCCGGCGATGGAAGCGAGGGGCGGTGGGGCCGGGTGGCGTAGCATGCTTAAATAAATAAAATTACACTTAAACTTCCGCCCGAGGGGAGTGGGGGGGGGGGTTGTTGCGTTAAAAGGGCGAGTGGGTGGGGGCCGGGCGGCGGCCCTCAGAGGCTGCGCTGGCGGGGCGGCGAAGGCCGACCGAGTGCAGACGCCGTTTTGTTCGCAACCCTTTCTGCATCTGTTGATATTTGTGTCGAGTGGCCGGGGCGGGCGCCGAGCCGGGCAGGAGGGTCGGTGATGGGGTTTGTAATGCGAGTGGCGCATGCTTGGAGACGGCGGCGGAGACGAGTTGAGGGGAAGAAAGTGGAGGAGTAGAAGGAGCAGAAGAGGAGCCTGGGGACGAAGGCGGCGAACGGAGCGAAAGAGCGCAGTAGAGCGAAGGAGGCGGGTGGCAGGGGGGGTTGGAGAGGGTGCTTCGGCATGCGCCCGAAAGTAGGCAACGGGTTTTACTTTCGCTGCCAGCCGCGCCCGCTGGTGAAGCAGCTGACTGTAAGCGCTCGTTGTCTCCTCAAACCACGATGTTGTTGCTATTTTAAACACGATTAGGTTGTTGTTGCAGCTCACCTCACCCGCCGACGCTAAAAGCACACGTGGGACCCTCGCGAGGCGAAGCTGGCCGCAAGAAGTGCATTAGTGCTGCTTTTAAAACTTGCAGCTACCCGACCAGCGGCAGCAGCATCCAACAGCATTGTCACTGTCATCAACAACGGCAGCAACAACGACCACGCCGGCAGCAGCACCAACCCCGAGAGCAGAGACAGCAACAACAACGACATCGACACGTGCAAATGGCGCCCACAGGTTGGGTCCTCGTCGCTCTTTCAAGGGCGGGCGTCCGGGCGAACTCCGGCGCCGCTGACCCAGATCCGCGAGGCGCCATTTGTTGCCATCTCCGTCGAGCTGCCGTAAAGTGGGGTCGTCGACTTGCTCTCAAATTGAGTGCATCCATGTGGGTTCGGGTTCCGCCTAGACCGGGCGAACCCGACTTCTCAGTGATTTTCGGCATCAAGTTTGAAGTTTAGAATCCTCGAATCTGCCAGGGAAAACGTTGTGCTTTTTCTGGCTCGAAATTTGGGAGAATTTTTCAAATGTATTTTCGAGTTCCTTGGGCATGCCGGAATTTTTCGACATCTGACGACTCTGTGAAATTTAGTTGGAAACTGACTTTATTTGTCGATGTGATTAAAGTCACTTTTTACACCTGAAAAATTCCATTCCACACAATTCCATCCGCACGCGAGCCTGCACACACAGCCACCGAAACACGCACACACCGACGCACGCAAATTTCACTCGCAGTTGCCGGTTGTCGCTCAAACATTTGCCGAAGGGTGAAGTTTCGTCGTTTGCGCTTCCGGCCCCCGGGTTTAATTTCTAATTACAAAACATTATACTCCGACGGCAACGAGGGGCGCAACGCGATGTGTATCACATTAAAATGATACACCTCCCGCCCTCGCCCCTCGGCCCCGCCCCTTTGGCTCTGTGCACTCCGAAACTTGGCTCGAACAAAATGCAAATTCGCTCATTGCGAGAGTTTTTCTCATTAAACTTCGTTCGAGGACGAAAACTTTTCGCTCACCGTGTCAAACGCATGCACACACACACACACACACAGAGGGACGACTGTCAACGCTTTGTAGGAGGTGCGACGTTGTGACAACAAGAACAACAAGACCAGCGGAACCAACAACAACAGCACCGCTTGGCATGAGCAACAGTCGGTAAATTAACATGCAGCAGCATCGCTTGCAGCAACAACAACAGAGGTATCGGCATCGCCAAACAGCGTGAAATGAATGAATTTTAAATGAATTTTGAATTTAAGTCGGCACGCTTTTTTCCTCCTCTCTCTCTCTCTCTCTCGTTTCCACCCGGACGCTGAGAGGGAATGGAGGGAAAAACCGAAGATTGATGGAAAAAAACAAAGATGGAAAGTAACACAAAAACTTTGGAAATTCGGAGCGACAACTTTTTGCAATCTTTCTGGTGTTTTGGTTACCACGAGGTTGTTCTTGTTGTTGTCATGTTGACACGTGATGCGTTTTTCGAGCACGACGCGTCACGCCGTTTTATCGCGAGGATTTCGAGCTTTCCTCTCTCTCTCTCCCTTGTTAATCGCCTCTCCAGCCGCCCCCAGCTTTCGTGTGACGTCTGACAGCTCGGCTCGGGGATCGTCGCGGCAGGCGCTGATGGGCTTTTCCGCTTCTTACCTGCGGGTTTTCCCCGAAAATCCACCCAAGTCAATTATTTCATGAAATTGAGCTCGAAAACGTTTCCCAAATCTGTGAAGAAATAAATAATTTAAAAACGAAACAACGACGATTTTAATATATTTTCTCCTCTATTTCAGGTAATTATCATTTCCATCCCTCGCGACGAACTCCAGCTGCAGGGACGGGAGTTTGCGGATCTACTCGAGTACTCGAGCTTTTAAGGCTTCACCAGAATCGCGTTGAGTTCTGGGTGTTTTTAAGTATTTCTTCGAGGACTGGCGTCAACATTTTTTAGGGTAACACGTTGTTTTGGTTTCACTTGATTTCAGTGCTTTAATTTTGATTCTTCTCTCTTTTTATATTTATATTTTTATTCATTCGTTTTTTCATTTGTTCTATTATTATTTATTATCTCTTCGCCCCACTGTGCCCCGCGCTTTGGCCCGCACGCATCGGCGGCCGGCTTCCAACCGAATTAATTCATTGAACGCATTTGTTCAATTCGCATTTCACGGCAACGCGCTCGGCAGCACCAGCCACGCACACCCCGAAGGATTCGTGGAACACACACGGACTCCAGTCAGCCCGAGTCCACCAACACACACCAGTGGAGCCCGTTCAGCGGCGCCTCGCTGCAACGCTCGCCAGCCATAAAAATGCAGTTCGAACGATCGCACGCACATTCGCATTCACGCCACACTCGCAATCGCTCTGCACACACACATGCTCATTGTGTTTAATTTCTCGCGCAATTAAAACTGCGGGGAATTCGCGAATTCGCGGGCGGATTTTCTTGTTGTTGTTGTTGTTGTTGTAATGACGCAACACCGTGGCGAGAATGGCGCGAATGGCGCGAAATGCATTTGTATTGACTTCGAAAGCGATTTAAATTCTCGAAATGCAGTCGGCACCCCGGCAACATGGAAGGGCCCAGCTCTCGCGTTGCCAACGGCGCTTGTGGGAGCCGTGAAAAATTAAATTTAAACTCCTGAAAGACTGAAAAATGCGGTAATAATGAACGTAAAATGAAAATAAAAATCAAATGAAGCAACCCAAACGACAGTAAAGAAAACGGTGGCAATAAGTACGAATTATGAGTGACAACAACAACAACGCGTCCGCACTCTAACAATTGAAATTGCTGGCAACAACGCGAAGGAACTTTGGCATCGACATCAGCCACAAGGTTCGATTGGCAGCAACAACTAATTGGGCTCAAACAACATCCACCAAATTGGCGACAATTGGCAAAAAAAAAAATATGAAAAAAAAAACAACAACGTCGTTAATGACAACAACAACAGCCGGAAAACCAAAGATGGCTCCGCTGTCCAAGCTCGACTTAATGTCGACATTATTCATTGGCGACTATAACAATAAAACGCGACTTTAATTGCATTCGCGAACGAATTAAAATATATACAAAATTCATGCGAAATATGGCAGCACCCTGTGTTGTTGTTGTTTTTGTGCTCAACAATCGCCTTTTTGCATTGTAAACACTGTTTCGATAAATCGTTTTTAATTAGCGTTCGTTTTTCAAAACTTTTTTCCCTCGAGATTTTTCTCTGGCAAAAATGGGTCATATTCCGCAAATATCAAATTTAATTACGCTTTATGCGTTTTTGCAACTCATTAGTGAATATTGAATTATTCAATCCTTCTCAGAAATTTCTGAATTTCTCAAATTATTTGACACGTTCCATTGAATTACGAAACCGCCGTATTTTTGCATTTCGGTTTTTTGTAATTCCCCGAGTTTTCGTCAGTTCAAACTTTTGCAAGGTAGACAAGAGCGGGTTTCACAATTTCGAAAACTAGAGTTTTTCTGAGCTCTCGTCCTGAATTTTCCGTTTGGCGTCGTGTTTGTGCACTTGTGGGCTCGTGTTGGAAACACAATTAAAGGCCACAAAGTTTGGCGTGAGCTTTTGGCCCGACCAATTGTGCTGTCGTCCAATTATTGCCCGATTCGCCAATTGCTCAGCGCCACAGGCGAAAAATGTCGAACCGAATACGGCGAGTGAGGCTGGGAAGGCTGGACATCTTCAGCGAGCCTTGCCAGGGCGAGGGACTCGAAAATCTCCGCAATCAGAGGCGACGTTCATGAGTCTTCGTGTCATTTAAAATTCATCAGCTACTGAAATTGTTTTTGTTATGCTCTTTTTCATAATCTATAAGCGTGGTTTTCGGTAAAAGGTGGTAAAAAGGAAAAGTGAATTATTGATCAAAATGACTTCATTGTTTCTTCAATTTAAATAACTTTCTTCTAAATAAGCAGGTTTAATTAGTGCAATTCATTAGTATTATCTTAGCCAATTTAATTGGAACATTTTCTTAGTCAATTTAATTTGTACTTTTGGTGAATTTAATTTGTAAATTTAATGAGGAAATTCAATTTAATCACTTAAATAAGCTCGTTTTCTCCCTGGTCGGTGCCGACCACATAAGCCGAACAACTTGTTTTCCGAAAATATTTCAATTAGGACTCGGCACCGTCTGGCGGCCCATCGAAGCCGCCCCCGCCCCCCGAAGGGGAGGGGCGAAACCTCAAGCGAGATCCGGACACGCACGATTTAATTGCGGTGCGCCGCCGTTTGATCCCTGGGAGTCCGCAGGAATCCTCATCTTCCTCATCTAATCCCTCGCTGCTCCTCCGTCAGACCTCGAACCTTCCCTCTCCTCTCTCTCTCTTTTGCTCTTACCCTCTCTTGTTCTCCCCGTCGGCTGACTGACGCAAAGACTCCGTGCGTGGAGCCGGAGGTCGGTCCGTTTGCATATGAAACTACTGTGGAGAAGGGAGGAAGGCACACGAAGGAGTGAGCGGGAGGGAGGGACGTAGGGAGAGAGAGGGGGAAGGGAACAGAGATAGCAGAAGGACAGTGGGGAGGAGGAATCAATGGAGATGACGGGACGAAGGGGCGTGCGAGGGAGGCGGCGCGAGGGAGGTTGGGTAGAAAAATCCAGGAAGGGAGGAAATTGACGACGAAATCGCTGACAAGCTGCCGCAGAACAACAACAACCACAAAACCACAAAAGGAAAATCAACAAAGAACTGAATAGCAGAACTTCAACAACATCAGGAACTACAACACTAACACTTGGTTACAATAGCAACGAATACTACGAAACAACCATAACAACAATTAGGACACGTACGAGTCCGAGTCACGTGTTCGAGCGAGCCTCCACTGAAGAAGAAGAGCGTGGGAGAGGGAGATGGAGATGGATATTGAGAGCGAGCGAAAGACACGGCTGCGATTGATTTTAATTAGAGCGAGAGGAGCGGAAGTGAAAACGAGTCGTGTGGCAGACACAGATACGACAATAGCAACAAACACACATGGAAAAAATGCAGAGGGTGGGAAGGAGGGAGGACAAAGGAGGAAGCCAGAGAGCGAGAGAGCGAGAGAGAGGGGGCAGAGGATAGGGTGAGAGGGAGTGTGGAGAGTGGAGTCGGTGAACGCGACAAATGAATTCTAATTGAATCCTTTTTGCCTCAATTTGCGCGCCACGTCGAACGATGCAAAACGAACCGGAAGTGCTCGGCACACACACAGACGCCGGGCCACGCACGCACATAGACCCAGACGCGGACACGCAAAGCCTCCGCCCCCGCCGCCCCCTCCACGCCCCTCGTTGGCACCGCCGCCTCGTCCCCCGTGGGACCCTGCGAGCGGACGTGCGTGCGTTGCAAGACCTGTCGGTCCCACTGTTTGTCGGAAACAGTCGCTCCCTCTCACCTCTGCCCACTCACCCCTCTCGCTCTCGCTCCCTCTCCGTCGCCCACTTTCACTGACTCGGCCGCTCGCTCTGTGTGCGAGGAGCGAAAGAAAAAC
Source organism: Coelopa pilipes (assembly GCA_947389925.1). Taxonomy (NCBI): domain Eukaryota; kingdom Metazoa; phylum Arthropoda; class Insecta; order Diptera; family Coelopidae; genus Coelopa; species Coelopa pilipes. The sequence continues at coordinate 31,112,959 of OX376698.1, read as the reverse complement.
AGGAAGCAAAGCCGAGCGAAACGAGACGAGAGGAAGACAAACAAAAGCAATCGCGGCGGAGGGGATGAGGAAGATGAGGGGCGGGTGGGGAGTAGGTGAGAGTGGGGGGAGGAGGTCGGGGCCGAAGTGTGGATGGGAGCCAGGATTTTGCACCACGCGTTCGGGCTACGACGACTTGGAGGCTGGCGAGAAGTTTGCTGTTTAATTTTGGGATTTTCTCTGATTGGGGCAAATTAAATCCGGCTCCAGAGGGCGGAGCAAGTGTGCGTGATTGGGTTCAGCCGGGGCGGGGTGGGGCCGTGGGTCGTCCGCCCTGGCAGGAGGCGGTCGTTCAATTAAATATTGAAGGTTATAAATTTGCGTGTTTATTTTAATCAGCGTCGGCGGAAGTCGGGCTCGAGGGAGCGGGAGGAGGAGGGCGGAAGGAAGGAACAGCGGACCTGGTCCACGGGAGGTGGGCGAGGAAACGGCCCCGGTTCGTTTGGGTCCGGCTCGAGGTTAAGGTTGAGGAGACGGGATTCAGGTCAGGGTGGGCCTCGCTTCAGCTTCCGCCGTGGGTTCCTCAACTCCCTTTAATTCGCTTCGCCGAGTGCTCGGAAAAATGCAAATCACTCGATGCCGCCTCCGTTTAATCGAAAAATAATCGGAAGCCAGAAAGTTTTGGCCACCTCTTCCTCCCTCTCCTTCCTGCTTGCCGCGTCAAACGAATTTGGAAACTTTTGGGTGCGCCCCGAAAGAGGCTTCGATTGTTTCGCCCTCAACCCGGCCCTAATGAGCCTAAAATCCCACTAATGTCTTCGAATTTCACGTAAATTTCGCAGCCTTCGTGGAGACGAGAAAAAAGGAAGGAAGGAAAAGGAAGAGTGGAGAAAAAGTTACAGAGCGGAGGAGCAGGAGCTGATGGAGGAAACCGCCTTCGGTTCCTAATTGAGCCGGCGCCCGAAAGCAGGCCGTGCACCCTGCGTCTTCCCCAGGTGGCTCCTGGAACTCAGTCGACTCGATTTGGCTCGTCCCGCCTCATTGCCTCTGCCATTTGTCCCGCGCCCTCCTCCCGTCGGCTTCACCCTTTTGCACGTCGCGCCCTGCGCCGGCCCGACCCCAGTTAATTAACTATTCAGAAATTACGAAAAATTACCCGGCTCGCATAATAATAACAACAGCCTCGCCTCGCCTCTCCTCGGCCGGGCCACGCGACCGACGGGGGTTGGCGGCGCCCCTCCGTCAGAACTCGGGCCGGTTGTGATAAATTCAGGTCGCGCCTGGCCTTAAATTTCAATGAAGTCCCGGAGCAGGACCTCGAGCGGGACCTCGAGCAAGGCAATTTGCCGTTGGTGGGGACAACGGGGTGGCTGTGGCTGTCTGTGACTGATGGGCTCGTCGTTGTTGCTGTCGGGCGCCCGCTTCGGAGGGGTCGAAATGGCTCCGGCGGGGCTTCGGAAGGACACGCTGGTGAAATATTGTCGCGCAGATACCTGCTTCAGATTTGAAATGCAAATCTCCGAGGGCCCGGCAGGCTGGGAAAAAGTTATGCTAATGCCTCCCCCTCAGATGTTGTGGGCGGGAGGGCGAGCGGGTTCCGGAGGGCTCAGGGAAGGAGGCTCCGGGGAGTCCAGGTGGGCCGGCAGGACTCGAAGCGGCCGCAGGGCTGTTTTCGAGGCGCCTAAGGCCACGACAAACTCCTTGCCTTCGATTACCGAGGGTGCTCGATCGTGGCAACCGGTCGGCGCCGCGAAAGACGAGCCTTTGATGAAGTCTGCGAGGCTCCTTCGCCTCGACAGGGGGAGGCAAAAATGAATGGACCCGTGGACGTCCTGAGAGCCTGCTCGGAAGCGGTTTTTGCCACCAGGTGATCGACTGCGGGGGACCTCGAGCCTCCGGGCCGATGTCACCGCACCTGGAACGTTCCAGACCCTTCGTTGCTCGCATTGCTGACGCCTCCGCGCCCCTGCCTTGCTCGAGCCGACCCCGGGGGCGCAAAAAACAACCATTCGGAAGCCATTAATTCCATCCATCATCATTTATTCGACCAATAGCTTCATTAATACCTGGCAGCAGGGCGGGGAGGGAGGACGTGGCTGCTCTCAACCCCTCGCCCCCTGCGGCACATGTGCTGATCTCCAGCGGCGCCGGGTGCCCACCGCCCTCCCTCTAGCCGGATGGGCAGCGGCAGCGGAGGCCAACAACAACAAATTGCTCAACACGCAATTTATTAGACAAATGGCCATGGACCGGGAGGGGCGGGAGAGCGACACGAAGTGAGGGGGAAAGAGCGAGAGAGAGAGGAAGGGAAGGAGAGACAGGGAAAGAAGGACGGAGAGCAGGTTCGGTTGAAAAATCGTTAGCCTTCGGCGGCTCAACCTGCGGCCGTCGAGCCGGCGCTGCTCCCACGTCGGCCGCGTCGACCGCGTCGTCCGCGTCGTCTTCGTCGCGATTTCGCCCCATCCGATTCAGCCCCGCTGCCCTCGCCCCGTGCGTGTCCATTTCTTTGCCCAGCCCTCGCTTCCTGCCGTCGGCGCAGCTTCCGTCGTTCGCCGGCGAGCGCCGACAAATGTCAAATGCAAAATAATTATCCGTCATTTGTCAGGGAATCAGCGAAGGTCGGCCCCGCTCTCGCTCACTCGCTCGCGCTTCCCTCGCCGGGCCTCAGGCGCCCCACGCACGGCGACGGCCTACGGATGCCTTCCTCGATGGACTCCTCACCCTCTCCTGTCCCCGTCGCCGTCGACCACCTCGTCCCCTGCCCTCGGCCTGTCTGCTTTATTAAATGAAGTTCCCCGCTGGCCCCTCGTCCGGCTCGTCCTGTGGAATTCCCTCGGTAAATTATGTTGATGGCATAAGAAATCACAGGACCTTGTACACAAATTTGTTTCAGCCATCATTCTAGCATCCTCTCCTCAGCTTCACCCTCTCCTTCCTTCGCTTCGCTTCGGTGTTTGGTCCTGTTGTTGTCGTCGGCCTCGCTGTTGTTGTTGCTGTTCTCGGCATCGTGTTGAATATTTTATTTATGCCTCAGAGCCGGCCCGGCCCGGTCCGCCCTCCTCGCGCTCCGTCTCCACGCTCTTTACGGTCGCCCGACGACGTGACGGGCGTTACTTCGCCTCTGGTTTTCTCCCCTCTCCTCAATCACCCGCTCTCCTTCTGCTCCTTCTGCGTCTGCTCCCCTGTCTCCCTCGCCGCCTCCATCCTGTGGTGAGTTACGCACACTGTGTTGACGTGGTGAATATTAGTGAATGTGCTTGAGTTATTTTTGCAGTCTCTTGTTTCTTTTCCCATATTTGTTGTTCCTCTTCCTATTTTCGTGCTCCTCTTCATATTTTTGTTGCTTCTGTGCCAGTGGTTATTGTTGTTGTTGCCACATCTTCATTGCCCCGTAGTCCAAGGACTCCGTCGCTGTCCTTGGCGCGCCGGGGGTCCGTCCTTTGATGGTGACGACCTCGTCGTGGCCTCCATCAAAATGCTTTGAGTTGCGCCAGCTCTTTTCCTCCGTTCTCCTGTTCTTGCCTCCTTCCTCGACGCTCCTTTGGCTGACCAACAGTTGCTGTTGTCGAGCAGACAGAAATGGGTAGAGATGTGAATGAAAAGGTGCGAGATTGAGGAAGGGAGCGAATAGGAGATGGAAAGGAGGGGGCGGGGAATACGAGGAGGGCCAGGAGGCTGAGGAGAAGGCGTCAAAACTCGGCAGGTGAAGAAAAATGTTATGGAAATTGAAATTAATGGCGACGCAAAAAGACGTCCTCGTCGTCCACTTCCGCCTCCACCCCCAGCACCAACCACCGCCACGCGGCTCCACCTTCGTCTCCTGCTCCTCTCCTCGTCACCTCGTCCTCCTACCCAGTCTGGGGTCCCTTCCCCCGCCCCGCACGTCCTTCCGTCTGGCCTCGGTTATATTTGGAAATATGATTTGTAGCTCGTCGCGCGACCCCAAGGTGCTCTGTACGTGTGCCCGGGGATGTGTGAGTGGGAGCGTGTGTGGGGACGTCGCTGTGTGCGTGCTCGAGGTGGTGGGTATTGGGAGGCTGCTGACGTGGCCGGGAGGGCGGCCGCGTCGTTCTCGGCCCGACCGCCGCGATGATTCATGCAGTTCCTGATGAAATTCGACTTTGAGTGACGAAAATGGGACTCGCTGGCGTTTGATGAATGTGGCACGTGATTTCCCTCGATGTGTCTGGGGGCAGAACGGAGAGCCTCGAATTGAGCCCCCTCTTCCTTTCACCGTGAGCACGAAGCTGGGTTGAGGGTGGGCGGTGGACGGTGGACGTTGGAGGTTCAACAAGGAAGCGTCGGAATTTACGGGCTTCCATAAGGAGTAAAACAGCACAAATGCCGAATCGGATGTTTGAGGGCGAGCGAGCAGAGGGGGGGTGGGGGGTCCGGGTCCAGTGTCCACTCAACGGCCGCAACTGCAGCTGAGGTCGCTGCAGCATTTTGCATGTCATTAACGGGCACAGCGGAGGGCTGAGAGGCCCAGTGCGAGCGAGGAGGGGACAGCGAAAGACAGAGGGAGAGTGGGGAAGAGAGAGAGGGGAAGACCGGCCTCGAGTGCAGACGCGGCGCAAGAAGTTCTTAATTATTTTGTCTACAAGCTCCGGCCACGCCGCAAACACGGAGGGCGAGAGCCGAGCTGTTGACAAACGGATATCCGTTCCTTTGTCCCCGGCCGATGGGCGGCTCCCCAGGGCCGGGGCAGAGGCGAGCGAGACGGCAACGAAGTGTGACTGGAGGGGCGGGGAGGGCGAGAAGAGAGAGCGCGGGACAAAGGAAGGCGGGTCGGAGCCGTGTACGAGAAAGGAAACGAGGCGAAAGTCGCGAGCAGTAAATGCGTCGATAGCGACGTCTCGCCGGAGTAACGACGGCGAGGTGGGAGGGAGGGAGGTAGGGAGGCGAGGCAGAGGAGGAGAGAAGTGAAGTGCAGGGCGTCGTCAAGTGTCAATAAAATATTGAGTGCTGCAATCAATAAGTACGGCGCGCAGACAAAGGAAACCGCATGGCGGCGGAAATCGAAAATTTATGGAGTTGCCAGACGAGTGGAGTCGATAGAGATGGACGGAATCGTCGTCGGTGGACATGATAATCGACATGGGGCAATAAATAGAGAGAACGAGGGAAATGGGAAAAATGTACAAAAACAAGGCGTTTAATAGTGAAGGGGCAGAAGCAAAGTTTAGGAGTCCTGAACGAAGCTACGGGGAAAAAAACAATTTTTTAAAATTAAAATTCATCCCCTCGATCTTCTGCCGTTTCGCCTGCTTTCGTCCGCTCTGACCTCGATCTGGCAACCTTGTCTGCAACGCCCCAGCCACCGGGGCGTGTCAATGGTTGTTTTTGCTGTTGCTGATACGACGACGATGTTGATGACTAACAGCAGCGGACGAGGGTGGGGAGGAGAAGGCGACGAATGACCCGTTGTTTGCTTAAGGAGCGAGGGACGACTGGAGGACGGGCTTAAGGGAACAATGGAGAGCTGGAACAAGGAGGAGGAGAAGGCGAAGCTGGCGACGTGAAGGGAGGGACGTGGAGGGAAGGCGGGGGGAGTTGCGTGCAAGTGCAAAATTCCTCATGCCCGTCGTTCCTTCGCTCGCGCCCGTCCACCCGGCCGCTGTTGCCCCTCGCCCCCTCGTCCTCTGCTCCTTGTCCCTATTTCCCGCTCCCCTTCTCCAGCTCCTCGGGAAGTAATCAGTTCGTTGTTGGTGCTCCACAGATGTTGCAGTTTCTGATGTCGTCGTCGTCGTCGATGTCGTTGCTGATGTTGTTGATGTTGTTCCTGTCGTTGTTGTTCTTGTTGAAGTTGCTTTCGCTGTGTTGTTTTTTTGAGATCGTGTGGTTGTTGTCGTTCTTCATGTTGCCGTTGCCGATGTCGTTGTTGATGTTGCTGTTCTTGTTGCTGTGGTTGTTTTCCCGCTGCAGCTGCTGCTTTGCCGTTGACATGGGAACCTCGCATGCGATGCGATGCCATGATATTAATATTCATTGTGTTCCATATTTGAGTCGTTGTTATCGTGGTTGTTCTTGTTTTGTTTTGTCCCTTGTTTGTTTATTTTTTCAACTGCCGATGTCGCAGTTGATTTTCTTCATTTTCCCCATGTTTTCCATTTTTTCTTCGAGACCACCGACTGCTGCTGTGGCCCCAACCGGCGTCTTTGTGTCCGTGGCTGCTTCCGCTGCCCCCCGCCCCCCTCCCTCCCTCTCTCTCTCTCTCTCTTTCTCCTTCCGTTTCTTCCTCTGCGAGCTCTGTCTGCTCGAGCTCTGCCTTTTTCACCGCACTCGCCACGACCTCCCATCGACTAGTGAAGCCGGCGTTTTCTCTCGTGTTTTCTCCTTCGTCCCTGCGTCCCCTCCCCGCTTCCTGGTCTCCTCCACCCTTCTGCCCTCATTTGTCAAGCTCCCTTCCCGCTCCCCCCTCTGCCACTCGTTCTGCCCCGCCCCGCTGCTTTAACGTGTCCCTCAGACGGCGATTCGCGTGTCCGACGTTTGCTCCCGACCCGTTGCCGCGTCTGCCCCGCCTCCCTCGGCCGGTCGCCTCCGCCTCTCTCGCACCTCCTCCCCTTTCCTCCTTCTCCCTCTCCTTCCCCCTCGTGCGCCTTCGTCTGTCGCCGCGTCCGCCCTCCTCCAGCTCGTTCTCGCGGTTCTGGGTCTCTGGGCCATCGGGCCGCGCATGCGTCGTGCGGCGGCGGCGGCGGCACGCGTGGAACTTCCTCCGCAGCCGGTCTGGCAATGGTTTTCTCTCGCCCTGGCCCTGTCCGGAATTGGCCGCCGTCCGAGCAGCGACGGCCCATTGAAGAGCCGTGAAATTCGCTCACGCCCATCGGGCTCGGCGTCGCCGCTTTGAGGAAGACGACGACGATGGTTTTCCACGAAACCGCAATGGGGAGAACCCGGAAAAATATCTGGCAACTCTGTTGCTTGTCGTCGCAGGCGAAAACATCCATAAAACAAAATTATTTTTCACCGGAATTTTCCGCGAATTTCCCGCCCAGTAGAGACGACGCATTTTATTGTTTTCGCCAATAGTTGATGTCTTTTCGTTGTTGTCGTTGCTGTAGCTTTGTTGTCGTTTCTCTGTGGTGTTGCTTGCGTCTTGTTGTTGTTGTTCTTGTTGTTGCTTCGCCAGCTTGTGCTGCAGCGTGAAGCGTGTTGTTGCATTCCTGGTCAGCGACGGGCAAAAGCGATTGCCGGAACGATGCGAAAAACTAAATAAAGCCCTTGCAACAACAACAACCACAACAACAACAACTGCATATATGTGGCGCGAGAGGTATTTTGCGAATTTCCCAGTGTTGTTGTTGTTGTCGCCGCTGCTGGTGGCCACAAGCGCGCGACAGGAAACGCAGTCGCAGCGGCCTCGGGCGCCATGATTTACGGCGTTGTTTGTGTGCTTTGCGGTTATTGTTTTGGTGGATCCCCGGCCCCCGTTGTTGCTGCACCTGTGGTTGTGCTGCTGCCGACTCGTTGCTGTTGCAGAGCTGCAGGAACTCCCGCCTCGTTCCCGCGCCTTCGTCGCGCTGGCTCAATTTGCACGCAATGCGATCCGGTTTCCTGTTGGCTCACTTTCGCCCGAGCGCCATTTTGTTATTGTTTTTTGTCTTTTTGTTTATGTTCTGTGCAGCTTAGCGGCCCATTGCGATTTCGCAGAAAAGGTTCGCGTTCTCAATCGCCCGGCGCATAAATCAAAGCACTCGAAATGTGCCTCCAACTTGTCGAGCCGTCTTTTAAAATCTCCGTCACATATCGTCCGAACCCGATGCTCTTACGGGAAAATCCAAGAAAATTGTTGAATTGCTCCCAAGCACTTCGGAAATACGCGTTTGAATTTCGTTATTTCCGTTGTAATGATTGCGCTTCACGCTTCCCTTTTATTCATTTCAATCTCCTCTCGTGTGCAAAGCCCTCAATTTTAAGGTGCTCCTAAACCGCTTCAGCTTCCACAACTCCTGCCCTTGCGGGAGACTGTCTTGACATCTCCTCGCTCGCAGGTGTCGAGTGCCACGCCCCTGCTTCCGTCCCCGATTAAAGAGCCATTTGCGTGTGCCGCGATGGCTTTTTAAACGCGCGACCCTCGGAGTTACGGCACATAAATTTCCCCCAGCTCCCGCACCTCGCCGCCTGTCTCGATTCTCGTTCCCTTTCCCTGCGACTCCTGCGACCGCGGAAGTCGGATCTTTTCATTGTTTTCTAATTAACTGCGGGGTGGCGGGCGGCGAGTGGCGAGGGCAGGGCCGTGGCAGGACCCGAGGCCACAACGACGGGCGATAAAACCCGAGGTTGCTCCTGTTGTTGCTCGGGGGGCTCGGCAGATTCGGGGGAGGAAGATATATGCCCGCGAAGATAAGGAGGTCGCGTGGAGCCCCGGGGCGCTTGGAGGCCGCCACCAGTCGCTGGATCTCTCGGTTCTTACATTTCTCGCTCCGGAAGCCGTCGATGGCCCCGGCTTCCGGGCGCGGCCGGACAACCCGGCGATCACCTTCGGCCCCGGCCCCCCATCCTCTACTCTCGCCCCTAAAAAGGGAACGGCAGCCAATGTCGAGAATCGAAATACGGAGGAAGTCAGTCGTAGGAATGAAAATGGCGCAATAAACAAATGCAATTAATCGTTTATGGCCCGGCCCTTCCCGCGACTTCGGTCGGCGGTTCAACAAACTACCTGCCGACAGGTGCCGCCTGCCGCCCACGCACGCCTGCCCGAGCCGCCCCGCCCCGCTCTCGCCGTCGTCTCCGTTTCCTCTCCTCGTCCGTGTCTCCGCAGCCGTTGTCTCGGGTCTCGTGCTTTCGAATTCCGGACACGCCGCTCCTTCCGCGCTGCTACTTGGCGTCCCTCGCCGACCTTCCTTGGCCACTTGTTGTTGTCACGCCCCATCGTTGTTGTCGTGCGTTCGAAAATGCTATTTTCTCCTCTCTTCTCTTCTTTATTACTATTATGAAGTATATTTCAATACGGCGACAACAACAACGCGGCTCGTTGTTTGTTTTTTTGTTTTGTTTTGTTTTTATGACGCGTTGTCGCCATGCATAACAATGATGTTCTCTGTAGCTGTTGTTGTTGTTGTTGTTGTTGGTAGGGATGAGGCGTCGATTGCACTGTTGTTGTGGCTCAGTTTGTGCTGGTTGTCATCGCTGTTGTTGTTGTTGCTATTGTCAATACCGATTTGAAGAATTTCTAAAAATGCAAATTCCCGAATTCGTGATAATATTTTCCAGCACACAAAGAAGGTTCTCCGACCAGCTCCCGTCACCCCCCCCCCCCCCTCTCTCTCTCGCTCGCTCCGCTCCCTCCCACTCGTTTCAACTGCGCCTAATGAGGCGTTGCTGCGCATGGAAATTACCGACGACAACAACAGCAGCAGAAGCCAACAACAATCACGCAGTGATAAAACACGAATTTTGAATTTAAATTGATTTGAATTCGTTTATTTGCTGGAAAATGTCGATTTATGAATAAGTAAATACATAAATAAGTAAATAAGCAATTGTTTGTTTTCGAGTTATCGCCGGCTTTTTATATTATTTTACTGTGGAAATGTTCAATTTTAAATGAGTAAACAAACAGCGTCATCTTCGTGAAATATTTCGCTTTTTCTGCTGCACTTTTTTGATTTTGCTGGGTTTTTTGTATTTCTGTATTTTTTTCCCGCTCCTATTATTTGCTTGTCTAGCACTTGGCTAATGGAATTTGTTATTGCAATTGTCATTTGTTCATTTATTCAGCAATTACAATTCATGAATTCTTTAAATGGCAAATAAACAGGCTGCGTTCCTGCAACTGTTGCTACTGGACGTCGTTCGACTACTTTTTTCGGCCGCCTTTTTGGTGCCTTTTTATTCCGGTTCGAGTCGCTTGTTTATGCAACATTTACATATCATGAATAAATGACATCGCAAATATTTGGCTCCTCATTCCTGCGCGCCCGACTTCGGCCGGCGAATTTTGGTTCGCATTTCTCTACCGCTCCACCTGTTCCTGCTTCGCCAAATCGCCCACGCCCGGCGCCCCGCGCTTTAAAGCAATTAAATGGCAAATGCGATGAGCACGAAGTAGCCCTAGTGGCAGTGAATTATGAACGCACTAATTTCGCATGCAGAATTGCGATTTTATTTGCATTGATCAACCTGTCCCTGTCCACGCGGGCCGACCGCTTCCGCTGCATACTTTGGGGCGGCCGGCTGCACATTTAAATTCGGCATCCAATGCAAACGCGTTAATTCGATTCCCAGCGACACGCCCGCGAACCCTGGAATAATGGAATAAATAAAATTTCGCGCCATTTTAATATTTAACAAATACGAATAATGAACTGCTGATTTGTTGCTGCCGTGGTTTCCTCGGCAAGTTCATTCAATGGCGGCGGTTTTTCGGCTCGGACTGGGGGGAGGTCGTGGGAGGGAGCGAGGGAGAAAGCGGAATGAGAAAAGTAGTTCGAAGGTATCGAAACTTTTCGCCTCGAGAGAGGAGGAGGCAAAGCGCAGGATTGGTGCAAAGAAATCCACGATCCCGAGGCGGGAGGCGATGAAAATCGATGCTAAGCACACGGACTCACACGCAAACACCCACACAGCACACCTACAGCCCCACTCATAGAATATTCGAGGACCTCCGCGTCACTGCAGTTTGACTTCCGTTGCAAGCACTTCAGGAAGCAACGGACCCCGGCTTCCCCCACCCACTCGGTGCTGTGGCAGCAGATAAAAGGGGGACAAAGCACTACATGCTCGTGTGGAAGTGTGTGTGAGCGTGGTATAATAAAGGTATAAAGGAATAAGAGCGAATCCGAGCAGATAAAGAAGGCAGACCGAATGCAGCGGCAGCAAAGACAACTGCAGGAGGCGCCCGAAACGCGGCAACGCCGGACTCCGTGCACTCGTGTGGGCGTGGCAGGGGGCGAGGAGAGAGAGGGTGAGAGGGAGGAAGAGGGAGGGAGAGCTCAGCAGTCGTCGTCGTCCTCGTCGTCGATGTCAGTCAACTGCGATTTGGCGTTGAGGGATTTTTAAAAGGATTTAAATTGTGTGTATTTTGCCTCTCGCTCCCATCTGCACGCCTGGCTCGTGCCGTCTCTGTCTGGGCTTCTAGAAAATATCCGGTCGCTGTTCGTGGGTTGTGTTGTGTTGCAGTTGTTGCTGTAGCCTTTCTGCATCATCTGCACTTGCACTCTTCGTCCTGCCTCCCACTCCCTCGCTCGCCCGTTGCACTTGGCTGCGCTCTGCACTCCCAGCGAATCCGTTATCAACCGCTCCCTCCCTCTCCCTGGGAGATTTGGCACACACACACTCGCCTACATGCCCGTGTGTGTGTGAGTAAAGTTTTATTTGCATTTTATGTTTGGATTTCGCGCACTTCGCCGACGACGACAGCTGCCGTCAGAGAGCGAGAGTGAAAGCACAGCCTGCCGTCCCGCTCGCTCCCTCTCGCATGGTGCGAACAGGCTCAGGGAGCGTGGCATGGGTGCCTTAGACAGCGGAACTCAATGAAGCGCAAATCTTTTCAACTGAAGGAACTCAAACAAGGACAAAATAAATCTGCAAAAACGGAAATAAAAACGTTCGAAAGCAACTAAACTGGTTTTGAAAGCATTAAATGAAAACAAAAATGTTGAAAATTCATTGAAAGAAAATGCGATAAAGAAAATAAATACAAAATAACAAAAATAAAAATTACAATAAAAGTTGGACAATAAAAAGTAAGAAATATAACATAGAAATCGATCTAAAAAAGCAAATCAAAAACTAAACAAAGCGGGAAAATAATTGAGGACAGATGTTTGCATTGCGAGCTGCACCAGGCGGTTGACGTGGGGGTTGAGGAGGGGTTGAGGAGGGGTTGTGGGGGGCACAGTGAAAGGGCTCGGAGGACTCCAGCGGAAGTCGCCCTCCCTGTCTCCATCCCCTGTAGCTTTTCTCTTTGAGGTTCACAAGGGGTCGAGCCCTAAATGAAAATGTTGAAAACTCCTTGAAATTCACAAAAATTCACATCTCTGTCTCTTTCTTTCCAGGTAATTTCCGTTTTGACCATTGAATGACAGAGAAATGAATGGGAGGAAAATAAGGTAAAGATAATAGTTTGGGCTTCATGATGGAATATATAAAAAGAGAGATAATAAAACAAACGCATTATGAATTTCCGCAAAACAAAACGACGGCACATTACAACAACAACTGCTTGCAACAACATCCTTTCTGGTGAGGCACTTAAATTAATTTCTCGCCCTCACTCCCTCACACCCTTGTGAACATAAATCATTCGCAATGTTGCATTTTTTGCAAAGTTTTCGCTCTGCTCTGGCAAATGGCGAAAATAAACATTGTCTAAAATCGCGCGATTGCTGTCGCTGCCGTTGGTGTTGCTATTGCTGTTGTTCCGTCTGCATTAAAATGTATGACAAACCCGAAGCCGATGGAACAACCGAGATTGCGAGCGTTTCTCCGCCCACCGCGTGCCCGCTGAGTGCCCAGTGGGCGTGGCCGTGGGGCGAGCGAGGGACGGTCGGATCTGAAAATAGTTCGTGAAGAGCCGACGGACGAGATCGCGACAACGGATGCAGGAATTAAAGGACTGCAAAAGGATTAAAGTTAAAAAATTTATAACATTTTACAATAAAATATATCTCCAAATTCGCTCGCTACGAACAATATTTCGTGATATGTTTTATGTTTGTTTTATCGTTGACCACAATAGGATTCAAAACCTTTTGTGGTGTTTTTTCGAATTATTTATTTTGAGTTTTATTTAGTTCTTCACTGGTGTTTACTTTTATCTCCCAATTTCACCTCGATCCCATTTGATTTGCCCCTGTGGTAACCGCGCTGATCCAGCCGTGAGGCTTCCGTCGGGTAGATCGATTGATTGCCCCGATCCGCGCCCACTCCGAAGACCTCCAGAAGTCGGCGAGTGGGGTCCGATCCGGACTACGGACAGGCGGACGGACAGGCGGCTCCAGCCGAGTCGTGGGCTTCCGTGTTCGAAATCATTAGCGGCGTTTTGAGCGTCTCGATCGCCTCGGCCGCCTCCTCTCGGAATTGCCGAAAACGCCCGGAACCTCGGCGCCCAGAGGCGTTGCCAGATCGCATCGAGGCCTCGGCCACCTCATGCGTGTTGGTCCCGTTCTCAGCGTTGTTGGGCTGACCAAATACTTGTCGACCTCGCCTCGATTCATCATCGGCAAACGAGGCCCTCGCCCCGTCTCTTTCCCTCTCCGCCAGCGGCCTCGGTCGCGTGCGTAGATTAAACAAAGAATCACAACAACAACTACAAATCATAAGAACAGCGGAAAATTGAGACCGCAAGAGGAAATGAAAACAAGAGCAATAAAGACAATAACAAAATAGTCCAAGCTCAGGAGTCGTTTGTCGGAAGCTCCAAATTAAGCGTTTTCGCGTGGGAACAAAAATTTCCCACTTGCTCCTCCCCTCCTTCGTCCCCTCCTTCGGTCCCTCCTTCTTCTCCCTCCCCTCTAGTTCTCGGTCTTTCTCTCCCTTCTGTGTGCGGTTTGCAGTTTGTTTTTCTTCAATTGAGCATCGGCGTCGCCGTAACTGGGTCAACGGCGCGTGCGACGGGACAAGGGCGAGGGGAGAGCGAGGGAGAGAGAAAGGGACGGGAGCGCGCGAGGGAGACAGGGCCAGGTTCGTGGTCTGTGGGAAGTTTTTATGGACGATTTTTAATGGGTTGGGATTTTTTATATGTTGTTGTTTTGTGTGCTTTGGGATTCGGTGTTGTTGCAATTTGTTAACATTTTTTTTTTGTTCGGTGGTTTGTGGAAATTTTACTGGTGTTTTTGATGAAAGTTTATAGTGTTTGTTGTTTTATTGTTGTTGTTTTGATTGCTGTTGTTTTCATTGCTGTTGAATCTGTTTGCTCGTTGTTAACAAAATGTTTTTCACCGAAAATAATAATATAATTGCAGCTGCGAGGGGCTGGCTTGTTGTTGTTATTGTTGTTGCACTTTCATTTCCAAGTCTTTTCTTTCTGCCCAACCCGCTCAAGGCGGGTTTAAGCCAACAGCAACAACAACGAATTCCAGCAGAATAATGGAAAACTTGACACAAAGGCGAGCCGAAGCCTGGCGAGATTGACTGAGATTTTCCCTTGCGCTTTAGAAAGAGAAAGAGAAGTAGGAGTGGGCAGTGGATTAGTGGAAGGCGGAGAGGGAGCACGGGAAAAGTATTAAAGTTTAAGAAATAGAAATTTAGAACCAAATGCGACTTGCTATTGAATTCAAAGATTACAAAGCAAAAGATGTTCAGATTTCAAAATGAAAGTGTTATTTAAATATTATACCATATCAACAAAAAGCATTACCTGTAATGAAATGCAATTTTTAAATTTTAATTTTAATTTAATTGTTAAATTTAAAATTTGAATTCCCCAATTCGCCTCCTCCGTGAATCCTTTCGCCGCCTTTGCAGATCCTCCGCTCCTATCGATTTTCTCGCCCTCCTGGGCTCGTCGGCCTCAGTTCGAAGACCTTGGTCGCTGTTGTTGCTGTTGCTCTCAGAGCTCACGAGGTGGCCATTGTTTCTTTTGTTGTTGTTGTCGCTGTTGTTTTTGTTCTGGTCTTCACTCCCCCGTCTCCCCGCGGCTTCCGGCAAGTGCTGTTGACACTTCAGCCAAGGCTCGACCTACAAATCCAGAGCCTCCAACTCGACTCGACTCGAGCTTCAGCCGACGCCATTTCATTCATTCACACGAGACAGTGACAGCAGCAACAACTACAATTGTCATTACGACGACGATGACTAAGACGGTGACGATGACGATGACGACAATGTGGCGACGATGACGACAAAAACAACAACGGGATTTTTCCCATACATTGCCACAACAACTGTTGCATTTTCATTGTTTACGACGGCGTCGCGGTGCTGTTGTTGTTGTGAGTGGTTGTTGCCGTTGCTGTAAGTGGTTGTTGCCGTTGCTGTTTTGTGTATTTCTCCTGCCGTTATTGTATATTTGTTGTTGTTCCTCCTCTTCGGCCTCCCGTCCCCCAGAGGAGAGGGAGAGGCGACTTGAGAGAGAAGGAAATCCACTCAGCGTTGCCGCGGCGTCCGCGCCGGCAACAGTTGGCAGCAGTTGGCAACAATGTTCGCTCGCCCTGCTTGACTGACTGATGGAGGAGCGACTGAAGGAGCGACTGAAGGGCCGACGAGGGGCGATTGGGGGGAAGTCGCGGCAGTGCTCGAGGTGCGAGGGGATCAGGATGTGAGTGCAATTGTCGATTTCGATTGATTTCCGCAATTTCAATGGTGCTCGTGGAGCGATTTCCGAGTTTTCCCATCGACGGGGACCCGAGGGGCTCCGATCGAAGCGCGGAATGCGGTGATAGAGAGGGGTCGGATTGCCAACGGCGAGCAGGAGAGGGGGGAGAGAGGGAGGTCTGCATCGTTCTGGAGTATTGGAAAATTAGCTTCAGCAGTTGATTTGCCCGCATTTCTTCGGGAACCGGCGAGGATCGTCTGCCATCCACTCTGATGAAATCGTCTGTTGTCGCCCTTCTTCCCTTGTCCTTCCCTCACAAGGCACTCCCTGTCGCGCCCTCCTCCACCCGCTCCTGCTTCTCCACCTGCTCCCCACGTCCACTCCGTCTCCTCTCACCGCCTCGTGCTTCCCCAGTGCAATTACTACGATTTCCACTATCGCTTCCTACGAGTACGCCAAGCCACACACACACAGACACACACCTCTGCAACCACACCAACTCAGACACAATTGTTGCATATTCTCGCCCCACTCACCCCACGTCTCTCGCCCTCGCCGTCGCCCTCGCCGTCGCCGTCGCCCTCGTGGCTCCTTCTCGTCATCCTGGTTGGAAATTTTTAATGAAAATGTTTTCCACTTCCTCCACGTCTCCTTCCCTCTGGCATTCCCGGCCCTCTGTCATCGTGTCCTCTCTCGCTCCCTCCGCTCTCTGCTTCCCTCTCCTTCCCTCCCTTGCCTCGTCTCCTTCGCTTCCTGCGCTGCCTCTCGGAGCCGCTCAAGTTTGGCATGAATGAAATGTCGACTACAAATCGCAATCGCCCCGGCTCCGGCCCGGCCCCGGCTCCGGCCCGGCTCCGCCACTTCGAGTTCCCGTCTCGCTCCAGCACTGTCTCCCTCTCTCCCACTCATTAGTTTTCGGTTTCTCTCGACCCGCCGCCTCGTCCTGCGCGTCCCAGGCCCAGCCGAGCGTTTTTCCGCTCATCATGTCGAGCCCTTTAGAGGGTCGTCAGTCTGCGCTTCGCCGGCTGTCTGTCCGCCTGTCCGTCCGTCGTTCTCCTTGTGTGTCTGCGTGGCAGAGTTGCAGCGTGTCGGTGTGTGTGTGAGGATTGCCTGTGTGTGGCCTGATACGCTTTGCCCTTTGGGAGGCGAGGAGAGCTCGATGCGGCCGTCGTAATGGAGAATTATTATTTACAGTTGCACACAGGCTTGCAAACACCCGCACAACCACACTTCGCACACACACACACACGTCGCCCACACACGGACGGCCAATCGAACGCATTCAGGGACAGACAGGCAGACAGACAGACATTCAGAAGTCTGACAGCCAGACCGGGGACGGGAAACGATTTGACTTGTTTCGTTTTCGCTCGCGCGGAACCTTCATCACAATAAATGTTACAAGGGACGAATGAACTGTTACAGTTATTACCTTCCCTCAGTCTCACTCGCTCCCCCGCCCTACTTCGCCTCGCATCGGTCGGTCAATCATCTGCCTGGAAGGATTTCGCTCTCATTCAGAGTATTCCTCAGGCCGCTCCCTCTCTGGCTGTCCCTCTCGGCGACTCCGCTCCCGCGGTGAGCGAAAGGGCGAAGTGAAGGAGCAGCACAGAACGAGAGAAAGTTCCCGGCTCAGAGCAACGACCTCGCTCCGCCTTGTTCGCCGTTTGCCTCTTTCTCTCAGGGAGGGTTGGCGCCTCAGCTGCGAGGATGCGCTCGGAACGAAGCCAGCAGACAGAATGAGCCGGAGAGCACAGGACAGGACAGCGACAGCGACAATGGGAATGGGAATGTCTGTGGGAATTTAAAGTCAGCCGCCTGGATTCGCAGGGTTTTCGCCTGGTTCACAGCCAGGCAGTGGCACCGCAGATCGTCGAAGGTGGATCGAAGGCGGTTCCCGACATCCCTTCGGCGCCATTGGGAACCGAGCACCAGATCCCTTCGCCCTCGACCCGTTTTCGCCTCACCTGGACCCTCGCTGACCCCGGAATCCCGCCCTCGAGCTCTTCCGAAACGCATTCTCGCCACAGCTCCCGCAATAATCCCGACTAATCCTTCCGAGTCCACAGAGGACCCATTTGCAGGATAATGACGGGAAGGAAGAGAAACAAGCGAATAGTATTCACCTTTCGCAAGAAGTTTTACCCAAGCAAAAGGGCGGGGAGCACGTGAAAGGAGGCTGTGCAGAAGGGGCAGAAGGAGATGAGAGAGTGGGGGAAACGCTTATGGCAACGCAAACCACGTCGGCAAAAACTTCGAGTCCTGCTCGACATTGTTGTTGTCGGACGAATTTAGTTGTTGCACCACTCTTATTTCTCTAGATTTCGTTCGTGGCACATTTGTTGTTGTCATTGTTGTCAGATGTGGAAAAGTTTTTCCGATTTTAATGAAAATATTTGACCAGAGCTGAAGGGTCCACCCACACAAGAGTGAGTGGGCCGGAGGGCGGGGGGTGGGGGTGACAGAGAACGAAACACATGAAGTCATATCATTATCATGCATGTCACTCGGCGGCAAAACTTGCAGGACTTCTTTAGAGCTGGCAGACAGGCAGAGCCAGGAGAGAGGGCGACAGCGAGGGAGCGACGGAACAGCGACTTAGATGCAGGAGAGGAAACCAGGGGCCAGAACGAGAACGAGATGGACAGAGGCTTAATGTCAGACAGACAGAGCAACAATTCACAAGTTCGAGGAGGAGTCGGGAAGAGAGAGGTCGAGGGAGAGAAAGTTATGGAGGGAGCTTGAGAAGAGAAAGGAGGAGGAGAGGAGAGGGAGGGAGAGGGTGGGAGGGAGATTCCTGAGACAACGAGCACGTGATGGACGGGCGCCCGGGGCGGGCCCGTGTCCGTGGCTCCAGAACGAACCCGATCAGGATTAGATCGAAGACGTGGGCGGCCGGCCCAGAGAGCGAGCGGATGGGGAGGGTGGGGAGACAAGCGCGGCGTACGGAGGAAGGAGTTTTCCGAAGGACTCTCGCCGGACACTCGTCGTCGTCCTCGTTGCCATCGCCGTCGTCGTCTTCATCGGAAGCGGGCAAACTTTGCGGAGATGTCGCCGAGGCCGCGCGGGGCGAGCCGAGCGGGAGAGAGGAAGAGAGGAAGAGAGAGAGAAGGAGAAGGAGTGAGAAAGTTTAATAATCGATTCCATTGTGTGCGGATGCCGGCAGCCGGCGGCGTCCGACGAACTTGCTCCATTGTTTATAAATATTTTCGCCGCAGCAACAAGGACTTCGACTGCCCCGAGGACCTGGTCCTGTCGTCCGTCCCTCGCCCCCACCCCGGGGTTTATTTTTAGCCAAGGGATCGAGGCACGACCGACGACAACGTAAAGACAACGGCAACGACACCGGCGAGGGGAACGAGGAGGCCGCACTGCTTGACGACGTGGCTGCCGGACCGCACCGATTGGCTCGGGGTCATCGATGGCCGCTGGTCGCCCTCTCGCCCACGCCTTCTCCGTTTTGCGTTGTCCCGGCCACTGCTCGTGGCCAGCATATTTCGAGGTTATTAAATTTTTGTTCTGCGAATTCCTCGGCTCCCGCCTCGGCGCCCCCTTCCCAGAGCCCCTCGGCCATCACCACCTTCTGCTCTCTGGTTCTCGTCGCAATCTCGCCCTGCTCTCGGCTGTCACCCGCCTCCCCTGGCCCACCTTCACGTCCCACTTCGGCGACTTCTTCGACTTCTTCGTCCACTGTCGACGGGAACCCGGGACCAGGGTCCGCTGGAGCGGGCAGGGCGGGGCTCCGTCCGATCCCCTGGCCAGCGGCGAGTCTCGGCCAAGTTTCGCAAATAACGGCAAATGTGCTCGGCGAGTTGGGAAACTCGATGAAGCTGTCACCTGCATGACAATGAAGTTCGGGACCCCGGGCGAACTCCTTCAATCAACGCTCGTCGTCCTTCGTCGCTCGTCCTCTGTCCTTTTGCTTGCCTCGTCCCGCACCTGATTGAAAGTGGACTTGGAAGGATTTTCATTTGGAGGCGTCGGGAAAGAAAAGTCGACGGAGCCAACTGTTTGGGTCTGCAGGACTCCCCCAAACCCTCCAGGCCCCCGTCCGCCCCCCATCGCGACCCACCTGAATCCCATTTACCCCAGTTTCATCACCGCCGACCCTGCGACCCTCCGAACCCCCGCGAATTCCCATTGCGGCCGCACCGTCTGCAGCTGGCGCCATTTGGTGATTCACTGCGGCGAGCGCATCCCTCCGTCCGTCCGTCCGTCCGCCTCCCCCTGGCCCTCCGCGCCCCGCGCGCCCTGCCTGCCGTGCTGTTTGTTTGTCGATCCATCCGTCGGCCCGCCTGGCTGCCAGCCTACGATTTGGGACCGTGGGCCGTGCATGGCTTTGTGTGCCGTCCGTCCGTCGGTCCGTCCGCCTGTCTGTGAGAAGGTCCTCGGCCTGTCAGTGTGTCCGTGGGCCTGTCTGTCTCGCCGTCTCTCTGGCCCGACTGTCTATTTGCCTGCTGATTGTGCATAAAATGCAGCACATTTTTATTTTATTCCCTGTTTACTTTGTAAATGAGTCTCGGCCCGGAGGAAGGCGAGCCGAGGAGAGTGACAAGGAGGCGTCCTGGAATGATAGAAAAGAGCGACAGATAGCGAGAGAGGGGGGGGGGGAGCCAGGGAGGCAGAGACACGGGGAAGCTGTAGAGCGAGAGACAGACAAAGAGAGTGCGAGCTGGGGACTCTCTTTGTACTGCTTTACTGCAGATGCAGAGGAGGCCGCATCGTTCGACGGCGGCGGACGAGAGAGAGGGCGAGTGAGGGGCAGGGATTCCGGCTTAGGTGGAAGGATGCCCGAGGCCCTGCGAGGGGACCGCCGGCCGCTCTATGGCGGGCATTAAATGAGCAACGTTATCTCGCCATGCGCTGGCAGTCAGTGGACCGGAGGCGAGAGGGTGGCAAAGAAGGGCGGTGTGTGGGGCAGGAGAGGGGCTCAGCGCGGCTGTCGGCTCGCATGCATGTCCCGGCCGCCCTCGCCGTCGCCGCGGCCCCGCAGGCTTCCTGCTCACATGCAGGAAACTCGGTGAAATGCCAGCCTTTTGTGACACGAGGCGGCACCGAGGGCGAAGAGGGACCGGGGGGTCGAGCGGAATGTGCAGCACACCTCGTCCCTCCACCCCCTCCGTCCGCCCCCTCCGTCCGCCGCCTCCGTCCGCCCCCGTCGTCCTGCCCGCGCCGACCCCGGCAAACATGAGCGTGGTTTTTATGCGGCTCCCATTTTCATTTCCGGTTCCGCTGCCTCGTCCACTCTTCACCTGTTAGCGTCTGGATTTCGTCCCATTCACTTGTCCCCCTGCCCCCTCCCCCCTCTCTCTGTACCGCTCCCGCCCACCCCGCTGGCCGAGGCTGCATCTGAAGCTTTTGTCGTGCCCGGCGACACCTGCTCGGCCCGGCCCGGCTGCGGACGATTAGGACGCGGGACAGGTGTCGAGGGAGGACGTTGGAAACCACAACAGCAACAACAACGACAATAAAAACAAGAACGCCGACAACATTTAATTAAAGTTTTAAGTTTGTGCAAAACTTTGACAATTTCCTTTTTCGCAAGGCGCGACAAGTTTCAGGCCAAGTTCTAGCCGAACATTTTCGATTTATTGCTGCCAAGCACACTCGCTCGCTCCTTCTGTCCCTGTCCCTGTCCCTGGCCCTGTCTCGTTCGGCGGCTGTCGTCCTTTGTCAAACTCTTCACCTCGCTCTGTCTTCGTCCGTCCTAAGCGAGGCGCGCTAACAAAGGATTTAATTAAGTTTCATTGTCCCGAGCCGTGGCTTGTGTTCCTGGAGTGGAAACTCCTCCTGCCCGCGACTTCCTCGCCACGGGTGCCCTTCACCATAATTTGCCATTAGTGACGAATTTCCCTCCTCCGGCAGCGGGACTTGCCGCGGCTTCCTTGAGAAATTCCCTCTCACGCTCGCCCTCCTCCTGAAAATTGCGTTCTTCAGGAAATTTCGCGTCTCCAACCGATCTCTCTTGGCACGAAATTTCTCCTGTCGAATTCGTGAACGAAATCCTGCCTTCGCGAAATTTTCATTTTTGCAAATTTTCAATCTCCATGCAAACTTCCTGCCTCGTACTTGAAATTCCCCCAATTTTCCAAAATTCCGCGGGCCCTTTAAAGTTCATCCCTTTGAACTGAGCGCAGAACCTCCGCGTTGCCAACGCCGTGCACGTGGCTGAGTGCGGAAGACGTGGCTGTCTTCCACCTTGAAAACCCTCCGACCCGCAACCCGCTCCCCTGCACGCCCTGAACTCAAGCCCCAGAGCGCGAAGACGTCCGAAAATAAATTCCCACGCCGCCACTTCTCATCGCTGGCAGGATGGTGGGCTCGTGCGGGGATGAATTCCCAGACGTCCCGCAACCCGGAGGGCCGACGCGAGCGCTCGCCGGTTGGCATCGGGCAGCCAACAGGTTTCATCGCAAATTTATTGTTAACACCGCCTGCAACAACAGGAAGAGCCAGACAGACAGAGGGTCGGACAGAGGTGGGGCGAAGAGAGGAGCGAGCCAGACGGAACTCGACGGGGACCAAATAAAATAGGAAGGTGAAATTGTTTGGGTAATTTTTATTACGCCACTCCGGCCGAGCCGCGAGCGGTTCGGCTCTCGGGCCCTGTCTTTGCTGCTGCTTCGCTGCGCTCCTCCCGTAATGAATTCATGAACAACAACAGCCGACCGACCGACCGACCGACCGCCCGCCGCCCACTCGCCACCCTTCATTCGCATGAGACGCACATTTGCAGACGGAGGGCGCGGACGCGAAATTGGGCAACTGCGCTCCGAGCCAGCCCCACACGCCCTCACCCACAGCAACAGCAGCGCCTCCGACGGGCCCGAAATCGCCGGCGACCCGCGAGACGGGTGCTAAATTCGTATTTTACTTGTGTAGCAAAGAGTCTATAGACATTAAAAAGCTGTTGGCAGCCGAGCGCGGGCCCGGGGAGGCCGGAAAGGGGAGGGTGAATTCCGGCGATGGCACGAGGCGAGGTGCGGTAGTAAATAAAGGCCCAGGGCTAATTTCATTACAAAAGATGCTCATTATTATACAGCCAGCCTGAGAGGGAGAGAGAGAGCGGGCTCCGGAAGTTGAATTGAAGCCGTGCGTCCATCTGGCGGCAGGCTGTCAGAGGCCGGGGCCGCCGAGGCGTCGGGAGGATTCTGACAGTTTCGCAGCGAAGCGTAAATTGGTTGATTTCGTGAGGCAGCGATAAAGTTTTTAATGACTTAAATTATTGCGGCCACGAGGCAGCCGTGGCAGCCGTGGAGACGAAAACAACACCGCGAAGTGCGGAATGAAGTGCGAGCCAAGGTGTGGCGGAGATAGGACAATAAACGTCCCTGCTGAAATTTATGTTTTGAGTTATCGCCGTGGAAATTAATATTAATTTGCGAAATTTCTGCCCAAATATTCAGGGGACGCCAGGGAGATTGAATGTGATTTTCTGGAACTGATTTGCTTTGGAGCTCTTAAGAAATTGAAGTAGTTAACTCGCTAACTTGGCTCCAAGACTGAGCGGACTCCGGTCCATTTCAGCAAGAGCTTCGCCTGCAGGCTTTAAAATTCACCTGCACCGGAATGCAATTGTCCGACAGGGTGTCCTTGGAAACCTTGCAGCATGAAATTTCATCATCGTAACTCGAAAAGTTTTCACCTACAGCGACCAACGACACGACATCGGCACCGTCGGCGGCATCCAAACAAAACGGACCAAACAGACTGCAAATTGGCTCACGACGGCTGGGGTTCGGAGCATTGAATCCGAATGAGACCAGAGTCGGGCGAAGAAGAACTCGAATTGTCGTCAAGTCGGAACTTCCTCGAACGCTCCCGGGACCAGGACCGGGACCGGGATCGGGTCGAAGCGCGGATGGCCGGAGACAGAGAAGGAGATGGCTGTCAATCAGGGCAACGAGGTGCCGTCGGCGCGAGCTCCAGCTCGAGCTCGAACGAAAGAAATGTCAGTTTCACACATTGCGACCCTCCAGAAGCCGACTGGGATGGAGGCGACAACAGCGACAAATCGCTGGCAATGACTACAACAGGGACAACAACAATGACGACGACATCGTCGACAATAAGCTCTGGCGGAGCCAACTGCAAAATTAATCAGGCGATAACAAGATGTAAATGCAATTCATTGAATTTTTCGCCTGACACCCCTCGCCGTCCCGCCGTCCCGCCGTGCGACCCAAACAAAGCCGAAAGGACGCTTTGTAGACCGGGGCTTGTTCGAAAATTAAATTCGCTCCAAATTCGCAAATACAGCTGCAGCAGCGAAGGCTACGGCGACGGCGACGACTCGCCGGTGAGGGGCGGCGAAGAGAGAGCGAGCGATGTGGAGGGAGCTGACAAAAGAAGAATAAGTTCATGAATTGGATTATTATGCAGTTTTCTTCGCCTGGCTTTGCATCCTTGGCTCGCGCCACCGCCGGCGTCGCAGCAGGAGCAGCAGCCACTGGGACTGGGACTGGGACAGAGGGAGAGCCATAGACAAATAGAAAATGGCTGCACTCTTAATAAAAGCTCTCGCAACTACACAGGCCACGATAAAGGCATCGAACGCAGAGAAAGCCAGAGAGAGAGAGAGAGAGCGGGCGAGAAGGAAGGGAGAGAAACTGAAAATTTGCAAGCCAACTATTTAGGCAAACGACGGCGATGGAGAAGTTCATTTTTGCATTTGCTGCATTTTTTTCCATCCTGCATTTCTTTCCGCTTTTTGTCGTCTCTCTCTTCCTTGCCTCTCCTCTCCTTGGCCTGCCTTTCCTCTGCTAAGTCACTCCTTGCCCGGTCCGCGGATTTGCCTCCTCTTTGCACTTCCCTCCCTCTGCTCCGGCCGGATCTTCCGCCTTCGGGATGAAGACATTGCGATTACATGTCGGGACATCCGGTTTAAACGCTTTCAATGATGAATTCCGGTTAAGCGCCGCCTGGCCGAGCGAAAGGGAGGCTGGCCGGACTGCCAGGAATATAGTGTTTGGTTTCCTGTCCACGACGACTGCAACCACGACTACTTCGAGACTGCGAAGGAGTTCGTAACTTACTCGGAGAAATTCTCTTCCGAATAATGCATTATTGAATTTCAGTCCATCGAAAAATCAATAATTTTTAATTGAAATTCCGCCTTTTTTGGGTTCGACAACAATCTCAACACAAAACCCTGTTGGAAAAATTTCCTTCTCTGTGAGGAAAATCCTTTCTCTCCACAGCTCGTCTTAATTTGAACTCCTTATCGGCCAACAACAGGAAATTTCACCTTAACTCTGTTTCGACCGCCGACAACAACGGCCGAGAAACAATTGCAGAGGGAGAAACGCCGAGGTTTTCCTCTCGTTCTCGCCTAGTGGAAGCGAAACCAACGCCAATTCGCCTCCGTTCCGTCCGCCTCTGCCTTGTCTACCCCGGGTCTGCCGCCCTCGGGTCCGACAGCATTTTTAGCATTTCTACAATCTTCTTCCGCTCGCTTGTTATTAAATTCCTTCGCGGCCACTCGTCCTCGCCCAGCCGCTCGCGAGGCGGCCGGAACCGGAAGCGTCTTCCGGTGTAGCGACTGCGTTTGAACCAAACACTTCCTCGAGTCGGCGAGTGCGGACGAGGGTGGACGAGGATGGACGAGGATGGACGGAGGATGGACGGAGGATGGACGGAGTCTAAGACGCGGCACACAAAGGGTTAAGGCGGCGGCGACGGGGTGCGAGTGGCTCGCAAAATGCAATTTCGCAAGCGCCAGACTGTGTAAGTTTAATGTTGCAGGAAGGGTCGTCGTCGGGCCGCCGGGGGGGGGGGGGGGGGAATTAACGGAATATTTAAAGTGGCTCGCGGAAGTTGCTCGAGAAAAATACACAGCGAGCTGTTTGCCGTTGCTGCCCGCCCACCCCCTGAGGGCGGAGACCACCCTGCCCAAAGGGGTCGGGGTGGAAGCGAGCGACGAAGGGAGTCGCGGAAGGCCTCGTAATCTAGGGAATTAAAAGCGCACGCGGCAGCGAGGAAATGGAAGCAAAGGCCAGAAGAAGCCCGGAGAAAGGGCAGGGAAAGGTGTGAATCAAAGGAAGTAAAAGTGCAGAGCGGAGTAGAAAGGAAGTGTAGAGAAAGAAAGGAGCGAAGTCCCTGACGACTGGTTCTCAGGGCCACCCAGACGACCCCTGATTAATCGCGAAATTCCGCTGAAGACGGGAGGAGAGGGAGAGGAAGCCGGACCTCCACGCCGCCTGCCTCGCCTGATCCGTTTGTAATCTGCTCGAGTCCGCGACAATTTCCCCAATTGACACTCATCCCCGGGGGAAATTGCTCCACTCCACTTATCGTTTAATTTCGCATTTAAATCGTCTCATTTGTACGCTGTCGCCCTCTTCCTTCCTCGGCCCACGCACACACGCACACTGGCAGTCGGACGAACGGCTTTAGAGCTCGTTTGATTCGCTTATCGCGTTCGAGTCACATGTCAAAAATCGCCCAGCAACGATTCGCGTCCCATTCGGTCGCGGCGAAGGAGATTTATGTGTTTTTCATCCTGTTCTGCCGTCCTCCTCCTCCTGCTGCGCCTCTCCCTCGATCCTTCCGGCCCTCTCTTCTTTCGCTGTCCCTCTCTGCCCTTCCCCTGCTTCTGTCTGCCGATCTTCCGGTTGACACAGATTTCGCCGCGCTCCCGACTCCAGCGCCTGGGCGAGGATGACGGAATGAGTGGGTAGAGGAGAGAGGGAGGTGGCAAGGATCACACAAGGAAGGAGCGAGCGAGACGGCGGCAGTCATTACAAGCGAATGACGTCATGATGTTAAATTTTTTGGCAAATTGCGAAACCCTGTCGAATCGCGCATCGAAGCGCACGCCAGCCAAGCAGAACCAGAGAGAGAGAGAGAGAGAGAGAGAGAGCTAAAAAGGCAGTTGTGAGAGAGATGGGAAGAGAGAGTGTATGTGAGAGTGAGGGACCCGTGAGCCTAGACTAGACTCTCGGACGGACGGCCAAAGCTCCCCGACCCCAGACTCCCGGCCGAGGGAACCGCAAACGCTTCGACGACAACGAACGCCAATCCTTCCGCGGCCGACAGAGAAGGAGGGAGTCAGGGGGAGAGGGAGGGAGGAGCAGGATCCGGAGTGGGGGCGCGTGGCATATTTTCGGGGTTGCCAGCCCTCCGCTCACACGCACTCGGTCGACAGACGGCGGCCTAGGCGAAAATAACTATTTATAAGACGGCGAAGGCGAAGCCTTGGAGTCGCCCCGAGTCCCTGGCCGTCGGCCTCTGCGGATCCCGCTACCGGGGGTTGGTAGCGCCACAGCCACAGAGCCACCTCCACGCTCCCCTCAGCCGCCACTTGCCCTTGCCCCGGGACGATTCATGGAGGAGCTGAAAGTGAAATTTAATACATGGCGCCAGAGTATGGATTTTTTCTTAGCCTTCGGCGTGGTCGTTGCCGCTGTTGTTGTTGGCGTGTGGTGGTGGGTCTTTTTGTTCCTGTCGTCGTTGTTGTCGGGGCGGTGGACGTTTCATCGTGGTTGTTGTTGCTGGCCCGTCTTAACCCAACGTATGCAAGACCCGGAAAGGCTGCCATAAAACGGAAGTTTTAGCTCTCGTCTCGGGAACGCCGCCGCCGCCGCCGACGAGGGCGAGGACGACGTCTGTGAGGGTGTAGGAGAGCCATATGTGCGCGGGTGCGTGTGTGTGTGGCGTACGGGGAGCGCTTACATTACAAAATGCTAAGCAATTCAAGTCGCTGGGCGGGGGTCGGCGGTGCGGCGAAGGCTGCGGCAATTTCGCAACTTTAAGGCTTAGCAAATTGTTTCCACGCAGTTGGTCGTCCGGGGCAGCCGAGCGGGGCCCAGGACAATCGCTCGACGAGTTAATGCAAAAAATTATGCAATAAAAATTTTACAATGGAGTAAAGACAAAGCTGGGGGCCGAGACCCGGCCTTACGGGCGAGTCGGAGGGGCGCAGGGCGGCCCGCTCGAGTTGATTGCAATAAATTTGCAAATATGTTTTGAATTATGGCGGTCGGGTCGGAAATTTATGATTGCATAAATTAGGGCGCTTTATTATGCTCTCCCTTTGTACGCGCGCACACACGCACCATGTCTGCAGATTTATGCGGTTTTTCATTTTCACTTTATTTTCCATCCAGGAGTTGGGGAATCGAAACTGAAATTGGAAATCGCGAGTCGCAAGTTCGCCACCCTGCCGAGTTTTCGGGCTGAAGTCGCCGAAACTCGGGCGCTTTTCCCCTTCCCTCCCGTCTCCCTCCGTCCCTTCCGCGCCCTCGATGTTCCGTTTCATCCCCCTTTGTCCCGATGATACGAAGCCGTTCTCGGAACTCGGGCGAACCACCAGCACTCTCGCTGTCTCCTCCACTCTCCACCTACCTCCCTCCCTCCCTCCGACCGTGCGTCGGTCCGTCCGGTTCGCTCTTCAGCAAATGATGTCCTTTAATTTTTCCATTGTGCCTTTTTCTTCGAGCACTTTTCGCCGCTCGCCTCGGGTCCTTGTGCGGGATTCGAATATTTGTCCAGGAAAGTTCCGTGAAGCCGTCAGGGGCGGGCGTCGAGGACGCGCAGGGGCTCGGCAGGGGACGAGCAGAGGAGCGGCGGGGAAGGGAGCGGGAAATGTGGAAATGAAATGCAAATTACTTTGGAAATGTTTTCGTGGTTGATGCGTGAATTCGGCTTCGGCAAATATTGAACGCTCGACGCTAAGTGGTGGGGGCGGAGAGGGGCGCGGTCCGGGCAGGTTGGCGGGGGGGGTCGTCGCCGGATTGGGTCGATCCACGAGGGCCCTCGAGTGCCGAGTGCCGAGTGCCGAGCGCCGAGGAGTCGATCGAGTTCCGCCGGCGATGATAGTGAATAAGTTTAATTTCGGTTTCGATTGGAAATGTTTGTTTGCGGCGTCGCAGGGAGGGCGGGGCGTAAGCGAAGAAGAAGGGCGAGTCGATCACGCCCCCCTTCTCCCTCCCTCTCCATCCCGCACTCCGTCGCTCGCGAGCTCTTGAGATAAATTGCATGGAGATTCCCCTCGACCTGAATTTAAATTGAAGGAAGAAGTTCTGCGGTGGAAGTGGAGCAAAAAGTGTGTGCATACTTCCAGGCGTCTCCGCCAGCCAGCGCTTTGACTTCATTTGCAATTACAGGCTTATTACACAACAACAACAACGATTGTTGCCACAACAGCCGGAACTAGAAGAAGAACTGTATTAACGCAGTGGATAAGGCGAGAGAAAGAAAAGCGGTTGTAATTTTTGCGCAAATATCCTGCAGCTATGCGTAGTCCTGCAGCCAGCAATTTACTTCGCCTCTCTATCTCCATCTCTCTCTTTCTCTCTGTCGCTCTATCTCTCTCTTGATCTTCTTCCATCTCTTTCCCACCTCGCTGCCCAGAAGAACCGAGACACAAAACGTCAGTTTAAGTTTTATTCCGTCTCGTTCCTTCACTCACCTCAAGTCTCTTTTCCTCCTCTATGGATTTGTTCTCTCTCTCTCTCTCACTCTCCCTCTCTTTCGCTCTGAGTCGTCTGTTTGTGCAATTTTCTATAGCATATCCTCAGGCGAATATCAAATAAATATAAAAAATGCTAGAAAAATAGAAAAATCTTTGTGTTTTGTGTATTTTCCTCGCGGCTTTAGACATTGTTGCTATTGTTGTTGTTGTTGTTGCTCCTGCGGCTGTTGTTCTGCTTCTTGCGTTCCTCTGCCCAGCTCTGGCCGCCCGCAGTCCGTCCCGCTTCTGCTAATATCACAAATAGCTTCTTTAAAGCTCGTCAATTTGCCGCAAGGCAAGATTTCGCTCCCGCTTCGACAGACAGACAGACAGACGAAGCGACAGACAGACGGGTCAGGCGGGCGACGAGGAAAAAAGGACAACAGCGAGGGGGCCGTGGGGATGGGATGACGGCGGTCAATGGGTGGGGGGAAGGGATGAAAAGGGACGAACTTAAATTAAATTCAACTTGCGGCTAAAAGTATGCAACGAAGCTTGAGCGGGTCAGAGCTCTAATGAAAGTGGCCGACCCATCGCTCTCTTCCGCTTCTCCTCCTGCCGCTTGTTCTCGAGTGCCTGGAAAAGGGCGCGAGGTCAAGCGAAGGCAGTTGAGAGCAGAGTAAGGTAACAGTAACAGAGTAAGGCAGAGAGGACGATAGTAGAAGATGAACAGCGCAAGGAGGCGTGGAAAACACGCTGCGAGAAAAGTTGACTTCTTTACAGCGAGCAAAAGTTGCTTAATATTCACCTTCTCACTCGTTCGAGCTCCTTCCTGTCGCCCGCTGTCTGCGATGCGCTGCCCTGTCGCAGTTTTCTCTGGATTTTTACGAACTTTTAATGGGAAAACTTAAACGTCAACGTAACGACATATTGCGATGCCAGGAGCGGCATCGCCATGGAGTTGATTGTGCTGATGGCGATATTGTTATTTTCACAATTAACTGTCTCTGACTGAGGCAAACATCGCAGGAATCTAATCGCGCTCTTCCCTTCTTTTCATTGCAGGTAAATCAACGCAATCTGAAGACGAGGCAAGCGAGGTCTTCGAACTCCTCGTTTGATGGTTCATGACACAGGTTTCTGAAATGTCTGCGCAAACACACGAAGGGACCAGATTTGAATCAGGCCAATCGAACCCCGGGTCTCGAACCTCCGTAAGGCGTGTTTGTTTTCCTCTTCTTTGACCCCTCACTCCGTCCTCATTTCCATTTCTTCCCGCCAAGGCGGCCCTCGATCCCACGGCCCTGGCGCCCTCCGACCCCGCCAGTCTCGTGAGTCCACGCTTCAGCTCGCTTCTGGTGGGCCTTTTATCCAGTGCCATCAAACGTGCAGCGGCCCAGCGAGGTTGAGTCTCGAAATTGGGGCCGCCAATTCCCCCCTCTCCCTCACTCTCCCGTCACTCTCCCCGACGCCTGAGACTGGTGGTAGCTAGTTAGATCCTTTCATGTCCTTAATTTAGAGCGCGCTCAGCGGAGCAGATAATTCAGAATTCAAATCCAATTTCCTATGAGCTGGCCAGGGGCTGAGGAGAGGAGACAGAGAGAGAAAGAGAGAGAGAGAGAGAGATGGAGATCGCTGTAGAGGAAGGCAAATCACCCGGCGGTCATAAATCATTTATTGTAAATTCCCCAAAGGCGTATCTGAAAAACTACGCCAGAGAACATCGTAATACAATTATGCACAGAACACACACACGCACACACACACACGCACGGCCCCCACGGACGGACGGACCCGGCGTGGACACAAAGGCACGCCGTTAACCCCATTATAATCAGCTCAGAAAGGCTCTCAAGCATTTAATCAGCCCAAGAGGCGTGGCTGGCGAGGCGCGAAGTCGGGTCGGGCCGGGTCGGGTCGGGCACGCAAAGGCCGGCGTTGCCACGCTGAGCTGACTGCACAAAAGCCAATCGTAAAACAAAATGGCCGCCGCGCAACCCCCGAAACTCCCCGAACGCCGCCCTCGAGCCCCGGACCGCGGGCCCTGGCAACAGCACCAAGTCGTTAACATGTCAAAATACTGTAGCCGTCGATGGCGGGTGTTGGTGGGGGATTTCTCTATTGTTGTTGTTGGCTTATTGCTGTTTTGTTGTTGTTGGCTCTGGCTTATCTCGTTGTTGTTTCCTTGCTGTGTTGTTGTTGGGCTAATAATAATCCGACCACCCAGAGGCCGTGGCCGTCGAACCGCTCTATTGACATTCGGGATGTTCGTGTCCTTTTTAATTTGTGGTCCGAAAGAGTGCCAACGCGAACGGCCAAGGGAGAGGAAGAGGGAGAGAGAGAGATAAAGGGCTTTGCGGAAGAGCTCTGGGAGCCAGCGGTCCTCACGGCTCCCCATTCGGGAAGCCGGGCGCGCAGCAGATGAACAAATTTTCGTAATATGAAAACAGAAACAACAGGAAAAACTCCCGAACTGTTTACACAACTGCAGCGGGCGAGAGGGGCGGGGGAGGCGAGGGGCGCAAATGGCTCCGAAGCCCTCCGCGCTGCCTGCCGGCCGCGAGCGAGCCCTGCCCACTGCACTCGAGCGCCGGCAGACGGACGAGGGCCGGAGGGCGGACGGACGGACGGAGGACAGAGGGTTGGACGGACACAAATTAGAGTCTACTTTGGGGCGCACACCAAGGTCGGCGCACGCAACGGAGCTCCGTCGGCCACGCCGTCGTCGTCGCCGTCGTCGTGCGCTGTGGATTTGCATTACAAAATTTTACATAATTTATAGTCCATTTAAATGCGATGCCCTGGGCGTGGGAGGCCGTGGCCGGTGGGCGGAGGGCGACGGGTCGGCAGCGAGAAGGGTGGGATAATAAAAACTCCGGAACCGAGCTGGAGAGAAGGATAAAAAGGGAAAAATGAAAGCCCCGGTTTTTGTAGCTTCGAAAAATTATGCCAGAGCGAGAAAAAGCATGTAAAGCCAGCGAAAGGAACGAAGGGACGAGGAGAAGGAGGACGCGCCGGAGAGAAGAGGGGAGAGGGAAAAGAGGAGAGGACGAAATGGGCTTGCCGGGAAAGGGCGGGCGAGGCAGGCTAGAGAGAGGACGTTATTATGCGGAAGCGAGTCGGAGCAGGAGGCAGGAGGGCACGGGCAGGACACGGAGAAGGGCGAAAGGCCGAGCGAAGAAGGGAATGGAAGGAAGAGCGGGGTGGGGGAGGAGCGGCGAGTGGCTGGTCGTGCCCGAGCGGAAGCGGAAACAAGAAGCGAAATGTAACAAATAAATTAGCATAGCTTTACACGTTGTAATAGAACGCGAAAGGGAGCGGGGCGAGGGCGGCGAGGGGCGGCAAATGAGGCGAGGATTCCGTGGGGAGAGGGGGAGGGAGAGGCGATGAGGTGGCCTTAACAGAGTGGCGTTAGTTCGAGCATTAAAAACGACATCCGCGGAAGGGTGGGCAGCGGAGAGAAGGGGCGGAAGGGGTGAAAAAGGGAGTAGCGGCATGGGAAAGGGAGGGGTTGATGGGGGATGGGAAGCTCAGCGCGACCTGCGGGCGTCCAGGGTGCGAACAAGTGGCCGAAAGGACCGAGCCGGGTGGCTGCAAATGATATTTGATTAAATTCTCAATTGGTAGCAAACTAATCAAATCAGAGCGATTTGGATTTTCCCTCCTTCGAGTATTTTTGAATATTCTTTTTATTGTTTTCCACTGCCTTCTTTACTTAATTGGATATATTCAAGTTCTTAAATGTTTGTTCCAAACTCCATTTTATTTGAACTCAATCCCTGGACTTGAACTTTCTAACCTCTTTTCTATTTCCCTCTTTATCTCAATTCGTGTTTGCCATTTTTCCCTTC
The DNA here is from genome assembly GCA_947389925.1 of Coelopa pilipes. Lineage (NCBI taxonomy): Eukaryota > Metazoa > Arthropoda > Insecta > Diptera > Coelopidae > Coelopa > Coelopa pilipes. The sequence continues at coordinate 31,080,537 of OX376698.1, read as the reverse complement.
CTTCCTTCCGTGCTCCCCTCTTTCCCCTCCTCCTCACCTCGTCCCGTTCGTCGTCCTCGCTGCAGTTGGCACTGCCTTTGCCACAGTTGGTCTCTCACCGCATGAGCGCGAGCCTGTGTGTGTGAGAGAATGAGCGACTCCGTGGCCGTGTGTGTGTGTGAGGACGGTGTAGGTGTTAACCGCACGTCAGGCTGACTGCGGTTCTTTAAATTCGACGGCCGACTCGAAAAAGCCATTCGAGCGGTGCGAGCGGAGCGGGAGAGGGGGAGGGTGGAAAAGGAAGGGAGGAGCGGCGATAGGGAGACAGAGGGAGGGAGAGTGGGGCGACCGGGGCAGTCCTCGGGTCATGGGGTTAAGTGATCCGAACGCCGTCCGCTTAGAGCGCGCCGGATAAGCAATTAAAAAGAGCTCGCATGCCGCCGAAGCCACAACAACAAGAGTAACAACAACAAGTGCAACAACAACAACAACAAAAATCAGAGTCTTGAACAAAATTAACGGCGCTGTAGGTAGCACAACAGCAACGAAAACAACAACAATAGCAACATTGCAAGCCCAAATACAGTGCAATCAGAAGCAAGGAGGAATTGAAAGGAAGGAAACCCGAGGAGGTTGAGAGAGCGAACGAGCAGGAGGGGGAGCGAGAGAGAGCGACGGAGAAAGAAAGTGGGAAGAAAATAGGGAGAGAGAGAGGGAAATAAACCAGGAAGAGGGCGGCGACGCGAGGAACTGCAATTCTTTCTCTCTCTTCTCACAGGCAGTTATTTTTAATTAACTTTGATTTTCATGGCGATGGCGATGGCGATGGCGCCCTGCATGTGTGGCTCTCTCGATGTGTGTGTGTGGGTGTGAATCAGCGCCACGGTCCAGTCAGCTTAGTAGTGTGGGTGTGTGTTTGAGGGCATCCGGCACTTCATGATTTTCAAGCGAATCGAGGAGAGAGGAGGGGAGAGAGGTCGAGGAAGGCGAAGAGAAGGGGAGAGTGGTGGAGAAACAGCGAGAGAGAGAGAGAGAGAGAGAGAAAAGAGGAGAGCGAAGAAGGGGTGAGGAAGAGGGAGTCGGGCGAAGACGGGGGCCGACGACATGCGTGAGGGACCTGAAGGAAGGCGCTCAGCGAAGGGCGTAAAAGTAGTGGGCGGGAGAGCGAGAGGGAGAAGAGGGGCCAGGGCGGGGCGAGGACGAGGGTGAAGGGTGCGATGAAGGCAATAATGGAGCACTAAAGGAGAATATAAATCCGGGGATTTTGAACGCTCGCCCCAGGAGTCGATTAAGCACAGTGGGACGGCGGGCGAGCGACGAGGAAGAGGAGGGACGGAAAAATATCGTAATCGTAAGCGAGATAATGAAAGGAGCGCTCGCAGCAGTGCCAGGGAGACGGGCGCAGCGAGCGCGAGAGAGAGAGAGAGAGAATGTGCGGCTTAACTGCAGGACGACGGTTGCCAGCCAACGAGAGACATAACAGTGAGAATCTGCAGATGAAAAAGTGCATAAACGTATAATAATTAAGAATTATTAAAAGAACTTTCATTAAAAAAGATGTATTTTGTTACAATTGCACTATAAGATGTAACTGAGAAAAACGAGTTTCTACTACAGAAGCAGCAGTCGCCATAACAGCAATCTTTTTCACACCAACTACTTGCACAACAACCTTGCACAACAACGAGGGGTCGACCCCAGCACGAGGCCTCGTCCTTTCCACGCGGCTTCGGCCGCTCGATCCCTGTTTCCACCTGGCTTCCGTGGTCTCTGTCTCGCTTGCTTCCCCAGTCCTCCTCCCTCTCTGCTGCTCTAGTCCTGCGCCTTCCCTGCCCCCACCGGCCTCTCCCGCCGTCCCTCATTATCCGACCTCCCCTGTCTGCCTGTCAGTCTGCATCAGATAAAAGCGACTTCCGCCTCTTGTGGTTGTTGTTCTTGTTGTTATCGTTCCTGTTGTTGTTGTTGTTGTTGCTGTTGCTGTGGTTGTTGTTGTTATCGTTCCTGTTGTTGCTGTTATTGCTTTGCTCGTTCCTGTCCCCGGGGATTCCCCCGCTGTGCCTGACATTTCACAACAACTCGGCCCGTGGCTCGAGCGAGAGACGCCCGAGACCCTGCAGGTGAGAGCGGGACAGGGATAGAGGAGGATGAGAGGAGAGAGAGAGGGAGGAGTAGGGGAGGGTGGGAGCGAGACAGGCGCTCACGTGACAGCGTGTACTGCATGCTTCCGTTTGTTTAATCATCGTGCGTTTAAAAGTTAATAAACTCCGACTCCTTTATTTTTCGCCCACCGGCCAGGCCTCGTCCCTCCACCACCACCAACAACAACAACAACAACAACAGCAGGGGTAGCAACAACACCACTGGGCAACAGCGACCACGTGAGTGGCTCGTCCTGGCTGCCAGGCCGTGACAGGCGCCGTCACTGGACGAGCGTGACAGAGTCCGGCTTCCTCTGGCTCTGGCTGTTGTTGCCGCTGTCGGAGTGGTCACCACGCGCCCTATGTGTGTGTGTGTGCGAGGGGAAGGAGTGTGCGGTGGAATGAGTGGGGGAGAGTGAGCGGGGGGGGGGGGGGGGAGAGAGAGGGAAGCACGTGTGGCACGAGTGTCTGCCATTGAATTTAATTGAAACGAAATGAAGTCATTTTATTTTTAATTAATTAATTAAAATGTGAAGACCCCACGCCCGCGCCTCCCACGCTCCCTCTCTCGTTCTCGCAGCCTCTCTCCCTCCTTCCACTCTCCCCCCATCCCCTCACGTCGGAGGGTCTGCTCGGTTCGGGAGGATTTGCTCCTGTGGCCGTGACTTTTCCCCGCTCTCCTCCTCGGTTTGGCATTTAAAATTTAAATTGTCGACTCTGCCCGAACTCTGGCCTCCTCCTTCTGTTCTTCTTGCCTCCGCGACCTCCTCGCGACCTCCTCGCTTATCGCTGCGAAATTACTCGCCCCGCTTCAAACACTCTCCGACAGTTTTGCCAACTCTTTCGCTCCGTCGCTTCCGCCCTCCGTCGCCGCCAGCGTCGCCCCCTCTCTCTCTCTCTCTCTCTCTCTCTCTCTCTCTCTCGCCGCCCTCCCTGCTCGGCTTCTCTCCAGCGTCGCCTCCTCGCTCGGCTCCTCCTGCTTCGCGCCTCGCCCGTCGCTGCGAAAGCAATTAATCTCTGTCAGTCACTGCTTCCGAAGATTCGCCCTCTTACGCAGGCCTCGTTTGCGCCCCAACCCCTTCCTCTTTGGCGTGTGCCCCTCACCTCCCCTCAGCTGCGCCACGGTTCGCGCTCGTTGGCCGGCCGAGGACTCTGACAACTGACAGGGGGAAGCCTGCTAGCGAGAGACAAACAAAAAGTTCGGGGATTTTCCAAGTCCGAAACTTGTCACAGTTTTAAGCGTTTTCCGAGAAAAAGAGAAACTCGTTGTTTTTGCGGCTCGCTGAGAATTTCCTTTTTATATTCCCCGAGATTATTTCGAAAACTTCTAGTCTTCCGATACGGGGCCTTGGTGTGCTTAAAATCTTAGGAAATAATTAAGGCTCTCTTCCGAATTCTGAGAAATTTAAGCCATTTTGGGATTGGGTTGAAAGTACATTTTTATTGTTTATTTTTGGTATTTTCCTTGTGTTTCTCACTTCTTGAACAATGTAAAATATCAAGCTCGCTCCTGTTTGACTCTCTCAGCTGCGCCAGATCCTCTGGAAACTCCCGCTCTCGCTCTCCGCTCTCCGACCCCCCGCCTCGCTGCGCTGCGCCAACCTTCGTCTGGCGGAAATTTGCGGCGAGCTCCGGGACTCAGGAGTCACGGCGGGTGGCCGGAAGGGGGCGGAGCTGCTGGCATTAGGAGAACAGCGAGCGAGCACGAAAGGGGCGGCGGCGGAGAGGGCGAGGGGCGGGCATGGAGAGGTCAAATATTGCATTAAAATAAACTGCACTTCAGTGAGTTCATTTCTGGAACCGAGCAGCTGATGCAACCCCCGCCCTCACACATGCGCCCCACAGTCCTGCCCTGCCACCCACACACCCTCTTGCACGGCTCCACACAGACACACGCCGTTATCAACGGACGCGGGGACGCCAGAAACGGAGGGAGCGGAAGGGGGGGAGGGCACAGACCCAGCACCATCTCATAATGAGGTGCCCAGGGACCAGGGTCGGGCGGGGGCGCAACGCCAGAGGGGGACGAGGCGAGGGCGAGGGTGAGAGAGGGCGGGCGATGAGGGAACAGCTGTTGTGTGCTTATTATTATGAATGTGCGAAATGGAACCGCAAAACTTTAATTAGAAGTTTTTCGCAAAAGTTCAGCAACAAGAAATTTCGCTCCATGGAGTTGGCGGATGCGCCGGGCCCTGGCACAAGTGTGCGTGTGTGTGCGAGTCGTCTGCGTCTGTGTCTGGGCGTATCGCAGGAGTCATAAATTGCCAGATTGCGAGACGTCTCTCGATAACAACACTTGGGCAAACGCGCCAAACGTGGCGACATTCGCCAGGACGACTGCAGGAGGAGCCAAGCCTGAGAATTCGACTCGCATCGCCAGGAATCGTCTCTCCTTAGCTGAGGAATATTTAAAAATCACTGAAATTAAACCAAAAATTTCCTAATTCCCGAAATTCACTCGCCTCGTCCTCAACTCCGGCCGCATTCCATTCGATTGAATTGAATTAGATTAAATGAATCCGAGCTGGATAAAACCCTCGGACGCATTTGCATATCGCTCCGACTGTTTGCCGATCGCATATCGGAAGCAACTCTGGACGTTTACAAATCGCTCGCTGGCGATGGCCGGTCCGCAGCCTTGTTTTGCAACCTCCCGGATAATCGGGGCCAGAGCACAAACATCGCCCGACCTCAGCCGTCTCCCCCTCGTCCCGCAGCCCATTTAAATAGTTGAGCAGAGGACTCTGCATCTGCCTCGGTCTCGCTCTCTCGTGCTCCCCCTCTCCCTGCCTCGTCTGCAGCGCTCGTTCGAGTCCCTTCGGTCTATCGCTGTCCCCTTCATCCCCCTACCTCCGCCCCCCTTCCTCTTCCGCAATCGTTTCGCCATACGTTGTTCGGGCGAAACCGGGGAATCTGCCCATGCCCTCCCTCAGCCCCTACCCCTCTCTCCTCCTCGCTTCGAACTCCATCTCCCTCCGGCGCTCGCTTCCCCGGGCTCTTCCTCTGCCTGTGTCCGGCGCCCATCCGGCCTCTCATCATCGCTGCGCCCGGACGTCGGCTTACACGAGGGTCGTGTTCGGCGTCGCTTCTGGCGTCGGCAGAGAGCGAGGGGGCGCCAGAGGAGGACAGGAGAGTGGACGAGTGCGAGGGCGAGGGGCGTCGGCAGGGGCTCGGCCGGAGCTCGCCGGAATCGGTCGACTTCGCACGTCGACGTTTGCCAGCACTAAATGCACTGGTTGTCCACCGCCCTCCCCCTCCCTCTATCTCTCTCTCCCACTCTCTCATCCTGTCGCCATCTCTCCTCGTTCCGTCTGATTTGCTCTGCAATCGATGGCTCGACCCAGCCACGCCGGCCTGACCCGCCTCGATCACGTGCCAATTCGAGTTCAAAATAATTTTTGCGGAGTTTCGAAGGCAACCAGCCGTGGGCGAGCGAGGAGAGAGGGCGATAGAAAGCCAGAGGGAGACAGAGACAGAGAGTGAGAGTGGGAAGCGATGTGTGTGGATTTTTCTTGGCATGCATTTGTGTTTTCACTTAATTCTGATTAAATTGAGAGTTTATTGAGTGGCGGCAACGAATTTATTCGAATAGGTTTCTCTCCAAATCGATCGGGGACGAGGAAACGAGTTCAGCGGCGCCCCTGGGGACGAGGGGGGGGGGGGGGTCGGTGCCTGCCGGTGATCGAGAGGCTGGTTGTTGTGTGACGTTAAATGCAGTTTACGAGAATGTGCTCGAGCATCCTCTACGTGGATGGAATCGCCCGATGGCGGAGGAGCCCCCATTGGGAGAGCGACGACGAGGGGGAGAGAGCGAGTGAGCGAGTGGGAGGGAGGGAGAATGCTGAGAGCATCTCGGGGCATGGACTCTCCATAAATCGCGCTCCGTAGGGCGCGGAACTGCGGAGCGTTTTCCATTACCCTGTCATTTCCGTTAATCGTCAAAACGCGCCCTGGAGTCGGCCGTCGTTCGTCCTTCGCTCAGACGCCGCCTCGCTCGCCTTCTCTCTCTCCCTCTCTCTCCCACTCCCCCACTCCCTCATCCGCCCGCCTCCCCCTGGGCCTGTCGCGAGCCCCGCGGCATCGTAAACAAGGCGATCACGCGCAAACTTCGACACTTCGCAGCGACGAGCTGCCAAAACCTGGCAACGCTCCGCCACCCTTTGATCGCTCTCGCTCTCCCTCACTCCCGCTCTCTCGCACTCGCACTCGCTCTCCACCCCTCTCTCTCTCCCCCTCTCCCTCACTCCCTCAGTCCCGTGTTCACTCGCTCGCTCACTGTCAGCTGTCAATTATGCGTTGCAAATTTTCAATTTGCGCGCTTCGCAGCCGCCGCGATATGGCAACGCCTTGGCAGGAGCGTCGGAGTCGTCGTCGCCATCGTCGTTGTCGTTGTCGTCGTCGTCGTTGTTGTTGTTGTTGTCACTGGCGTTGTTGCTGCGTTTGCTGCCGTCGCTCCGTTTCAATTAACAAATTGTTGGCAATTAGGCACGTTGCAGCGGCGACGCAACAACAAGCAACAACAACAACAATGCTAATAACAAGAACAACAACAACAGCATCGCCGACGACATCGACATGGGCATGGCCAAAGCAACAAAGTGGCGACTGCCTTTTTAGCAAGAATTAAATGCAATTCATCAGCGCCGTCAGCGTTGCCAACCTACTTTCGCTGTCGCCTGCCACCGGCTGACGTCGCGGCGACGGCGACGGCGGAGACGCGACGCCGTGGAAAAGGCGGGAGGCAGAGGAGGAAGTGGGAGGAAGAGCTGGAAGAGAGCGGCGGAGACGAGGCTGAAAAGGAAGCTGTTAAAAGCAACACTTTTCCGCGGAACAGTGTTGCCTTCTCTCCCGCTCGCGCCCCTCTTGGCTTCCTCCGCTCGCTCTCGCTCTCTCTCAGTCTCCCTCGACGCGCTTCATTGCGAATTCGTATTCATTTCGAGGAGCAGATGAAGCTGCTGGTGAAGTTCGTGTTGTTGCTCTTGACGAGTTCGTTGTTGTGCCGAAGTTGTTGTTTTGCTGTTGCCAAGGTTGTTCCCGGTGCTGTTGCCGTTGTTGTTGCTGACGCTGACGCTGTTCTCATTTAGTCGTTGCCAACGCTCCTGTTACTCTCGTGGCTTCTAATTCTTTTGCCGACGTCGCCTCGTTCGCTGTTGCAACATCGCTCATCTTGTCGTGTTTTTCCGTCGCCCACAAGAGGCGCGACAGGGAGCGAGGTGGCGAGGGAGCGAGTGAGAGGGCGCTAGAGAGAAGTGGCATCTGCTCGCGGCTGCATCTTGAGGCAGGACAAGGACGCGGACGAGCAGCCGCAGCAACAGGCCGACCAAAGCGAACCGAGCGACCAGAGGGCCGACGTAGGGGGGCGCGGGGCAGCGAAGCGAAGACGACGGCGAGGCGCGCGAGCGAGCGAGCAACACTCAAGTGCTGCCTCTTGGGCCCGCTGGCTCCGGGACACTCGACGGTAAACGAAACCGCTCGCCTTCGCTCGTCGTCGCCGTCGCCGTCGCTCGCCGTCGCTCGAAGTCTTCAAGATGTTGCCGTGGCTGGAGATGTTGTTGGGGTTGTTGTTGGTGTTGATGACGAAATGAAGGGCCTCTCAAAGGGGGCGTGGCGCGGAGCGCGGGGAGACGTGGAGCATGGCACGAAGCTGACAGCGATGAGATCGCATCACGGCGATGAACAGCAGCAACAGTTGCTTCTGAAATTTCCAAAAAAATCTGAAGAGTCATCGAAATCAATTGTTTTTTTTGGATTTTGTTGGATTTCTTTTCAATTCAATTGCTTTCAATCACATTTTGAGTTGCAATTAATATGTTTTTTACCGTTTTCTGAATACACTTTTCCGAACTCCGAGCAACTGCGTTTGTGGCTTTCGCGCTCGTCCCGCGATGGTCGGCCGGCGGGTTTTGCGATGCGACGTCGCAAGCACTCGGGCCTATCACGTGTTCTTATTCTCATTCAATTAGCGCCGGCCAGTGACGGCAACTGCTGTAATGCAAGCATAATTAACACAGTGAGGACCAACAACAGCGACGCCAGGGCGAACGACAACATCCAGGAGAGGAAAGCAGCACGAGGGCCGAGAGCAGCAACGGCAACAATTGCCAGTCAGACAATAATTGCTACATTAACATTTTGGCCCGGCAATAAAAACAGACTCGAGGCGGCAATTAATTTGCTGGCTGCAAGTGTTGCCAACTACACCGACAGCCCCCTAGGCCTATGTGTATTGTCAAAAATGAACACAGCACAGTGGAGCCTACAACTACAACGACAACAATGGGGCCGGCAATAATTACAACAAACGATATAAACATCAGCGTTTGGGGAAGAAGACGAAAAGCAGCAGCTGTCAAGGTTGCGCCGAGGTGGAGGCGGAGTCGAGGCCTGGGCGCGGGGGAGGAGGGAAGGGGCCGACCGCAATTAGAGTGGCAGGACAGCAAGGCTGGGGGTGGGGGCCGGAGGGAGGGGCGGGCGAGGGAGGCGGTGAAATGAAACATGTGTAAAATGAGGTTGATCCTGACACCGACAGCAATCAGTTCACAGCCCAGGCGACAAGCGAGCAGCACCAACACCAACACACACGCACACACACTCCCGCCCTGCCATTGCCACCCACACACACGTACACACTCAGCCAACAGCACCTGCGGTTGGGATTTTAAAGTGAGTTGAGGGAAAAAGTTGCAGCAGCTCGAGCGAATTGTTGTGGCTGTAAGGCATGTTGTTGTTATTGTAAATCAAGTCGTGATGTTGTTGTTGTTGTTGTTCCATATCAATATACCATGCTAATTGAGTTTTGTCTCGCTCTAGCTGTTGTTGCTAATCATTTGGTTTCCTCTTTGACTTGCCTCGTGTTCCTCCCCCTTTGCCTCGAGGCTTTTTGCTGCTTTGGCTGAGAGAGAGAGAGAGAGCGAGCGAGATGGGGAGATAGATCGAGTGACTCGAAATAGGATACTTAATGGAATGTCAAAAGCATTGAAATCAGATTTTGTTGACATACATTCGGGAGAAACTTCCCCAAAAATTAACAAATAACTATGCTAGGGACCAAACAGGAGCAACAACAGCAATGTTTACAACAACACCAGTGGGCACAGTAAGTGAGCAACAACAACGACAACGACAACGACAATGGGAATAACACGGCAACAACGCCGAGCTCGGCAAATTTTAGGCAATCAGGCCTCAAGGGAACAATCACAATGACAACCTCGACCAGCAGCAGCAGCAACAACCACGTCGGCAACGACGAAAACAACGGAGGCAACTGCAGCAACAACAGCAAGTCAGCAGTCGACAGCAACAGCAACAGCAACAACGAGCATGAGCTGTAACAACCATTACAGCAACAGCAACAAATTCCGGATTTAATTCCGCCGCCACCGGGTTCCGGATCCTCGACTGACTTACTCGCCCTCGCCCTGCTTCCCCCCGGTGTCGCTCCCTCTCCCTCGCTCCGGCCTCTCCACCGGTACGGCTGTCTCGCTTCCCCGGCCGAGCGGGGGCCGAGCGGCACGACGGGCGGTGTTTGTTTGTATTGGATTTCGTTGAGATTTTGTGTAAATGTTGTTGATGTTGGTGCGCAGGAATAGCAGTAAATCCTGCCGAGAGTTGTGGACCACAACAACAACAACAACCACAACCACTACCACTTCAACAACAACAACAACAGCAACAACAACTACAGCTAGTACAACAGGGCCACAACATCGATGACAACCAAGGGAGAGGTGGGAAAGCGACGGGAGGGCCATCGAGGGGGCCAGGGAGGGAGAGGGAGAGGCGGCGCGTGAGCGAGAGAGGGAGAGAAAAATTAAAGGATAAAATCACACAAAATCACAGGAAAACATTTGCCGTGGCTTTTGCTGGAACAGCATAAGAAACAGAAACAAACTGGCAGCAATGACAGCGACGAGATCCACAGGGCGAGCAACAACAGCTACAGCAACAACAATGGGGACAATTGCCTAGACCGCAACAACAGGAATGGCAGCAACCACAACAACAACAACAACAACACAGAACGACGATGGCACCGGCATCAGCTACAATAACAACAATAGGCGTGTACATGTGACTGATTAATGCACAGAGCTTTGGGCAATCAATTCGCCGTCTCGCTCGGCCCGGCTCCCAGAGGGCGGCGGAGGGAGCGAGAGCGAATGAGTCAGACTGACTGGGTGAACGGGTGGGAGAGGGAAAGACGGATAGGGGGAAGAGTGCGGCGAATGCAAACAAAAACTCAATCTAATTTGATGACAAACTGTAAATGAATTGTGTTGATTTTTGTGATTGATACTTCCAGCCTCTCCTCAGCCGGCAGGCGCGCGGGCACGAGTGAGGGCGACAGCGGAAGCGAGAGGGAGAGAGAGGGGGAGAGAGGGAGGACGAGTCTGCGTGTGGCAGCCGGCGCACGAGTGCAATTAAGAGCTCTCGGAAATGAGCTGTAGTTGCCGACGGAGCCGGGGGTCGGACGGACGGACGGCAGGGAAATCGCACCGACAGAGTGACAGAGAAAGAGATGAGAGCGAGAGCGAGAGGGAGAGGGCATGTGAGGGGGAATGGGCTGCGAGGTGTCGGCTGAAATTTAAATGAGCTGCTTCCGAATCTCGACGCCGAGGACGTGGCGTGGCCGAGAAGAGAACACACGGCGAGGGGGCGAGAAGGAGGAGCTGAGGAGGGGGAGTGGGAGAGGGAGAGGGGCAGCTGAGGAGGGTGTGGGGAGTTCGGAGATAAGGCGGTGTCTGTTGTGTGATTCATTGCCAATAAATCGCAGCCGTGGCTGAATGGGGCCCGCGTCCTCCCCCTCGACTTATCGGCTCCTCGCCCCCGAGTGCCATCGGAAGTCGAGAGTGAGAGAGAGAGAGCGGGTCTTGAGCCCTCGAAGGGTTCGCTGTGGAGTGGCCAAAGTCGTGGCGTGTTTGAGCGCCCTGAGCCGCCGGGGAGCGTCCGGTGGTCCTCGCTGCGGCAAACACGCGACTCGAGAGGACTCGGGAGCGCCTTCGGACAGCCTTTGGTTTCCTCGGCGCAGCCCTCGGCTTCCTGCACGCATCTTTCGGCTCCTCTCGGGCTTCCTCTGACTCCTTCTGGCTTCCCGCGATCTCCTTCTGGTTTCCGGCGACCTCCTTCTGCCTTCAATCAGTCTTTTCTGACTCCCTCCGTCTCCTCCTGGCTGCCTCTGGATTCCCTTGGTCTCCTTCTGACTTCGCCCGACTCCTTCCGACGTCCTTCGGCGTTTCCTCGCTCCTCTCGGTTCCCTTTCGCATCCCTCGAGCTCTGATTCGATTCGCCACCAATCGATGAAGAAATAAAAACAGTTCAAGTGCTGAGAGGGCCCTGCATCGGCTGCGAGGACCCCAAGCGCCCACTCTGCCTCTCTCCCTCCCTCTCACCTCCTGTCCCGTGTGCATAAATCATGGCGAGACATTCCAATTCGCTCTGCGTCGCTCTGTCGCTCCTCGCACTATTTACGATTTTTCCTCTCTCTCCCCCCTCTCCGCCTCTCCGCGCTGTCGATTCCTGCACCGCCTTCTCCTTCTTGGTCTGCTGCGCTGTTGCCAGGCGACCGACAGGATAACGTGTGTCCTGTCCTTTCGCCCCATTACGTTCATTGTCGTTGTTGTTGCAGCGCCACGTCGCCGGCCATGCATTTGCATTTGAATTCCGGCCAACTGCGAGAATGCGCCACGCAGCCCCGTCTCTTTCCCGCTTTCTATTTCCGTTCGGTTGTCTCTTTCTTTATTTCGTCGTTTCCTCTTCAATTTCATAGAAATGTCTCTTGACTGTGTTGTTGTTGGTGTTGTGTGAAATGATCACTCCCGAATATTTTGCCATTATTTCGACATCTCTCCTGTCCTTGTCGCCGCCTCCTCCCACTCCCGGCCCTCCATCCCGGCTGACACGATGGATGGCTGCTTTAATGAGGCCAAGCGACGCTTAACTGCCATTGCATACTTTGCGGCGGCCACCCCGACGCCCCGCCGCAGCAGACCGCGAAATAACTTCATTCCTCAAGCACCTGGGCGAATTCTCCACTCAGCATGCACCGAGGAATTTCCTCCTCGCTCATTTATGCTCTGCACCTCGTTTGCGCTCCCTCTCCCCGCGCTCTCCCCCTCGCTCGCTCCCCTCGCCCTCCTGCTGCGAGCCCTGCGGCAACGGGATCCACCGGAACTCGCCACCGAAGTCGTTTGCGGTCAGAGCGAGCTCTCATTCACCTGTCCTTGTCTTCGGCTGTGCCGTCCTGGCTGGGCTCCGGCGACCAGCGTCTCCCTCCCTCTCTCTCTCTCTCTCTCTATCTTCGGCCCTCGCACTCTCTTCCCGCCCCGCCCGTCTGCGAGACATCTGGAGGCTCCTGCGTTCACCTCCGCCGCCGTCGCCCGCAGCGACCGCCGGGCGCGCGGGGGAGCGTGCGAAAGAGAGAGCATGTCCTCGTGCCGCTCATTGACTGCAGGTGCCGCGACAATTGAGGCCAACCCGAAAATGGCCCGCGAGCTTGCGGCGGCTTCTGAATGGAGCGAGGCGAAGTGAACGACCAGGCACCGACGGACGGACGGCCGGACGCACGAGGGCGCGCAGTGGGTCGAGTTCATTGTTTAAGCGCGGCGTGCGGCGGCAGCAACAACAACAACGGCCGCCACGACAATCCCGACTACGACGGAATCATGAACAACAGCAGCAGCAGCGACAGCGACAGCAGCAGCGACAGCAGCAACGAGCGGTGCGACGCAAATGACAACAACTGGGGAGCACAAGCACAACACCAACAACCACAGCAGGAGTAATTGCTGCAACAACAACAGTTACAACAACACCAACAACGGCTATAACAATAACAAGCAACATTTGTAGTAAGAACAATGGAGATGAAGTCGCGTGAATGAAAAATCGCTTGAGAAAATTTTACGACTGCATTTTCAACAACAACAAGATTAACAGCTACAACTACAACAACAACAAACCACAAGTCGACAATAACAACTGCGTAATTTGTTGTTATTTTAGAAATTGATGTCGTTGCTGTTATTATTGTTGTTGTATTTTAACGCTACTTTATTGTTGACATTCCATTTTAGTAGTTTCTACTGTTGTTCACAATTCGTTGCGGTTGTTGTTGTTGTCGTTGTCGTTATTGCTATTGTTGTAGCAGTAGGTTTGTTCTAATTGTTATTGTTGTTGTTGCTGTTGTTGACGTTGCGTTTTGTTGTTATTCCAATGTTTGTTCTTATAATTTCTATTGTTGTAATTTTTCCTCTCCAATTTTATTGTTTTTTCCTCTTAGTTTTCACTGTTGTTTTTATTAGTTGTTATTGTTGGTGTTGTTGCTGCTGCTGTTGCTGTTGCTGTCGTAGTCGTGGTTGTCATGGTTATTACTATTGTTGTTTTCCCCGCTTGCTGCTGTTGTTGTTGTGCGCGTTTTCGCCGTTTATTCTGAGCCACTTCTGCTCCACACAATTATTTTATCGTCTTGACCCAAATTTGTTGAAAACATTCCCGCGCCCCGCTACCCCTGCTCGTCCCTTCTTCCCCTTCTTCTTCTTCACCCTCAGCCCCACATCCCTCGGAGAGCGATAGAGAGAGGGAGGGGGCGAGTTGAAGCTTTGTTTACAGGACTCAGGCTTGCTACGGGGGAAACAACAACGTGTGGAACAATAACACAACAACAAAAAGTACAACAACAACAACTACACGAAATCCGTCACCAGCGGCGGACGTCGTGAGTGACTCAACGCGCCTTCGCTCGACGCTGACGTCGCCGCCTCCTCGGCTTCTCATTTTACGACCGGGCCGCCCCACGAAGGGCGGCGGATGATGTCATCGGGCGAGTGGGGGGAGGGGTCGGGCCGGGCCGGGCCGGGTCGTTGGACGTCGACAAAGAGAGACAAGCACGCGGAAGAGCGGCCGAGAGGGCGGGACCTCGCCTTAAAGTATGCAGCACTGATTTGTGCGCTTAAAGAGTTCGCGGCCCGGTCCCTCAAAAACCCGTCGCCAACTGTCGTCGACACCGGGCGAGACGCGGCTCCCATTTCGCAATTATTCTCCTCCTCCGTCTTCCTCTCTCTGTCTCTGTCTCGGTCTCTCTCCCTCTATTGGGCTCCCTCCCTCCTGGGGCCTAATTGAATCGAACACTCGGCTGCACTTCAGTCAATTGCATGCAGTTGCGGCGGCTGAGGGCACAGTCTGGCGCGAAGAAGAAGAGGAGCTTCGAGCAGTTGGTTAGAAAAAGGGCGCGAGAGTGGGCGAGCGCGGGGGAAGGAGACGGACGGACGACAGGAGCCACACACATGAAATTTATTGCGAAACTCCGACGAGCGTTCGGCTTCAACCGCAACTCAAGACGACACCAGCGAAGAGCGAGAGAAAAAGAGGAAGTGTCTGAGGGTGAGAGAGAGAGGGGAGAAGGAGTGAGGGACGGGGACGGGCGAAAGGATGGAAAACAAAGGCAACTGTGTAGGACGAGGACGAGGAAAAACTTTATAAGCCGAAAACTTCGGGGTTCGCAGTCAGATGTACGAGAAGTTTTCGGCAAACGCGAGGCCGGAGACAAAGGGGGGGGGGGGGAGGAGGAAGCGCAAAAAGGGGGGACAACAAAATATGAAGGATGGCGTGCACGGCTGGGGAGGGGGCGGGGCAGTCGTGAGTGTTAAAAATGGCTGCGAAAACAATCCAAAAAATGAAATGTTTTTCACACACACACGTAAGAGCACCCAGGGGGCCAGGGCGGAAGGAGAAGAGGCGGAGACGGTCGGAGAGACGGACGGAGGGACGGACGGACAGACACACGGTCCGGACGTGTTAAAGATTTATGCGACAGACGTGGTGGGAGCGCGGACGACGGACGGACGGCCGGAGCAAAATAAGTCATACTTCATATTTATTTATGTCTGTGTGCGAGCGGAGCCGGGGCACAAGTGTGTGTGCGACACGCCAAAGACAAGGCGGGGTGGAGAGAGAGAGAGAGAGAGAGAGAGGAGGAGAATAGAATGGAAGAGAATGGAATGGCACGAAACGAAAGCGGAGCATACATTTAGGAGCTGGCGCTGAGCAAAACCTCCGGGCACCGACGCCTGCGGCTGGCTGCATGTGCATGTGAGTCTCGTGTGAGAATGTGTTTGTGACTATGGCCGACAGACACGGGCGGGGCAGGTGTCGACGCGGGCCTGGCGACGACGAGGCCGAAGGGAGGAGGAGGGCGGACACTTGGGGCTGCCGGTGGCGGGGTCGAGGGCAGGCGCCGGAGCAGTTGGGCAATAATTTATTTGTTGTTCTGTTGTGCGACGTGAATGGTAATGAGAGCCGACGGGCGCGGCGAAGGAGGTGCGCGAAATTAAACACAGCGCCTGGCGGGTCGGGACCGGGCGGGCGGCGGACGAGGAGGCGACGCGGATCGCGAAGTAATGGAATTCTGAGGCCATGCGCTCCGCAGAAGATGGCGGGGCGATGGCGAAGCCGGGGAGAAGGCCAGGGCGGGTCTGGAGCGACGGCTGTGGGACGGAGGAGGCGCTCTAACGCTTCGCGGCGCCTGAAAGTGTGCTTCGAGGAACCGCTTCTGAAGGATGGACTCCGGTTGCCCACGGCCCGGCCGGGAGACTGGGCTGCTTTGGTGTCAGTCGTCCTCAAAACGGCTTGAGCTCGACCACATTTCGATGAACGATCGAAAAGTTTCCTTTGTCTCGCCCACCGGTCGCTGGCCAGTGAAAGCCGGGATTTCCAATTTGCTTGCGGAACTTTCGCCATTGCTCGATGGCTCCTCGGCCACCTTTGTTTCCGCAAAGTCACAGTCCGTAAATTGCCTCGGAAATTGGAGGGCGATTGGACGACGGCTGGACAGGCGGATGGACAGAGCGAATGACTGAGGCAATGACAGCGAGACAGGCCGGCGGACGATGGGCGGAAGTTTCTTAATTAAAAACGGATATTTCCAATTATTCCCAACGCTGGCCAATGGAACGGAAACCAGAGTGGTGAGGGCGGCGATGGAGCGGGATTCGGAAACGAAGAGTTTCCTAATTAACAGCGGGGGAGCGGGGCGGATGAAGAGGTTGACACGACCGAGGCCGATCGAACGCCTCGCGAAAGGGAAGGCGAAAGATAAAACTTGCTGTGGGTCGGGGCCGGTGGGGAGGCTGGGCAAAGGACGGAAGTGCGATTTCGCGTTGTCATGGACGAGTCCCAAATTCGCCCACCCGCCCCTCCTCCCCCTCGCCCGGGGACCCGATGCGCCTCGCTTTTATTACAGTTTTTTAATCAAATTAATGACAGGAAACATTCGTCCCAATGTTCTCTCTTTATCCCCTCCTCTCCCACTCTCTCTGCCACCTCGCGGCGACCCTGGATCGAGGACGCAGCTGACGCCGTGCGGAGGAAGGGAGAGGCAGAGGGGAGGCAGTGTGAGAGAGACAGAGAGCATGGTTGATGAATTGTGAGTCATTGACTTTTGCGCCCTCGCCTGTGCCAACCCAAAGGGAATGGAGGGCCGACAACAACAAGAACAACAACAACATCAAAGACTACCACAAAAACCTGGGGACCCAAAGCGACAATTACAACAACATGATAAATTTCCCCACAGCAACAAAGTGTGTAAAATCCTTCCTCCGGCTCGTGGACAACACTGAAGTATCGACATGCCACGCAGATTTCCGCCGGCCCCGCCCCCGCCGCGCCTCCCGGTTGTTCGAGGCACACGCTTCGACTTGATTTCCTTCCACCTGCCGGCCGGAGCCCACATGGGCGAGGAGGGGTCTCGAGCGGGCGAGGGAGAGGCGACGCCGGGGGTCAGCGGCGAGAACACGAAAATCGCTTTTTTATGCTTCCAGCGAGGTGGGTCCAGTCGAGGCGAGGTGAGACGAGTCGAGTCGCGGCGAGTCGAGCGGTTGGGGCGAGGGAAGGAGTGGGTCGGGCGGCCACTCGGGGCTGGCGAAGGGCGCACAGACGGTCCGCGAAGGGGGTCCAGGCCGTGGGGCATCGGGCGCAGACGACCTGGCACCCACGAACAGCCTCGGACAGCCAGCATGACCAGCCGACGGCGACAATGACAAGGACGATGACCATTAGGGCGACGAGGGGGAGGGAGAGCAGCAGACAAGGAGGAGGCTGTGGAGGAGGCCGAGGTGGAGACGGCACTGGGGACTGCGCTGAGTTCGCCGAAAGGTGCCGGCGCCTAATTAGGTTATCGAAACTCGCCGTCGCGTGCCCGGAACGATTTGTGAACGAAGGGAAGCGGTGGCAACGCATGGCACGTGACTTAATTTCGTCGTCGTGATTTTCGCGGGAGTCTGAGCGGGATTTCACGGAAAATAATTCCGCTAAAGTGATAAAGGGCTCGTCCCGTCGGAGGTATGGAAATTTCCATTTTATCACTTTTCGGGCATCGTCGAAATTCCCTTTGAAAACCCACCGAAAATGCTTCCCTCTCGCGGAAAGAGCTCCAGAGCTCTTTCCCTCCTGGACGCGAAATTCAGCCGCTTTGAACGCCGAAAGTCCTCGGTGTGGGAGCGAAAATTCCCCCTATGGGCGCAAAAAATTCCCCGCTAAATGGAAAAAATCGTTCGATTTGTCGGATGATTGAATTAAATTTCTGCCCGAAACCCCGCGAACTCGAGCTGAGGCCGCGCCCCTCCCACCGCCTTACCGGCCCAGCCCTCGCTGCCACGCCCACGCCCACCCATTGTCTGTCGTTCGCAGGTTGTAATCGAATTTCAGCGGCGTTCGCAGCCCGCACGAGGCGAGGGCGGTCGGGCGGAAGCGAAGCGCGTTCCCCCCACGTTCTTGCTGGCAATCGATCAATTTAATAATAATTCGTCCATCAGGGACGACACGGCCACACGCACGGCCCGCCTGCGCCGTGACGGGCGGCAACGCCAGAGCCAGCGCCAGCCCCGACATGCCATCAGCCCCGTGCGTGCAAATTATTGAGAGCGATTTGTTAAAAATTAAAGGATGAAAATTGTGATCCATAAAAGAGGCGGCGCCGGGTGGGGCGCTCGGGCTGCCGTCGCCTTGACGTCGCCGCGGCTGGCGACGGGCGCTCGGGGCCCGTAGTGGGGCGGCCCGGCCGTGGTCGGGCCGTGCGCCGGGCCTGCATCGTGCATAATAAATTCCAATTAAAATTATTGCGTTCCCATATTGAAATTTGAGTGCGCTCCGTCCTCTCGAGCCCCGTCCACGGCCCCTGCTCCCAGGACCGCTGCGTCTGGCTGCTGAGCGAGTCCTGCAGGTGCGTTCGCAAAGTGATTGCAAGGAAATGCGAAAGTTTTTCCGGCCACATTTGGGAGTTTTTCAGCTACTCCTGAATTCCGGGAAATTGATGTTATTGATGCGAGGTCGAGGGAATTCCGGAGCCCCTGGGTGAGGAGGGGGCGGAAAAGGACAGGGGGCGATGTATTTTTAATGTTGCTTTATTGAAATGTTGCTGAAGGGAAGTTGAACTATAATGAAGAAATGAGCAACGAAGTCAAAAGGTCAGGGGTCAAAAATATCAACAAAAAATAAATAATTGTAAGGAGAAGAATTTTATATTAATGCCACAAATCCCTAAAATCAATATACATTGCAAAGAAAAATGCATACGAAATTTCAAAGCCGAAATAATTGACAATGGAAAACACATGCAAATTCACAATTTGGTGCCGCCTTGAGGTTGATGCTGAACACAAAATGCCGGAGAGTCTCCAGAAAGTCCTGCAATAGACTGCCCGTAATAAACTCCGCCGAAGCCCGCGGAAACCCCAGAAAGTACTTGGTTTCAGAAACGAGACTCGCAGAGTGCAAAACGAGAAATTAAAGGACGACCTGCAGTACTCAGCATGGCCAATGAGCCCATGAAGAGAGAGAGGGCGGAGGATTCGGGTGCAACGAGAGGCCAGCGGAGAAAAGCAGTTAGATCTTAATTGCACTCGTCAGGACAACAGACAGGTCGCCGCCACGAGGGAGGGGCGCGAGGCGATGGCAGGACGAGAACAAAACGAAGGGTCGACCGAGCGACCGAGCGAGTGATCGATGGTGCGAGACGAGTCAACACGGCGTCAACTGCGCATCCGGTTTCGTCCCGGCTCCGCCGTCGCTCCCTCGGGTCGCGGACTAACGAACCGCTCGGGCATTTGTGGCCCGAAAGTGACCGGTTCCACGGCGAGCTCGGCTGCAGCGGACGGACGGACGGACCGGCGGACGGGTGGTTGGGGTGAGGTGGAGGCGTTGCGGGTCGCAGGTGAAAATGGGCAGCGCGAGGTCCAGCGCAAACACGGCGACGGCCGCGCTTCCCGCTGCAGAGAGCAAACAGAAAGGGGTCGGAAAAACCCACCCGGAAACCCGCAGTCCACGCGACTGTCGTCCTTCCGTCCGATTCCCCCTTCTCCACCCCTCCCTCCCTCCGTTCGACCCGCCATCGCTGGGCGCTGGGGCCGCTCGTTGTTGGCTCTGCATCGGTCGCCTCCTCAGTTGACTGCGATGCGCTCCTGACTCGGAGTCTCTTGTCGCCACAGCTTGCTCGTGTCGTTGCCGCCAAACTTTGTTGTTGTTGTTGTTGTTGTCATTGTGTCCGACGTCGTCGTTGCCCTGTTGTTGTTGTGGCTGCTGGCGCTCCGCCGATAGTCAAATAAATTTTCCACTGTTTGATGTCAGCGAGAGGATTGATTCCAGTGTTAAATATCCGACTCGACAGCGAGCGGTTCGTCGTTCTCACTTACTCTCTCTCTCTCTCTCTCTTTCCCTCTCTCGGTTACCAGCCAGCTGAGTTTTGTCTTCGAGTCCTGTGAATATTTTTCCATGGTTTTCGATGGTTTCATTTCTCGTCGCAAATTCGAGTTCAGCCACTTGCGTCGCCCCCTCCCCTACCACGACCGAAATCTCACCTCACCTGCTTTGTCTTCTTCCCGACCAACTCCGGAGCCTACCTTGGAGGTGCCTTGAAAATTGCCTGCCTTTATGTTCGCGTTCGGTTCATCCAACTCATCTCCCTGCAATGCCCAAATCCATCCCTTGCTCCCTCTCTTCTTCTGCCTCTCTCGCTCTCGCTCTCTCCGTACTTGCCGCCTCAAATGACATCTAAATCCCCTTCTAAGCCCTTAGAAATCCTTTATCAAATTATTTCGCATCGCAACACGTTCTCTAATCTCCTGACCTCCTCATCCTCTGCTCATTACCTTCTCCTCGGTTTTGCTGCACTCGTTCGGGTCAACTGTTTCAGCCTTATTTACGTCCAACCTTCTCTGTCTCTCTCTGCCTCTCCTTCTCTCTGTCTCATCTCGTCTCTGTCTCCCTTTCGCCTCATGCTCATCTCTTCCTTCAGTGGATTTCGATCGCATTTTTCTCCCCGATTGTCGACCATTGCTCTGTCAACCTTCCCTTTCCTTCTTTTACTAATTTCTCTTTCCCTTTCCCTCGTTGTCTTTCTCTCTTACTTCCTCCCACTCTTTCTCTCTCTCTCCCTCGGTCCCACTCTCCTTCTCTCTCCCCGTCCTTTGTCCCTACTGCATTGTTTGTTTTTGAAATCAAAACGCACTCGGCAGCTGCATTCATTTCGCCCCCTCCGTGTCCCGTCTCTTTCTTTCTATCGCCCCCCTCTCCCTGCCTCTCCCTCTCTCCGTCACTTTCTGTTGTCTTGTCGTCGCTCATCTGCACGTTGCATCCCTTTCGCTCGCTTTGGGAACCAGCCGCAGCCTATTTTCAGGTTGAGATCCAGATTTTCTCCACTTCTTTTTATCATCAACCCTTCTCATTACTGTTGTTGTTGTTGCTGCTGTTTTGTTGTTGGCGTCACTGCAGTTTCTCCACTCTCCGGGGTGAGTGCGTGTGTGTGTGTGTGCGTGAGTAGGGCATTGACTCCTCCATTGGAAGCATTCTTTGCTGTTGTGGTTCGCCTCCTCGTTCTCGTTTTCTCCCCTTTAAAACCGCCCGACCCCGCCTTCGCTGCTTTCCCACCTGCCTCTCACCCCTCCTCCACCTCCGCCTCATCCTGCCCCTCCCACATTCTCCCCCTGTCCCTCTCTCTCTCTCCCCGCCTCCTGCATTGTCTTTACATTTCAATTGTTGCATGCGGAATGTCACAGCAACAGTCGCAGCAACAGCTCGCACGCACTTCTTAGGCTTCCCTCGTTGCCCCAGCGGGCTTTCATGGTGTCGTGAGTGTGTGTGGTGTGTTTGTGTGTGTGCGTGTGTGTGAAACAATTGCGGGATTAAAAGAAATTAAATCTCCACCGAGTAGGCCTGAGTCTGAGAAACTGTTGCGCGCCCCGGCGCAGCGAACGACGAGTACCGAGAGAGGGGAAGAGGTGGAGGGACAGGGAGGGGGGCGAGGGCTTCTCCTGTTTAATATGCTAAAGTGCATTGAGTCGTCGACACTTGTCTGCGTCGGCGTCACCAGCGGGGAGGCGCGAGCCTCAAGTTGTCGCTGCCTCCCGTCGAACGAGGTCTGCGGCCTCTTTAATAATATTTAATTTTAATTTTTAACATGTAGATCCCAATTTTCGAGCCCACATTCGTCAATTAAAGGCGATTTAGGAGGGCGTCGGAATTCGCTGCCGCATTTTTTAATTGCGGCGCTATGGAAATCTGCAGGCATTGTTTGTCCCAAATCGCAGTGGTGCTGCATGGTTTTAGGCGCAACACGCCTGCTGCACACCGCAGCCCGGCGCGGCACGAGCGAGCGAATTTATGCGCGGACAAATCTCAAGTGAATTATGGCGAGTCCTGGCAACAGCCAGCCGTAATGGAAGCAACCACACGGCAACACAACCACTGCTCGAGCAGCCACAAACACGACAAAAACAATTGGCTCGTCAACAACCAGCAACATAACAATAAACAAACATCTGCAACCGGCAATAAAATATTTTGCCGACAACAACAAGTCACGTTTTCGAAGCCAGCAACTAATCTCAGACCAACAACAAGTCCCGGCAGCGACGGAGGGTCTGCATGTGCAACAATAAGTGAAATGAATTTCATTGCGAGGCACAAATCGTTTTGCATGCTTTTAGGCGACCGACGGACCCCTCGCAAACTTATAAACTGCAATATTTCGGTGTCGCTTTCGGCCCATCGGCCGTCCTTCCAATTAGCACTCGATCCCTGCTGAAGCCTCGGTCTGATCCTTCGACCAGCCAGACCAGGTCAGCCAGGCCAGGCCAACCGAGCCATGAAGGCGAAAATAAACATCGAACAGTTTGCACGACATTTGCTCTCGGTCTCGACCTCGTCCTCGCCCTCGCCCTCTCGTGTCCTTCTCCTCCTTCGACTGCTTCCACTGGCTCCTCCCTGGACCCTTCTCCTCGACCCGGCCTCGCAAGCCGGCGACATGCAGGAGACTTAAATAAAACTGTTAACAATGGACGCGTCGACCATTGTAGTTGGTGTTGTGACCGTTTATACCGTGCTTGTTGGTGCAGTTGTTCTCGATGCTTTTTGTAATTGTTCTTGCTGTAATCGCTCATGTTGCTGCTGATGTAGTTGCTGCCATTTTCAGTGTCATTGGGCATAAATTTGCAGACGGGCTTTTGTGGCGAGGCGAGAGACGTCCCGATAGTGGCCAGCGGAGCAGGGCAGAGAAGGCGCCGGGGAGGCCGTCGTGGGAGACGCACGTTTTATGGCCCGGCCACTAAAGTGGCGCACGGAAGTCCAGTCAGCCCACGGGTGCTGGTGGCACTCTTTCATCTGCAGTGATCGAGCGCTGGGTCGCCGTCCATCCGTCGGCCTCTTCGCTCCTGCGTCCTCCGTTTGTCCACCCCGTCCTTCCTTCCCTCCTCCTGCCCTCGCCCTCTCGCGCCAACCACACAGTTGTCCGGCACAAGACGCAGTGTCCATCGGCCCGAATGGAACGGCCATAAAGCGTCCTGGCGAGGTCGGCCCACGGAGTCGCCCGCCGTCATCGTCGCCGTCGTCGGCCGTGGTTCATGGTCGAGTCGCCGTTGGCCGTTGGCCGTGTCCTGGATCGTCCGCTGCCGTCGTTTGGCGAACGAATTCGTCCCCATTGTTCGAGCCTTGCTTGAATTTGCATTTCTTCGCAAATGCAGTTGACGCTATTGTCGCAGTCGTTGTTGTTGTTCCTTTATTACTCCTCTTGTTGCCATTGTCGAGGCTGAAGGCCGTGTGGCCGCAGCTACCGACACCAACAGCACGAGCGACAACACAGCGATTTTACGGTCGAGACTCCGGCTTCGTGTCGGCTGTCGCTTGGCGTTGCATACTTTACGGCGCCTTCAAGGGAGCCCTTTAAGAGGGATCCCCAATTAGTCACTACAGGCGCGGACACGGCGATCAAATTGCGAAATCGTCTTTCTTAGGCTTCGCTTCCACTCGCCGTTCGCCCGTCGCCCTCGTCTAATGACCCGATCCGCCGAGGCGGAAGAGCCAAGGGAAAGGACAAGGAAGGGAGATGCGGAGGACGAAAGCTCTCAGCTTCT
Organism: Coelopa pilipes; assembly: GCA_947389925.1. Classification (NCBI taxonomy): domain Eukaryota; kingdom Metazoa; phylum Arthropoda; class Insecta; order Diptera; family Coelopidae; genus Coelopa; species Coelopa pilipes. The sequence goes on along the minus strand of OX376698.1, from coordinate 31,057,019 downwards.
GGTTTATTGCCTCACATACTTTCGGGCGCAAGTGCGAAAAAGCCTTTTATTTCTTCGCTTTCGCTCGCCCACACTTTGATTCCTCACTTCCGGGTCTCCCTGGCTTTTTTCTGTCCTCGTCCTTTTCTGCTGTTCTATTTTCGTGTTGGTGTTGTGGGCCTTTGTTGTTTCTGCTCTGAGAGGCCATCATCAGTTATGCATTTCAAAGGAATTCGATATCAACTGGCATCCGCACATTAAGAGCAGCACCCGGACGGCCCAGGGCCGGCATCCCGAGGGTCGGCGCGGAGAGGGCACGGGGCCACTGCCGGAATCGAATCCCATTCGAAGTTCCTCGAAAACACAGCGACAGCGGCTGGCGGGAGGCGGGAGGTGGCGGAAGACAAGACGTCGTCGAGTCGAGTCGGGTTTGTTTTTCAAAGGACATCACAAGAGCGTCCTTCCGTGGCTGGAGTGGACGGAGGGAGGGGACTTCAGGGACATTGGCGAGGACGGCTCTTATTTGCCGCTCGAGTGGCTTCGGTTGTGCGAGTGTCCTTTGTTTTTTACCACCGCCCATGCGGCGGACGACGGCACAGAAGCAGGAGCCGGTTCGAGAACGAGTCCTGAAAATGTTTGTAGATCGCCTTCCGGAATTTCTATTTCCCAGCCTCCCGCCCCCTTCGGCTCCTCCTCGGCCCACGCGTCCTCGCCGGAGTGCGTCTTAATCAATGGCCTCATATCGATTGGGATTTTCCCCCAATCACCGCTGTTGTTCCTGGTGATATTTTGGCAATTTTCTAAATTCCGGAAATACTCTCGACCCCATGCCACACACACTCGTCGTCATCATCAGCATCAGCCTCTCCTTAATCGGCTTCGTGATGATCTTCCCAGGGATCCGGCGGCCTCGACCCCGGCCCAATCATCGGCGACATGCTCATTACCAACTGAGGCATTCTGGGGTTTGCCGTCGGCAGCAGCCGGACAACACCAGCAACAACTCGGGCAAACCTCGGCGACAGCGATGCCGTTTGGTGGCCTGGCCGGCGGTCGACGTCACCGGGCGTTTAGCGGAGATATCGGAAATCCCCGGGCGAAAGAAATAAATCCCGTCGCCGTCGACGTCGTGGCCTCAGCGCCAGCAACGGACATTTTCTCATTTAATGTGCTCGTTGCTGCACATGTCCTGTTTACAAATATCCGTTTGATTGAACTCGGCTCCACCTCATCCATCGCACCGCCGCCTCCGCCTCCGCGTCCCCTCCTGCCAGTTGGCCTGGCAGTCAATGGCGATGCCATCGGGATAACCAGGCGAGCTCGATGGCACTGTGTGCGGTCGTGTGAGCGCACGAGTGCGGACGTGTGTGTCGGGCTGTGTTCGGGTCATTCTCGTAAGCCCGGATGGTGGCTGTCGTTGAGACCGACCGCAAAGCGATGATCGCTTCTCTCGTTCCGACCCAGTCTCACTCCATCTCCCTCCCCCTCTATCAATTGCTCGCCCAGTTCGACACGTCGAGCTCCAGAAGTTCGGACAGTCGGTCGGTCAAAGGACTCGACCGGCTTAGCACTTCGCTAGCCCTCGCCCTCGCCCTCTCGCTCGCCATCGCTCCGTCTCCTTCGCCGTCTCGCCCCCTGGAGACCCATTCGGAACAGTGCATTCTCCGCGTTCCCGCATTTAATGGAGACTTTTAATGCGGCCAGGAATTAGTTTCCATCGTCCGTTTTCATTCCATCGCTTCGTAATGTTCTTATGGCTTTGTCCTGGTTGGCGTTTTTGTGCTTTTGTTCGTGCATATTTTTTATGTACTTTTCGATTTTAGTGTTTTTATTTGTTTCATTTATTCTTTAATTTTCCATATTTTTACAACGTTAGGAAAAATGCAGTTGCTTTGTTTTGTATTCCTTACGAGAGAGATTTGTCAGGGTGCGAGTCTGCGTCCCCTGCCGTGCGCGTGTGTGTGCGACGCTCGTTGTGGTTGTAAACGTCTCCCTTTGCGGTTGTGTCCGGGTCCCGCTGTGAGTCGTGCAAGTGTCTGTGTGTGTGAGTGTGTGATTCTGTAGTTGATTTGGAGCCTGTGCTTGTCTGCGGTTAGAGATTAAATGTTAAATAATTTGTAGGTTATGTCATTGGATTTTGTTGTTGTTGTAGATCCTGCGGTTTCATGCTATCCCCGCTCTTGTTCTTGCTCTCGTTGCTGTTGTACTTCCCCGGCACTTTTGTTGTCGTTGTAATTCCCATCCCTCCCTCGACGTCGGAATTCCCGAGTTCGTGTGTTGTAAACGTCGATTGGCGTGTGGAGGGAAGGCCAAGGACGCGGGCGACTGACGGGGGACGGGGGAAATTCTCTCAGTCCGAGCTGAAACTGCTGCATACCCCAAGGATTATTTGCAGAAATATTAAAAAATGCCAAAGTGTTGCAAAACTTGGCGGAGTTTGTGAAAAAATCGTATTTTAGTTTTTACTTTGAAACACCATGATTTTATAAAATTTGAATCCATAAAATTGGAATTAGCAAATTGGCAATTTAACATAAAATTATAGACGCCTGGATGTATGCTTCAGGGTTGTTGAAGCATTGTGTGATACTTTGACAAATCCTCAAGCAGAACCCAAGCAACCGCAGTGAGAAGGAAGCCGAAAAGAAGCGGGGGGGGGGGGGGGGGGGACACGAATGAAGGCAGGGGCCAAGATAGGAAAATATAAATTTGCGAGGGAAGCGCCTGGAACTATGCCTTAGCAAATGCGCAAGCAGGAGTTAAAAGCTCTTCCGACACCTTCGGCGCCGGACAAATGAAAGGACGTGCGGGAACGGACGGATCCCGCTCACTTTCAGTTACGGCCACGAGATCCTCGCTTTCTCTCTTCCACGAGGGGAGTGGGCGAAGCGGAGAGAAAGCGAGGACTCCGACAAGGCGCTGCTAATTCGACACCATCCCAAATGTAGGCTGCAGGAAGCCACAAGAGACGTCGACTTGACGGAAGGCGCCACCACACAAAAGCACACACGACCAACGAAGCCTCGCACACAATGCATAACGAAGGGATCCCGCGACGGCCGGTGCTGGCACTGCAGGCTCGGAGGGAGCCGCAAGCAAAGAAAAGGCTGGGGAAAAACGAACAGAGCGATCGGAGTATCGAGAACCGGACTGGGAATCGGAAAATCCGGCAGAAATTCACAAGCAATCAGTTGACTGCAAACAACCAGGCAGTGGTCGAGAGCTGAGAGGCCGAGGAACGGCGGCGAGCGGAGCACGTGCTAGAGCGAGATGCCAGACGTGCCTGCGAAACGATAGCGGTGGCGGCGACTTCGTGTCCATGCGGGGACAAAGAAAGCGCTCCGGATTCGAGCCGAGTCGGAGCCAAAGCCAAAGCCAATGCCGGTGACTAGATAGAGGGAGATGGGCCGACAGAGACCGTCGGGACGGCAGGAAGAGGCACACATTTTAAATAAAAGTCGCGTCGGCGCCCGAAAGTATGCACCGGAACGTGGGCCGAGGCAAATGCGCGCCTCGCCGACGCCAATAACGTTGAATGTCTGCCTGTCGGGCTGTCTGGCCGCCTGTCTGCCCTTGCATCCGTCCATCCATCGACTCCCGAATCTGTCCACTCAACCCGGCAGCCATCCATCCATCCATCGGCTGCGTCGCTCGGTCGAGACTTGTCTTTCATCGCTTTTATTTGAATTTTGAATTCGAGTTTCCGCTTCCGCTGCGACTTCGACCGACTCCCGCCCGCTCCGCTCCGGAAGCACTCGCTCCCTGTTCATTTAGAAGCGCTTCCGCCAGCCTTCCGGAGCCGGGGTCGAGGCCGGGTCTGGGCATGGGTCTGGACGTGCTGCAGCCGGCCACGTGCAGCGGGCGTTCGAGCGATCGCAGGGACAGCGATTGATTGGCACGATTTTTCGCCAGCAGACACGGACTCAAATGGCCAACGAGGAGAACGAAATCGAGGGAGCTGGGGCGCGGAGATGGAGCGACAAGGCGAGGAGGTGAGGGCGAGTGGGTCGGAAGGACGGGCCAAGGGTGGTCGCGTAAGTTCGGGGGAACCCGTTGTCGAAATAAGAGATTTATTAGTTTTTTGAAGGATGTGCGAGCAGAGGATGCTCCATTTCACTCTGACATCTCCCTCCTGTCTCAGGGGGAAATGTTCCCGGGTCGGGAGAAATCGTGTCGTCGTTACGGCCGTCATTGTCGTCGATTTGGGGACGAATGCTTGTCATTCGAGGTAATGCCTGGCCGTTAAAGAGCTGGTGTGCGATTTATGTGCCAATTACGTTGCCGGCTTTCGGTCGCAGTGTGGAGAAACTCGGCCGAGAGAAGAGGGATGCATCAGAGAAAGGGTGGGACGGTTGGTTGTTTTAAAGATTTTCCATCCAATCTTCCTCCTACTCGCAATTGCCAGGGCGAATCTTTCTCCAACCCGTCACCGGGCTCTGCTTTCACTATTTCTTCACTTTTCCTTTCACTCTCGCTAATTAGTGGCAGATCCGCCTGCCCATCAGCCGCATCAGTCAGTCGAGGTTGGAGCCACGGCGACCAGGGGGGAGCAGAAGGAGATGGAGATTGACCTGCGACTGGCCTAAAAGCAGGCTACATCCCGGTTCGCCGTGGACTGCGGTTCGTTCGGTCGCCTTGGACGAGGGCTGAAGAAAAATCGCCGAAGCGCTGGGCCCGAAGGTAGGCTGAAACAAACCCGTTTGCGGAGATATTGCAATGAAAAATTCATGAAAGCGAAAGGACGAAACACGACAACCGAACCGCCCTCGGGCTCCGAGCAAACACCGTTCGCAGCATGCTTCTAGGCAATTAGAGCTCGCAGAGTTTTTCCCGGAACCAGGCGAATCGAAATCAAAAGCCCCATTTGCGTTTCGGCCTCCCCTCGTCCTCGTCCTGCCTCCCCTCTGCCGGGCTCGCCGGGAGCCAGCCGCAGGCCCAATTAGAACGAATGGAGGGACGGAGGGACGAATGAGGACGTCGGAGGAGGCCGAGCAAGGAAAATCAAAATCATGCTCCGGGAATTCGCCTGTTCATTTTTAATAATGGGAAGGAACCGCTCCAGCAACAACGTCGAAGTCAAACACAATTATAGGGAAGCAAAATATTTCCACAAGAACTGGAACAACAAGGGCACAGAAATGGGAACAACAACAGTAGGGAGGAGCAACAACAACGAATAAACCCCCGGTCGATGGAACTAGTCGCCCATCTATGCTAGTTGTGTACAAATCCATACATATAGAGATTCGAGAGTACTCTTAAAGCCGTGCATAAATTGCTGGGCATGTTATTAACAAGAAGAGGAAGAAGGAGAAGGAGAAGCTGAAGTGGGGCTGCGGCTGGGGGTGGTCGAAAGTTCGATTCGATTTGGTTTTGTCAATATTTTGTTCTTTTCGCTGTTGTTGTTTTGAATTGTAAATGGAAATTACTTCCCAGGGTGCCGTTCAGATGGCCACCAAAAACAACAGTAACAAGAGGCACCACAACAACAGCAATGAGACCGACTCGATATCGATGACAACAAGAACAGTGGAGGGGAGGACGAAACCGTCCCAAGGCCGCCCACTCGAGTCGCCGCAATCGCACCCTTGTCGTCGACACGCGGCCGTCGAGCCCCGCCCGCCCCATGACGACCACCTTCATCCCCTCGCCTCGTCTCCTGCACCCTCATCATCTCCATCTCGTGTCCGTCTCGGCGTCTTCCTGGTCTCGCCTTCGTCCCCTCCCCATTTCGCGGCTCGTCCGCCCCTGGTCCTGCGGAGGCAAATTTCGTATTTATTGTCATTGCTCGAGATTTTATTTCGAGTTCAATTTTCGCAACGAAGCGTGAACGCTCTCGACGTCGGTCTCGTTGGTGTCGTTGGGGGTGCTCGGCACGCGATAGCGGAGCATAATTTTAGGACGTCGAACGGGGGCGTCGGCGGTCGAGGGCCGATGGCTGAGGACCGAGGACCGAGGACGGAAGCCTTAATGTAATGCTCGCCATTAATTCCTCATTTAAATTCAGCAACGCGTACGGCGAATTAGTGCTGAGACACGCTGAGTGCGCGCCACGAGCGCTGGACGGGCTCGTTTCAAGCTTAGTCTCGCCCCCTCTCTTTCTCTTCTTCCCTCGTTCTGTTGTTTTCTGTTTTCTCGCCCCTCCTCGAGCGTCTTCTGGTGAAGGATCGATCGAAGGAGGCGCGGACCGCTCGGTGCACTTCGGATGTGCGTCAAGTGACACAGTTTCCTCCCTCTTTCTCTTCCCCTCCCTCTTCATCCTTCTCTCTCCCTCTCGTCGCCAGCCTTATCCCCTCCACTGGCTCTGTCTGGAGCCCCCTCTTCGCCACTTCTTTGCGGCTCTCTTCATATCTTCCAAGTCCTGGTTTACACTTTGCGGAGGGCCTGCGAGTATGCAACGATTAAGCCAAATCCCCATCAACCCCCAACCCCCATCTCTCTCCCCCCTCTCTCTCCCGCACTCTCTCTCTCCCGCACTCTCTCTCCCTCTCACTCGCTATCTCCCTCGCTATGCAAATGCGAGTCGATTGCGAACGCGATGGATTTCGCTTTCGATCCCTTCCGGGAGCCGCGGAGCGATTGCAGAATTAATGCTGCATACTCTGAGGCGTTGGTGCGAGCAAGCTTGCTTCCTGCGATCTTCATCACTTCCAACTTTTTCATTTCCATTGTTGTTGTTTTTGTGCTGTTTTACTTATATATATTTTATTATATTTTTAATCGTATCGAACTTATTTTGCTCGCATTGGAATTTCTCGGTTTCTTTCATGGCATTGTTCTTCAAATTGTCGGTTGTTGTTGTTGTTTTGCTGTTGTTCTCGTTGTGGTTGTTGTTGTGGTTGTTGTTGCACTGTGCTGACGTCTGCTGCCATGTACGTGACTGGAGCTCGCCGAAACCTCGCCAACCTTCGTCCGGCGACCGGCGATCGGCGGCCCAACCGCTTGACGCACGTCTATTTTTACCAGTCGATCGGAACGTGTGCACAGGGGGGCGACGGGGCCGCGAGCGATCAGAGGAGTTGGGGAATTTTTGCTCTTCCTACGGCAAGAGCTTGACTCCAATAAATTTGCCTCTGCCGCCTGAGACTCGGCTTCGATTGCGGAATGAATTGACTCAGCACAAGAACTAGCTACTGTCGGCCGAGAGAAGCCTCCTTACGCCATCTCCCATCCACTTCTTCGCCCATTCCACTCCCTTGTTCATCTTCTTCCTTGAGTCCTGCGCCTCTGCTCCGGTCGGATGCTCTTAACAGGACTCGGGCTCGACGTTTCCGCCCAGCTCCTCGTAGGAAGGCAGGCTCTCGATCTGGAGCCATGGCTACGGCCAGCCCGACCGCCGCTGCATCCGAATTTCTCTCTGGCCCTCAGACGGACAGACGCAGGACGGCCAGAAGGACGGGCGGACGGACGATTTGCGGAAGGAAGGACGGTCGAGTCGGGAGACAGAAGTCAGTCTTTGGTCGGGCTTGTTTATAGGCATTTCGATAGTTGTTGTCATTGCTGCTGGCAGTGGTCGAGATGCTGTTGTTGTTACTGTTTTTGTTGGTCGAGATGCCGACGATATCGTCGTCGTCGTCGTCGTCGTCGTCGGTGTTGCTCCGCCGTTGTTGTTGCCATGTGCATTTACCACTTGCTTAGTTTTCCATGCAATTTCATTCGACGCTGCCGCCCATCCATCTCAATGGCTCTGCACGTCCCGTCCTATCAGTGTGTGTGTGCGAGGTCTCCACCCCTCTCCTCTCTCCCTCTCTGCCTCCATCACCCGGCCTCTTCTGCACCCCTCTGGGAGAAATCCTGCTGCAGTCGTCGGCGAACGCCTGCTGCATTCGTTCTCTTATTGTTATTATTATTATAATGTCTACAACACAATTACAACAACAGCAGCATTGACGACGTTGTGCAGTATTATTATTATTGTTGTTGTTGTCACTATTGTTGTTGTTGCGCTATCAGTGTTTACACTGCTGAGCTTGGAATCCAGCGCCTTGCCCGCCTCCCTGGGCCGCCCCACCGGCCGCAGCTGCTGGATTCCGTTGCCTAGTCCCAGGCGTCTTCGCCATGAAGACTCGAGTATTTCGAATCGCAATTGAATGGAAAATATGACGGAAATTCCGCCCGCACATGCTTTAATGTAAATAACTTGGAGTATTTCTCAACCGACTCATTTCGACAGAAACATTTGGACTAAGTTCTCGATCTCTCTTCCATTGCAGGTAACGCATTCGCACCTCGGAGCTGCAGCCCAGTTCTGGAGCGGCGGGCACCATCGTGGAGGCCGCAGAGGATGCGGGGAAGAGAACGGAGGCAAAGAGGCAACGGGAGGGAACAGCCCGGGGACGTCGCGAGGTCCCGAGCGGAGACCGGGAAAGCACCGAATGTTGTGAATTACATCGCGGCGAAAGCGACCCAGAGGAAGAAGAAGAGGAGACTTCATTCTCGGTCGTTCGTTCACTCGTCCCTGGCGGTTGGGAGGACGTGGGGCATATTTGCGAGCATACTTTCGGGCGTTTAGCGAAATTCCACATGCTAAATGCGATTTGGATGCCAACACTGCCCCCACCCCCCGCACGCACACACATGCTGGGCACAGCCACACGCACGCCCCACGCCCACGCCCGTGCCGCCGAAGGAGCAGCTGCTGCTCCTCGGGGAAATCGCGCGTCGTCCTGCGGCGCTGCGAGTTTTCAACCAACTGATTCAATTAAATACTCCTGCCGTCTCGTGCTCTACTCTCCCGCTCACTCTCTGCACCCCTTCGCTCCCACTCCGCAACCCTCTGCGGACTCGGCGCGCGTGTCGGTCGCCCCCCCTCCCTCCGGGGACGAGCGTGTGAGTGTGTGTGCGTCTTAATCTATCCCAATTGCGCCATTTTGCTCGGATAAGTGTGCGCGTGTGTGAGTTCGTGTAGACATTTTAATAAACATGCAGATAATTAAATTTAATCGCACGTTGATGCCGCATTCAGTGTTTGCCTACTTTTAGGCTCATACTCCCACACACACACACACACACACACACACAGAGAGAGACGAGACCGACAACACTTCCGCACTGGGTTCCCCGTACTTGTTGTTGTAGTTGTTTGTGCTTGTGTTTCTGGGGAGCGGACGCATTAGGCAAACGGCTGCGTCTTCGTCCATTCCCGCTCGTTCTCCGCCGTTCTTTCTGCTTCCCTCCTTCCTCTCGTTCTTCTCTGGCTCACCTCATTCGTTGCTCCATTCTTCAATTCATTTGCTCCCTCATTCGCCACTCCATTCACTCGTTGCCGGCTCCTCTTGCGATCACCGGCAGCTGCCCCAAATTGAATTCGACTCCTGCGGGAGCGATTCCCAGTTCTCGTCTCTTCGACCCCATCCACCCATCTCTCTCTGCTTCCCCAACTTCCCTTGTCGCCTTCGCCACCGACGGCTCCGGGCCCGGGTTCGCCGTGCATACTTTCGGGCGGCGCAGCTGCCCAAGCATCGCACATCAATTAGACACCGCGATGAATGCCAAACGAACTTCCGCCATGTCTTCGCGCCGCGATCCATTCGCGAAGGAGTAGAGGAGAAGGAAGGAAACAACATTTCAATCCAATCACGCACCATCCGCAGGAAGGAGGAAGGAGTCGTAAATAAGTCACTTCCCCTTTGTATCTCCTGCTCGGAATCGGGAAAAGAACTCAATTACTGCGAGAGGGACGCGAAGAATGCCGTGTAATTGGGGAGGCGGGCGTGAGGGAGGGGGTGCGAGGGAGAGGGAGTGGGACAGGGAGTCACATTTTCGTCACTTGCGAAATTCGGTGATTTGATAAATGTCAACGCGAAGACGCCCAAGTTGTTGATCAAATGTCGCCGAAATCTGCCTGTTCTTCAAATAACCGCGCACCATCGCAAATGCCTTTCCGATGACTTGCCGCCAAATGGGATCGAGTGGCGGCGAGACGAGCTTCAAAAGTCAAGAACGCTAGCGCGAGGTCCGCGCACTCGACTGACGGACCGTCGGCCGTAAATCAAGTGGAGTTGCGTGGGGTCGGCCCGAGCGATCCGCCGACAGGTGCAGCCGCCGCGATCGCCTCGAACGCGACACGAGCCCCGCTCCATCGCCGAGCTCCCTCGGTACCCTCCTCGATCCGCGCGACCCTCTGCCTTCATTCCTCGCGATCCCATCGCCAGCGAAATCGAAACTTGCAGCCATAGCTTTGATTGTACAGCAATGGCAACAAAAAGAGCAACAAGCTGAGTAACAACAACAGCAGGAGAAACAACACATACAACAACAAAAGCCATTTGGAACTGGAAACCACTGCTGGGTTCTTTGCCTCCAGAAAGAGACGGCAGCACGAGCTGCGGAATGCGGCGCCGAACCTTAAAAGGAAGAGACTTCGGTGATGGCGTTTTGTGGTTGTTGTTGCAATTGCCGCTGTTCTTGTTCTTGTTGTAGTTGACCGACTGACTGCGAGAGAGAGAATTTGCTGAAGCCGTAATGCCAATGGCTGCATTTGATGGCAATAACAACAACAACAACATGACAATAACTTGATTTGCCTCGTGGTTCGCCTTGAACGACTTTTGTCGTTCCATCGTTGCTGTCGTTACTACAGCATACCTGTTTCTATTCTTTGATTATTGCCATTATTAGTTGTTGTTGTTGTTGTTGTTATTATTGTCTTTGAGATAGTTGCGCGTTGCCGCAGAAGACGGCGTTGTTTTGTTGCCAATGATGATGGCTTCTCGGCATCGTTTTGTTCTCGTTGCAACAAATTCTTGGTCATCACAGAAACAGCAAATGCCAGCAGTGTGAAATATGTTGTTGCAAATGATTTCGACACCGTTTTTTCTTCATTATTTTCTGGAAATTAAACTGAAAAATCTGCCGAGAAAATGGCTCGACTTCAGCTGGCAATGAATTCGTCCCGTTGGTTTTTCCTCATTCTGAACTTTTCACATTCGTTCCTCTCGATACTGGCCCCCACTATTCTCCCTCTCTCTCTCGCTCTCGTTCGCCCTCCCTCCTTCCCTGTCTCACTCTGTCACGTCGTGATCACGCTCGAAATTATTGCATATTTTTCGGCGTCACCGACAACGGGCCAAACTTCGGCGACTCGAACTTTTCACCAAGCCGTCTCCGCCGCCGCCGACGCCCGGCCCATGCCACGCCCCCGCCTGAACTATCATCTACACATGCCACACGCACACACACACCAACACACGCACTCACACACACACGTGTATCACATTCGCAGGCCGCACACACGCATTCGCACCCAATGCGAAAGTTTCAGGCATTAACAATTTATTGGCGTTCGCGACGATGTGCGCCGCGTTGCCAACACTTCGCGTTGCCATGCTCGCTTGTCGTTGTTAACGCACCGCCACAATCTGTTTGCCGGCTGCTGTTGTTGTTGTGCTGCTGTGTTGGCGTGGTTGTTGTCACTGATATTTATCCGCCCATAAAAGTCGCCCCTCCCTCTGCGCGCTCCACTTCCGGCTGAGACAAGAATTTCCTCGCGAGGAAGCGAAAATGGAACAAATAAAGAACGAACGGAGAAAAGTAGAAGGGAAGAAAAATAGGAAACAATGGCAGGGTCTGAGGGACGGAAGGAACGCAATCCAGATCTTCCTTCACTCGTCGTCGTCGGCGTCGTCGTCGCCGTCGTGTTCATCTTCATCTTCTTCTTCTTCATTATCTCCGTCCCTCCCCAGTGGCTTCTGCGCTGCCGGCTGTCGTTGGCAACTCTTTGCTATTTCATTACGTCGCCAATTCTTCTGTCCGTCTTCTTCTTGTCTCCTGCTCCTCGCGACCGCCACCTCCTCGCCCGACATTAAATTGTGGTTTCCGCTTCCGCTCGTCCGGTTCCCCTCCGCGCTCGGCTTTGTGCTAAATTTTTATCACCGGCCCGCCGGCGGAGCGAAATTTATTCGCTCGACTGGTGTGCAGTTGGCAACGCTGCTCGTCGATAAATTGCCCGGCAGCGCTCTTTCAATTTCTCCCGGCTCTGTTCATTTTTTCCGCGGTTGCTTTCGTTATTTCGCCGCCTTCCGGGTTAATGATTGACCTCAGCAATCGTTATTTACACCAACAACGGCAGCGACAACCACGACGCCAACGGCAGCCACTGGCGGACGAACTTCTCTCTCGAAATCCTCTGCTCGTCTCTGTCGCCCCATCGCTCGCTCCGCCTCGTCTTGTGGCCACTCGTGTGGTTTCGCTGCGTGCAATTTTTAAATTTCGTCCCAGTTCCGTGGGTTGTTGTTGCTGTTGTTGCCGGTTTTCATTGCTGCAACCGGAAATTGCTCAATTTTCTGCAATGGCGCAGGTTCCTTTTCACTCTCCCCTCTCTTTCTCTCCGCGCCGCCCGCTCCGACTGTTGGTTTCTCGGTTTTTTGCTCTTAGTTTTCCACTGTTTGGAACTTTAAATATTCGGCAGCACTGGCTGCTGGCCAAATCCTCGCGGTTGTTGTTAGCTTTTCCGTCCGTTCTCATTGTTCCCATTGCTGTTGTTGTTGTGGTGGTAAATGGCGGAGAAAAATTGTAATAAATTGAATGAATTGTAATGGCATGGACTGGAGGACGAGGCGAGGCGGGGCGAACAAAAACTTCTTGTTTACCAAACAATCCCCCAAAAGTATGCAGCGAGTTTTTTTCACACAGCGTTTTTTCTACCCTGTTTTTGTCTCTCTTTCAGCTCTCTTTTTGTCTCTTTTCATTAAAATTTTCCCACTAAATTCGCGTCAGCCTCTGTCTGTTCTTTTGTCCTTTTAATTGGTCCTTGTTTCACTGGAACTTTCGGCTAAGAAGAAGAACTGATTGACGAGCGCCAGAGAGAGAGAGAGAGAGAGACAGAGAGAGGGGGCACGAAATGCCTCCCTTCGACCCCAAACACGTTCCCGAAAGTTCTCACCTGATGCTCGCACGCCATTATCGACAATTATTGCCGGGACTCGCGATGGACAGCTGCGCTTAACGATTATTTCGTCAGTCGCAATAAAAGAGGGATTTAATTGCAACAACCACACGACCAGCAACAACGACAACAATTCGGAAGCAAAAACAACTGGGCGGCGAAAAATTAGGACAACAAAACGCAAAACGATAACATCATCATCGCCATCGTCATCGTCGTCGTCGGTCACACGATTGGCGTGTAATTTGATGTTGCATACCTTGCGGCGTTGCACGGTTTATTGTCGGCAATTTGTGAGGCCTGATGAGAGTTGTTGTTGTTGTTGCTGTTGTTGTGATGCTCAGTGGCACACAATTAAGCAAGCACCAACCAGGCGCCCACAACTGATTCCGCTTTGAAACATAATTTAAATAGATAATTCCGGGAGGTCCTTCCATGTGACGGCAGGGGCCTCGAAAATAATCACCACCACAACAACAACAACAACAACAACAACAACCAGAACATCGCCAATAACCACACTGACACCGACAATTACGCCTGACCAATAAACCAGCGGTGATTTACGTCAGGTGTCGGTGGGCGTTGGCCACAAATCGAGCGAAAACTTGGAAATTGGCGAATTTTATGAGGCGTGCTTTTGGGCTCATCGCTGATGGGGCGAGTGGCAATAAATGTTGCATACTTTCGGGATCATCGGCGGACGCCGGAAGCCATCGACGGACCCTCGAGCCATTCAGTACGTTTGTGTCTCGCCACCGACGTCGACCTGGGCTGGGGAATGACCCATGGCCGTCCTCGGCCAGCTCTTCCGCTTATCTTCGGCATGTGTGCGGACGGCGAACGGCCGGCGACCAGGGAGAGCGAGACAGAGAGGGGGGAAGGCGGCCATTACCGAAACAACCATATTTCAAAATTCAAACTAATCGCGCGAAACATTTGTTTCCCCATGCGCGATTTGCAAATGTTTTACATTTTTTCGCTCTTTCTCCCACCTCTCTTCGCCGCTGTCCCTCGCCCGGTGTCGCTTCATTCATTTCGCTCGCCCTCTCTGCGCCAAAAACGCTGCCACACATTTATCACGACACCCGAGAGGAATTGCGATGGCGCTGAATTATAACTCGGACGCCGGCCCGCCCACCTGCTTCCTGCTTCCACTGTCCCGCCGCCATCAGCAATAAATCCTTTACACGTGTTGCTGTTGCTGTTGCTGTTGCTTGCTCTGACATTTCATTCCATGCATTTGACTTGCAGAACAATTTATGTGGAGCAATTACGAAATTTTGAAAAGACTTGCGTGGATCCGGAAGCGCCAATCGGGATGTTTCCGTGTGGCTTCCACTGCTTCGTCCTTTTCGCGCTTGTCTCGTCTGCCCCTTTTCTCGCTCCATCTCCCTCTCTCTCTCTCTCTCACCCCATTTACCTGACCACTTTTTATCAGTTCGCTTCGATTCTGTTCTGTTCCATGGCTTTGGAAATTTCTGCGCTACGGTGATTTACGGCCAAAAGGAACGAGTGCGGAGAGGAGAATGAGAGAAGGATGGAAGGACACCGGTTAAGGTGGGAAGGAAGGGTCAACGAGAGGACGAAGACCACAGCCACGTCTAAAATATGGTCTCCATCCTTCACACCGGCCTCTCTGCGATCCCTTGTCCGAATTTTCCCATCGTTAGTCAGTTGTAGTCGCAGACCTCATTAAGCGCTTCACGCCCGCCGAGGTATGCAATTAAGACATCCGCCGCGCTCGCCCTTAGACTTCGGCCTCCCAGTGGCCACCTGGCCTAGTCCTGGACCGGCGCCCCGCCGCCTTCTCAGAACGTCTGTCAGACGAATCTATTTGCAAAACTAATAGATATTCCGAGAGCAGTTCCTCGTTCGGTCTTCGGTCTCCACTAGTCCGTGCGACCATTTGTCACTGGCGGCGCAATTTTTCAAAAACCTTTAAAATTCCACAACAACTTTCCAGACAACTTTCCCTTTCGAACCCTATTCGTCCTCCTACACCTCCTCCCGCCGCCCTCGAACGCCTCTCTGGCGTCCACTTCGCCGCGCCCCGCCCACTTATGGGAAAATTATTGCCTGCCATTGACTCTTCGAGATGCTTTATCACCGAAACCGGACCGAGACCGAGACCTGGGAACCCTCCATCTCCAGACCCTTCGCCTTTCGCTCTCTGCCCGTGGGGTTGGCGGGGGGCGACGGGCGGCTGCCTGCTGTACACATATTAAACTTTTGATATACGATCCGTAAAAACGTAATTTATTTGAAAATTCAGCAGCCAGAGCGCGATGGCGGGGCGGGGACGAGCTGGATGAATGGAGGGCGGCCGAGTCAGAGGTGAGCCAGAGGGAGTGAGAGGGTCGCAAGGAGGCGAGACGAAGAGAAGCTGGTCCAACTTTTTATTGTAGCTCGTCAGGTCAGGTGGCGTAGGATCACACAATAATACCAACGGCAACAGCGGCGAGGCCTGTGCCATAAAAAATGTAGAACAAACCCAGTATTGGAAGAGGGCGAACGAAAGTGAAAGAGAGAGTGACAGAAATCCCAGCAAGACTCGAAGGAATGAAGTTGAAACTTGGCGAAACTTTTGCGCTCCGCGACTTCGACTTTCGCCTCTCCCCTGCCCCGGCGCCAGAGCGAGGGCGACGGCATACTTTCGGGCGTTCGCACTTCGAATACGTCAAATTCTCCTCGCCGGGGCGCCGGAGGTGTCGTAATGGGCGGCAAACAAATTGCGCCGAACTTGGCGCACAGTTGACATACAATGATTGTCGATCCGGTGCCCGTGATTCCCGTTCGCCGGGATAACGGGAGCATTACAAGGTAATTGGCGGCGGTGTCCGCGTCTTCGACGGGCGCGAGGCGTTGCATACTTCGCGGGGCCGCGGGACGTGGAACCGTCATTTAAAGTTCCGCGAAATGAAGCCATTCAGAAGTCCTTCCGGGCGAACAGGGTGGACAGAAAGGTCCCTGAGCGGCAGTATGTCCGGCGAAGGGGCGGGGCGGCAGGTGGGCGTGGCGCCGAGGTGCTTTTCCGCTCGTGTTGAGCGCGCCAAACGATGCCTTTGAGTCTCAATTGACCATGGCGCGAGCCGTGGGCGGCCGGCGTCGGAGCTTCAATTATTAGATTTTCCTGTAACCTGAGCCCGTGTCTGCGGCACTGGCTGGGTCCGTGTCTCCCTCGCAGCCTCCGTCACGCCCGCTCCCGCCCACCGCCACCTCCCTCCCGGCGCCCAACGAGCTGTCACGAATGGCATGTCGTCGACATTTGTCAAAAAGGGCATGGCGGACAAAGAGTGGGACGAAAGACGACAATAAGAAGAAATTGGCGCAGAGAAGCGCCAGGGAGAAGGAAAATTACTTAATCGTTTTAGCGGGAAGGACGGAGGGCTGGAAGGAAGAAAGGAAGGAAGGACGGAGGGAAAATAAGTTGGAAATAAAAGTTCTGGATCTGCTTTTGCCATTGGCTTCGTCTCATTCAGTCGCCCCGGCCTTGGCTCCGCGCAGCCACGTCTTATTCTCCGTCTTCCTCATCATCGCATTAATGCGACCCAAATGCGGGTGTGTGTGTGAGTGTCGTCCTGGCGCGCGGCTGGGGCCGGGGCGAGTCGGTGTGCTAAGTCGGGGTTTATGAGTCGTCGCCGTCCTCGCAGGATGCGTGCGTGAATTTAAGCTGATTACGTGATTTCATTTGTGGCCAAGGACTCGCCCGGCCGGCCGGACAAAGGACTCGTGCGCGGGACTCGGAACTCAGGATTCAGGACGCGAGCACAGAGTTCCGGCGATAAATATGCATTTGTGTGTACGAGTGTGGAGGGCGGCGTCGGCGTTTGCGCTGGGCCGGGCCGAGCATGTGGTGGGCGATTCAATGGCCAAAGTTTTCCGAGTGCAAGCGATGTGTGAAAATGATGCCATTGCCGTTGTCTACTTTAAGGCGCTTGCGGCCGATGCCGTCGTCCCCGGCCGGCTGGAGCTGGCGCCGAAATCCGATTTGCGACTTTAAAGTGTTGGCTCTTCGAGGCCCAGTGCCGGGGCTCAGCCGGCGAGTTTCGGCGCCCCGCCTCCGGAAGCTGGCCGAACCCCTCCCCCCCACATTCACACACCCCGCAGCGGTTTATCAATCGATATCTGACCCTGGCCGTGCTCGTGAATTATTCTCAATTATGGCCGCCCGCGCCTGGGATTTGCAGCCAATTACAAGCGGGCAGTTACTTGGCGCCTCGTAGTTGTGCTGAGGCGAGCCACGGCCGCCCCCTCCGCCCGTCGTGGGGCTGCGGAAATCCACGGTAAATGGATTTCCGTCCGAGGCCTAATCAAAATAAACGAGGTGTCGGCCTAAGCCTGCAGTAGGCACGGCGTCTTTACATTTGCCCGACAGCAGCTGCCTACGTTTGGGCCTCGTTCCTGTTTTCCTTCCTTCATTTTTTCTTCATTTCGTTCCCGCGCACTTTCTTCATCCCGATCTTGATGGTCGTATTTTTTAGAAATTGCTTTTCTGGTAAAAATCGACGCCTCAACTAGGCTGTGAGGAACTCAGAGGCCTCCCAAACCCAGGTCCTTCGCCCCATTTCCCTCTTCCCCGTAATTTTTCTCAGTCCTCCGCAATTTCGGGCGTCCCCACTCTAAATGCTGTCTTTAATTTGAAGGCGTGTGCAGCGGACTCCGTCAAAAGCTTTTAATAAATTACAAACACTTGCCGGCATCATTCCCCATCTCGCTGTCGCTCTCTTTCCGTCTCGTTTGCCCTCCTTATCGCGCTTCCTGCTCCGCCTGCTTCGATTAGAGTGTCTTTGACTCTTTCTTGAGAGCTCTGTTAATTTTTAATGGCGCTCGCCGACGTCCAAGGCACATCTTAATAACATTAAAATTATTGTCGTTAGCTTTTATGAACACTTCCACGCCCCTTCTCCTACTCCTCCGGTCCCGCCCTGGGCCCCGCCTTCCCGGTGTTCCCGGATCGCTCACCCGTGCTCTTCCCGCCACTGTTCCTCGGTCCGGCGACGCCCTCTCGCAGACCATTAGAGCAGTAATAACTCACGAACACACAGCCACCGACCGACACAGCCACAGGGACGGACCCGGACACGGCCCCACACAGACACGCACGCTCGCCTCACGAACGAAGGAACACATCTGCAGGCCCGGGGGCGTGGCATGGGCGAAGCGCGCTGCGGCGCCGAGGCAGGCGGATGCTCGGCCATCGGCGGAGGCCGGACGGGCGAGGGGAGGCCTCGGAACGCGATTCAATTTGCGGAAAAGTTCCTGGAACTCCCGACCTCCGGAGCCTTTAAAGACTCCACTCGGCGGTGGGCCGGGTCGGCAGGGGTGGGGCCGTTGACCCATCGCACCGATAACGAGATAAGCGAAAGAGAGAGGGAGCGAGCGAGAGAGTGGGGGGATTTATGAGGACGTGAAATCGCAAATAAATTATATTTTATTGCGCGCAATTAAAATCACGATTTCCTCGGCGGCGGGCGATTTCAATGGAAGCGCCTAAAAGTGCGCCGAACCATTCAAAGACTCGTTTTTTTATCAATTTCCACCGTGGTTCGCTTTTTTTCCTCTTGCTTATTTAATTAAAGGAGGCAGCGAGCATTCCTTGGGAAGCCATTAAAGCCCTAGTCGTCAAGGGCCTTTCCGTGGAAACCCCGTTCAATTAGCAGCTGTGCTCAGAGCCCGAAAGTAGGCAACGGAAAGGTGCCATTGTTGGCCTTTAATTACTTTTCAGTGTGTGAAGCTTCAGTGGATCGCTTGAGCTGAGCCGCGCCTCCCGAGGGGTTCGCCGAATTCGATGCCCAGGGAGGTGGCGACATTTTCGCAGAGGCCAACAGCGAGTGAGGGAGACGGGGAGAGCGCAGCAGACGGCAGTCGAGTCGCTGCAACGAGCTGGGCGAAAACACTCCGATTGTTTGCTCTCGGGTCCCGATCGGCCGACCCATTCGACGTTTTATATTAAATTGATTTCCCCGCCAGACGGCGACGATGTCGACGACGACGACAAAAGGGCGTCAGTTTGCGCTCGGTTCCCCATCTCGCTCACTCCCTCCCTCCCGCTCGCTCAGCTCGCTGCCCTGTGTGTGTGTGCGGATAACGGATGATGCCATATTTCGCTGTTTTACAGCTCCGAATTTTGTCCAACGCCAACAGCAGACATCGCGCCGGCAAGTGCGAGAGGGACGGAAGTGTGAGGGGGAGAGGGAGGGAGTGAGCGAGAGAGACGGCGATAGTATTGTGTTTGTTTTTATGTGTCGACCGTTGTCGTGTTGTTGTGAAAATGTGATCAACAAAGGTTGCTCTTCATGTTGTTGTTTCGCTTGTTGTTGGTGCTTGTTATTGTGTGTTATTGTTTGTTGTCTTTGTGCTTGTTGTTGTTGTTTTTCTCCTTGTTATTGCTATCGATAATGTCGTTGTTGTTGTTGCTGTCGCGCTGCACTATTGCAATATATTAAAATTAGCGTCCGTTGTCGTCGATGTCGCCGTCGCCATCGCCGTCGTTTGTCGTCGTCAAACAGACCGCGCCTGAAAGTATGCAGTGCAAATGCGGCACCCACCCTGTCTGCGCTGCTGGGGCGTGTGGGTGTGAGTGAGTGTGTGGGTGTGTGCATCGTGGAAATGCCTGAAATTATGCAATGTTTTCATTGCACTATATCAACAAGCGCCGGCAAGAAGCCATGGAGGCAACGAGAGGGCCAGGGGTCGGGTGAGACAAGGCGATGGAGAGAGAGAGAGAGAGGAGGGGAGAGGGAGGGAGAGAAAGCAGACACACTTGAGAGCGGGATACTGTGTGGGTTTGAGGGAGCGAGACAAAGGAGGCGGCTGCAGACAACAGAGCTGTCGAAGTCGATATTAATTTCTGATCAAAGTTAATAGCGGTTTAAGTGGTGCCGGCGCGTTATTCACACAAAGGCAAACTCACACACACACACACACACAGAGACACGCTCGCATTCCGCACACTCGCTTGTAGAGTGTGTGTGTGTGTGTACATCAGGGCAAACACGGCCTCGGCAAACAAGGCGGCTGCGGCATTAGACGTCTGCCGTCTCCTTCTGCCTGGGTGCTTGTGTGCTTGTGTGCGTGTGTGCTTGTTTTCACCGCCATTATTATTTTTGACATTTGCAAATATTTGCCGACAACAAAACCAACAGCAGCCCCCACAACGAACCGCCAACATTATTGAGAGAAGCAGAGACAGAGAGTGAGAGGGAGAGAAAATTCCGCCTCTGGTTTTTCGTAATTTCTGCTTGAGTTTTTCTCTCTGTTCTCTTTTTCAACCTCTCTCCATCGGACTATTTATCTCCCTCTCCCCTCTGACATTTTTCTTACCACATTCGTCACCCCATCCACTCGTCCTGGCTTCCCGAATAGATGCCCTGGAGCCCCCACGGCCTCAGGAACCCCTCCCTTGGCCCTCGTCATGCCTCACCCTTCTTCGCCTCCCTTCACTCCCAGTTCTCCCTCACGAACCCCGGGAAGTAATTAAAATAATGATTGGTCCGGGAGGGCCGCGCCTGGCCCTGCGGTGGCCACGGCGATGAGAGTGCGGTCGAGCGCCAGGCAGGGAGCTGGGAAGGTCTGGACGGGTCAGCATCGGCCCTCGAAGGACCCGGGTCGGCTGGCGGCTCCCAGCGGCGGTGATGAATGAAGATTGATGCGGCGGGAAAGGTCAACGGCGACTTCGGCGTTGGCGGGTCGAGACGCCGGGCCCAAAGGGATTTAATTAAGGACGTTTTGGGAGGGAGTCGGAGGCTTTGATGGGGGCGTCACCGGCCAATGGAGTTGTCCAGTGGGTGCTTCAATGGCGCCTTCTCGTGGTCGCTCCAAGCAACATCGACTCGAAGAAGCAATTCATGCCAGAACTTGATCCTTTCCCAGACCTCCTCCAAAAGAAACTCCAATGCCGACTTGTGTTCTTCTCTTGTACTAATATCGTGTCAATTCCTCTTCGCTTTCGCCCACAGACATGCTACGAGCTGGAGCGCTACCTGCGGGACGAGCCGAAGCTGCAGTCGTACAAGAAGATGCAGACCGAGATGGACTCGGCCTGGGACTTCTTTACGGCGCCGGCCCGCATCCTCGAGGAGCTGAAGATCAAGGAGCAGAACCTCGACTCGATCTCGACGACGAGTTCGGTCTCGTCCTCCTGCTCGGGCATCTCCTGGGACAGCAACTCGTCGCAGCAGTCGCTCAGCTGCTCGGTGCTGGTCAAGAAGGAGCGCATCGACGAGGACGAGGAGGACGCCTTCAACTCGGACAGCTGCGAGGAGAAGCTGCTGCTCTCGTCGGTGGCCGGCTCCAGCTCCGGCACGTCGGTCTCGCTGGCCGGCGCCACATACGTCCTGGCCACTGGACACAGCCCCAGCAGCAGCAGCAGCAGCAGCCACAACGGCAAGCCCGCCAGCCTGGCCACGACGACGGCGGCCACCACCGCGGGCACCCAGCACTGCCCGATCTCGGAGAAGGCGATCAAGCTGCGCGTGATCGCGACCAAGAACAGCGGCGGCGGCGGCGGCAACAACAAGGGCGTCAGCATCGCCAACAGCATCGTCAGCAGCAACCACCACGACTACATGCTGCCGACGCTGACGCCGCCGTCGTCGCCGGAGTCGATACGCACCAACAGCAGCGCGACGTCGCTGTCGTCGGCGTCGTCGCCGTCGTTGTCGCTGTCGCGCGCGTCGGCGGCCCCGACGACAACCTCAAGCTCGGTCGGCGCCGGCCACCAGCTGGAGGCGAACGCCCTGACCGCCAACGAGCTGGCAGCCCTGATCCAGCAGCAGCAGCAACAGCAGCATCAGCAGCAGCGCCTGAGCCACCACCAGCAGCAGCAGCAGCAGCAGCCGTCGACCACCGCCATCTTGCGCTTCGCGACGAGTGCGGGGCCCACGACAACGAGCAGCCTCGTCAGCCACCACAAGAACCCGACCCTGGCGTCGACGGCGGCCGGGCACAACACGCCGACCACCACAACTACAACAGTTCCTCTAACACAGCAGCAGCAGAAGCAGAAGCAGCAGCAGCAGCAGCAGCAGCAGCATCTGACGCACGCCGGCACCAACACCGAGCACCACCACCAGCACCATCAGCCCCAGCACCAGCACCAGCAGCACAAGCAGAAGTCGTCGTCCACGGCGACGGCGCCGCCCCACGGCAGCATCGCGCGCAACGCCATCGTGCGGCTGACGACGGCGGGCAAGCAGAACGGCAGCATCAGCCTGGCCCGCGTGATACAGGTGCAGAGTCCGCACCAGCACCAGCAGCAGCAGCAGCAACACGTGGCCGGCGTCGTCAGCGGCGCGCAGATCGCGCAGCGCGGCACCGCCGCCCAGAACCCCCAGGTGACGGCATGTGAGTACCGCGCCCCGACCAGCGCCAGCCCCAGCCCCAGCCCTAGCCCTTACTAATCTCCCTCTCTCCACCCCTCTTTTTCTCCCCGCCGTGCCCGCCAGTGACGACCAAGCACCACCAGAGGCAACACGACCACAGCCCGGACGCCAAGCGCCGGATACACAAGTGCCAATTCATGGGCTGCAAAAAAGTCTACACGAAGAGCTCGCACCTGAAGGCCCACCAGCGGACGCACACAGGTAAGCCGTGGACACACACACGACCGGACCGGGTCGGTGCCGGGCCGGGCCGAGTTGGCACCTGGGTGGGGGAGGCAGAAGCAAACGTTCGAGTACGAAGACTGCGGGTGACAGGTGACGAGAGCTACATACAGGGGTTGGGTGGGCTGAAGTGGGCGGGGAGGCAGCTGAAGAGAGGGCGGAGTTGATGACGAAGAGGGGGACGAGACGGAAGCTCTGGACAAAGCCACGGGTTCGGGGGCAGTTGGGTTGAGCCGTTTGTAAAATGCCAAATGTGAACACGTCGATGTGAAGACTCAAATAATAAATCTCCAAAAACACAGACGCGACGCACACACTCCCACGCGCACTGCACCCAGCAGAAGGTTGTGGTCCTGACCTCACTTAACCCAGATCCACACAAAGGACGCGCGCCCGCCTCCTCCTTCCCGCTCCCCTCGCAATCGCTTGCGCCGCAATTCCTCGATTGCCCTGACAGCTGATGCGAGCGGGGAGACGGGGCCGATCGAGGGTATTTAAGCGCTTGAAAGACGACGGTGGGGTGGGGTTTTCGAAATCCACTCCTGCTCAGGCATAAAAATGAAAAATGACAGCAGATGTCAAACCTAAGCCGACGAAGAGATTTATGTTTGATTCATAGACATTATATTCTAAACCGCCAGCGGGCGGTGGAGGGTGATAGGGACAGGGAGAGGGGGTGTTGAGTCGCTGCCCTGTCCTCTTCTCGGCCAATCAGGCCGAGCGACCGGAAGGCGACGGTGAGGCTCACCGACATTCCGTCATCCTCGTCGCCGGCGCCGAGTGCGGCCCGGCGATAAAAACGCTCTGATCCCAACCTTAATTTTCGTTGTTGTTGCTCGCAATGCCACCAACCCCAACACCAACAACGAGCCCAACACTAATACGAGCGACACGAAATCCTTAAGAGAAAACAAACAAAAACATTGACACGAGCAATAAAATAACAGCATGATTTTAGGCTCGCCACTCGCTGAGGTGCTCCTGTGTCGGTGTGAGAGAGAGGGGAGAATTTCCACAAAAATTGGGGTTACGGCTTTGTTTTCTCAGGACTCCCTTATTTATTTTTTATCCTCTGCAACAACAACAATAACACACGGTGGACGGTTTTCGCTGCTGGACTCTCGAAATAGGATTTCGGAGTTTGCGTTTTGGCTGAATTGGTTGGCCCTAGTGGTGGAGGCTTAGGAGTCCAAGTGGTCAGAAAAAAGCGTGAGGTTTACGTTATCGATAGTGGGGGACAGGAGTTCGAAAGGAGTGAATTGGAATGGAAAAATGTCTGGTATATTTCGACCCTCCTGTACCTTATTCCATCTGATGATGATGGGATTTACAATTGTAATAATTTCGTATTAATTATTTTCCCCTATGGTTTGAAATTGTGCTGCTTTCCTTCCCTAATTCATTTTTGCGAATTTTTCCCCACATCATGTACATTCTTGAAACAACTCTATTAGTCGAAGCTCGTGTTCACACTGCTCAGTATTCGCCACATGGGAAGTAAATCCTATTTAAATCTTGATTTATCTCCCCATCACGATCTCATCTCCAAGTGGCGCAAAAATAATTTCAACAATCTGTGAGAAATCTGCGACCCCAACCACTGCGTGATTCATTTCCGCGCTCCATTAACGGCGCTCGTGCAGCCGACTAATTCAGCTTCTGAAGTCATCATCGCAAGAGCAACATCTATGACAACAACGAACGTAACCACAACAAGTTCAACCAGCAGCACTGACAGCAACTGCACAGCCCTGCATCGCATGAACCTGTGGTGATGATCTTCCGTCCACCGAACGACAGTTTCTGCTCAGACGATTTCTGAGCGGCGACTCGACACGCGAGGCGACCGCGACCGCGACTTGCAGGGGTCCAGGGGGCCGAACGCGGGCTTGGGAAGAGAGTGATATCACTTGAGTCGATTAAAGCAATCAATAACGGAACGGTTGAACGAATGAGTCACGGCGCGTAGATCGCGGCGCCGATGAGTTCTTGGGACCTGACGTCATCGGTGGGACGATCGGCCAGTGGCTGCTGATCAGACAGACGGACGGACGGAGCTGTCTGGCTGTCTGACAGATGGCGACGATGGTGGGTCGATGCGATCGCGTCGATTGGCAATTATGTCAGTTCAAGTGCGGGCCGGTCGGGTCGAGAGCAATGCCAGAAGCGATGACTGTGGTGACGAGTGACGAAGGAGGTCGCCACGGCTGGAACGGAATCGCGGTCGATCGGATCGAGGGTGAGGAGGGCGATCGTGGACCGTGACCGAGTGAGAGCAGGCAGACGAGGACGACGAGGCTTGACAAATGGATGGAATTACGGAGAATGTTTCCTCGAAAATAAATACAGTACATAACGAAGCAACCTCAAGAGCTCTTGGGCGTCATCGTGCGCCCCCACTTTTGTCGGATTTCCCTGTTTTCCCCTCCTGTGGATACCTACCAGATATCGAAGACAGGAGTTTGCATTTTACGCCCCTTTATTTCGGATGAAGGCAAAGTCTGGGGTTCGTGCAAAATACTTTCACACTCGAAAGTTTTCGGTGAGATTGGCTTAATCTGCATAACTTTGCACAATGGCCCACAACAACAATGTCGGACGTTGTAAGCCCTTTAATCTCCTCCTTCACCCTGCCTACGCCCGGGTATTGCTAAGCAGGGAGCAACACCTAAAAGCAGGCAAAGTTTGCGCTTTAAAAGCCCGTGCTTGCGAAAGGGTTCTCGACGAACCGCCAAAGTTCATTAGGGGAGAGAGACAGCGAGAGGGCGTATCACGGCAGCCCTGATTTTCGATGTTCGAAGGGAAAATATTGCTTTTGTTGTTCCTGTGGTTGTTGCTGATGACTTGATAACCTTTCGACCCGATTAACAACGACGAAGACAAACAGGAAGCAGACAATGGCGGGGCGGGGCTCACGATCGTCTCTTTAGCGTTCGGGTGGATGATGGGGTTGGGGCTGCCAAGGGTGAGCCAGATAACGAGGGGAAGAAGAAGAAGAAACGCCGAGTGGTGGGAGCAACAAGAAAAGGACGAACAACGGCCCCGTCGAGTGGTGTAAAGTTGGTGTAATGTAAATACACAGGTACATCAGCGAGGGAGAAACTCAGCCGCAAGAAAAAGAACAACAGGAACAAAAAGCAACAGCAACAATCGAAAACAACAACCAGCAACAATGAACAACAATCAACAAAAACAAAATGCACAACAACTTCATCAAGTTTTTAACAAATTGACACCTTTCACTTCGGCACCCTTTTGCAACCGAAACGACGACAACAACAACGAGGTCTGGACCTTATCTAAAGCAACTTCCTTTCCTCTCTTTCTCCCTATCTGACAGTATTGCCCTCACCCTGCACCTGTCCCTTTCTCCCCCTCCCTCTCTCTCTGTTACCACATCTCACCTCAAGAGTATGCGAATTTATGGCGGCGCCCGAAGGCAGGAAGGGAGAAATCGTGCGAGCGAGTGGGGTCGGGAGCGGGAGCAGGACGGCGGGAGGACAAAGCGTTGTCTGCGAATATTCTTTGAAGTCTGAGAAGTTGAAAGACAAATGTTGATCTTGTTTGTATTGGTGTTGTTGCTGTTATTACTAGGTTGTTGCCATTTATTTTGCTAATAATGTGTTCTCACGTTGTTGTTTCCATTTGCGTTACAAGCTTACCAGCGATTAAATTAAATCTCTGTATCAATGCCTGTTTCAAAGAATGTAATTGGAGTCAGGTGGAAGCTTTATAGAACAAAGAAACTTCATGGAGCTCGATTCAGGGGCGGGAAAGTCGACGGCGCTGCAAGGATTTTCCCGCCAGAGACAGCTCTAGGTCCGGAGGAAGGCGAAACAAGTGGAAAAGTCTAAGGAAAGTCTGCGAAAGTCTGAACAATGAATCTCGAAAAAGTCCGAAAAGACATCTGTAGAAAATCCGGAAATAAGTTTGAGAAAAAATGAGGAAAAATCTGAACAAAAAACTGCACAAAAGCTCAAGAAAAACTTGAAGAAATCACAGAGAAGGTCGCAGGAAAACCTTTAAATATTGAGGTAGAAACCAAGGAGATGGGTCGACAGTGAGGGCCTGGGGGAAGGGCAGACCATCTGAAGCCAGGGGATCAGATAGGGAATGAGCACGAAGGAGAAGAAGCGGAGGAAGAAACATAAATTCCCGCCAATGTTTGCGGCGAAATTCGGGCAGATTTATCACTTGCGTCATTTCGGGATTTGCCCTCGGCCTCGTCGCCTCCTGCCCTCCCCACCGCCGTCTCCGTCGCCTTGTCTACGACGGAGATTTTTTGGCCCTCACGCAGGTCCCGGGGAGCGCGGGAGGCAGGACAAAACATAAAAATATCATATTTTAATTTCGCGCGGAATACGGAAGCTCAGGCAGCGACGTGGGATCTAATTTTAAATTGATTGAACTTAGCAGGGATTTGCGGCGAGTGGAGCCATGGCTAGGAAGAGGCATCGGGGGTGGCGAAGAGAGGAGAAGAGGTGGAGGAAACAATTTGAAGCAAGGGCATGGGGCAGGTCGAATGGCCAGGAGGAGGCTGAATCGGAGAGTGTGCCGGATGGCGGGCAACCAGCGCCGGCCGATATGGATCGGGCTGATGCGAATGACGGACGACAGGATAAGCTGGAGGCAGAGTGAGTGAAGGCCTGAAGAGGGGAGGGAAAACGCGGAAAAGACATCGACTCGGGGGAAATTCGCAGACCTTTGCATTTCAAAGGCGGACAGAGGTCAATCAGGGCTCTCTCGCTCGCACTCTCGGGCTCACTTTCGCCTCTGCTTGGAAATGAAATTGAAGAAAAACCAAATCGCCGCGACCTGCGGACCTCCTTCAGATAAGGTCGGATTCAAGGACAGACAAATTCGACAAATTTTTATTTCTCATCAATTCTGTGCCTTGTTTTTATGCCACTAATTTTTCTTTATGTTTTCACTTTTTTATTTCATTATCTTTTGGTTTTATTTTGATCAACTTTATATTTGTTTATATTTTTTTGCTGTATTTCTATTTTTGTTTATTTTTTCATTATCTTTTTGTCGTGTTTATTTCATTAATTTTTCAGTCTGATCTGTTTTAAACTTTTTTCACTTTTTTGGTAATTTGATAATGTCTGTTCTTGGGAACACTTCAGGCTGTAGACTGATTGCTTGTTGTCGTTACTTTCTTGTTATTGTTGTTGTTGTTGCCCGATGATAAGCAATGCACCCTCCGAGTGCCCCCGTGCTATCAACCCAGAAGTTAATTAATTGGCTTCGCGGGCTTCGCTACTGCTCGCGTTGTTGTTGCCTTGTTGTTTGGGGCGAGAGTAAACAGGGGAGATAAGGCTTCATGATGTTTGTTTTTATTTTTGAGTAGCTGGTTGTTGTTTCTACCTCGGTTGTTATGGGTTTCTCTGAACGTGGGAACCTTTTTATTTTTAATTGGAATCCTCCTTTGCGAACCTTCGTCTCTGAGCCTTCTGGATGGTCGATATTGAATTCAAAATATTGTTCGTAATGTTTGTATTCGAATTAGGCATGAAAATTCCGGAAATTTCTCAACCTATTTTTGCACACATCCTCTAACTTTTTCCATTGAAATTCATTGAATTTAATTTTGAACTTCGATTCCCTGAATTTGAACTTTTTGAATTCATTTCTTGTTTCTCGAAATAAAAATGTTCGGAGAACTTGTTCAAGGATCTCTAATTTCTAGATGTCACAAATTCGATTTTTTGAATTAATCACAGCTTAAATTTCTGATGCTCAACTTTGAGCACCTCGGTCTGAAACTTAAACTTTAAACCCCTATTTTCGAACCCTCTGCACATTTCCTCCCCCTCCGCCCCCCCCCCCTCTCCCACCAAATGGATTTGTCGGAATCTCCGCCGTTTCGATTATTGGCCACAGCATGACGTCGTCATCGCCATCGCCATCGCCATCGTCATCGCCATCGTTGTAGTTGTATTGATTTAAAAGCTCGCCAATGGATTTCTGCTCCTCTCGCAGCAAATCCTCGCATTCAATTAAGTGGTTCTCAGACGGCGGCTCTTGTTTTTATTGCTGCTGGTGTTCTGCTTGTTGTTCTCGTTGCTGTTGTTGTAATAATGGTTTCTGGCGCAGTTGTTGCCTCGGCAAATGGCTCTCTAAAAGCCAACTCCCTCGCGCGCGCCCCTCGCTGAGTCCACGTAGTTTTTCCCGCCTCGTTTTCTGATCCCTTCCTGCGGCTGCTCCATGGAAGATTACAAGCGCATTCGAGCGGAAGCGCACACACACACGCACTAGAGCGGCGGAACTGCTTAAGTGAAAATAAAATGCAGCGGAAAGGAGAAAAGAGCCCGGCCCCACACAAGCGGCGAGGGCAAGACAGTGAGGGGCAGAGCGAGACGGTGAGAGAGGGGGGGGGGGATGAAAGAGAGAACTTAACGCGAAATAATAGACAGCGGACCAGGGCAGGCGACGTGGCGAGGCGCGAAAGGCAGGGCGACGGAGAGGACGACTGAGGAAATCTATTAAAAATTAACTACTTTTCGCTGCCCCCTCCCTCTCTCTCACTCTCCCTCTTTCCCTCGCCGCGGTCCTCTGTCTCTCGCCCTCTCCGCCCTCGCCTGGCTCACGCTCTCCCGGCCCCTGACCTGCTGTCTGCACGCTCTAAATCTCCGCCAACCGCTTCCGCTCCCATCCACTCGCCGCAGTTCTGTCGCTCCTTCTCTCCCGCACTTCCTTCTCTCCCTCTGGCTCCCTCTCCTTCAGTTTCTGTCCCTCCCTGGCCTCTTCCGGAGCCCCGCGAGCCTCGCAAGTCGTTGAAAGCCAGGGCCCCGTCGAGTTTATCGCCTACGACTGAATTCCCTGATCTGATGGCAACACTTCGGGAACGCATTCGTCCCGAATCGCGTGCCGGTCTCTGCGGCTCGTGGCTCGTGGCTCGTGTTCGGCCAAGCCAATTGCGCCATGTTTCATCGTCCTTCTTGCAACTGCTCCTCGTCGACTCGGCGGCGTCGCCTTCGACTCCTCCGATGGTTTCAATGTTGTTGGTGGTGACGTGCCTCTCGCTGTTGTTGTTGCTTGTGCCATTGTTGTTGCCGCTCCCCTTGTTGTCGTGGCTCTCCCTGTTGTTGTTGTTCCCCTTGCTGTTTTTGTTGCCACCCACGTGCGCTTCGATCGTCGTATTTTCTTAATTTTCTCCCCTTGGTTTCCCACTAAACTCGAAGTGAACTCGGTTGTTGCGGCGTCGCCATTAAATGTTGAAATGGCCATTGTAACTGCTCTTGTCGCTCTTGTCCCCCTCACTCTCTCTCTCTCTCTCTCTCTCTCTCTCTCCTTCCCTGTGATTTCGTCGCTGGCCGCCGTGAATTGGTTTTTTATGATTCTAACCTAGCTTGACAGCGATTTTTCTCGGCGCTGCTGTTGTAGCAATGGTGGCAGGACTTCATGTTGTTGCAATTGCCGTTGTTGTTGTTCTCGATGCCGTTATTGTCGCTGTCGTTGCCGTTGTCGTTGCTCATGAGGGAAGGAACGGAAGTGAATCTCGCAACCGTTGCCAAAAGGCACAAACATATCTCGTGTTCCGACAAGGAAGAGATTGGAGAATCTAACCCAGATTATCCAAAGGAAGCCAAGAGACGAGGAGAGAGAGAGAGAGAGAGAGTGAGAGTTAGAGAAATTGAGAAAGCTGCATAGAACGTGATAAAGAATAAATCGAGAGGCGGACGGAAACGACGACCAGAGAGCATCGGCCACAACCGGAAGTGCCAGAAATCCCTCCTTCTCTCGCCTCCTTCTCTCTCCCTGCCACCCTCCCTCTTTAACTCACTCCCCCTCCTCCCTGTCCCTCTGCTCGCCAGATCCTGACTTCTGCTTCCTTAATTTCGCTCACTCCCCTTCCGTCCGACATCCATCTCCGGTCGTCTCCCGCTCTCGGCGTCTGCTCAGCCCATCGCAGCCGCTCCATGGTCCGTCCGCGAGTGTGACCCAGATCTCGAGGCGGTTCCCTCTCTCGGCCCCTTGGCAGACGCGCAGTCGGCGCCGTTTCAGACGCTCCTCGAAGGAGTGGACGAGGACTCGGGGCCGGGCCGGGCCTGGGCTGAATTTAACGCCAGCAGTTGCTTCCAGCACACCCAAGCGCGCAATTGGCGACCTTCTTCTGCTTCCCACCCTCCCTCTCCGCCATCCCCCTCCCGCTCTCCTCCTCCACCTCCCTCTGCCCCCAGTTTCTCCACGCCAACGCTCGACCCCGCTGCTAATTGAAACTTTCGCCCTTCTCCCGAGCTCGCCGCCTCCGCCCCCAGCCCACCAGGGCCGCCTGCGTTCGGGACGCAAGCAAAATGGCGCGCCACAAAAAATGGCGGCGAAATTGTCGCGCTCCAACAAATTGTTGTGGCGTCGTCGATAATTGCTGCGAATTCCTGCTTCCCGGCCGAGGATGAACGCCTCGCGCGCAGGCAGACGAGGAGAGCGAGAGGGGGCGATCGGAGGCGGGGGCGGGGGTGGGGTTGGATTGGGGGAATAAAGTTAAAATTTGCGCACCGCCTGACAAAGCGCGGGCCCGCAGTGGGCGGGGCCGGGCGACGCTTTGTGACGCCAAAAATCGAAGGGATTCCGTGGTGGGGCGCGGCTGCGGCGAGTGTGTGAGGGGCGGGGCTCGGGGCTGGCGGGGCGCTGAGTGGCGCTAATCTTGCAGCTCATTGAGCGGGAAATTTTTGCGAAATTGAATTCTGTGGCTTCCGAGGGATTTTTCGTCGATCTCGCCGCTGCTGTCGTTTGCCGCCACTGGCGACGCTGTTGTTGTTGTTGTTTCCGTTCCTGTTCCTCTCGTGATGTTGTTGTTGTTGCTATTCTATTTATTGGCGGTCTATTGCTCGTTGTTGTTGTTGCAGTTGCTGGAATCCCATGGACAGCGACTCACCATGGCAACGCGTGCTTCCGCAACTTTTAATTAGTTGGACACGCGGCGGGCCGAGTCCGAGTCTGAACAAGAAGAAGACGAGGTCGTTTTTAGGGAAAGGGAGGGGGAGAAGGGGCGAGATGTTTTCTGTCCAAGTTCAAGTTCATTAGAATTTTCTAATTATTTTGCGCGGTCTCAGTCGCTGCCGCAACCACTTGGCCAATCACTTCGTGTTGCCAACTGCTCCGAATCGAATCAATATTTGCGCTCATGAATATTCGCCAGGCTTCGCCGCTTCCGCCGCGTTGCCAGCCTTCGCCGACGAGCTCATTAGGCACAGCCTTGAGGTCGAAAATAGAATATCCAAATCACGAAAAGCAGAGGACAGACGACGCTTCCGCTTCTTCGTCCTCGTCTTCGTCTTGGTCTTGTCGTGCCTTCCACCTGCTGGTCCAATTCCCGAAATCGTGGCCTTCATCTTGTTCTTCTTCCCCTGCCCACCTCGACCCCGTCAGGTCCTCCTCGAGAGTGGGGCCGCCGCCTGTTGTCGCCCTTCGCTCCGTTTGTCTAGCAGCGCTCAGTCGCTCCTCTATCCTTCTTTTTGTCTCTCTGTCTCTCTCTCTGGCTGTCTGTCTGTCTGTCATCTGTCAGTCCCTCATCCGTCTGTCGGTTTCTCACCCGCCATGTGCACATGTCCTTCTCTCTGCCTGTGTGCGCGGCCGTCGGTGTGTGGGGATTGGATTACGTGAGCAAAATACGCGATTCGTGATTTCTCTGCCACACGCTCCCCATCTCCCTTCCTCCCACTGTCTTGAGGTTACTCCCCACTTCTGCTCCAAGCCTCTCTCTCGCCTTCTCTCTCGTCGTTGTGTCCTTGCCTCGTTCCCTCCGCCGCTCTCGTTGCTACGAAGCCCCGGGTTTGTTTCTTAATCTGTTTCCATCGCAGAGCGCGAACCTAGCTTTCCTCGAAAAGCTGCCGAAGTCCTGCGGGGCCGTGGGGCGGACGACGTCTGCCGGCGATAAGGATGACATGTGATGCTCAGTCTTCTTCTTCTTCGTCTTCCCCTTGAGCCCGCGCCGCTGAGGGCTGCGAATTATGGGATCGAAGCGAAGACGCGGATCCGATCGGGCTCGCAGGCGCCCCGAGGGTGGCGTCGGGAGCTCCTGCGGGTCGACGATGGCAACGACGACGACACAACGGCACAAACAACCACGTGATCCACTCGAGCCAAATGCATCGGGAACTTTGCATCGAAGGACCGCGGGACGAGGATGAGGGCGAGGAAGGCGCGAGAGAGATTCGAAATTGAAACCGGAAATTTCGCTTGTTTCCGTTTGAGTTTCAACAGCAGCAACTACGAGAACAAGAATAACGGGAACAACAACAAGAAGAAGAAGAAGAAGAAGAACAATAATCAGTAGAACAAGAGCAGTCAGAGGAGCAAGAACAATATTAGTAACAATAAGGAGCAGAAGAAGACGCGGAACTTCGGCACTCGTCCTCGTTGGAAATGTTTGTCTTCCCAGCTATTTTTATTTCCACGGCGGCTCCTCTCTCTCTCTCTCTCTCTGCCTCTCTCACACACTCCCTAACTACCTCTCCACTTTCTCCCTCTAACCCTCGCCTCGCCCTCTCTCTCTCTCTCTCTCTTCGTTTCCGGCTGCGTGAGGCAAAATAAAAACTTCAAGTTTTCGAAATTACATTTCTCGCTCCCGAGCCCTGGACCACTACCTCTCTCTCTCGCTCTCTCTCCCCGTCTCCCTCACTATCGCTATCTGTCATACCGCCTCCCTCCCTCCCGGGCGGGGCCACGGCTCGTTTGCGTCGCTCGTTTAATTGTTTAAAGTTGGAGCGCATATTTTAAGCCGCCCTCGCCCCCTCGCGCCCTCGCCGGACCGCGTCCAGCCCCGTTTGACGGCCGTGGCCCACCTCTGGGCCGCACCTTGGGCTCGGTCTTCGGCGGCAGCCTCGGCCTCGGCTTCGGCGGCCTCGGCTCCGGCTCCGGTTCACCCTCGGAGTTTTTGGCCCTCGTCCAAGTTTTTCATCTCGCTGGCAAGCGCAGGATTTCGCTGATTGTTTCGCTGAGTTTTCTTTTTATTGTTGCAGTTGGCAACACTATTTGCTTCCTCCTTTTGACAATCCTTCGCTCTCGCCCGCCTCGTTTAGCGTCGCTTGAAATTCTATATTTGCATTGCTCGTCGTTGGCATGCGAAAGTTCCGCTCAAACAGAAATTAAATATTTAGATTTGCCCCAGTTGTTGTCGAGCTGGAGTTTCGTCGTCGCCTGGTTGGCAACGCGCTGATGAATCAGGCGTGAGGAGCAGACGCAGCATCGCCAGGTGGCGGCGCCAGCGTGGGAACCTTAAGCCGATCCCAGCAACCTGCCGCCGACTTCCGTAAGGAACGAAAAACCTCTAAGTGGAGACTCTTCTCTTCACTCTTCACTCTCCCCCTCCCGCTCCCGCTCCCGGCACCTCCAGTCGGTCGCAATATGCGGACCTGTCATTGGCCTCCGTCGCCCCCGGGCTCGGCCCCTGTCGGCGTCGTCGGTCCTCGCAAGTAATTTATTACCGCCCATTATTCAATTCCAGAGCCTCGCAAATCCCCGAGTCGCCCTCGTCCGTCGGACTTCGTCACCCACCATCTAATTCCATTAAATTTGAATCTGTTTGACGTTGTTCCCCCGCCTTCTCGCCTCCTCGCCCCTGACCCACGGGCTGGCAGATGCATGGATTTGCATTAGACTCGAATTGTGCTGGTTCCCATCCCTGGAGCGGTCAAGGCGCGGGCCTGTGCGAGGAGGCGGCGAATCTCCGTGGGATGGGGCGACGTCGGTGTCAGCGACAGTTGGCAACTCCGTTGGGGCGCCTAATGCGAAGTGATTTTTCTTATTTCCCTCTTTTTCAAGACAATTTTATCTCTTCCTCAACTTCGGTGACTTCGGCTTTTTGAAATCTAACAGATTTTCATATCTTCTGCCCATTAGGTATTGAATTTCAACTGCAAAGATGTTGACAATCATTTCTTACTACCAAAAATGCTCATTTTTAATTGAAACAATTCAAAGTGCCGCCCTTTCAAAGTTAGATATTGTCATAAATGGTTAATACATTTCATATTCTGAAGGTCTTGTTAAATTATATATTTTTCTCAACAATTGAACAATTGTTTTATATAATTCATAATTTTTGTAGTGTGATTATTGAACATTTTATTTTTATTTTTTTCTTTGCATTTAATAGTTTTGAGATTTTTACATCAATAATTTTTCAATTTTACAGATCGAATTTTTCATCTAATTATTACATGTAGATAATGGTACTAATGGAGGTCA
Source organism: Coelopa pilipes (assembly GCA_947389925.1). NCBI lineage: Eukaryota > Metazoa > Arthropoda > Insecta > Diptera > Coelopidae > Coelopa > Coelopa pilipes. The sequence goes on along the minus strand of OX376698.1, from coordinate 31,022,351 downwards.
ATGATTCCCGATTTTTGAGATTTTTTTTCTGAAAATATTTTGAGATGTTGTTTTACAAAATATATTGCAATATTATAATCATTTTTCCGAAATTCCACTTAATTATTAGAATTAGAAAGGCTTTCAGTTTTACTTACTTTGTTCAATGACTTGGAATTTCGTATGAAACATTTATTCTGACCTTCAAGGCTCTGAGTTCCTCAGCAGATTCTAATGGCCCCCCTCCGTCTCTGTGTCTTTGCAGGCGAGAAGCCCTACAAGTGCTCCTGGGAGGGCTGCGAGTGGCGCTTCGCCCGCAGCGACGAGCTGACGCGCCACTACCGCAAGCACACCGGCGCCAAGCCGTTCAAGTGCCGCAACTGCGACCGCTGCTTCTCGCGCTCCGACCACCTGGCGCTCCACATGAAGCGCCACGTCTAAGGCGGTGGTCAGCGGTCAGTGGCTGCGCCGGCGCCGGAGCCAGCAGCAACATCTCCAGCAAACACAACAACAACAACAACAACAACAAAACTGTGCCATCATCCATCACGCATTGCTCGGGAGGTCGGAGGAACCGCGGAGAGCAGAAGCAGCAAAAGGAATGGAAACGCATCAGAGAATCGCAGCCGAAAAATATTCATTTCAAATCCAGTCGTTCGACGTCGCGCAAATTCGAAATTCAAGTAACTTAAATATTTAGCTGAATTGAAATTATGTAATAGTTTTCGGAAAATTCTCCCTGGCAATTGTGCTTCCTCGAGAATTCCTCACAAAAGTATGCAATTTCTAACGAATAGGTTTTCGATTTAAGTTTCTCACGTCATCGTTATGTTCTGCAGATTTTTATTCTAAGTTCTAAGTTTACGCCTTAAGGTTCTGCACTATATTCTTTATTTAGTCTAAGGTTTAGTTTAGAAAAAACACGGTTCGAGAGTAATTGAAATTTACCAAAGATTGAAATGCGAATCATTTCAATTTTAACCCTTCATTAGTTCTAGTTTTCAGTCACATATCGCCTTCTCTTTCTAGCTCCGAACTCTGTTTTACATTTAAGCCGATCGTTTCTCGACTTTTCTAATTTTTGATAAATGTTCCAATTATTACTGCATAAAACAGAAACAAAACAAATGAAAACAATGTACGTTAAAATACAAATGAAGAACAACAAAAACACTGCCAAAAATTATTAAAGTATACAGCAACAACAAACGCAAAGTTCAAAAGTTGTGTATTAAGAAAGTTTATAGAAGATTAATAAACCATGGTAATCACAAGAGACATAACATAGAAATAGAGAGAGGGCGAGACAGCAAGGAATCGCTCTATATATATGTAGAAATTTATTACTGTAGAGGATAATAAGAAGAAGCATTTCACACGGCATTCGACAACAAAGAAACACACACACACACACACACACACACATACATACAAGCAAAGTGCAAATAATGTTTAAAACAATTTCTAATCGCATAAATAATTTCTTTTAGCTTTAATTCGTAATAAATAGAGAAGTAGTAGAACTTATTAATAATTGTTTTTTTACATTATATTGTAACCATAGGTTTATTGCAGCCAATTTTTAAGAATCGTTTAACACCGTGTCTTTAAGTTTTCAAATTTTGATCAGCGATTTCTTTCTAAGGATCCAGTCTTTATTCGTCGTGCCTCATTGTAGTCCTTTAAATTTAAATAGCTTGTTGATTTGCGATAACTTCGTTTTCTACTTTTAATGCAATTAAAATTAAACTTATTTTAGGACAGTTCTGAACTGATGCAAGGTCGCGTTAGTGTTAGAGGATATGGAAGCATAGCTTAATTGAAAAATGTACTTGTTTTTCCCAAATGAAATGTTTTAGAGCATTATTCGAAGAGAGCTTCGTGGCTTTTGGCTTAGCGAAAATACAAAAAAAAGGCTTCTCCCGATACTGGTTTGAGCAACGCGCATTTAAAGAGATCACATCATCGATTAAATCCCATAAGTTCCCGTACACTATCTAGATTTCCCCATACTAAAGTATTATTAAAGTTATATGTAAATCTACTCATTTAGAGCCATCGTCGGTTCCTCACCAATCATAGTTCAATCACAATTGATTTCGTTCTGTCTTTGGTTCTGAAAGAATGACAAAAGCGAAAAAATACAGCAGAGAAAAAGAGGAAAATTTTTCGAAAAATTTTCGAACTCACGAACAAACGATATGCGGTTGTGTTGCACACATACTAACAAACATGCACTGAAGAAAATTCACGTTAAGAAAAAAATATTTTACTACAGAGCGTAATTGAAAAAAAAAATTATAAAACAAAAAAAAATAATTATAAAAGTATAGATTTAAATGTTTAATGTAGAGTTTCATTGAAGAGAGTGTAAACATTAAGAGAAATTTATAAAAAATATATATATTTTAAAAATTGGCTGTTTCGTAGCGTAAATGTAAACACATCTATATATATATATATAGATATATGGAAAAGAAAAATTCAAATGTAGAAATCAAATATGATCCAAAAATAATTGTAAATAGAAAAGTCAAAATCAAACGAGAATGCTATTAATGAAATACAGTAATTTTTGCTGAATGTAAACCTTAGTTTAAATGTATGTGTGTACGTTTCATAAATTAAAGTAAAGTAAATTATATATATACATGTATATACATATATACATACAAGAGAGGAAAACAAAACGAAAACACGCGAAAAATGAAAAGAAAATGAAAATGTCAAAAACAGTAAACTCTAAGAAAATTTTCGAAAGGAAGGAAAGAAAATCGATTCACAACTCATCGATGTTTATTTCTGCTATTCTCTTACATAGCTATAAAGCATAGTATATTAACTTTCTTCATGTTCACTCTTCTTCCTTTTGCAATACTTATACGAGATATAAATTAAAGGTTTAACGAAAATTCCATTTCATAATTTTAAACAACTTACAATAAAAGCCTAATCAAAATCGAAACCACGTTGAATGGAGTTCAATTCGTTTCTAAGTGTATTAAGTTGGAGGAAATCGAGATCGCCGAAGCCAATCTTCGGACGAGAAGTTTCCGGAGACGCGGTTTTTTCGGAAAACGTTGCTGTTACTTTAAGCAATCATTTTTTACCGATATGCATATATTTTTACATGAATTACGTAGTTTTATGTATATGGTTTAAATCTATTTTCTTTTATTATGATTATTTTTATCATGATTTGATTTGTAAAATTATTACACTTTATTTTTATGCTTAATAAAAATTCACTTTTTACGTACATTCCTGTTTCATTTATCATTTTTTCACCTTACTCTTGTTTAATTTTTTATCCTGCGCTTTTGCGACTTCTTGGGACTCCGCGATGGAAGGGTGGGAGGGGTAGGAGGGAAGAGTAGGGAAAGTAGAGGTGAAAATTCGCTATCGTTTGTGTGATGAAAAATTCTGTGATCCAGCATTTAAAGAAAACAAAAGAAACCGTATAAGTAAAAGAAAAAGAAAACGAAAAAGCTAAAGCTAAATAATTGGATGTGAAGGATTTAGAGAGTTAGAGTGCAACAAGTTATTGAACACATACATATATATTTTTGGGAGAAGACACAATTAAGCAGATAAGTGAATAGGGGAATAGGGCTAGCGCCTAGGGCCAGCCCGACTTGTACATGTAGTCGTAACGATTTAGACGAATAGGGGAATTTTAGAAGGCATCAAGAGCAGGAAAAGGAGCACGGGACGTTGGTAGGATTTGAGAGAGAAACTTTCGCAGAAATCAGAGTACATTAAGTGAACATTTAGGCGTTTAAGAGCATTACAGAAGATTTAATTTAAATTAGAAGCTTCAAGGGAACCTAATTTTAGCAAAATTTCGAGTTCGTTTCATGTTTGAACTATTTAAGGTAATCAATATTAGGTTAAATAAATATATGCTTTTCGTGCTTTACTATGAATTTAAATGTTATTTAATTTTTAGCTTAAAACATTGTACTATTATTATTATGATTGACCGCTCGTTTCTTTCGATTCGAAGGACGTCGCAGACATTCAGACAGACAGGCAGAGAGACAGACGGAGGATCAAACATTTCGAGAACGCATTCAGTTTTGGTGAACGAGGTGTAAAATTTGTAAAAATGGAAATTTAAAGTAAGCGCAAAATTTAGCTTCCAGTCTAATTTGCTTCCAACTCAAGACGAGACGAACACTCACACAGTCACACGCACACACACACCCCCACACGGTTCGATCACGACATGGAGAATATAGTAATAACTAGTTTTGCATCTTTTCGTAAAGTCGTACTAAGAGTTTTCGTATCAAATCAAAATACTTTAGGACAATTTACTGTAAATGCCGAAACCGAAAATAAAAATAGAAAACTAAGAGGAAAACGTAATCCACGATGTGTCAAAGAAAAGTTTTACAGCGATAGAGACGAGTAGTAGAGACAGAGACAAACAGAGAAACCGATGAGCAAAGGGATTCCATATTTTTAATAGAAGTTAAAAGTCAAATATTTATACATATAATGCAGAGTTTAACGAAGAATCAAAATTCCATTAACATTTAGAAACGACAGTGAACCACTGGAGCCAACTGGTTTAGAAAGTTCGACGTAAAAAGTGTAAAAACAAAAGCGAAACAAAATAAAAATGGTGTAAAATTATCTTGTAAAGAGCAACAGAATAGAGCGTAATTTAAGCAACCAAGTAAACAATTCAAAGACTGGTCAACGAGGTGTTCCGCAGTAAATGCAAAACAAAATTAACAAGTAGAACATTTAAACATAAACCAACATAACTCAAACTAACCGTTAACAAAACAAGTAAACAAGTAAACATTTTAGCATTTCTTTTTACAAGGAAGAAAACACTGCAGATTATTTTTAGAGTGGATTTTTATGAAGTTTCAGTCGACATTCATAATGTTCATGTCCATACTCGATTTCCGCCGACGATCCTATGGAGCGATACTAACGAGGTTTTCAACTCCTTGGAGATGACGTCAAGGAGGACGAAACTCGGCTCTTGTCCGGACCCGCGGCGAAGTCGATTCGCAACTGGTTTCTTGAGCTCCTCAGAGTCATCCGAAGCATCGCCTGCAGCCATGGAAAGTCTCCGAGAGAATTTCCAAAACCCAGTTCTCGGCTCGAACGGATTTCCGTTTTTCTTCGACAATTCCTGGTTTTGAACTTTCGCGAAATATACGTAAACGAACCCGATTAAAGCACGAAAGATGATAAACGAAAAATACGAATTTCACTAAGCAGAAACAGACATAAACCCAAGCCGAAGGGCGCAGACGGAAACCCGCAAACATTTTAAAACGAGCACTCACAGAATATACCGAAACAGGAGAAATTATATATACATATATATATACATACACACATATATTGAGCAGAGCTATAGGCGCGAGAGGGAGACATAGAGTATAATTTATATCGATATATACAAGTGAGGTTTAGAGATCGGATTCATATAGGCGACATAGAGAACCATAGCGACTTTATATAAAGGAATATTTAGCAGAGGCCGAAACAGAGACCGCAAGGACGAAAGAGACCGAAACAGAATAGAGAAGGACAGCAGTGAAAGATGCAAAATATTGTGAACGAACACGATTTCTACGATTTACTCAACGACACACAATAGAGAAGGGACAGAAGTTGGGCGAGCATCAGCGGGAAGACGAAGGTCGACGGGCCGAGAGAGAGGGGCAGAGAGTGTGAGAGAGAGAGAGAGAGGAGAAAGGGAGTGGAAACTGGAAACGGACACTGGACGAATTCCCGAAAGAATCGACAGAACTACAGCAGATCGTGTGCTTATTTTTATAAAAGAATTAGACGAGAGCGCGAGTGCCGGTGTAGAAAGACATGAGAGAGCGAAAGCGAGAGATTGAGAGGGAGAGAGAGCGAGATACAATTGTAAAAGAGTAAATATAAAGGTTTTTACTTGTAAGCAAATGATCTACTGTTTAAGAAATTATGTGAAATTTATTAGAGTTAAGAAATATATTTATTACAGATAAATGCTAAAGTTAGTTAAATAGAGACGAGACCTAAGAGAGAAGCAAAAATTCCAACGATTTAAGAGAAACCATTTTTGCACAGAATTCGAGAAAAATTAAAATGATGAAAAAACACTCTCAGTCGTAAGTTTAATATTTAAAAGAATGAAAGAAAACATTAAATAAATTAGTAAAAATTTAAATAAGTTTAAATTTAATGAAGACGTAATTAAAATTATAAAGAAATCACTTAAATTAATGGACAAAGCTGTAAAAATAAATAATTTATGAAATTAATTAATTGTTAAAGTTAGAGAAAAATTAATGCAAAGCATATAATTTTCTGTTTTCGAATTCAAATGATTTACGCACAAAAACTTGTGAATAATTAGCGAAAGACGGTAGGGCACGAACAGGGCAGAGATGGTGACCCGGCGAGTGGGAGGGAGAGAGAGCGAGACCGAGAGCTACGTGGTCGGCAGAGGCTCGTCGGGAGCGCAGTTTGGCAACGACTGCGGCCGCGCTCTGTCGATCGGCTCCCACGCTCGCCCTCCAACTGTGCGCCGTTGTTCGCGAGCTTCCCTGGAGCCGACGGGAAACCTCGTGTCGCTCGACTTGCTACAGAGGGGGTTCCGAGAGACCCGATGCTTCGGGAAGAAGAAGAAGAGGAAGAAGAAACGTAGTTAAGTAGGATAAAGACAAGCAAAAGTACCGCTGGCTGCGCGCTGAACTTAGCTTAAATCTACAACTGACGAATGTTTCGTTCGATTTTCAGTTCCCATTTATGCCGATGAGTTCTTAGTCCCGAGTCAACCCCGCCCCCTCCCTTAGTTGATTGCTTCGCGCTTATTCGCGTCTGTTGCTGCTTTTGTGACCACATTCATTACACATTATATTACGAATAAATTCATCAGATATATTTTCGTATGAACATACGAGCAAAGGCAGAAATTCGAACGGAAACTCGAGGCGAATGTGAAAATCATGTAAAACAAAAAGCATAAAAAACAAATAAAAATGTATTAAATATGAAATTCAATTGGAAATTGACATGTGTAAATGGACAAAATCATTTATTAGCAAACGTTATTTTCATTCTTATTCTTAGAACTATGAGTAATTGTAACTACCATTTTATTATTATGAATTTTGTGATTATTGTGATTATGATTATGATTATTATGATTCCCGACGAGCTTCACTTCACTGCGAGGCGAAGAAGAGGAAGAACACATTTGGCATTGCTGTTGATGATGATCATGGAGACGACGACGATGAGCAGACGAATTGGTGTGAGATGAGAAATCGTTGAATAAAATTGAGAAGAAACACTTTTTTATTTGAGAAAAAATGGAAAAAAAAACAAAACCGAAATAAAACGAAAAAAAACGTAAAATTCACAAAAGAACCCAACTGTGTACTTATTTCCACCTCTGGGGAGCGGGTGGCGGGGTCTCATTTTTTGCGGCCGTCTGGCCACAGGGTGTTTCGCGGCCAATTAAAATTTTAATATTCGCGCAATTTCGCGCCTCGCGCCCGCTTTGTCTCGGCCCATTGTTTTCGCCGAGCCCGTTCATCACGGCCCGGCGTTGACAGCGCGCGGCCTTCGACAGGCGCGTTAATTACAGCTGTCGAAATGGCGACTGCGTCTCTGTGTGGGTGCTGGCGAGCGCGTGTGTGCGTGTGTGTGGCTGCACTTGTCAAAGCCGCTTAATTGTGTTCACGGCGCGCGGGTCGCAAAAACGCGCTCATCCTTGGGGGCTAATGATGTGAAACGATGATATAATGGCGCCCACACACACGCACGCCCCGGTCCCTGGCCGCCGCTCCCGGGACGACCCGCACCCACACACACACAGTCGACTCATATGAAGACGCGCTTTAATATTCCATTCGCCATTTATTTTCATGCGCGGTCATAAATATCTTTGTCAAATGTCGAACTGTCAGCGCACGATGATGGCCGCATAAATTTCTAGTGTTTAAACTTTTAGTGGTCGTAAAGCGAAGTATAATCGGGCTAATAAAGCCACAGAAGCAACGAAAAAAACCGCAATAAAACCCTGCACACCGTTTAAACCCACATATCATTTTTCCACTCACATAATTTTCCATTTGAAACATAAACCACCAGTCGGTGAATTCGTTTGAAAGGAGAGAAACACAATCTACCTGAGTTCTCAAACTGTCGTCGCCCGCCAGCGATCTCCCGACAGTTTTGGGGTCACTGTGCGGCGGATCTTTCGGCTGCAGAAACCGTTGCATGCTTTCAGGCTGCTCTTTAGCGCCCTCCGCGTGCGATTAGAAGTCGGAAAATCTTACGCCGTCGACATTGATGGCGACTTTCATTGGACCGGCGATGAGCGTGTGTTGGTGTAGTAGACACGGGAAGCTCATCGTCGTCATTATTGTTGTTGTTGCTGCTTCACCTGCTGCTGTCTTTGTTGCTGTTGCTGTTGCTGCCTCCGTCTCCTCCCCTCGGTAATTATTTGTGTAAACGTGTGCGCTTTGGCTTTCGGCGCGATCTGGCAGCGCTGTTTATTAACAAAGCACCGGCAGATGCGATTGTTTGCCGTGTTACTGAGTATCGCCTCGGTTGTGTGCGTGCGCGAGTGTGAGTGTGTGTGTGGAGTGTTTGTGTTTGGAACGCACGCGCTTCCGCTCATCACCGGGCAAACAATGAAGCTAATTGCGCACGCACTCACACGTGAATCGGCGCGCACAGACGTCGTCCGCAACACGTGGAGAGGCGGGGAAGAAAGAGAAGGGCGTATAGAGCAGGAAAGGCGGGAGAGAGGGCGAGGAGCGAGGGAGATCGGTGAGGTGGAGACGGATGTGGGAAGCAGTTCGCTGATTGTCGCTGGCGGAGAAGCCTGATTTGGACGAGGCGAGGACGAAAAGAAACAAAAATGGCCAAGGAATGGGAGGACGAACTGGAAATCGAGGAGAATTGGATTGGGAAGCGGAAATAAAGAGTGAAGGGGAATCGCAAAATGAGGAGGAATCCAAAGCTGCCGAGGACTTGGAAGCCGAGAAGGAGTGGCGGAAAATGAGAATGTGGATGTTGATAATCCAATCCAGGTTCACCTGGATCCGAAAGTTCCCAGCAAATCTCAAATATGTGGCTACTTTTTGAATCAATAAAGCAGAAGTAACTGAGTGAATAAAATCCTGTTGGGCCAAATTTTCCCCACCGACTGCTCGATCGACTGATGAGCGCCTGGACCGTCCGTCGAGGCGGCACCAGCCGCAGGGAAACCCACTCGCTCCCCAAGCTCGGACACGGACACGAGCCGGGAGCAGCGACACCTTCTCGCATTCTTGGGATGGCTCGGTGTCTGGGCCTCAGGGGCGGCCTCCCGAGGACGGGGGCGTGGCCGGCGCAAGCGACCCGGGCCCGAACCGAGTCAATTACGGCAGGAGCGACGAGCGACGAGCGACGAGAGTTCCCGAAGTTGATTTAACTTGAAATTTACGATCGGAGCAGTTGCGAAACTCAAAGCATTCACAGGCTCGCAATCGCTCACGCACACACACCCAACGCTCTCCCCGCCGGCGAATGAACTCCACAAGCATCTGGTCGCCTGCTCGAAATCAAATGCAGTTTCCCTCTCACTCTCACTCTCACTCGCCTCGCTCGGCCCGTCTCCCTCCCTCGCCGAGCTCGGGCTCGTTTCGTTTCGGGTCTCGTGAATTAAGACAAAACTCGGCACTTCCGGCGCTTCCTCTTCTTCGTCGTTTCTTCTTCTCGTTCTTCCTCCACTACTTCCACTTCAGCGTCTCCGGCTTCGGCTTCTGCTTCGGCTTCCTCTTCTTCTCCGTCTCCGCCTCCGCCTCCGCCTGGCCCTCATTTTCCGCTTCCTCTTCTCCTCGTCGGCTTCCTCTGCTTGTTCGTCTTCCTCGCCCCCCTCGCCCTTCCTCTCATCGGTTTCTTCGGCTTGTTCTTGATCTGCTTCGAGATGTTGCTGCTCCTTCAATTGGTTTGTTGTTGCAGTTGTTGTTGTTGCAGTTGTTGTTGTTGCCGGAGCAAAAGTTTTCACTTCCTTTCCCTGGCCAAAAGTTCTAATTACGAACATGACCGAAGCGAGGAACAAGAATAAGAGGCGGCCGAGGGGAAGAGGAAGAGCAGAGAAGCGCAATCTTTTGATCATATGAGGGACGACGTGTGTGTGTGTGTGTGTGTGTGTGTGTGTGTGAGTGCGTGTGTGCGCGCGTGCATTTGTTAAAAGGGTAAAGTTTATCTCTGCAACAACAACAACAACAACAACAATCAAATGGACCCTCACTCGCCGCCATAACCAGGCGGAAGGAGACTGAGCGAGGGAGAGGGAGACAGAGAGAGAGAGAGAGAGGGTGAGTGGTGTGTGAGCGAGATGGCCTCATACAGTTTGCGATTCCTCGCATGGATCTTTTTACGGTTATCTAAATTGTTTTAAAGTTCCACGAGAGTGAGTGAGTGTGGGTGTGTGTGTGCGTGTGAGTGTGCGGTGCTTGTTCGCATTTGTAGCTGTCAAAATGGCTCAACACTCACCGAGTGCGTTGGGGGGGGGGGGGGGGTGGGGCAGGGCTTCATCTGCAGGCCGGCCACACAAAGAGAACCCGCCCTCACCCTCACGCACGCCCCGGAAGTTTCTCCGGCACTCATGCGCGCCCTCACACGGTCAGCCGAGTCGGGCCCGAAGCGGGGCAAGCGAGGGGGGGGGGGGGGGGGTGGTGCGCGACTGCATTTTGATCACCATCGCTCTCGCGATTCCTCGTTCCATCAGCCGCCGACTCGACGTCGCCCCCGTATTCGGCTGATCCCCCCTCCTCACCCTGCTCCTTCTCCCCACCTCCTGCTCCTGGCCCCCTTTCTCCTGCTTCTGTCCGCCCTGCCCACCAACCCCCCCCCCCCCGACTTCCCACTATCGCTCACTCCGTCCGGCTCCGTCCATCGCCCTCGAGCAGATGTGCTTTGGCTTCTGAGATCTCGGCGCTGGAACTGAAAACTCACTGCATTGTGTTCGAACAGCATTAAAAAGCTTCAAAGTAAGAAATAGAACCAAAAAACACATCAATTTCAAGTAATCATTGAGTATTAGATTAAAGTTCTAGAATGTTTATTTTAGCCGAAATCATTCTCTCAAGAAATGGCAGACATTTAAATAAACAGCAGCAGCAGCAGCCAGAACTGGAGGATGCGAATGAAATCAGAACAGAAGGCACAAAGACCAATAGAGGGAAACAAGACGAGGAGCTTGCCAGCTAAGAGAAGGAGAGAGAGAGAGAGAGAGAGGGGGAGAAGGAGGATCTGGGCGGAGCAGAGCAAAACAGGGACGAATGCGTGCGGAACAAGTGAACAGCGAGTTTTCCAAAATTTCGACCCGACCCGAAATTCGCCAAAACTTTCGCTCACTCGCACTTTTTCTCACCTCCTCGCTGTGCGTGTGTACGTGTGTGTGCCAGTCGAGTGCTGCTGTCCACGTGTGGGTGAGAGATGGCTGCAGACGAGTTAATTAAAAAACTTTCATTTCAAGCACTCGCCCGAAATTTGCGGGAGATGCTCTGGCTCCCCACCGCCCCACTGCCCCACCTCCCTCCTGCCCACTCCTTCCCGCTCCTTCGCGCTCCCAGTCTCTCGCAAACCCCTCCACCCTCCGCCTCTCTCTCTTCGTCTGCGAGGCGAAACACGGCGGTCAAAAGTTCGCCGCCGCAAATTTTCGGAGCAAATTAAATGCAGCTCCTAATTCGACGCTAATCACGATAGTTCGCCAGCGCAGGTGATCCCGAATGTCGCCCCCACGCCCTCCTCCGACCGCCTGTCCCTCCCATCGAGAGACGGAATTTCGTCTCTGACTCTTTCACTTTTCTCTCCCGTCCGTCGACGTTCGACTCCTGTCCTGAATTCGAACGTCGCTCCCTCCTTCACTGTTCATCTCCGTCCCTCTCTCCCGGTCTCTCTCGCTCCGTGTATTTGTCGCTCTCTCTCGCACACATCCTTAATTACGACAAGTGCGGTCGTAAAAAAGTTTTATGCGCTTTTTATGTTGATGACAATTATGCTGGTGTTAGTGAGTCCGCTCCCGGACTTCCCCTCACACACACACACATCTCACTCCCTCTCGCACACACACTAGCACTAGCGCTGCACCCCACCGCGAGTGTGCGGCTGTGGGTGTGAGTGTGTGCGTGAATGCGAATGTGACGATTGTAAATCACGAACATGACAAACTTATTTGCAGCGCTTTCATTTCCGGTGGCCATTTTGATTTGTTGTTGTGTTGCTGTGTTGTTGCTTTTCTGTCGTCGTTTCCTTCGTTGCTGTTGTTTTTCCCTTCCGGCCGCTCGTCGGCCTCGCGTTGTTTCCACTGCATTCCACCGGAAATGAAGTTAATGTGCGGGTGTGTGGTTCCGTCGTTGTATTTGCTCTCGCAGTTTTACTTGCCACTGTAGTAGTAGTTGCGCTGTCGTTGTCGTTGTCGTTGCTGTCGTTGGACTTGAGCTCAGCTGGTTTCACAGCTCCTGTAGTGGATATAAAATAAATAAAATATGTCGGCGTCTTCCAGATCATATTGGATATTGGACATTTTTCTCCCCACACTTGACCTTCTTCTACACGAGTTGAAAATAACGATCTGTCCGAAAAGTTTTCTGCAGCTCTAGGTGTGATTTTTGCTGATCTACAAGCTGATCGATTCCCTTGCGGAAATACGACCGAGGATGCCCACGAAAGACAAGGAATTTGAATTTGTCTTCGCATTTTTGGCACCTTGAGTACAAACCTTTGGAGTTGAAAGAAAATCAACCAAAATCAGAAAAATCCAAAACAAAAAACATATTATTAAAAAATATAAAAACCAAGAGTAAAAAATAAAAAAGTAACATTTAAAAATAACGAAAACCAAGTAAAAATCCTAAAGAAAGAGATCCAAAGGAGGAAATCTAAAGGAAAACATTCAAAACTAGAGAATTAAATGGTAAAACACTAGGCTATATAGCCAAAATTAAGAGGTCGACCCCTTGATTTCTCGAAACGACTTTTGAATAACCGTTGGCAAGGCGCCTTCACCTGAGGTCGGTCTCTGCCTCTCTCTCCGTCTGCGAAACCCCTTCTCAATCTCACATTCCTCACCTCCTTCCACCACTCCTTCCTCCACTCCTTCCATTAACTCCACATCCCCACCCGCTCGCTTCCGTCGCGGGAGGCGCCCCGGCTTTGCAGACGGTTAAATTGGCCGAAGCCGCGCTAGAGACACCCACGAACACCAGCCGCCCACCAGCCACACCCACCGCAGCCACGAGTCCCTCCAGGTGGCAGCCGCGGTCCCGAGCTGGCAGGGCTGACGCGGCCGTCGAACCATTGGAAGCCACGGCTAGCATAACTCGAGTTTAATCGCTCAGGACAACAACAATGTCGACAACAACAACTGCAAATGACACCAACCACAACATCAACCATTACTACAACAACAACAACAACAACAACAGCCACCCACAACAACAACAATGGCAATACCAATAATCAATACAACAACAACAAATGACGTCTAGCGCAGCACATGATGATCAGCACAAAAAAAAACAGCAAAAACAAAAGAAGAACCAGCAGAGCCGGGATGAAAAAAGACGAACTATTAATATATATTTTATTGTGTGATTTGGCATCACAGGCACGCGAGCCAGGCCATAAAAATTCAAATGCAAGACATAAAATTCCACTAAATCAATATCCGACGAGCGAGACCAGCCAAGATGAGATGGCGGAGCGGGAACGACAGACGGAGGGCGATGGAGCCACAGACCGAGGGAGGGTGACCGAGACAGAGAGAGAGAGAGAGAGAGGAGGGAGAATGAGTGATGGGGACGGAACTACGAGGGAGCGCCGCCAGAGGCAGGGCGGGGCGGGGCGGTGCGGCAAGGAATGGAAAATATTCATATGCAAAAGCGCTGCTTGGAATTATTATGGCCGAAGACTGTCATTTGCCATAATGTGGCAACGTTAGCGGTGTCCCTTTCACTCCCTCACACGTTCCTCCGCCCCGCTCTCTCTTCCCTCTCCCTCTCTCTCTCTCTTGCTCTAGCTCGCGCTCGCGCTCGTCCTCCGGCGGCGAGATAACGAAACGTCTGTCGATGACACCGGAGCCAGCAGAGCTCTCGAGATACCAGAGGCTGCCTGCAACAACAACAACAACAACAACAACCACCGCAGGGATGTCTGCGACTACAACAACATGACGTGGTCGAAGAAGAAGAAGACGGAGGGGGAGGGGAGGGTGAGGGGCACCGCATAGTTAAGCAGACGCCGGCAGAGAATATTTCGACAGCGGCCACGGATAACGTCGAGAGCCAGAGCTCGGGCCGAGGCGGCGAGGGGGGCGAGGGAGAGAGATAGAGAGAGGGGGTGAGAGCGATAGAGAGAGAGGGGGAAGAGGGAGGGCGATGGCTCGAGGACGAGGAGCGAGGGGCCCGAAGGCGACTGCATCAAAGGTCCAAAAGGACATCGTTTCGCGCTCCATTTCGCAAATCGCTCGCGCAAGGCTTTATTGACAACGATCCCAATCCTAGCGCGACGCTCCTTCTCCCTCACTCTTCTCCTATCTGGTTTCTTACTCCCTCTGTCTCCTTCATTTGTCCCCATTTCCCCGTTCTCCCTTTTTGCCTTTGTTCGCTCTCAAAATGAGTGAAATTTTCGGAATTTCCCAGACTCAAGGTAGAAGGTGATCAAATTCGACTCCTGCTTGAAACTTTAAGCCGGGTTTTCGCCTCATGCCTCTCCACTTTTTTATCCTCGGCTTCTCCCCGTTTCTCTTTTTCTTCTGATGGAAGAAGGAACCGACTGCCTTTTCTTAATTTCTCTCAGCTTCTGTAGTTTTCCTTCAGCTTCTCTTCAATATTCCTTCAGTTTTCTTTCGACTCCTTCGCCGTCGCTCTACTCATTTGCTTAAAAGTCCTCCGCCCCGTCGCCCTCAGCTCCCTGAGGCACCCTCGCTCCCTCCGGCCCCGGCCCCGGCTCCCCTCGCCACTCTCCCACTCACTCCCGCGTTATCTGCGCCTCGGCTCCGCCAGTGAATTGACATTCAATCGCCAAGTGTTTCCTCGCGCCCTCCTTCGTCTCCTGCGCCCGTCCCGCTCCTCGCCTGCGAGACGTCGCCTCCACCCAGCCGTGTCCCTGCGGGCCGCCGCCGCCGTCTCGAAGGCAGCCGGTATCCTTTGCCACGTTATCCTTTGTGAGAGCCCCCGGTTGTTTGGCGTAACCTCAGGTGCAAAACTTTGGCATTCCTGCGCAACTAAAGTCCGTCCCACTCGCACACGGCACTCGTGCTCGCTCTAGACCTAGAGCTCCCTGCCCCCCTTTCACTCGCCCCCTCCCTGCTTCGTCTCACCCGCCTCTGGCCCCGCTGCCCGTCTGTGCGCCTTTCACCTTCCCTCTCCCTCTGTCCCTGGCCCATTGTCGACCGCTCCGCTGTCTGCCTCTGTCTCTGTCCCTGACAGCTGGCTCACGCCGAAGCCGACACCGCCGCCGGCAGCTCCGCCGTGGGGAGACGGGGCTTCGGAACGACAACAACAAGCACGACTACAATAACAACCACCGCAACAACTACAACAATGTGTCTGGTGAGACATAAAATTGGCTGCTGCACAAATGCAATTGAAAGATATCGAATTTATAGTCAGTCAATCGGCATCATTCGATAAATAACTGAACGACCGAACCGAACCGAACGAACTGAACGACGCTGGCGCTGGCGCTGGCGACGGCGGTGGCGATGTCGATGTCGATGGCCTCGGCGAGATTGGCACAGTGGAATCAATCGGCCTTCGTTGGACGTTGGTCACGTTTTAAATACCTTTCCAGAAGGTGAAAATATGAACATCATTTTTGAAGATATGGCAACCATTCTCAGCATTTGAAAAATAAAAAGATAGAAATGGTATTTGAAATGATTGAAGTTTATGTCGGTTAAAATTTCAGTGAAATATTTTGAAAGATAGAAAATGCAGTCAATGAGTTTAGAGGATCCATTTAATGTTGATGAATTTCACACAGGCAAACATTTTACTAAAATACTTGGTCTAAGGTCTAATTTTCAAATAAATTGGGAAAAAGTAAATTTTCATTATATTTTTAATTATTTTAAGTTCCTTGTTTGACAAATGTCGCTATTTTTGTCTACGAAATTTCAATGCATTCATGTCCTTAATTAACCTAATGCCAAATAATGAGCTCTTCTATTTTATGAAGAACAATTACCATTGTCCCCTTGTCCTCTATCGAGCGGTCCTCCTCAAGGACCCCCACGGCCACCGCGAACCGAGTACGAAGGAGCACCTGGTTTCGGCCGCGGAAAATTGAAAATGAAACAGGGAAAGAGGACGGCGAATTAAGCCGAACGAAGGAGTGGCGGGGCCGAGCAGGGAAGGGGTGGGGCTCGGAGGGCTGTTGGCGGTGTCGGCGGCGGTGTCGGTGTTGGTGATTGACCAACCCACACGCTTAATTGTTTGTAAATTAATTAGTCACGTAATGCATGAGGGGCAGCGCCACGTAATTTAACGAAATGGTGATGTGCGAGTTGATAGAGTGATTGCCCGATGGCGGCGGGGCTGAAGAGCGAGTGCAGGGAGGGGTGAGGGGCGTGGCGACTCGAGGGATCGGGCCCGGACCCGGTCCCGGTCACGGTCCCGGTCCGACGAGCGACGGCGGGTCGACACGGCACACGAACTAATTGTGCGCGTAAAAAACGGCCACTTTGTGTCGCATTAAGTGTCACCAACACACACACGCCCCTCACCCACATCCCCACCGACACCGACACCGAAACACACACACACTCACATGGGGGGTTCGCAAAGAGCCTTTGAAAAATCGCGAGACCCGCCGTACACGGACGACGCCGCGCTCGCTCACAGTGAGAAATGGCGGCCCGGTAATGGACGAAGAGAAGGAGAGAGGGAGGTGGTGAGGAAATGTGGAAGAGGGGCAGGTGCGAAATAGAGACAGAGAGAGGGGCGGGGGGGTTTGGTTGGCCAAACGTTAATTAAGCGGCCGACAAATGAAGTCGCCGAACCTTGCTTTCATGACTGCTTGTCCTGCTGCTTTGTGGTAGTTCTCACGTTGTTGTTGTTGTTTCCAATTATTGTTGTTGTTGTTGTTGCTGCTGAATTTGTCATAGTTTCGAGTTAGTGGCTCCCACTGTTCTTGTTGTAGTTGTCATATGGCTTGCTGTAGTCATTAGATTTCCGCCTAGTTTAGTTTTCTTTTGTTCCCGCTTCGTTTAACCGGGGATTTTGATGGCTTTAGTGCTGTTCTTGTGTATGTGTGGTTTTCTCTATTTTTTGCTGTGGTTGTAAAAGTTGTTGTTGTTGTTCTTGTGGCAGTTGCAGTTGTTGTTGTTGTTTAAACATGTCTAATTTCCCCATTTAACCGATGAAATGGAGCGAACCTCGCTTGTGGTCGATTAGCTTGTGCTCATTCGCACCTCAGCCAGCCTCACCACACCTCACCTCACCTCACCACACGTCACCTCGGTGCACCTCACTCCAACTCACCACGTCAGCTGTCATCGTCAACGAGAGGATTTTGTTTGCTCTGCTCGTTCGCTCCAGTTCTTGCTGTCGCCGTCGTCGCCGCTGCTGATGATGACGTCGAGCGACTCCTTGTTGTTGTCGGAGCCGGTAATGCTGTTGGTGCTGTTGAATTTTTTGGCCCCCCCGCACGCCACCCGCGCCCCACACCTGGCTCCACCTCGTCCTCCACCAGCCACCGCCACATCGTCTCGTAATTAAGTTTTAATCAGGGTTAAGAGTCGAGCGTCAGCCAAACAAAGCGAGCCTCGAAATGGCTGAAACCGCAGGCGCTCGGCGGCCCACGGGTGGTTGGCTCGGGAGGGGCCTCACCAGCGGGGGGCGGGGCCCTTCGCGGAATGACTCCGGAGGGCTCGACGGCGACACGCCGGGCAGGTCGGGTCGGTCGGGGTGGGGGCTCGGAAAATTATAAATTGCTTAACACGAATGTGATAAAATGCGGAAAATTGAAGTAATTGCAAAGGTAATTAGAAAGAGACTCCGGACGGAGGGAGGGCGACAAAATGGGGTGCGAGGGGACCGTGCGAGCCGTTGTCGCACACATGCCACGGGTCCCCAGGGCGGGGGGCGGCGCCACCGCCGGATAATGATGTCTCATTTGGGATTTTTTCCCGGCCATTCAAATGGCGAGAGCGCACGACATGCGAGCGAGACGGACGCTGAGCGGAGCAGGTCGCGGAACGAATGGACTGTGGAAATTTCGCCAGAAACATCCCCAAGCGCGATGATGACGTGATGACCGACCTCGGGCAGCCTCGAGGTACCCGAAATGGCATCCCATGTCTCGTTCCCACGTCGCCGGTCACTTCTCGAGGACAGGTTGCTCCTCGTTGTGGTTGTTGTCGATTTGACCTTGTTGTAGTTTTTGCTGTTGTTGTGCTGTCGTTGCTGGCGTCAGTGCCGTTGTCGTTGTCGTTGTTGAATTTCACACCGAACCCACTCGCTTTTGACAATTAATCTTTGTGTGCCCTCGGGAGACAGCGACGATGAGTGAGGGAGCGAGGCAGAGAGAGAAAGGGAGGGAGAGAGGGTGGGAGAGGGTGTGTGACAGAGTGGAGGGACGCGGGGTGTCAGGAAGATGGAGTGAGAGAGCATTGCATTTGACGTCTGACACGTTTGTTGCAACACATGACACCGGCGACAACAACGGAGGGCACAGCGACAGCAACAATGTCGACTGCACCAATGAGGGACGGCAGCAGCAGTAACAACAACAACAAGGAGAACCACTGCGCGAACAACAACAATAAGCGGGCGATGCAAGTGTTGTCACCACTTCTGAGTGACAAAAACATCGATCCAAAGCGTTGCCGCGCAATAACTACAACAACAACAACAACGACAACTGTGACAACGACAACAACAACAACTGAAAACCCCCTACAACAACAAGAGCACCATCGCAGGGCTTCCCGGAACCCGATTTATTTCCATCAATCGGCGAGTTTTTTCTCACACTTGGCGTCGATATTTCTTGTTGCTTGTCGTTGCTGCTGCTGCTGTCGCGTGCTTCAGAAGGCGGTGGGGCGTCGGTGTTGTTGTTGTTGCTGCTCTCTCTCTCTCTCTCTCTCGCTCTCTCTCGACGGAACATTTAAATTACCGTTAAGTTGCGGACCCTCCGACAGTCCATCGTTTCCCGCTCCCTAGCTCGATCTCTCTCGCTCTCTCTCGCTCTCGCCCACACCCCCTCTCCCTCGCTCTACCTCCCTTGCTCTCTCTCCCTATCCTGTGTTGCTCCTCTCTTCTTCCCCTGTCCATTCCGCGCTCTTCCTCCCGCTGAGCGGACCCGCGACTGGCGGCTCGGTCCTCTCGCTTCGCCGCCAATCGAGTGCAAGTGTCAATGTATATGTGTGTGTGTGAGTGTGTTTGCGCACCCTTCGTCCATTTTCCTTTGTTCCTCGCCCAATCGATTTCTTTTTCGAATCCTGCCTGCGAACATTTCATGCCCACTTCTGCCGACGACGGGCGAGGACGACACTGACAGCCGCCGAAAGCGAGAGCGAGGGAGAGTGGAAGCGACGGGGAGATTGAGAGTGACAGAGAGATAGAGAGAGAGAGGGAGAGCCAGAGCGGAAGAGGTAGAGTGAGGAACGGAGGTGGAGGGAGACGGCGGTTGGTGCTTTCAGGTCACCCGATGCCCTCGATCTGAATCTGATCTGAGTCTCCAGCCACTCTCGCCGATTGGAGGGAACGAGGCCAAGCTTGGCGCATCCACGAGGCGTCTCCGGAGGCGTCGCACGCAGCCCAAGCGAGGTCAGGTCGGAAAGAGGTGCGCTGGAGGTCACCTGAGGACGTGCAAGTCCTCAAAAGGGACTCTCAAAATAGGAGAAATAAGAAAAAATAAAAAAATTGCCTCCAATCGCCCTGAGCATCATTTGGGCGAATTCGAGTTCCCAAGCCTCAGCAAGGTCGGAAGGATGCGAAGGTGTGACAATGCCTCGAGGTCCTTGGGCATTGAAGCCCTCTTTTGGCGCCCTCCTAATGATTTTTTCTATCCCTCTTTTCTCTCTCTCCTCCGTTCCCTGTCGAAACCCGCTCTCGGGTTTCCTCATTCTTCAGACCCGAGAGAACGAAACTCCAGCTCGTCGCCGTCCCCGCCACCCGTCGGCAGTGGGCAAACTCTCCAAAAATTGACTCCGACTGCGGCTCGGGCGGCTGCGGGTCCTTCGCTGACTTCCCTGGACGAGAGGGGAGGAGGGGCGGACGCACGGCTGGCGACGATGCCCTGACAGGACGCGAAATGTGAACCCCGCGTCCAGGCCCCGCCAGCCGAGGACCGGGGAGCAGCGAGGATGCATAAATTACAAGCCATGCGAACAACTGCTGGAATAACAAGCAGCTGCCTCTCCCTCCCCACCCCTCCCTGCCTCTCTCTCTCACTCTTTCCCCCACTACTGCCACTACTCCTCTCCTCCATCAACTTGTTCGCTGCACTTCGCCTTCTCATCGTCTCCAGCTCTCCGCGATTTCCCTTGCCCTCCCTACTGTACTCCTTGTCCTTCGTCTTCGTATTCTCCTGGTCACACAACAACAACAACAACACCGCATTAATGAAGAACAACAAACGACCCTGATGGAGGACGACTGAGAAGAAGAATGGATGAAAAATGAGAACATGAGAAGACGAAGACGGCAGACGATGCAGGACGCCAGGCGGAGGTCGCCTGGAATGGACGAGGGGGAGGGAGGGCAGAGCGAAAATTGGAGAGGGGGGGGAGCGAGAGGGCGGGAGGGGATGGCGAAAGAAAAGACGAGGCGAGGCGACCCCGTTGCCTCGTCGAGTTGTTAATTGTATGTAAAGGAATTATGAGCAGCGACACGAGGCTCCGCAGAAGATGCCCTAAGCACAGCAACAACAACAACAACAACAACGACCAGAATATTTACTGTCCCACCGACAAGAAGAATCACTGAAGCCAGCCACAACAACAACAACAACAAGGCAGGAGAAGAGCGACCCAAACGGAGGCAACCGAATTCCAGCGACTAATGATAAGGAAACAGCGAGGATGCGGCGATTCCTGCCACGGAGAGATTGCACGACGAGCGATGAGAGTGAGGGAGAGAGAGAGCTGCCAAGATAGAGGGAGTAGGAGGGATCAAAATTTCCAGCGCAAAACCCGAGGAGCTGCACTCGGAGTCCATATTTCATGCTAAGCATGACACGCCACACGAAGGCGGCTTCAATTACCTGTGGGCGAGGGAGCGCGAGCAGCGCGGGGAGGACCTCAAGGCCGAGGGCGGGAGAGGACGACGGACGGCGGAGCAGGAGCAGGAGCAGCTTCGGCGAGGTGAAGTGGGCTCTGGTGTCGCCGGGAAGTGGCTGCAGCCAAGAAAGTAAACGATGCAGCGGTGCGCCCTGGCTCGCAATCAGATCCACTTGGCCTGGGCTCTCCTGCCGGAGACACGCTTGCCTTTGTCCATGTTGTTCCCGTCCTCCTCGCTGTCGTTCCTGTTGTAAAGGGTGTTTTGTTGTTGTTCTTGTTGTTCATGCTGTTCTTTCCCTGCCTCGGCCCTTGGCGGCCCGTTGTTGCCGCTGCTCTCGCAGAACCAACGACAAGCCGCTTATCGTTGCCAGGACTCGTTTCATCGCCAGCCGCTCGTGGTCCTTTGTCTGGTGCCGGTGTTGTTGTTGTTGTTCTAGGTACGGTTGTTGTTGTTATTTTCTGTTTTGCGTTTTGATTTGCTTTCTCCGGGCTTACTTCGGCGTTGTTGTCGATTGGTCTTCCTGTTGTTGGCCACACGAAAACCGTTGTTGTCACTGATCTTCTTGTTGTTGCCACTGATTCCGTTGTTGTTGTAAATATAGTCGTTGTCGATTTTCACAGGTCTGAGTTCTGATTCTTGATTTGATGTTTTCGGTCCTCGGATTTTTAATGTTTTTAATTTGTTGTTTATTTTTTTTGCATACACTACAAAGGTCAAGAACTAAGAAGTACGTATGAGGACGTGTGTGTGTGTGTGTGGAAGACCAAGGTGAAATGGGAGGTGGGCGGAGAAGGACAGCAAAAAAGAAGACGAAGGAGGCCACGGGCCCTGGATGCACTTAATGTTTGCGCAAAGTCTGAGCAGAGCTTAACAAGGATTCTGGGGCTCAGGAGGGCCGAGAGCGCCCGAGGGCGATCGGTGGGGAAGACAGACGAAAGGAGGGGAACGTGAAGGACGAGGAGAAGGGCGAGCCAGGGACGAGGCAGGTGGGGATTAGAGGGTGGTCGTGGGCAAGAGCAAATTTCTGCGCAGTTGACACGAAAATTAAGCTCAAGCCAAAGACCATCAGCGACCGGCGGTCCAAAAGTCCAGCTCCGGCGAAGTCCGACGAGGGGAGCGATCAACGAAGTGGGGGCGAGAGAGAAACAGCGGGTGGTAGGGAGAAAGAGCGAGGGACGAAGAGCTCTTCGGGCTTCCCAGCGCACCTCTGGCGTCCTCGCCAACCGCAGTCTTTCGTCGTTCTAGTTTTTCCATCATGCAAATGATGGCCAGTAGGATTTGAAGACATGGTCGAAGGAAAATCCCTTGCAGGACGCCGCAGGGACCCCCGGCGATGCCCGTCTGGCTCATCAAGCCAAGACATTGCTTCGCAAATGCAAACCTCGCGACGAGGAAGCGGAAACGAGCTTCAACTGTGATTTGTCTTTTCTTCTCTATTATTATCCCGGAAAAATTCCTGAAGGAAGACAAGAAAGCGAGGAAAAAGAGTCTCTCTCTCTCTCTCTGTAGAGCTAGACTATAGTTTCCTAGGAGTTCATAATGGAGAGGAAGGGAAGAAAATCCCATGAACCGCGATCATAAGAGCGATGAGCGGGAACACAAAGGAAACGGAGAGAACAGAAAACAGCGAAAAATAAGGAAAAGAATCTGGTTAAGCAGACGTGGGTTTCTCCCCTTTATCGATGGATAGTGGTTCAATAATTAAAATCCGCTCTCAATCGCTGCAATAAATCTCTTGGCCAAACAATAAACAAGCCGAACGAAGGGTCCTTCGACGGCAAGGATGAAAGGGATGACAAGGCGAAGCTGGGGAGGAGGACGAGGACGAGCACGAGGTAGGGGAAGCGGAATGGGGGACGACGACTTGGCCACGAACGGTACTGACGGTGACGATAGACGGTGATCGTTGGCGGCGACGAGGCCTCGGGACGTCCTGGGGTGTCCTCATAATTACTTCGCACGCACTCCACCTCTCTCTTACCCTCTCTCCTCCGGCCCTTTCTCTCGCAATCCGCAGCAGCAACACGGATAATGCAATCAGCGAGCAAATCAGCTGCACAAACACCGACCACAGGAGAGCGAGAACGGGAGCGAGAAGCGGGTGTCGAGGACACGAGCGAGATCCTGATGCGCTTCCTGGACGGCGGGATGGATGGCTGGATGGATGGATGGCTGGGTGGATGGTTGTCGGCTGGGGCTCGTCCGTTTGCTGTTGTCTTGTTCTCGGCGAGCGACATGATTGTCCTTTCATCTACTCCGTGTAAGTCCGTGCACATGTGGGCGTGTGTGTGTGTGTGTTCGCCTGGATGCCGGGACATCGCCGCTGAACAAAAGCCACGCCCCCCTCCCTCGCCCTCGCCCTCGCCCCCTTCCTCTCTCTGTCCGCCACCGCCCCTCGCTTGATGGACTGACTTATCGCACGGAGCAAACAACTGTCAGACTTTGGCGGCGACGACGTGGCCGGGTTGTTGTTGTTGGTGTTACTCTTGTTCCTTTGTTGTTGTTGTTGTTCTTCCTATTGCTGTTGTTGTTGTTGTTGCTATTGCTACCATTGTTCTGATGTCTACTGGCCGGAGTTTCTAGAGTTTCAATTTGCTGTTCTCAGGCCGCCGGGCCGCCGAAGACATGATGAAAGAAAGAGGACGAGAGCGATAATAATGGAGTGAGAGGGGGAGAGACAGAGAAAGAGAGAGCGAGAGAGATAGTGATACATAAAAGCAGGGGAGAGAGATAGAGAGAGATCCTGGGAGCGATCAAGAGAACGACAGATATCGAGTTGATCCGTCGGCGACGGAGCCAAGAGGATACGAAATCAAATTTGCTACAATTTGGAAACCCAAAATCCAATTAAGTCCCGAATTCGCCACTCAAAACCGTGATTTGCCCCACTGTCGGGCCCACGAGACGCAAGCGGTTTTTTTGGTCGGAACTAAATCGGAGCACGAGAAACTTGAAGCGGAGCTGGCTCGAGACAGGAGCAGGGGGCTGGCGAGAGAAAGCGAGACAGAGCGAGAAGGAGAAGGAGAAAGAGAGAGAGAGGGGGAGAGCGACTCGTAGGTGTGTGAGTGGGCGTGCGTGTGTCTGTCGTTCATTTTGTAAACACAGTTTATTTCGTTTCGAAAAAGCAGGAAAATTGAATTTTAATTCACAAAGGACTCAGCCACAGCCACAGGAGCAGCGACAACAACAACAACAACCACATCTGACGATGGTCGACAGACTGACAACAACAACAACAACAGCACTAACAGGAGCAACAACTTGAAGGAGTTGCGGGAGACAGAGACTTGAGCAAAGGAATAAGGAGAGCGAGAACAAGTTAACAAAAACAACAAGAACAAGAACAAAACAAAAACAAGCGGCTGCCAAAGGCATGCGGGGGGGAGAGGGAGAAAGAGAGAGACAGATAGAGACAGATAGAGAGAGAGAGAGAGAGAGAGAGAGGGAGAGGCACAGAAGCCACGAGGCACAAAAACGCCGGCAGACGCTGGAGATTCGTTCATTCATTGCTTGCCGAAAGGACTTGCGAGGCTCAAAGACACGCACACACACACGCACACTCGTCATGGGATACGCACGCACACACGCACACACCCAGTCACATACACCAGCGTCATTTGCGCTAAAATATGAAATATGGCCGAGGCGTCCTCATCACGCAAACGCTCGCACACACACGCTCCCATCTACAAAGCCACATGGACGTGTCCTTAATAACTGGATGGCGAACGGAGGGCGGGGCATGGGAGAGGGAGAGGGGCGGGGGGAGGTGGTAGACACAACAACAACATCGAGAACGATGCACGCTTTGCACAGCGGGGAGGCGAAGCTTTGTCACATGTTGCCTGCTGTTGTTGTTGCTGTTGTCGCTACTGGTCTTGCCGTCGTTCCCAATAATGTCGTCATTCTTCTTGTTGTTTTTGGTGTTGTTGTTGTTGTCTTTCCCGTTGTCGTTGCATTCTTGTTCTTTGTCCATCCCCATCTCCACAGAGATCTCAGCCTCTGACAATTTTGAGATGCTCCCAGTGTTTGTTGCACTCGGTCTTCCCTTGTCGTTAGTTTTGTTGCTCTTTTCGGTTTAATTTGTCATTGTTGTTGTTGTTGGCGTTGCTGCTTTTATAGTTTTTCTCATTGCATATCCTAATGTTGCTGTTGTAGTTGTTGTTATGCAGTTCTTGTTCCTCACTTCGCATGACAACACAGACTTTTCCACATTTCTTCGCTCCCCATGTCGAGGCCGTGGTTTCGCCTCTCATCCACACCTTTCTCTCCCACACTCCCTCTCTCTCTCTCGTTCTCCCTCTCGCTGCCTCTATCTCCTTTCCCGTCTACTTCGGGCTCTTCAGCTGTGCAGCTACGTCCAACCATGCAAATCCACCCCTCCACCTCTGCGCGACCCCGCCGTCCTTCCCTCGAAGTCGGCTTCTCCCCTCTCCTCTTGCTTCTTCTCCTCTCTCTTCTTCACCTTCTTCACACCTCCCCTCTCCGCGGCTCCTGGGCAGCCAGCCGTGTCCACGTGGCCGAGCCCGGCCGTCGGGCGTCCTCCCAACCTTGGCCAGGATAATGATGTGTAACAGTTTTCGAGAGCGTGCCTCTCGCTCCATCACATCCATCTGTCTCTCTCTTTATATCCCTCCCTGCCTCACGCCCCCTCCCCCTCTCTCTGTCTTCCACTGTCCCTGCGAGTCGTTGTTTGTCGTTCGGCGTCGCTGCCTGCTGTTGTTGTTGCGGTTGTTGTTTGACTGTTGTTGTTATTCGTTGTTGTTTTTCTGATTGTTCTTGTTATTGTTGTTGGTTTTGTTGTTGTTATTGTTGTTATTATTATTTCTGCTGCTCCTGTCCGTGTCTTGCTCGATGTCAATTGCGGTCGCTCGTCTCCTTCTCTTTGATTTGTTTTCAAGACCTCTTCCATCCACTCCAACTCCTCGGCTCCTTATCGCCCCATCTCCTTCTGCTCAACAACTGCCTCTTTCCCCTTCCTCTCACGCTCTCTCTCTCTCTCTCCCTCCCGCTCTGTCCCTCCCACACACTCGCTCGCCTCACTCCCACTGTCGTCATTCACGGCGCTGCATCCTCGTTGTTTATTTTAAGAGTTGTTTCCTCTGAGTGTAGTTGCTATTTTGTTGTTGTTGTGTTTTGGGTTTGGTTTTTGTGCTTGGACTTCTTTTCGTTTTTTTATTACCGCTGCTGCTGCTGTTGTTATTGTTGTTGTTGTTGCAGGAGCTTTATGGTTTAATGAGAATTTTAATTATAAATCTCACTATGAAGAATGCTTTTCCCCCTATCTCTCTGTCCTCCTCCCACAACCTGTGCCCCACTCACGCCCTCCCTCTCTCTCTCTCTCCCCCTCCGCTGCTTACGTCTCTATCTATCCCTTTCGTCCACTTTCGTTGTTTTTATTTGTGGACTCCCTCTTTCGGCTCTCGAGCATTTTAATTGGATTCTCGAATGTTTATCCTTCCTTCAGGATAATAAATTGTTTTTCTAGTTCTCACTCGTAGTTGTAGATATCATCGGTAATTCCATTCTTGTTGTTGTTGTTATTATTCTTGTGGTTGCCGTTCCCCTTGTTGTTGCTATATTTTGCTGTTCTTGCTTTATGTTCTGTTGTTCTTGTGGTTGGTCCTGCTTGGTTCTTGTTGTTGGCGCTTTGGGTTTGTTCTTGTCATTACGAACTGTGAAATGTAGTTGGAAAATGGTTGTTGTTATTGTTGTTATTGTTGTTATTGTTAGGTAGCAGAATTCCTAACACAATTCCATCATTTCTCTACGCGGTCATCCTTCCTTCCATCCGTCCTTCCTTCCCTACTCCACAGTCTGATTCGAATTCCTTCGACACAAATGCGATTATCTCGGTAACTGAAACCACTGGACCCCTCAGAAACCCCAACGTCCGGCCGGGAAATTCGCTTGAATTGCTCGGGATTTTCTTAAAGCGGTTGCTGAACCGATTATCTCACCAACTGGCCCTCGTGGAGCCCTTTAATTGGGCCGAACTTTGTGTTTGCTTTAAATTTTTGTTACTTCATTTGCGATCTGATAGAGAAAACAAGGGACGGTCCGTCCCGTGAACGCTGGAGATGCTCTCATTTATTGCCCTCTCTCTCTCTCTCTCCTGCGATCTCCCGAAACAGAGACTCGAACAGACATCCGGAACAGACCCGTCGACATATCGACGTCACACATGGATGGCTGCCATTAGCTCCGGCTCTGCTGCCGCCCAACGAAAACGCTAACGAAAATTGTTCCGGGTCGCTCTGGCCCAACAGGCGATCGAGTGAAGCGAACCACACGCAGCAATGGCCAATTCCGACTCTCTCACTCTCCCTCTCGCACATAGAAAGGTTCAGATGTCGAGGAAGCATTGGCGCTTTCGGGAGCACAAGACGGAGGAACCCCCGAGGAGGACGGCCGGCAACCGGAGATAGAGAAGCGGGGAGGGAAAAAGAGAGAGAGAGAGACGGGGAGAGTGGATGAAGGCCAGGGTGGGAGGAAGTGAAGGCGAAGGCTGCGAATAAATAAATTTCAAAACGAAAAGTTTAAAACGCAATAAAAACAGTTGAAATGAAAACTGATTTCGAGCAGCAGTCGAAGGAAGCGGAAGCGAGCCACTTGCAAGTTGTGTGTGTGTGTGTGTGTCTGTGTGAGTGTGTGCGTGCCTGCCTCAGCGCATGTGAAGCGGAAATGCACTCGGAACCGGAAGTACATCGAGAGAAAGGCGACGCAGAGCGCGGCCAACGTTGCGCCAGACGGAGCCCGCGTCTCTTCCTCCATTTCTCCTCTATTTCTCTGTTCCTCATTCGATTTTCGATTCGTTCCTCGCGAGAGTTTCTTTTCTTCTGAACAATTTCCCTGATTTGCCATTGGGTTTTCCGCTAATGTCGTCAAGGCTTCCTGATTTCGAAGATAGACGATTTTTCAGAAGCACTTTAATGACGGTTACTTTGGTCAAATCAAAGGTAATTTGATTATCTATAAAAATATATCCAATAAAAAATTACTTAAGACACTGAGTAGATTCCACAATAAAATATAAAATAATGCCATTTCCAAATATTGCATTCAAATTTTATATTATAATACCATCGTATATAAACATTTTCATTTATTTATTAATCTATATTTATTTATGTACCAAAAACTTGAACCGAAAAACAAAAAATTTAGTTGGAGTATTTTTTCTCCAAGTGCCTCGTGCCTGCTCCTAACGAAATGATCTACGGGAAATTAATGTACGAGTGTGTGGGCGGCCCTCGCCCCAAGCAACGAGGGCAATAAGAAAGGAAACTAACTCGAATGCACCAGAGCCGGCCACTGCCTATTGCGAACAAGCTGAAGTTTCACCAACGCCGTTGCCACTTTCACACACAGCACGCAGACACATGTGTGTGCACCCACACACACGATTTTGTGTCCTTTTGAGAGCTGGCGCCGGTTGATTGTGCGTGCGAAGCGGCTCCGCAGCAAATGCGCTCCAGATGAGCA
The DNA here is from genome assembly GCA_947389925.1 of Coelopa pilipes. NCBI lineage: Eukaryota > Metazoa > Arthropoda > Insecta > Diptera > Coelopidae > Coelopa > Coelopa pilipes. The sequence goes on along the minus strand of OX376698.1, from coordinate 30,993,633 downwards.
GCAACTGCTACTGCCGTCGACCCTTTGAGCCGGCTCTTCCGCTCCCTCTCCCACGCCTTCGCTCTATTTCCGCCCTTCTCCCCTCCTCTCCTTTGACCTCTTCCCGGGTCTGCCCGAAGGACGTTTCAGTGGAAGCGAGGAGTCCAGAGCGGCCCGGCCACGGCTCGCCGGACAAGGCGAAGGTCGGCGGTGGGAGCAACGACAGGGACAACAACAACGTCTTTCAGAGAGCACTATCAACAACAGCAGGCGATCAGCTCAGCAACAACTTCTTGCAATTCAATTGCCGAAGTTGAAGGACGGACGGAGTCGGGAAAATGGACAAATTTTTTATGCGCCCAAATTCACCAATCGGTCAATTGGTGCCTTTCATTACATTAATTATTAAAACTGAAGGTCTGAAATAAAGAAAACGCAATGGTTAATCGCATAATTTATGAAATACAATTTAAAAACGCGAGGTATAAAAACCCGAAAATCCCAAAAATCTCTGAAAAATATTCCTTTTAAACAGAGTCGACATCGCTTGATTCGATTATCATCACATGTCGACCGCACACACGCGCACTCGCGGGGAGTCGAGGGGGACGGGGCGACACAAAGGCGAAGAGAGGGAGACAGAAGATGGCGCAGAAGACAGATAGTCATTTGCATTGAGGATTAATGGCTGGCGTACGCGGCCGTAAATTTAATTAACTTCTCATGGGCATGAAATTGCATCTGAAAACAGCGAAAGCAACAACAGCAACAACAACAATTCAATGTACACATACAAGTGCGATGAGTCGGAGGCACAGACCCATGGACATGGGCATGAGCATGTGTGTGTGTGTGTGTGTGTGTGTGTCGCATACGTCGCAGCACGGAGCGGAAGTCATGTTAAAAATTGAGTTATTCAATGACGAGATCCTCCATGACGATACCCAGCCGGCGATGAATAGCTCAAGGACCCTGCTCTCGCCCTCCCCCCGCCTCTGCCCAGCCCCTCGGCTGTCCGCTGATTCTTCGCACTCGCCACTCACCGCTCACCGCCCGGCGGGAGCGACTGAAAGCCCTGAATTCGCAGGAGGCCGAAGGACGCATGGGCCGCATTTAATTCAATTGAAGGCTTAATCGAGATTTATTTTACTCGCGAAGACTGGAGCCGCAATCGGGAGGCGGCAGACGTGTGCGTTTACATGTGTGAGTGCATTCACTCCCAATCAGAGGGCTTCTTGTTGAAAATGAAGCCCAAATGCGATTTGCTCTAGACAACGCTTCGCATGTGCGCAGCTGCAGGGCGTGTCCGAAGACCTCCTGATCGCCTCCTGCCCTGTCGAGTCCCTTCCGGCCGCTCTCGCCACCCACGGGAGGCAGCGACGTCGGGAACTTTCCCGAGATGTAATTACAGGACCTCCGTCGCCGTCTCGCTCCCGTGGGATTTAAAGCATTGACCCCAACTCGGGGGCCCCCACGTCCGTGAGGATCGTTAAAAATTCACTTGCGATGCCTTGTTGAAATCCGCAAAATTGCAATCGCAATCTGCCTCCGTCCATCGGGGTCGCTTGGACGACCAGAACCAAACCCGCTCTCGATCGCCGATGGCCGGCAAACGGAGCCTCCGGGGGCCTCGCGGCAGCCCGGCTGCTGGCACGACGTGTGCCCGGGTCGCCCGAGTCCCCGAAGGTATTTTTGCGGTCGTTTCTGGTTCTTTTGCTTCTTCCGAAGAGCCACCAACAACTGAAATGAAATCAGCAACAGAAGCAACAACGAATACGACGACGACATCCGGCATCTGGCCACGGGACATGCCTTCGAGTCCTCGTCCGCGTCCGCGTCCGCGCCGAAATCCTGTGGCAGTTCGAAACTTTTCTAAACACGTCCCGCTTCATTTCCCCGAGCGCAGGACGAACCCGGAGGCCAGGAGGCGGGCAGGCGAGGGAACAGAGACGGGAAATTGTAAAAAGTAAAACGAGAGCAAGGCCCGAGAGGAGGGGGTTTTTCGAAAAAAGGAGCATCGGAGTAATGTTTACTTTGTTCAAGGACGACGGAACTCCATTTTGCCTGAGCTAAGGAATCCTTTTACTGCCGTCGAATGGGGGCGAAGTGGCTCTCGAGGGAGTGACCGAGGAAGGGAGGGAGAGAGAGGGAAAGGAAATCCTAATTTCGTCCATTGATCCTTGATTGAAAGACGAGTGGGGAGAGGGGGAGGCGACTGCGCGCAGAATTCGCAGAAGAAGCAAATAACGAAATTACGCTACCTCTCAGAGGTCTCCACTGCCATTAGAGAGGGGCGGTAATAACGGGAACGATAACTGCCTTCCGGAGACCTCTCTCACCCTGCCTCCCACGCCCCTCCTCCGCGTGCTCCTGCCCCGTCCACTCCGCCCTCCTCTGGCCCCGTAATTAACTTCACATGGAACTGTGAAAGAAACCCCTCAGACTTGGATGCCAGCAGAAAGGCGGGGATCCCACGTCCTCGCGGGACGAGAGGGCGGTAAAGGGGCGACAAAACAGCGAATGTGTGAGGGAGAGAGAGAGAGAGGACAACTGGGAAAGGGCAGCGCGGCGTGTGAGTGACATTTATTTACAATTAAAAACAAATGCAAAGAAAGGACACTCAAAGGCGTTGCAAAAGTCAAACGTTGCCACTGGGTGCAGTTGCTCCACAACAACAACATCTACTACTACTACTGCGAGAACAACAACAAGAGCCGTACTAATGGCACAATATTATCTGCAAGAACAACAAGGACAAAAACGATAACGGCGAAGCAACGACGACAGGCGCGAGGACGAGGAGGACGACGGGACGACTGCGGAGACAACTCGTTGACTCTTGGCTCCTCGGGGACAAAGAAGTCGCAGCAGTAAAGTAGAAGAAGAGCCAGAAGAATGGGCATAAGTAATGGTAGAAGAATAAGCACAAGGAACTGGCTGAAGCAGGCTGGGCGAGGGGCGGGGCGACGGCGGGACGAGGCAAAGCAGCTTTGACTTGAAATTTTAATTATAACTTTTGCTGACATCATTAAAAGCGACATGTTGACGAGCAGAGGAGGCCGCCAAGGAAGAAGGGCCGAGCAGGGGGAGGGGCGGGAAACAACAGCAAAAGAGCAGCCGTGAAGGAACAGACAGGCGGAGCAAGTGAGGGCAGAGAGAGGGGCGAGAGGAGGCAGTGTTAAAAAGTTAAAAATTAATTTCATGCAAAAATTCCCTCAAGAGCCCCATGTTAATGTTCGTCCTCTTCTTGTTGTCGATGGACCGCTTGTTGTTGGTGGCGGTGCAGTTGTTGTTGTTCTTGTTGTCCTTGTAATTGTTGGTGCATTTGCATCTCGGCCACCCGCACGGCCGAGCGACGGACCGAGTCGGGATGAGGCGAGGATTAGCCAGGCGAGGCACAAGTAATGCAATGAATCCACGCCGGGCAGCGAGAGCGAGGCCGACAACGAAGACGGGGAATTAAGCAAGACAATGTCGTGGCGATGGAAGAATTCTGTCTCTGCGCCTGGCCTGGCTCCGGCCTGTTCGTCCTTCCCCTCGACCGTCCGTCTGTCCGTCCGTTCCCTGGAATTGCGCCCAAATGGACAATAAAACCGAAGTATCTCCGGTGGCGGGAAGCGAGGGAAAAGTTGGAGAAAAGGCTGAAGGCAGAGGTCGGAGGACGAAGACGGCAGGATGTCGAGGCATCTCAGCGAGGCGTGCGGCGGACAACTTCCGGTTGAGCGCTCGAGGAAACGGGCCTCGGTTTCCGGTCGCGCGTTTATGATTTGTTTGCATGGCCTCTTCTTCCTCTCCTTTCTCTGGCCTCATTGCGCTCCGTCCTTCCTCTGCCTCTTCCTCGTCCTGCTGCCCTCCCTCTACCCCCGCCATCTGCGTCCTGCGGCCTCCTTCTGGTCGTCCTCCTTTCACGCGGTTTACATGTGTCTCAGAGCTCCGCCTGGTCCATTCTCGGCCTGGCGTCTTCACCGCGCTCCCCAACCTTGCCGTGCTCCGTCCTTCGCTCTGTCCTTCCGTCGGTCCTTTCTTTCCGCAGTGCACTTGCCTGCACTGACCGCCTTCCCTCCCGCCTGAATCCGCGCCTCTCCCGCCGGTGTCTCGCGCGGCCACCGAGCTCGCTTTATTATGCACAGTCAGCAGTAAATTTTATTGTCAGTTCATGTCCTGCTAAATTATGTAGCAGCGAACGCTCCTCCCTCTGCCTCTCCTGCTCCCTTCCCATCTCCATCTGCGGACTTGTCTTCGGTGAGTTCTGAGTTTTGTCTTTTACGACACCGAAAGGATTTGCAGGATTCTCCTTAACGCTGTCAGAGAGCGTCGGACGCTGGGCGCTGCTTCAACAGCCTGTGAAATAATTAACAGCTCGCTTTCTCCTCCTCCTTCCTCTGCTCTGGGCTGCCCTCTCTCGCGGGACAATTGTCACCGTCTTGAATGGAGGTCCTTCGCTGCGCCAGGCGACAGCGACGAGTCAAAGTTCTCTGAGTATTTTTCTTCGCCCTCGGAGTTCGTGCGACAACAAGGCGTAGAAGAAGAGGCACGACAACAGTTGGAGCATCGAAAGGACGCAGCGAATGACCCCAATTTTCTGCATTTCAAATTAGCGCCAGTCCAGTACAGGAGGGTGGTGAAATCTGAAATTTTATAAATTGATAGTCCAAGGAATTCCATAAGGAAATGCCACATTTTTTTCAACGCCAGAAAAATTAATGGGAACGCAACACTTTGCGGTTCGAAAAGATTGACAGTATATGTATGAAATATTGAGTCGTTTGGATCTGAAATTCCACGATTACGTGGGAACTCGTTCCCAACTCGAGTGAACTCGATCCTATTGAGTTGTCTTCGTCGTCCTGTGAGTCGGAAATAGATTTTCATCCTCTTCCCCAACTGCTCCGCCGATTCGGGCCACGAGGACATCAAGGGAACATCAAGAACACCGAGATAGTGAATAACAGAAAAATAGATCACGGGAAAGAGCGACAGAGAGCGTGAGAGACGAAGTTGAGGTTAGAAAGAGCGAGAGCGAGTTGACGTCCACAGTCGGACAGAAGCGAGAGCTGCTGAGCTCGCAGTGAAAGGATCCGAAGTTCCGTCTCTTCTGTTCTCTTCGCTTTCGGACTGCGATGCAAATTTAATTTCACTCTTTGCCCTCCGCTCTCAAGATTTTATTCAATTATTAAGTAGCAGTTGCAACAACAACAACAACGGGAAGTCAAAAGCACTTGCGTCACCCAATTGCAGCGGCAGCGGCAGCATGCAGCAGCAGCAGGAGTGACAAGAACAAAATCGAAGCCGTTGCCCTGTGCGGAGGACGACGTGGACGCCGTGGTTAATTTATTGCATTTTCAGAGAAAAGTTGCTGCTGAAGTTGATCTCATTTTCGTCGTTGCAGTGGCAGCCAACCTCGCTGCAGTTGTTCGACGAGAAATTTGACTGACTGCTGGCCGTCCGAAGGGGCCGAGGTGGTCGCTAGGGACATGAGACGCAGCTTCAGTCAAGCAAAGGGCCCAAAGAGTCAACGGAACTAATGCAAAGGACAAGCACAAAGAATAGTCGAAGATGCCAACATCAATCGTAGATAGCGAGAAATTTGCAATTGAAAGAGAAATGAAACTCAAAATTTATAACAAAAAAGCACAGAATTAATTAATTCAATAGAGCAAAGATAAATATATTTATGAGGAATTTAAGAAAAATCAGATGAATATGATTATTAACTTCACTTCTTTAAGTTGTTTTATAAAGAGTCTGATTCCGACATGAGCCAATCGTAGGAAGGAATGAAACAAGGCAAAGTTGACAACAATAAAATACCAACTGAAGGAAACCACTAGGACCAGAAAACGCTAAGAAGAACGGGAAGAATGGCGAAGCAAGAACTCGAGGCACCATCCCAGGCAGGAGGAAGCATTCAGAGTTGTTGCCGGCGGTTAAAGCGGGCGATACGTTCCGCGTGAACCGGTCTCACCTCCTGCCCATCAACCACCAGGCACGGGACGAGACGCAGAGGCCGCGGGCAACGGCTCGATCTCCGCTGCTGGTCACGATTTCCGGAAAATTTCATATTAGGCTCTCGTTTATGTGAAAATTATGTGCGGACCACGGCGAGAGGGCGAATCGCCCAGGGAGGCGACACCGAGGGGTTGGGGCGGGCGGTCGTTGGTCCTGCGAACGTTGCAATTTTGCGCCGCTTCCGCCGATTTCCGGCCCGGCCCGGCGCGCTCGTCCCTCGGCGGTGCACGAGTGACAAACTGTCGGCGGAGGCAGCCCAGCTACAGCTACAAAAAGAACAAGAGCCAGAACAAGACCGACGACTGCAGTGTAAGAAAACGAAACGTGGAGCAGCGCACGCGGGAGGGGGCGGCGGCGGGGCCGTTTGCGGAAATCCAAGCACGTAATTTTTAAATGGCTTTTACTGCCTGCCGAACGAGTCCTGTCGGTTCTCGCAATCCCGGCCCGTCTCCGCGCAGGGCATGAGGAGCAGCTGCCACACGTCACAGCGACACACACACCCGGTCGCACCCTCACACACCCACACACGTGGCCGCACTCGCCCGGAGACACACATGGGAGCGCAAACATTTACTGTAAAAATGCACTGGCGGACGTTTAACCGATCGCAGCCGGATGCGGCCCGACCGCAGGCGATGCGGCGTGGACGCGCCCCGCCCCGCCCCGGCCCTCCACAGCTGTCGTTCCCACGAACTGCGTTATTATCCGGGCATCCGTCGTCCTCTCGCTCGGTGCCGTGTCGTTTCTTCACGTTTCTGGCGTGGTTTTTGTCTCATTCGACCATGACTAGTGCCGACAGCCGCTGCTCTTTGACTCTGATTGCATGAATCATTTTCTGGCACCGCTCGACGCGCCGTCGAAGGTGGTCCGGCGTCGGAAGTGCATTGGCAGCCAGATGGCGCCCACAGGGAGTGGGCGGTCTGTGGTCAGTGGACGGTGGACGGTGCGGGACCCCCGGCGTATGAGCGATTTTTAATAAGAAATTAAAATCAATCCTCCGTCTGGGTGCCAAGCCTTCAAAGCAGGGCCTGCAGTTGGGGCCCGGTGTCGGCTGGGGCGATGCGACGACGGGGGAGGAGGGGGCTGCGTTTGTCTCGCCAGACCGACTGCTTTGAATTTTTCATGCCGATGTCGTTTTCATGGCTCGCGGCTCGTTCCGCTCGTTCAGCGAGGCTCTGACGAGACGCATCTCAAGGCAAGGCAGTGCCTCGGGGCAAGGCGGACAGAGACCAAATGCGAACTACGTGACTACGACAGAGGGACGGAGTCCTGCGGCTGGGCGTCCAAAATAATGCAGCCAATGGCGCAGACGAGTGCAAGGTTCTGGATGCGGAGCTGATGAAATGGCCGAGTGCAGGAGTTGTGTGGATGATTTACGAGACACGGAGTTAAGAAAAACCAAGTCAAAGGAACTCAAGGGCATCGAGGGTGAGTTAGTGGAGAAAGACTTCAAATAGCTCTAAAGCTAATGATGATTTTGAATATTATTTTTCACAATTTAATTCTCTTGAGCAAGAAACCATTCGTCCAACCCTAAAACCCTAAAAGGCAAATTTTATAGACATGAGTCCTTCCCCTTCATTCCATCGCTTTCCTTCGCTTTCCTGCCTTCGCAAGGAAGTCAACTGAAGTTCGGGTCTACCGTAAACCCATTAAGGAGACGAGTTCAAAGCAGTGACGAGTTGAGAGCCCAGCGAACAAAGGTCAGAAGGGAATACGGGAAGACAGGCTGATGAGGAGAGAGCGGCAGAGAGAGAGAGAGAGAGAGAAGCAATATTAACTGCTGCTTAAAAGTTGTTCGACACGACTAATTGGCCATCAAATTATAATGAGATTCCGAAGAGGGGAAAAACAGGAAATTTGAAAAAATTCCTACTCCTGGGAAAGATGACAAAAAGCCTGAAACCTCGCTCAGTTGCAACTTCAGTGCGACAGCGGAAACTTCGGCCCAACCTCGAGCGCCCCCTCGTGATCCCCCCGTTCCTCCAGGTCCCCTCATCCTCCAGGTCCTTTACCCGCGTTCCGTTGTTGTGGAGTGCGGCAGGCTCGACGCAGGGCGCAGAGGACGATGGACGACGAGGGAACTGAAATCATTAACAACTGGAAGAAAGTTTAAGGGAAATAGAGTTACAGCAAAAGAATTGCGGGGGGAGAAGGTGAAGGCAGACAGGGAGAGAGCGAGGGAGAGACGGCCCCCGGAGCCGTGAGGGGACGGGGCGAAAGTTATGAATCTCGTAAAAGTTGCCCGTCGCGGAAATGAACCTAGTTTTTTGCTCATTTCCAATGAGCGAGCGAGCGGCAGTGAAAGAGAGAGGGAGATGGGCGTGGGCAGAAGCGGAAGTCGGCGGTCGCCGGGCAACTGATTGGCGCCAATTAACCAGAGGCAGTTCTCGCCACTGCCTCGGGACGCAGCGAGAGCGGACGAGCGTTTAAAGACCTTCCAGATTTAAACGGAAATCGCGGCGGAGGCGGCGGGAGTGGGGCGGCCAGTGGAATCTGCGGACGCCTAAAAATATGCAATGCTCGCGGAATGTTATCTGCGGACAGTCACGTTATTCAAATGATTCCCCACCACCTGGCGCCCACACCTGCGCCCGCCGTCACGTGCCCGCGATGGAGGGCGAAAAGAACAATTTCCCGAATATGAAATGGATTCGGGAGTCGGCGGGCCGGAGGGACGGGCGCAGGGCCAGCGCTGCCGCTTGCAACAGCCATGGGGCCACGAACGCCGCCCCCGCCCGGCTCGCGGTGCAGCTCGGTGAATATTTTTCACGTCAGCTGCAATCGCACGCTCGGAATTTTTGATGCGCAAATTTTTGCAGCCGCTCGCGTACTTTTAACTACTCTTATTTTGTCCTGTTCGCTTCGGTTTTGTGCCCTCTTGTAACTCCAGTTCCCCCTCTCTGTTGCCTTCCCTCGACCAGGTGAAATGGCTGCCCAACCCGCCTTCCGCGTGCCTGCCCTCGCCCCACTCCCATTAACCATCACTCATTGGGCGCTGCATGTGTGCGGCGTTAGAGAACGAGGCAAATGTGTAGCTGCAGGTCGTTGTTTTTGTAGGTGTAGGGTGTCTGTTTGAGTGCATTTTTGAATGTGTACTCTTGGGTTTTGGTCGTGTTGGTGTGCGTTCGAGTGTGAGATGGAATCTCGCCGCGAGTGCAATGAAACGTTTTGTTGCATCTCAAAATATTTACGCGAATCGCACGAGCCCCGCCGGCACGTGGGGGGCAGGGCGAGGGAGGGAGATGGAAAAGTGCGGAGGAGTGGGTGAGTGGACTTCATAGAGACGAATACGATGCTGGACGGTGGACGATGGGCGCAGGAGCGGGAAGGAACGGACAGAAATTAATAGCGGATGGAGCGAGGATGGACCGGGGTGAGAGGGACGGGAGAGGGGTGGAGCGCTCAGGCACGTGGATGCGAATGTGGATTCGGATGTGCCTCTGGATGTGGTGGCTCTGGCAGGTTCGCTGATATTTCGCTATCTCTGCTTCGGCGGCGGATGCAAATCGTCATTTCAAACGAGAACCCACAGCCGAGAGCGGGAGAGCGTGAGAAAATCGAAAATTCGCATGCGAAAGATACGAATGATTCTGACTAAGGGACTTCCTATTGCCAAGAAACCCAAACGCCTGAAGGGTGGAGGAGGTGGAAGGAATTCCGACTGATGCAGGAGGACCTTCCAAGGGGCAGGGATCGAAACGTCAGAAGCCGACCAACAGAGATGGTGACCGACATTCCAATAACTCGGCCACGTTCCCAGCGAACTCAATTAATGTAACGCATACGGCCCAAGCCACGAATCGATGCCCTCCGTCTCACATCGCGAGTCGTCTTCCTCTCATATTTACCTATTTCGTACTTCTACTGACATAAACTCTTCTCCTCTGTTTCTCTCCCTGTCACTCCCGCCCTTTCACTCTCCTGCCCTGGTCTCTACCTGGCGAAATGCATGCAAATGAATTCAGGAGCAGGCAAAATGGCTTCTACGCCATTTCGTTCCCGCCCACCTTTCGATGCGATTTTTTCGCTTCTGTCTCGCTTGGTTTCTCTTCCTTGCAGTTCCCACGCCGGCCTCTGTCGTGTTTTGTGAATTTTTTCAGCTTGTTCCGACATCATTTGACTTTGTTGCGGTGTTGTGTCGATTTTTTCTGGCATCGATGGCAACAACAGCTCATGAGCGGAGCTGAGCCGAGAGGAGCCCACGTGGAGCGGCGGGATGCGCGGGGCGACGACCTGTGAACTGTCCTTGCACGAGAATCGGCGGAGATTCAGGGCGAGAGGGGACAGCGAGCAAGGGCAAAGGCGGCAGAGAGGGAACGACTGGTCTCGGGTTCACCAGGCGGATCTGGCGCTGGCGCCGGACTTTGTGTGATCAATGTCTTCGCCCGAGTCCGATTCTCGTGTAGAGGCCGGGTGGCCGAGGGCGGCGAAAGCGAGAGGATCCGAGTTGGCAGCACTGACCCGGTTCGACGGCTGTGCGCGGCCGAGGTGGGTGGGGCGAGGAAGAGAGAGTGACAGACAGACAGCAGCAAAGGTTGTCGATGGAGCGAAGCGGGAATCAGACGCCGATGCAAATGAACTGGAGCGGCGGGTGGACGCAGGAAGGGCGAAAACACCGGAAAGGAACAACCGATTGGAGCAGACGGAGGGGGCGAAGGAGTGGATCAGGAACGGGCGAAGGGGCGAAACTGTTGGGACGCCAGAGTCGGGATCAAATTGTGCGACATAACCGAGCGATCGTCGGTGGGACGGCAAAGGGAAAGTCGAGTGGAGTGCGCGGAGACGGCTGGGCTGGAGCCAGAGAAGATCGAGTTAAGAGAAATCCGGGTCAGAGTTCACAATTCCACCGGATTCATTCAGTCTGCCTCCGACTCGGCCTCCTCCTCCGCTGCCGTGGCTCTTTCTCTGTCACACCTTCGCTTAGCCTCAGCTATCAGCACTCGTCCTCACTCACTCTTCTCGCTCTACCTTTGTCGCTCCCCTCCCCTCTCCCCCTCTCTATCTCTGGCGCCGGTGGCCGCATGACGGAAGCCATTTTAGTCCAATTCGATTTCTATCTATAATTGCGACCGGAAATCCAACGATGGCTGCCGGATTCCCAGGCCGTAAAATTGTTGTTGTTCTTGGTGTTATTCTCGTTGCTGTAGTCGTTCCTGTTGTCCTTGTTGTCCTTGCTCTTGTAGTTGTTCTTGTGTTCATAGTGGATTATTTTTTCTCCTTGTTGTTTTTGTTATTACGCTTCGCCATCTCTGTGCTTGCTGTTGTTTTAACGACTGCATTTGTTGTTGCTTCGGTATTTTCGGCAGCACGCACACAGCCACACACACACGCACACGCACGCACTGTGTCGCTCTGCGGAAAGAGTGAGCGAGACCAGAAAGGAAGATAAGCGAGGGACAACGCCAACAACAACAACAACAACAACAACAGAAACAGCAGCAATTGGTGACGAGTCCAGCCAGCAGTTGTTGTTTCTGTGAATTTCTGTTGTTGCTCCCATGTTGCTGTTATCGTAATTGTTGTTGTTGTTATTTTTGTCACTGCCATCGTTTCTGCTGTTGCCGGCGTTTTTGTTGCTGTCGTCGTTTTTGTTGCTGTCGTCGGTCTTGTTGTTGGTTTAGTAATGTTTTGTTTTCCTCCGTTTGTTGTTGTCGATTTGTGTCGCTTGTTGTTTCATCAATGTCTGTACAGTTGTTTTTGATCATTTGATACCATGATAGTTGATTGAGGCACAGGGGAGAAGCCTAGAGAGAGACCGATGGAGGGAGAGAAGGAGCAGGGGAGATGCAGAGAATCAGAGTGAAATTAAGAGAAATACACAGAGTAATGGCAGGAGGAGCACTTGTTGTTGTTGTTGTTGTTTGGACAGCAGAACGATTTGTTGTCGAGCTGGCCAAATTGTTGTTACTGTTGTCGAGGGCTCGACGCCGTCGTTGCTTTCGTTGGTGTTTTTGCTCTTATTGTTGTTGTTGATGTTGTTGCATGAGAACCATTTGTTCACTCGTTGTCGTCCACCAGAGCAGCGCCACCAGCAGTGGCTGATTTCGGCCGTTTCCTATCGGGGTTCCATCGTGGTTGTCATGGCTGCTGTATTGGTGTTGTACTGATGTCGTTGTTGTTATTGTTGTTGTTGTTGTTGTTATTCCTGTCGTCCTCCATTCATTGCCGACGCCGCCGATTAGCGAGGAGGGTCGATTAAAAGCCTCCAAATCGAGGGGATCAAGCGAAACGGCGGGGGAGAGGAGGAGACAGAGGGGGAGGAGGAGGGAAACCCGCCCTGACCTGATTTCCGGGCACGAAAAACTCTCCCCAACCAGACTCCCAGACTCCGGCCCTCTCCCACTATGCCGCTCTCGTCCAGTTCAATTAATTTCCATTCCTCTCTGGTCCTTGCCTTTCTCCTCATGCTTCACATTGCTTTCCATTGCTTTCTGCATTTCTGTCTTCCCTTGCTCCACCCCTCCCCATTCTCACCGCTGCCCCCAAGTGCATCGCGGGCAAAGGAATCGGGAGAATCCAACGAGAACTGCAGAAAGAACTCTTCATAAAAGAGACTGCAGGGGAGATGGGGAGACGAGGGACATGGGGGAGGGATAGAGGGGCTCGGAATGAGAGAAACAGAAATTAATCAATGAATTTCTCAATGAGGATGTGGCTGGCAAAGAAAAGCAGTCGCTTGAAGAAATATTTGCGATGGCTAATCAGGAAAATATTTCCAAAGGCAGCGCTGGGAGAGCGAACCGAAGGAAGACACAAAAAGAAAAAACGAGAAGAGAAAGACAGAGTCGGATCGAAGGGAGGAGGGGAAACCGAAAACAATCACTAGAGAGAAGGGAAAGTATGCAAAAAGGAGAGAAATCCATTCGAATAGGGAAAATAAAACTAACTGAAGAGAGAAAAAGTAGAACAAGAACGCGTTCAAAAAACTCAGTTCAAAAGAGAGAAAAGTATGCAGAAGAAAGGAAGAAGTATGGAAATGAAGAAGAATCCAATAAGAGACGAAAACAAACTCCAACAATCAGGGAGACCGAGAGCAGAAGCAGCACACGGGATGCGGAAGCGAGTGCAGGATGGAGGATAATGAGCTGGAAGACAAACAGCGAAGGGAGGAGGGCGGAGGGGGAGGGAGAGAGGCGGAGGAACTCATGATGGTGCAGATATTTAGACAGTAATGAGGAGCAGCAACGAGACGATGATATTGGGTAATGTACCAGACAGAAGGAGAGGGGAGAGAGAGAGAGAGACAGCGGCAGATTTCAATGGTCAGCAGTTGGGCAGGACTCATGGAGACCATTGAGAAATCCTTGAAGGTTGGAGGGAGGAAACCGATGGAGGATTCCAATTTGAATGAAAGAACTTCGGGAGAATGTTCAGAGAATTTAAGCGAATTTCCTCCATATTCATCTTAATTACCGAAAGGAAATCGCAGAAGAATTAAATGCGCAAATGATAAGTTTCGGATGATGTATTCAGTAGAGAGAGAAATATCTTGCAACGGAGACATTTTGAAAGAGGAAAATATAAACAATATTTGGTCAAGTTTCTTCACGAATTTGTCATTAACCATGATAGCAAAAACCATACAAGCAAAATGTTCAAAACGAAATGTTACTAAATGGATGTGTCAAAGTCAAAAAGGGTGAAAAAGGTTTTAAATAACTCTTCAGAAACATATAAAAAATCCATGAATTAGGTGCACACTTTCACAGCATCCCACGAATCCTGCCGCGACTCGACTGCCACACGTGATCCCACCAAGGCAGCCAGGAAATGGGAGAAATAGCAATTAATGCGATTTTAAGGAACACTTGAGGCGACGTAACGACGCCGTCCAGACGCCGACGGAGGCCATAAAATTGGAGATTACGGCAGGGAAGCCTATGGAATTGCAGCAACAACAACAATACCGACGACGATAATAACAACGACAACAACAACGACAACGACAATGATAACCTCGGCCACAACCAGCACAAGGACAAGGACAGGGCGAACGATGACGGCAACAACGGCAGGCTAAGCATTTAATTCGTAAATAGGATCGCGGTCGCAATCGACACGCCCGGGGGAAGAGCGAGGGCGCGGGAAGAGCCGGGAAGGAGGGGCTTCGAAGGACGGGCCAAAGGTAAGAGCGGGAGGGCCAGACCGAGCGGGATCCCGAACGACGGCAGTCGCTCGCTGACCGCAGTTTAGGCGAGCCTCGCACGAAAGCAGATGACTTAAAAGCTTATAATCTACCACAAGGCACAGCCACACACACATCCACACCCACACCCACACACGCTCACGGAAAGAGGGGCGGAGGAAGCGAGAGGCAGATGGGGAGAGAGAGCTTTGGATGTAGACAGTTTGCGACAAGCCGTGCTTTGGCTGCTGGTGACAGGCGTCGGAGGCCACCGAAACTGTCGCTGGCCGGATACGACAACAACGACCACCACGACGACAACAACAACGACCAACACAACGACAACCCCATCCACAGCAACAACAACTGGAGCACAAACGACGACGGCGCCACCGACAACGACGTCGACAAAATGACGTGACTTTACATAGGTAGATTGTTCTTGTTTTCTATCGTTGTCGTCGGTATTGCTACGGTTGTTGCTGTTGTTGTTGTTGTTGTTGTTGTTATCGCCGCTGTTCTATTGCTGTTGTTGTTGTCGTCGTCGCTGATGAAGTTCACGTTGTGTCGCTCGCCGTGCACGCCGCCGGTGTCGCCGTAGTCGTGCACTTTGGCCACATTAAACCGCATTTCCGGCTGTTAAACCTTCACTTCCGGTTGCTCAACACTATCAGTGTTGATGTTGCAGCCGTCCTGTCGCTGTCGTTGGCCTCGCTCCCGTTGCCGTTGCCGTTGCTGTTGTCGTTGTTGGCCCGTATTGTTGTTGCAGTATTTGGAATTCCTGTTGTTGCTTTCGCTATCGTTCCAGTTCTCATCGTTGTCGTATTTATGGTTATAGCCCTCGTTGTTGTTGCAGTTATTGTTTTGCAGTCATTATTGTTGCTATTATTTTGGTGGTTGTTTTAGACATGTTTGTTGTTGTCGTCGTCGTTGTTGTTGTTCCGGCGTTCGCCTCACCGTTAAGTGACTGCGAAGCTTCGCGGTTTCAGCCACCGCGAGCGCCGACCGAGTGCACGGAGGCAGGAAGTGTGAGTGACGCTGTGAATGCCTGCGTGTGTGTGTGTGTCTGCGTGCGTTAGTGCTCGGCGATGTGCGAATGTGCTGTGTTCATTTCCACCAGCCGCCGACTATCTGGGGTGAAAACGTGCGAGTGAGTGTTTCGCAATTTCCGTACATTTAACTAAGGATTCCCTCGAGTTCCGGTCTCGAAGTCCTTCCTTGGGAAATTCCATAATTTTCCTCGTTCTTCAGACGAAAACTTTTCGACCCCCGTGGAGAGGAAGGGAGTGGGGGAGCAATTAATTTGAAAATATCTTCCACATTTTCTAGTTATTTTAATTATAACATCAAAAAGTAATTGCTGCACAAGACAAATGATAAATAAATATTAAAAAAGGAGAAATAATAATTTCATGCTGATTGTCTTCAATTTCTATTTAGTTGAATTTATTTAAATTAAATACTTTTTCAATATACAAAAATGTTCTATCTAAAATAGAAATAAACACTGATGGTAAGAAAGAAATGGGAAGATAAATCGGCAAAAGAGGATGCATATCTGGTATTGTTTAATTTTTATAAGTTTAGTGTTAAATTTCTATGTGAAATATACCTTAGAATTAAAAAATATCTTCCATGTTCTATACTTTTCTATTGGACACAAAAGTTCGCTTTGAAAACAATGCACAAGATTGTGTCCAATCAACACATCGCCATTCCCTCCCGTCCTTGTGTTTTCTTCTCCCTCGAACAATGTCCTCCTCCGTGTTTCCTCGCGACATGTAGAACGAGGCCAGGGGTGACCGCGGGCGAAGAAAGATCCTTGCCCGGTCCGAGAGCAGGAGGGGAAGTGGGCGGAAAGAAATGGACAATTTCAACAATTGAAAAACTTTGGCTCGCACAGCCCAGCCGAGGCGAAAGTGAAGACCGGCGGAAGCGGGAGAGAGAGGGGGCGTGGGAGGGAGACGGCAAGTGGAGTCGTGATTGAAGTTCGAAGGCACAAGCGGAACTGCAGGTTTGTTTACAACAAAGTTTCGCGTTCCCGTGCTTTATTGTTGGTTTCTCGTCGAGCTCAGGGTCTGGAAATTTCCATCAAATAGAAAATTGAACTCCAACACACACACATGGACATCCGCCAACCCACACACGAACACACACACACACTCGGCCAGTGATGTAGAGAGTGCGAGAAGAAAGAAATGCGCGCCAACGTCTTGGCAGGACTGCGGGATGTCACGAGTTTCCGTCGATTCGCCGCCCGTCGATTGGTCGGTCGGTCGTTCTGTTGTCCTGCCCCCCTCCCCTCTCTCGCGCTCCTTCTCCAAGTCTTCCTTCTTCTGCTTCTCATCGCCCCTCGCCTGCGCCTCATCGTCCTTCGCAGCCTCTTCTCAAGTTCTCATTTCGAGCGCAAACAACGAGCCACGTCTGCAGGACATTCGTTGTTTGTTGGCAAGGAT
Source organism: Coelopa pilipes (assembly GCA_947389925.1). Taxonomy (NCBI): domain Eukaryota; kingdom Metazoa; phylum Arthropoda; class Insecta; order Diptera; family Coelopidae; genus Coelopa; species Coelopa pilipes. Next base: position 30,977,061 of record OX376698.1, on the reverse strand, counting down.
GTTGTGTGTCCAGAGGAATCACACACACACTCGCACACTCGCACACACTCACAACGGGCGCACTTGCCGCACTCACACGTGCACAGAGTCACATCCATACAAATACACAACAAACACTTCCGCACAGATCGCAAACTGCACTTGAGTGGAAGCGACGGAGACAGGAAGAGCGCAGGCAGGAGGCGCGAGAGGGCGTGAGAGAGGGAAGAGGGGAGAGGGAGAGAGAGAGATTGTGGCCGAGCGGGAAAATTGAAAAGAAAAAGCGAGCGAAGTCGAATTTAAAAATCAACAAATTTAAGTGAAGGGCCCCAGGAAAGGAAGCGTCGGAAGAGGGAGCGCGGCGGCGGCGATGGAAGAATGGAGGAAGAAATGAAGGAAGGAAGAAGACGGAGGAGGAAGGCGAAGGAAGACGAAGCCCCCGAAGCCGAGCAGGAGGCGAGTGAAGGAGAATGAAATATAAAGTCAAACTTACAATCAATTGAAAATTGACGTTTGACGACAAAATCAACACAAATAAATATTTACACACGACTACACACACGGCCACACCGTCGATACAGACGGTGGCAGCATACGCTTTGCTCCCTCGACTCCTTTCGCTCCCCGCCGAGGCGGCGGCTGAGGGGTCGGAGAGAGAACGAGCCAAAATCCTGGAATCAAAATAGGAAAAAATACGGAAGCGAAATAGAAATCAAATCGAAAACCATTCACGGCAGTCGAGAGGCGGACGACGAGATTTTTTGGCTCTGAGCCTAAGCAAACAAATGCACGGAAACAATGGCCGAGCAGAGCGAACGCCAGGCGGAGACGAGAGGAAAGAGGGGCTTGGAAGAGAGCGGGTGAGGGGCGGCGAGATCCTCAAAGGCTGATTAGAAAACGACAACGAGAATTAAAGAACCGAATCCGCTCTGAGGCCACTGTGAGGGCCGCGTGTTCGAAGGTCGTTTGGCTCGTTCTCACATCCTCTCTCGCTCGCTCCCTCACCCTCTCCCCCTCCCTCTCCTCCGCAGCTTTCGTCGCTCTCCCCCCCCCCCGCCATCACCGCTGGAGCATCGATTTAATGTCGCAACCGTCGACAGCTCGACTTTGGTCAAGAATTACTTTTAATACCGGTCTGTCCGCCGACGTGTTCCTCGTTGTTGTTCTTGTGCCGAGTGTTGTCTCCGTCAGTGTTGTTGTTTTTTCTCCTCGTTGTTGTTGCAATGTCGGCCATGTCAACCGTAACTCATGCCAGTCGCCATGTTTTTCCCGTCCTTATCCGTCCTTACACCAAGGCCGAGAGCGAGAGGGCGTAATGGAGGGGGGTGAGTGAGTGAGACGGAAAAGGAGAGCGTGGTGGGAGGCGCTGCTGAAGAGGAACGGGGAGAGGGAGGTGCAGAGAGAGAGGAAGATTGAGGAGAAAACGCCGAGCTCTCGCTGCGCAGGAGGCGCCAACAAACATTCATTTTGAATGCCACAAAAATTGACACGTCTTCGAGGAAGGGGAGAACGAGGGGGAGAGAGGGCAGAGAAAGACGACAGAGAGTGGGAAAGGAGCGGAGAAACGACCGACAGAAAGAACGCCTGGATACGGGCTGAGGGTCGGAGTCCTGCGAGCAGAAAAGAAGGACCGGGAACGGGCAAAGAAGGAGTCAAAGGGGGGACAGCGAGCGGAGGAAGGGTGGCGGAGAAAGTGGGAAGAAGAGGAGGAAGAAGAGGGGAAGGGAGCGAGACTGATGTTGGCCGAGAGACGTGAACGCGGTGCCCGATGTGGGATCGAAATCGAAATCGAATCGATTTCGAGCTGAGCCAGCGAAGCGAACTTTCCTCGCACAGCACGGAATTTATTCGCCTGCGGACACACACACACTTGTGTGCGTTTGTGTGTGTGCTCGGAGCTGCCACTGCGTCGCATAAACATGTCCTTAGCCAGGATAAAAAGGAAATTAAGTGTTGACCATTTTTGACAAGTGTTTCGTTCGTTCGTTCGTTCGTTCGCTCGCAACTCCCGACATTTGCTGCGTCCCCTGCCCCTTCTTGTTGTCGATTTCCCCCCTCTGCTGCCCTCTTCTTCCGTCATGCTGTCTCGCTCCCTCCCGCCCGAAAGCCCGACTGCTGCTCGCTGTGTTTGCAGTGGTGGTTGTCGTCCCACATGCTCGTTCTTTGGCGGTTTTTGAAGAACTTCCTTCCTCAGCTTCTCCTCCTTCTCTTCAACTGTCTACCACTCTCATTCTCTGCCTCTTCTCTTTCTCCTCCGTCTTCTCCTTGCCCGTTCTCATTCCCTCCCGCGGCCTGTCAGTAGTTTTCAAGGACCTGGACCCACTCCTTGGCGTTGCCACCAGCTTCGGCGCGGATCGAGTCAAAGTAACAAATTTTTATGTTCATAAATTGTCGTTTTATTTCCGCAGCTAGATTAAATTTCTCGAAAGTGGGATCCGACGAAAAACCCATTTTCTAACCTCTTGCAAATAGTTTTGACATCCGCCCGCCAACTTCGTGCCCTCCGCACACTGGCGGACCTCGCATCGACTCCACAGGGCCGGGTCGGGGCCGGGGCCGGGTCACCTGAGTCGAGGTGACGACGGCAAGCGAGGGAGGGAGGCAGAGAGAGAGAGAGAAAGTTTGAGTCCTTGGCTGATCCCTCGCGCACCGTGTGCTCTGGCTCGTCTCAGGAGCTGCCACGGCTCACACTCGGAGCTTCCGTGGCTCCTGTTTGGAGTTTCCTCGAAGCCTCTTCTTGGCTCAAGGTTGGAGCCTTCCCGAGCTCCGCCTCGAAGCTCCTTCCGGGCTCACCGTAGACGCCCCCGACCCCCGCTTCCCACAGCTGTCCCTCGCATGTCCTGCCTGCATGTCTTCCAATGTTTTTTTGCTTTGCTTTGGTTTGGTTTCGGTTTTCTGCATCCCCTGCCCTCCCTCCGCCTCTTCAGCTCGCCCCCGAGTCCGCCCCGTCGCCGCACGTCGCGTCCTGCGTCGGCGAAATTCCTCAACTCGCAAGGATAAAGTTTTGGCAACGTCATCGCCTTCGTGTTCACCTTCGTCCTGACACGCACGTATGCTTCGCTTAATTTCGCTCCCAGCAGCCATCGCCGGCACTCGCATGTTCCTCGCTCTCTCTCTCTCTCTCTCTCTCTCTCTCTCTCTCTCTCTCTCTCTCTCTCTCCTTCTCTCTGTCCTTCTGTCTCCCCTCGCCCTTCTCTGTGTGACTCTCCCGGTCCCGCTCCCGCTCCGTCTGCTGTGCAGGTGTCTGCGAGCTCGTGTCATTCCCTTGACTTATTCGTACTCTTTTAACCCTTCACTGCAGCTCTTCCTTCGCCCTCATCTCTCCGTCTCTCTCGCGCCCTCTCTCGGTCGCTCTTCCTCCCTTTCTCCCCAGACTCTCTCACCCTGTCTGCGTGTCCTGCCCTGGTCTTCGGAGGCAGCTCCTGCCACTTCCTACCACTGCTCCTAATACTGTTGTCTGTCAGCTGAGCACTGCTTTCCATCCCGCTCCACTCCTCTCCCATCGCCCTTCCCCCTGCTCCCCTTCCTCTCCCTCGCCCCTCACTCCGACGCCCGTGTGCGTGTGTTGGTGTTTCGGCATGTTGAAGACTTCTTTTGGCTTTTGAACTTTTTTACCTCTTTCCGTTTCCGGTTACAATCTTCATTATTTCTCGTTATACTTGCACAGTTGTTGTTGTTATTGCTTGCTAGTGTTTTTGTTTATTTGGTTGTCTTTGTTGTTGTCGTTGCGTGGTATTTTTGTTGTTGTTCCCGTGTCTGATTTGCCGAACTTTTGTTGTTGCTCCGTGGCTGTGCATTAAAAGCGTGGAAAACTAAAAATAATCGCCCGCCGCCTGCCCCCGCTCGTGAGGGTGGCGTCCCGCACTCCACACACGTACACACACACGCACACCTGTCTGCGCGCGTGTGTGTGGCTGAGTATGTGCCGAAACAGACAACTTTTAATTATGGTTTAACATGTCGGGTTGTGTTAGTTGTCGACAACGGAACGTGGAATGTTAAGTTCCAGGCCTCTCCCACGAACCTCGTCCCGCCTGCTCCGGGGATCGCTCTCGAAGGAACCCTTGCCGGCGCGCCGTCGCTGGGGAGCACTGGAGCGGCGCCAATCGTGCCCTTCGACTGGGCCCATCGATGACTCGGCCCAGGCGACGTGGCTTCACTTCAAACTCACTCCGACGCTTCTTCGCGAAGTGGGCCCAGCCTCGCAAGCCAGCTCGTCCGACGTCGTACCGGGATCGCCTGAGGTGCCTGAGGTGCCGTGCGGGGAGGAGAAGCAGCGTGAGGCGAGCTGGGGCACCCCCAAGTGAGGTGACGTGAGGCGAGGCGAGGCAAGGCGAGATGAGGCGAGGAAGAAATTTAACATCTCATATAATTACGATTATTAACCATTCCGGCAGGAACGTGTGTAATTAACAAGCAGCGAGGCAGAGGCGAGCGAGCGGGAGAGAGAGAGAGGGAAAGGCATGGGCAGGCGGGGACGAGGACGAGGACGAACCTCAGGCAGACGGACGAGGCCGACTCAGCCGAAGAGGGACTGGGGAGCAACAGGGCGACGGTCAGACAATCGGAGGGGGATGGACAACGAGGGGGACAGCGCGAGAAGAGCACAGGGCGACAACTGGGAGCAGCGAGAGAGGGAGACAGCTCGTCTGTGGGTGAGTGGGATAGAGCTAGGCAAGAACGAAGCTCAGAGAGTGGACCAAAGTTGGAGACAGCGATTGGGTGTGAGCGCTGTAAAAAGTGCTTTGTTAATTAATGGACGGAGAAAACACGATCCTGTTCGCCACTGACAACGATTTCTTTCCACCTCTCTCTCTCTCTCTCCATCCTCCTCGGTTGTCTTGTTTGTTTTCACAGTCTACTTTTAGGCTAATTAACGCAAATTAATGCCGTCTTTTGTAACATCTAATAATAGCCTCCGCAGAGGACGCCGTCGACAAAGGCGAAGGAAACTGAGCGGAGCTAAAACGACAACAACAGCAACAACAACAACAACCACTGAAACAAATGTGGCAACCATGGCAACAGGAAAGAGAGAGAAAACAGATTAAGCGAACTCAATGAATGAATGTGTGAATTGCAATGGGATCGCAGGTGTCCGGGCTGGAGAGAAAGAGACGAAAAACTCAATTTCAGTTTTTAGAAATATATTTTATTCATGTTCCAAACTCTTTAAATTATTTTTCTTAATTTTCTTTTCTTCACTCCATGCGAACTGATTTGAATACAATGTTGATACTGGTAAATTTCCAATCACTTTGATAAAATATATTGTGATTCGTCCTTCCTTCTCTCTTTCTCCTTCGTGCCTCACCCTCCTCATCGATTTCCTCCATCGCCGGCCATCCCTCTGTCTCTCTCTCTCTCCCCATCCGGCTTCCCGGCCGCGTCGACGGCCCGACTTCCTGCAGCGGAACGTGTTCCAATAAAGACTCAATTGAAATTTCATTACTTATCCTCCGAGCGGACCCATCAAAGGGAACTCGTCGCTCTCTCGCCCTCGCTCTCTCTGGTGCGCTCGTGTGTGTGAGTAGCCCACGCCCACACATGCATTTAAAACTTCTTAATGACTTTGTGTACCAATTCACTCACACACGCACGCACGCACGCCCGGACTCCGGCACACACGGATCCGCCGAGCATATTTACATCAAACGTGCTCACAAACGGAAGCTCCCGGCGCCTTCGCGCTCCTCCCTCACTCTCACCCTCTCTCTCCTCTGCCTCGCTGTCGCTTTCGCTCTCTTCGCCTCGTTCCGTCTTCGCCCCGGCCCCTCTTCCACCCATTCTGGCTCGCCTCGCCCCACCTCCCCAGGCCTTCATCTGCATCCACGTCTCCACCCATTTCGCGACTCTGCCGCTCTCCCAGTTCCTCGCCACTGAGACGAAGCCCCACAACGTAATCTATCATAACGTAACGTAACGCAACGTATCGCAACGTATCGCAGCGAAATGAAATGAATTGAATCGTAGCGAACGGCATTTCGTATGCCGACGACGCGCTGCGTTTACGAGGCGACTGCGTGCGTGCGTCAAGCGCGCGTCGCCGGCAGCCGTGGAGGCGGACGGGCCGATTCGGGACGGGACCGGGACCGGGAGCGGGACCGGTCCGGGTCCATGAATAAATTCACAGCGCACACCTCGGCTGCCCGCCAACAGCGCCCGTCTCGTCCCCGGCCTCCGTCGGCCTCTGAATTTTCTGCGCCTCGTTGGCTGCGTGGCTGCTCGCTGGCAGAGGGAGACAGCGCCAGCGCTGGTGGGCCATGGCGATAAGGACCGAGTGAGACAGGGAGAGGGGGAGAGGGGGAGGGAGAAGGGACATATGTTGCTTTTCATCGGAGTAATTAAAGTAGGTTTCGCTTTGCTTTTCCCCTGCCAGTTGCTGTGTTGTTGATGGCCATGTTCTTGTAATTGTTGTTGTTGTCGTTCTCGAGTCGTTGTTGTTGGAGTTAGGTTTGCTTTTGGTTGTTGTAATTGCCATTCGCTGTTGTTGTACTTGTTGTTGTGCCTCAATTGCAACTCCCACCTTAATTGTTTATCAAATCATGCGGCTCGCACAGGAGTTGGATTACTACTGTGTGAGAGGGAGTGTGCGTGAGAGTGTACGTGTGAGTGAAGTGTGCGAGTGAGTGTGCGTGTGAGGCCATATATCAGTTGCTAAGGTGTTTTGTTGTTGTTGTCGTGCTGCACTTCATTCAAATGAAGCTGTTGCTCCTGCCGGCTCTGTTGCAATTGGCCATGGTGGTTCCTGTTGCCCCTGTTGGTGATCTCGTCGTTCCTGTTATTGTTGATGTAATTTCAACAGTTGGTGTTGTTCCCGTTGTTGTTGCTTTCGATTGTTGCCCCGTTGTCGATTGCTTCAATCGATTGTTCCCTTCTCAGAAGCCGCTCTCGTCCCCACTGGCGCTGCTCCCGCTTCCTCCGTCCTCTGCCGAACGCTCCGTTTCACATCCTAATGAATTCGCTTCATTTCTCTGCTCTGCTCCCTCGTTCTCATGCCAGCTCCCGCTTTGTTCCTTTGATCTGTTGCTCTCCTCGTCCTCGTCTGCGTCTTCGCGGTCACCTCATTCCATTTGATTTGTCGTCCGCTTCCAATTCGCTCGCCTGCTCGTTCCGTTTGACTTGCCCTCGGATTCCTGTTCGATTTCACTCCCATTGGCTCGCATTACTTTGTTGCTCTGTCCACTCGTGCTCTACTTGGATCGATCTCCCCTTCTCCCTCGCGCGTTGTTCGCTCCCGGCCGTTTTGCCCAGCGGAAGCGGAAGCGGAAACGGATCACGGCGCTCGAATTAAGCATCTCATCACCGTGGCGGACCCCGTCGCCTGCTTAGTTTCTGACGTGCCCGTCACTTTCACACGGTCTCCCGCGCCCTCCCCTCGTTCCCTCCATCGCTCTATTCGTGTCCCCCTCTCCAGCCTCTCGCCTTCCTCCCAGGCTTCCCTCCCAGCATTCCCGCGTTCCCCGTCCCTCGCTCGCTCTCGACTTCGTCTCGCTTCGCGCCCTTCGCCTCCTTTTTAATGACTCGCTCTAGGACTTTCATTGCGTGTTCGGTGCCTCTGCCTCGTCCTCGCCTCCTTCCCCTTCCCCACCATCTTCTTCTCTCCTCACATCGTCCGTGCTCGTTTTCCCCTGCTGATTCATGCGATTCCCGGATTTTTTCGTTGATGCCGCAAACGTGCGTCAGTGAAACGTGTCGCTCATCTTCATCACTCGGGTCCGCGTTGTCGTCGTTGTTGTGGCCGTTGTTGTTGTTGTCGCCGTCACTCATGTTGTTGGTGCAGTTGGCGTCTCCGAATGAGGATAATGAAATTCATGACGCACATCCTTTGGCCGTTTAATTGGCGCGAACGCTCGACGGGTGTGAGGCCGCCACAGAGAAGACGAGAGAACGAATGGCGCAGAACGAGAGGAGAGGGGGAGAGGGTCGGGGCTGGGCGGCGGACGATGGAGTTGTTCGGGCGATGTGATGAATTTAATGATGAATAAAATGTTGTCTCGGGCAGATTTAAGAATCACGACGATTGCGTCGATTTACGTGGAGGGGCGGGCGGAGCAGGCGTGGCGGACACGCGGACAGGGCTGGAGAGCCGGAAACGGCGATGGAGAAAAAGACAAGGAAGAAGGATGGAACACGGCTGGACGCTGAAAGGACAGATTAAACAAGGACTTAATATCGGAGGCACTTTGCGGACAGGCCAAAGAAACCATTTCGAAGAAATTAATAATTGCGGAGCGAAGGAACGGACGGTTTTTGGCTTCAGTGGCTTTGGTCGGGAGTGCTCAATACAATTATGGATGAATTGGGGGATTGAATTGTTCGATTGTTCGATCAGTGATCGTGTGAACGACTTCCAGCAACGGAACTTCAAGAGCTTCCACACCTTAGCAATCGATTGAAGTATTTGGCGAATGTCAGAGTGGGCGAATGAGCAATTATTGGACGGAATCGAATGGGAAAACCATCGGTGGGGCCTGTCGTTGAGGCCGCAGGGTGCAACAGTAATTGAACGAATGAATTATGCAACGAACAATTGAATTGAAACTTCGGGGCTCGCCCCGTGTGGACCGACAAATAATTCATGAGCTCGGTGTCGAAATCTCGTTGTCGCCCGCACACTAATGCAGAAGCAAAGCCAGTGCTTTTCACACCGCTGCCAAGCCGCTCGCACACACTCACGGCACGCACGCACACCAACGCACCCACAGGCGATCGCCTCAGAGAAAACGAAGGTGTTTCGGTGTCGTTGGCAGCTCGACTGCTACTCGGTTCCCTCTGCCGTCGATAGCTCGGAGACTTGAAGCACTCAGTTAATTCTATTACCATTTTTTCCACTTAATTTCCTTTACTTTTTCCAATCACACTTTAATTTATTGCAGCTAATTTTTATTTATTCGTTTCCATACACATATTTCTGCCTCATATCCTTTATATTAGTGTTAATCATATTTTTTTATGTATATATTTTTCAATCTTATGCATTGCATTAAATTAAAAATTCTTTCGGTCGGTTTTTCTAGTCATATTCATTCCTACCTGAAATGATTCCTCCTTTTTTATTCAATCATTTTGATTCATTGCGCGGTTTTCATATAAATATTTATTTATTAATGTTTAATTTATAATTTATTATATTGTATAAATTTATGCTGCTTTATTATAATAAATGTTTTAATTTAGCACACGATTTCTACTTCATGTTAAGAATTCATTTTATTCATCAATATTTATTTTGAGCACTTTTCTATTATTATTTTTGCACTACTTGTAATTTATTTCTCTTGTGACCACTTTTATTTGAATTTCGTTCAGTAATTTAGACCTTTGTTAATTGGTTTCTATTTGTATAGTTTTGACAGATGTCGTTGTTGCTGCTCCCCTGCAGCTGCCTGTTGCTACATCCAGAGCAATCGACAGCACTTGCAACCTGCTGCTTGGACGCCTGAGGTCTCGTCTCGGTCCTTTGTCCAAGTCACTGCTGTTGTTGAGAACTGTTGCTGTTGTTGGCATCAGTGTTGTTGTTACTGTTGGTGCAGGTGTAATTGCCGTTGTCGTTGTTGTCGTTGCTACACTGCTCTCGCCTTTAATAATTAACTTCGTCCGTTCATCAATTTATGTATTGGATTCGATTCGAACATTGCCAATTGGCCCAATCTGTCCGTGCTTTCCCTCTCTCTCCTGCAGCCATCTCGCCGTCGTGCTCTCTCTTGTCTGGGTTCCGCACTCTCGCTTCTCCCTCCCGCTTCGGCTCCCCCTCACCTAGCCCAGGATTCTTCATTTCTCACTCGACGCCCTCGTGTCTGTGTGTGGACGGAAATGCACATACACATGCCTGTGGTTGTGTGCGAGCCAATGCTTTCCCACTGTGATGTCTGTGTCTCAGGGTGTTGGTGTTGTTGTTGTTGTTGTTGTTGTTGTTGTGTGTGTGCTGTCAATTGCTATTAGGCCTGGAAATTCGAATCGATTGTTTGCTCCCTCTGCAAGTGTTGTTTTTGCAATTGTGCCCTGTTGCTTTATTTAGTCTCTTTCTCGCTACGAAATTTAATTGAAACCTTGTTTTCGGGACATTTTTACAACCTTATTGAAACAATTGTAATTGTCGTTCGGTTCTTTCTCAGCCAATTGTGGACCAGGGGTTGACACAATCACATCGGAGTTGACTGCTGGGAAATGACTTGGAATGGAAATGAATTGGCCACGTCCAACCCTTCGACTGCCGGTCCTGATGTGCCGTTCTCTGCTGTCCTCCGATTTGTCCCTCTGTCCCGAGGGACGGCGCCGGGGAAGGGCAACACTGGACAATGAATTGCAACAAATTACTGCCGGACAAATGGGCAACAAATGGATGGGAGCGAGGGACCAATCGGCCACAACAACAACAACAATAACAATAGCAACAACAACACCCAACTCACAACAGCACGACAACGCGAGGACAGGCGAGCAACAAATGCCGCCGACAAGAGGAGCGGACGAAGAGAAACCAATCGAAAAGAAGAGGAAATTACGGCATCAACTGCAGGAGCAGCAACAACAACAACAACAACAACAACAACAAGAACGGCAGTGACACCCACGGCAGCAGATCGGCAAGAAGAAGAACAACAACAACAACGAACAGTGAGAGTTTTCGGAAATTTCCTTCGTCGTCGTTGTCGCCGTCGTTTGCGACTGACAGAAGTCAAGATAAGCCCAAGAACAACAAAGCAATAACATTAACGACATCGGCACAACAACAACGACAAAAGCATCAAGACCGCCATCATCGCCATCGCCAGCAGCAACAGCAACAGCAACAACACCAGCACCCTCGCCATCCCATCTGGGAAGTTGTTTTTCCGACAAATTCATCGATCCTGCTGCAACAGTTCGATGATGATGGCGCTGTTGGTGTTGCATTGGCTGTAGGCGATGATGAGGCTGCTGATGGCGAAGACGACGGAGATGCTGTTGATGTTTGCGACGGTGTTGTTGAACGCATTGTTGTTGTTAATGCTTTGGGTCTTTTTACAGTTTCCTATTGCGATTCCTGTCGTCCACTGCAGGCCGAAGAATAAATAAAATTCCTGCCAAGGCGAGACGTCATCGGAGCGGCAGCAGCAGCAGCAGCTGTCGATGGCAGCCACAGCAGCCGGACGGCGGCCGGGCAACGGAGCGCTCGTTGTAGTCGTTCGACGTCATCGACCGGAAGTTCAGCTGCGCAAACTTGCAATCATTCCATTTGCCATTTCCGGTCGGTGCTTAACGAAAGCGGTGGCAACAAGAGGGCCAGCATTAGCAGCACTGGCAACAACACTAGGAATGACAACAACAATATCAACGCTTTTAGCCACAGAGAGATCAACAACGACAACAAATGACTGCGACGAGGAACAAAATTGATGTACAAATAAAAAGCAAATCGAGTTCAAAATCGACTCGACATCGGCAGCCGAAACGAAATACTTTCAGCAGTTGTTGTTGCCGCTGTTATTGCCGTTGTTCTTGCTTCTGTGGCTGGCGAGGACCACGACATCGGCCTCGTGCTCGGCGAGGTCGACTGCATTTAGCGACGGAAGGGTCGACTTCAGGACGGGACGGAGGGAATCGAATCGGAATCCGAAGCCTCTGAGCTCGGAGTGAATTCATTTGCTACACCAAACACAAGCAGCTCAGCCTCGAACACACAATTACGCCATGATCGTTATATACATATGAACTACACAGATAATTACACCGAAGGAGTCCGAGACCCGGTTCCAGCCGAGGTCGGAATTACTCGGGGAGAAAATCGTTGCCAGACGCAGCAGCAGCAGCAGCAGCAGGAGAGCAGGCAGCAACAGGCTAGAGGTCGATTCAATTAGGGATTCAAATGAAATGAAATACAATAACTGTTGGCAACTCTGCCGCTGCCGCAGCCCCTCCAGGTACTTGCGCACGGAATTAAGCCGCATAATCGTCTTGCCGAAGTGCGCCCTCGGGCTCCATCTCAAACTTTCCCACTGCCTGTCTCTCGCTCCCCCGCTCGCCCACTGGTTCGCCCGCTCTGTCTCGCACCCCTGTCGTCGTCTCCGTCGCCAATGAGTTCTCGCAGTAATTGGAAATATCTCGGGAGGCCATCGATGATGAGCAGAAGGCAGAGAAGAAGGCGGTGGCAGGGTGAGGGAAAAGGCTGAAAGACGAGGTGGAAGAATGAGAAGGAAGAAGGCGGAACAGTTGTCGGGGGAGGGAGTTGGGGAGGGAGAAGTTGTTGTTGTTGGTTGCGACGAACAGACCGAGGCTGTCCTTGTTTCGCCCGGAGTTCGCCTTCCGAAGATAATTGAAGATAATGGCCGAAAGGGAAGGTGCAAATTGGGGAGAGAGAGTGAGATGGCACGAGGCTTACGATGAAGGATAAGCGGAGACGAGGAGAGAAGGGGTCGATTATTGGAATTGATTGGAATTATGAGCTGAAACATGGAGCTTAACAAGATCATCGACGAGATTATGGCAATGGCGATGGAGTTGGCGATGGCGACGGCGACGGCAATGGCGATGAAGATGAGGTCATGGACATGCGTGGCTCAGGCTGAGCCGGAATCGGAGGCAGTTGACAGGATGATGATAAAGGGTCGATGCGGATGATGTTGAGACGCCGTCGTCATTAGGAAAGTTCTGATAGAAAGAGGGGACGAGAGGGACATCGAGTGGTACTGGTGAGGGGAAGGGAGGAGGAGGAGATGGATTTATGTAATAATGGATGGACATGAAGCCAGTGCTCGATGAAAAACAAACCGGAGCCGGTGTGAGGGAAAACACTCAGGTAAGAGGGAGACGACCGGTGAATGCGTAATCACAGGGCCGGCTACAGACGAACATGAGACGAAGGAGGTGGAGAAGACGATGGAGGAGGAATCGGGAATCGGTATCGATGACATGCGTTTTATGGTCGATTCGATTACAAATACGTCGGATGAAAGGCCTCGCAATGGCATGTAATGGATATTGATGGCTGCCCAGTGGCAGAGGACGGGACAACAACAACAGGTTGTGTCTTCCGGAGCTGATGAGGGGGCAGCGACGTCGGAGCTGCAGTTGATCAGCATAATTATAATTGAAGATGTGTTCCAAGAACATTTAATTCCACTTGCAGACAAAGTTTTCGCCGACGACGACGCCGATGTCTTCATCAGCAGCAATCACATGGACGATTATGCCTCATTGCAGCGAAGGAGCGGAGTTCGAAACTGCTCTCACCCTCCCACTCCCGCTCTCTCTCTCTCTCTCTCTCCCTCTCTCTGTCTCTCCCGGGTCTGCTCCTTGGAGGGAACTTCAATCCGATACGGAATTTAATTGCAACGCCCTGAGGCGACGTTTAAGAAACGAAATGAAATGAAATGAAATGGAATGGAACGAAATGACGTGTACGATGCCGAGTGGATCCGCCCGGCCCGCCGCTCCCGCCGACCACCGCCCGGAGCCTTGGTGTGGCGGGGATGCGGTGGTAAACAATAGAATTTTATTGATATTGCAAATGAAAATCCTTTGCGATGCAGGCGGCCCTCTTCGCAACCACCCCCACCTCCCTCAGGGCTGTCCGCCGCACTATTGATCCAACGGAAGGGCCTCGCACACACACACGCCCACCACACAGCCACACACACTCACACACCCACACACGTCCGCGTCTCCGGCCACACAGACGCACTATTTACTCGTCGGCAGCAGCGGCAACTATTTCCGAAAATCGAAATTCCCACAATCGTTTCGATTGAAACTTACAGCTGAAGTGTGCGGCGACGACAACGACAACAACAAGTACTACAACAACAACAACATTGTCAACAACGACAGCCGCGACGACAGCGAAGGCGGCCGGATGTCGGAAGAAACTTGGCCGTTGCAGCGCGGTTGCCAAAGGGGCTGAGGGGAAAAGTGTCGAAGCATTGGAAATTCTTAATTGATCAAAACCGAAACCAAAAGCATTAAGTGGAAATTAATGAACAACAAAACTTGTAGAAGAGACCCAGGTGAAGAAAAATTGGAATTTTTAAAAATGCCAAGTGAAAAACCAGTGGAAAATCTGTACAAGGTGCATTTAATGAAGGAACTTGTAAGGGCCAAGTTGAAGAAAACGGTTTGTGAAGAACCGTCGTCCACTTTCCAGCTCGAGGTCGTTGGTTTCCGCCTCAGTGGCGGAGGGCGGAGGGCGCAGGGCGATACAAGATGACGATCGAGCGCGGCCGAACGAGGCGGGCGTCGGGCGCTGATGTCGAATGTCGAACGGCGGATGGCGAATAATTTCATTGTTGCGGTTGCAACGGTTTCGCTTCCGGTGAAATGGCGGATACGGATGCGGCGACTCCCCCCCTCGTCCTGTCGCTCCTCCTCCACCGGATTCGGTCGCTCCGCACACTTGAAGAAACTTTCAAATTAAACATTTCCAAATGAATTCTCGTACAAAATGAAACCCGACACCAGAGCGCGAAGGGAGCGAGGACCTGGGAGTGAGAAGAGAGAGGGAAGGGGAGTGAAGGAGAGAGGGGGGAGGAGGGAGGGAGGAAGCCTGCAGTCATCATTTTCGATTGCGAAAGTTTTCTCCGTATTGCGGCCGACGGAGCATCATCGAGACAACGGACAGTGCGGAAGGGCGGGGCGAAAGTGGTCACAAGGAGCAGTGGGAAGGAGAGAGAAGGAGAGGGAGGGGGGCAGGGGCGGGCGAAGTTTCAGCTGGAGTTGTGGGCGTTTTATATCAGTTTCTCGTTATTTTCCTCGAGAAATATTTATTACCATTGTGGCGGAAATTTTACCACAACTGCTTCACAAACCACCGACCCCCGACCCCCGACTCCCGGGCAGCGGCAACGAGCCGATGCCTCTCATCAGGCGCTCGCACTCTCGCCCTTCCTCAGCCCTTCTCCTGCTCCCCCTCCCCACCGGCGGCAGTCGGACGTCCTGATGGATCGCACTCAATCCGGGCCACGTGCGCCTAATTCAATTCGATATCAATCCAAATGTGGAATCGTGCATTTCCTTCTCGTTTAGCTGCCGCCACACGGACCCAGCGGGCGACGAGGCGGGGCAGGGCAGCCTCTCACCTGCTCCCTCCCCTCCCTCCGCCCTGCCGGCGGTCGGAGCCATGGCCGTGTGTATTTTTGCCCTCGGTTCCGGCTGCTCTCGCCGCCAGCCTACGTACGTCAGCCCGCCACACACACACACAAACTCACACTCGCCCGCCTGCCTCGTATTCCTGTCCGTCCGCCCTTCCGACCGTCCATAGTTGCGACTGTCCGCTGTCTGTCTGTCTGTCTGTCGCTCCGCTGTGTGTCCATGCAGGAGGCTCAAAATTCGTGCGTCCGCCGCTCCATCCGCTCGACTCTGTCCCTGCCACTCGTTCTGTCCCCGCCTCATTTTCTCTCGCCCTCCGCCGCTACCTCTCGCCGACTCCGTCTCTGTCTCCATGTGTCCGACCTCCCGCATCGACATTCAATCAGCAAAAGGACATCCGCCTCATATCTCATGGGAGAGTTCATTGAATCGCCGACGACTTCCGAAATTTTATGTCCGTCCGTCCGTCCGTCCGTCCGTCCGTCCGCCTGACTGTCTCTGGGCCTCCCCGCTCCTGTCTCCCTCCCGACTCCAGCTATTTTTGGGCTATTGTCCTCTCTCTCTCTCTCTCTCTCGGTCTAGGCCCAATCTCTGGCCGTATGCGATTTCAGGTTGTTGTTGTTGTTGTTGCTGCTAGTGTTATTATTATTTCTGTTGACATTTCTGTGTTCTGGCCGCCCCTGTTCTTGTTGTTGTTGTAGTTGTTGCCATTGTTGTTGTTGTTATTAACGGAGTGAAACAGAAACGAATCGATATCAATAAAATTTATGCCGCATCTGTCTGCGAAGGCTTTGTGTCCCAGACGAATTCAATTAAGCCTCGGTTGAACTTTAAGTTCTCCGTCTCTCTCGCGCACTGTGCCTTTCGCTCTCTCTCCCCCCCCCCCCCTCTCTCTCTCTCTCTCACGTATGGATTTCAGATACATGTCCAGATTGACATTCGGGTGATTTATTTGTACGACAAGAGATTCCGTTGCCGGAGAAAACAGGTCAGGGCATTGCCATGGAGACAGGAGTGCGACGGACGGTTGGGGTGAGAGAAAGAGAGAGAGGGAGTCGGATGGAAATCCGACATGATATGCGTGAGAATTATGCGAACTGAGATCGATCAGAACGAACGTACGTCAAAGGGAGATCGAAGCTGGAGAGACGCCGCAGAGGAGCCCGAGGAGCGCAAGATCAGAACCGCAGATTGTGACAAATGATGGAGGGAGGTCGCCTGCGTGACCTGTGGGGAACTCGGGAAGGATCTCTTTGGAAATGTACGATCAGAAGGGCTCGAAACGACTGATTTTTTTCCTCTTGCCACTACTTCGAGACCCTTCGCACTTCAACCACTTGCAAATGCTCCACCCCTTTCGTGCTCTCTCCTTCAGAGGCGCCGGCATCTGTTCGCTGTTTGCCCTCGCTCCCTCGGAGGTCCTCGGCAACGTCTCGATCCTGGGGAAGTTGCTTCTTGGGAACTGTCTAGACGTGACACATGTTCGACGGATGACAAAATGTTGCTGCCATGACAAAGTTTTCCTTGCATCTCCTCCACTCCTGCCCTCCCCTGGTTGGCTCCCCCGAGGTCTCGCCGGTGCCTCCTCGTCACGGACGCTGAGTGAATTAATATGTTGCTTCGTATTTATTTATTTCCGGGCAATTTATCGCGAGTCAAGCTGGAGGACAAGCGGTGAGGAAGCCGTCGGTGGAGAGGTCGCACGGAGAACAATGCTCGGAGAACTTTCGGAGGACGCAGCACTCGCCTTCCGCCGGCATCTGTGTCGACGACTCGTCCACCGTCGCTTTCTCTCCCCCGGTTTGCGCTCTTCGTGTCCCAGACAGCAGGTGGTGTCGTTTGTTCTCATTGTGTTTCCATAACTTTAATCCAATCACACATGGACCCCTCCCACTCTCCCTCGCTCCCACTCCTCTTCTTCCTACTGCTCCCTCGCCGGTCCCTCGTTCATTCATTTGGCGCGTTCCGTTTATTTTCGCGTCTGTTTTCAAATTTCACGCTGCACATAAACTCAATTCCCCGATTTCTCGCTTGATTGCAGCTCATTGTGCGCGTCCCGCACACACTCTCACCCCCCTCTCCCTCCTCCCACCTCCCAGCTCCCTCTCTCCCCCCAGCTGCGACTGTCAGGTCCACGGAGGGCCGATGACGGCGACGACGACGTCGCTCGCAATTTGAGGTGAATTTTATTGATTTCACGGCAGCTCGATCGTCGCGCCAAGGGACCCTCAAAGGACATGCAACCCGCACACCCAGAGACCACGCAACCACAGCCTCACTCACACACACTCGTTCCTTCTATTCTGTTCGCAGAGTGCGTCTCTTTCTGGCATCCGCATAGTTGGGAAATACAAACTTAATTGAATGGAAAGCAAAACGAATGCCAGGAAGCCTTCGATAATTGTCGAACAGGAGCGGATGGTGGGGGCAGGCGGTGAGCAGGGGGGGTGGGGGTGAGGAAGGAGGTGCTCCAGGAGGTGGAGAAGGAGGTGGAGAGGTGGAGGAGAACGCGAAGCGCAAGAGGAGGGGAACGAGCTATGGAGGAGAGCAGAGGGCGATGGTGAGGAACAAAAGATCTGTACGTCGTTGGACGGCGTTGTTCATGTGGGAGAATCTCCGAACAAAGGAATACAAGAAAGTTATTCAAAGAAAATTAAAGGTGAATGGGAGAGTGGGATTTTATACACGATATAGTGGGGTCGGTTCATTGGCCTTTGGCTCCCCAGAACCTGCGACCTCCGGCTGGCAACCCATGAAACCACAAGAAAAAGAAAAAGGGCAAAATTTGTTTTAACATTTTCCCTCTCGACCCTCCTTATGCCAACGATTAAGTCGATCGACTCCTCATTCTGAAATTTCACTTCCGCTCTCGCTCATCTGGCGAAGTCCCACCAACCAACCAAATCCATTTCAATTTTCCCCTTTACGCTTTGAGTTTCTCCCTCATGCTCCTTCTGGCCAGCGAAAGTGTGGAAAACGAGGATGGTTTCTGAGTGAACGAAATGCATTTTGGATTCCTCATACTTTGACGCTGCTCGCTTCCGGCGTCCACGCCGCGTCAGCAGCAGCGGCACCTGCACCGGGCACCGACCGTCCGGGGCGGCGAGCGAGGGACGGCCGCAGGTCGCGCGCTCGCACCGTGGGATGCCTCGAGTTGAGCACGGCGGGAGGTGCTCGGGGGGGCTGCGCTGGTGTGCGCGAAGTGAATGTAATTCATGTAGCGTTAAATTGCATTTCAATTTTAATCGCATAAAGGACTTTAATTTCCGCTCGTCAAAGGACATTTCAACACGGCGGCGCCGCAAACGCAACGCGACGCAGCCCCACCCCGCCCGGCCTCGGTCGCAGTCGCAGCTGCAAAGGAATTCCACTCCGTCCGACGTTCGTCTCCCGCAGGGCCCAGCCCCTCGTCCCGGGCCGCGCATCCTGTCGAAGGCGCGCAAAGTGGACGAGGAAGTCCTGCTGCAGCTTCCATTTGTCCAGCGCGTGATGCGGCAGTCGGGAGGCGACGCCGACAACGACGACGTCAGCAACAATTGCAACAACAAGCGGGCGAAAATGTTAATCCTTCACGCCAGAGAATGCGCGCAGTCATGTGAATTAATGTGAGCGCGCGCGAAGCTCCTGCCTCGTCCTGCGCCATCCTCGCCCTCGCCCTCGTTGTCGTCGTCGTCCTTCATCGTCCGCCCTCGCGGGTTTAATTTCTGTTTTCGTTGGGAATTTTCTGCCGGATCGCATCAGGTTTCGCGGAATTCAGTCTGAGCGACTCACTTTGACGCTCGATGCTCGCCCTCTCCCCTCGCTCCCCCGTGTCCTCCTTCCCGTCTCGTGTTGCCTCGCCAGAGTCTCGTGGCACGCACGCACCGTGGGCTGAATCTGCAAATACCCGAGGAACCATTCGGCCGGGGGAGAGGATCGCATCGGACCGGATCGGATCAGGTGAAGCCGGCCGGTGGCGGGAGGCAGGGATGATCGCGGAAGCACTGAAGGTCCCTGCCTGTCAAAGACTGGAATCGTACTCGATCTTCCACGATATTCGTGGTGTGATCCTCTCCTCTCAACAGCGATGTCGCTCATACGCCCTGGTGCCGAAGTTCATTCTCCGAATCCCGCTCGCTCTTGGACGCCGTCTGCTCCCACGGCCCTCCCCGCTCACCGTCGAATAAATTGCTGTCTTTGTCTCCCGTGTCCCGACCCCGGTGTCTCTCGCACTAAGTGTTTGCTGTCGCTGGAGAACGAACTTAAATTCAATTTGGGCGCAAATCAAATTCCTATTTAAGTTGCAGCAAAATCGTTTTAAAATCACTTGAAAGCCAAACACGAGCACCGCCGCGACCCGCCCGACCCCGTCGACGAGCCAGGACGACGACGGAATCAAGGAGCGGCGACCGACGGAAAGGGACAAAGGGGAGCGCGCTTCGCTCCCCGAAGAAATCACGAGAGCTGCAAGAAAGGAGCGCTTCGCATGAATATTTCAAGAGATCCGCGGGCGAGCGAGCGAGAGCGAAGAAGCGAGAATAGATGCGAGCGAGGAGGGGGGAGGAGAAGGGCGACTTTCGAAAAAGTCCTGCGAGCCACGGCGAGGGGCGAAGAAACCGGGCCACGAAACGTGAGACATAAATTATAGTTGATGTGGAATTTTATCGCAATGTCGCGACTTTTGCTAATGCACCTGGTTTAGCATCCGCCAGGGAGGGGCCGGCGCGGGTTGGCGTCTGAGGGCGTGTGGGTGTGTGTGTGTGTGGAAACGATTCGCCCCGGGCTTCGGCTCGCGTGCGCGATACGATGCGATTCAAAAGCCATTTGTCACAATCTGCCGCCCTTCCTCCGCCTCCAAACCGTCCGCACTCTCCTCCCGTCCTGCGGATCCCTCTGCCGTGGTCCCCCCTCCTCGATCTGTCTCTGTCTGCCTCCGCAGAGGGCCAGAGTGCAGAGGGAGACCCAGAGAGTGAGCGAGAGATAGTTGGCGAGATTGATCAATGGGGAGAAGATGGTCCGAATGCGCAGATAATAAGAACAAAAACAATTCCCAACATGCACCTAAAAAGTCTTTTCTTAAATACTCTCTTTAAAGGCCCTTTCGACAAAGTTCTCCTCTGCAAAATTTACCTTAGAAAAGAGGAAGCCCAAAATTAGTTTCGATTTTCTCCTCTCACTTCGAGAGATTCTTCTCAGCCCGATGTCCGCGTTCGAGGTAGAAGTGCGATGAGAGGAAGGGTTGGAAATGGAGATAGGAAGCCAGACGGAGAGAGAAAGAGAGGGGTGGTAGTTGTCCGTGCGTCGTGCAGACAACATAAGACAGGAGTATTTATTGTTTCAGCGAGTCTGCGCGACAGCCGGCTATGATAAGACAGGGACACGGGACAGGACTGAGAAGAAAGAAAGCTCGAAGGGAAAATCCGTAAGGAGAAATGAGGGAAGAGGGAAGGGATGCCAATGATTTTGGGGGAAGAGGAGAAAGTGAGACAAGCAGGACAAGCACAAAAACGCGGCTAAAGGAGGATCCAGAGGGAGGTGGTCAGGAGAAATTCTGGCCCGAAGGTTAGGCAAACAAAGGTCGGACCGAGAAGGGACATGGGGGAAGCCGGGGGAGCCCGGGGCAGAAAACGGCGGAGAAGGAAAAAATAAGGGAACAGACACAGAAACACAGCCAGGCAAGGCGAGGTGGACGGACTGGGAGACGATGGACAGGAAATACATCGTGACCAAGAGACAAATCCACGAGACCTGCCGACCAAGGACCGGAAGGCGAGGATCAGACGAGCGAGACAGGCCGAGGGCGAGGGGAGGACAGACAGACAGTGGGAGGAAGGGAGAAGGAGGGAAGCCGGGCTAGAAGTCGGAATGTCGAGGCGGCCACGGTTGACGAGGGCCCGGATAAGGCGGCGAATGGACGATTTCAGGATCAGCGGAATCCGCGCTAAAGACATGCAAACGACGTCCTGCCCACCTCGTCGTCTGTCTCGCTCTGCCCTGATTCCGTTGCGTGACTTTTGCGCTCCCTCTCTCTCGCTCTCTCTCCCTCTAGTTCGCTATCAGTGGCGGGCTCCTTGCTCGGTATGAAAATGAAGTCGGGACGATAAATTAAATTTTTGACTTGGTCAAATTGCGACAAGCTTCATTTTCCCCTCGCCCTCCTCCAACACACAGACACACACGTCCGGGAATCCTTTGTGAAGGACATTTTTTACCGCCAGGAAATCCCATTATAAATTATACGACATTTGTATGCATCACCGGGAGGGAGAGAGAGAGACAGTAGGAGCGGGTCCATGCATCATTCAGCAGGGAGAACGAAGACGTCCTGGTTCAAAGGTCCTGCCATCAAGTCCTCCCTCTGCCTCTACTTCCACCTCATCTCAATCTTCTTCTTCTTCGTCTTCTTCATCTTCATCTTCTTCATCTTCGTCTTCGTCTTCTTCTTCTTAGCCGTCCCCTTGGTCTTCGTGGTCCTCTGTTGGCCATTAGTTTGCTCGACCCCGGGTCCATCACTCGTCCGAGGTGAATTTAAACAACGGGAACGCTTCGTAAATATCCCGTTATCACGCAGACACACACATGACTGCGCCCCAACACCAACACACTCACACGCACGGGCCGATGATGGTGGAAGACGAAGACTTGCCGCCCTGACTCTTGCCTGAAGACGGACTCTCAAGAAGCCGGCAGGACTGCTGTTGGTGTGATTCCGTTATCAGTGTTTTTTGAGCTGTTGTTGTTTCAGTTGTTAGTCTTGTTTAAGTTGTTGTTGTCGTTGTTGTATTGTGTTAATTGTCGCACTGTGTGCCTTGTCTCTGTCGGCTTCCCTGTCGCTCTGTCTGCCGTCGTTCTTTCCCTACTAGATCGAAGTTTTCATCTACACATGTTCATTTATATCCCTATTCTATATTCACTATTATCCCCGATCCCTCTGTCGCTTTTACTCGTTTGTCTCCCCTTTCCATCCTTTATTTCATTGTTGTTTCAGAAAAAAATTCCTCGTTGTAATTTGTATATATTTTATATATTTATATTCCTTTGAATGCTTTCTTGAACCTCCCCTACTCCTCACTCCCTCTGACCATGTCTCTATCTCTCTGTGTATCCATCAAACCTCTTCTTCTCCACCTCTCTTGCCCTCCTCTCCCAGTCCATCTGTCCCTTTGCTTCTTGTCTGCTTAATTTATGGAGACTATAATTTGAACTCACGTTGCCTTCCTCCATCCCTCTGTCTCTCTTTCTTTGCCCTTTAATATGCCCTCCTCTTCTTTCTGCTTCGCCACCTCCCCGCTTTCCTTCTCGAAGTCCTTCCTTTCCGTACTTTTCCCCTTCCTTCTTGTCGTCTTCTGCACGATGCCGTCCCTCGTCCTCTTCGCTGCCCTCCATCCTCCCGTTCCCCTCCCCCGGTGGCCCGGAGTTCACTCAGCGACCACGTTAATCAAATAATCTCCATCTATCTATCGCTCTCCTTCCATCTCCTTCTCTCCGCCCTGATGTCCTCTCACCGTATCCTTCTTTCTCCTCGGAAGTCCTTCCTCCGCCTCCTTCCATCCTCCCGATGTCCGATGCTTTGTCTCGCCTGCCGCCAGCGTTCCAGCTCGTAATTTATTAAAGCTTTTTAGCCGTGGCATATGTGTGCGTGTGCGTGTGCGGGTGTGTGCGAGTTCCTCTTCTAAACACACACATCCATATGAAAAAGTGCGTGTGTGTGTGAGTTCTTGTATTTCGTCATACATTTAAACACTTGCAATGTTTATCAAATTAAGTTGCTTGCGCTGTTCGGCAACTGTTGTTACTTTTGATGTTGCAGGGCTTCACGCCATTGTTTCGTTGTTTTCCCGCAGCGTTGTTGTCTTCCCTATAGTGTTGTTGCTGTTCTTGTACTGCCGCTGTTGCCATTGCGAAGTACTTCACAAGATTTTCCTCCGGAGCTTCGCCCGATCCCGATCGGAACTTAGCCACGGCGAAGTCCTGATCAGCAGCGAGGAGAGGAATTTAATCCCTCCCGAAGCCATACTAAAGCTCATAAAACTATTTAGGGACTTACTCGACAGCCCTCCTTCCCCCTCGCCCTCGCTCTCGCCCTCGCTCTCGCCCTCGCTCTCGCCCTCTGCCTCCCCTCTCCGCCTCCCGGCGCTCGCTCAAAGTCGAGAACTTTCAAACGAAGTCTGCTCCATACGAAGTCTGCTCTGCTCTGCTCTTCCGTGGTCCCGTAGGCTTCGTGGCTTCTTCTCCATCGAGCACGCATGGCCTCACTCCGTCTCCCTCTCACCTCGCACTTCAGTTCCTTATCGCTCGCTCTCGCTCAGTCCGATTAGTGCGAACTCTGTTTCATCTCCGGGTCTGGCATTATGATAATAATTCACCTGGAGAAATTAATTTTCGTCACGCCTGGTTGGTTTTTGAAGTTAACGAGATAACGCAAGACAAAGTGCTGGGATGCAATTTGTTCGACTGTCCGAGCAGGTGGCAAGGGCGAGGGCAGGTTGACGACGCAGGGGTTGAGCTCGGGGATTCCATTCTGCGTAATTCATGAGCAACAACAACGCCAATCAGGAGGGTTCCAAGGAGCCCCGAAGGGCCCGGATCTCCCTCTCTCTCGCCTCCCCAACCTCGTCGATGCGTCTCGGGGCCATCGCAAGGAAGAACCGGCCGAATGACGGGAGCGACAGGGAAGAAATGACGGGAAAAACGGAGGCGACGGGACATGGAAGACGAGGAAGAAGAGGAAGCAGAAGTCGTGTTCGCTGCCCGGGAAAAGTTGATGCACGAGAAATAAATATTGCATAGGAAGCGAAGCTCGGCCATCAGAAGCAGAGTCGGCGAGGTCAGCCGAGCGAATGCGGCGATTTCTGGAGAGAACTACGAAAACAACAGGGACAACGACGACAAGGGGACAGGGGAGTAGGCAGGAGAAGAGAGGGAGGGAGAGGTAGGGAGAGGGGGAGAGAGAAATAGAAATATAGGAAACCAGCGGGAAGCGAAGTATGAAAATTTAATATGGAGAAAAAGCATTTTTGAGACTCGTCTTGGGCGAAGTTCCAACTAACTTTATCCATGTCTCCTCCTCTCTCACTCTTCACCACCGCTCTCTCTGTCTCTCTCGCACTCTCTCGGGTTCGCTCTCACAAACTATCTGGTAAGAGGTTTGCTCTCTGTGCCGTTAACGAGTCGAAATTGCGATAGATTTCTGTGCAAATATCCATAACAATTGATTCTATCCTAGAAATACAAAATTCACACACGAGCACATGCTCGAGCACAACCACCATCACCCACACACACACGCACAAACGTCCCGATGGAGAACCGTTACGAGGACGAGCTTATTGAAAACAAACATTCCGAAGCTGCTCATTTGGGTGTGAATGCGTGGGTTTGAGGGCATGTGTGTTCCCTTTCACTCCCTTTCATTCGCCCGCGGCCGCGCCCCTCCCTCTCTCCTTCGCCCTCTCGCTCGCTCCTGCGTCGATGCCCATCTGTCTATCTCTCTCCCCATCACTTTCCGCCGCGCTGTCCGTCCCTCGTAGTTGGCTCGTTGTGCGTTTGTTGCTTTCGTTCTCGTCGTAACAAGGTTCAGCCGTTTGTTGTTGCTGTCTTCTTCTTCTTCTTCTATTGCCGGACAGCCCTTCTGCTTCCTCTTCGACACCCTCTCTTTCCCCCTCCTCCCCCTGTGAATCCTCTCCTTGAATTTGTGCCCTCCGTCCTCTCAACCGCTTCTTTTCATCTCTTCCCGCAGTCCTTCCTTCTCATTGTAGTTTCCTCCGTTGGTCCTTCTTGTGTTTTTCCATCGAAAGTCTGTTGGGCTGTTGCTTTTGGAATTTTTGCCGTTGTTGTTGCCGCCACTGGTGCTGCCCTGCAGTTACGTTTCACATTTAAAGATTGTTTTCTTTGTATCTGAATTGTTTTTATTACCACTCAATTGTAAATCGATTGACTTCCCCTCGACGACGCCCCCGCCCCCGCCCTCCTACTAAACCCCTGCATACCTTCAGCCCCCTTGCCTCGTCCTCCTTCCCGGCTTCTCCTATGCGGGTTTCCTTCTCTTCGTCCCCGTCTTCGCCTCCGTCGTCCTTGTTCGCTGGGTGTTTGTTATGGCCATCCACGCCCCAGCCACATTCCTGCCAATAACCATCGGCCCCTCCCCCTACACCCTCCGCCGCCCCCTGCCCTCGTCCCTTCGTCCCACTGTCTTCCTCTTCTGGTGTCTCCCGGTGCCTCCCAAGTGTGGGCGGAAGGGACTGTATTCCTCTTTTGTTGTGGCAGGTCTTGGAATCACCCCTTCCTCCTTCGAGCCCACCCCCTCATCCCCACCCCCCACTCCTCGCCCCAAGACCCCTCCGCCGCCGTAATAAATTTCAATTGCACGCGTGTCTTTATGAAATTTTATATTGAAAATAAAACAGCTGAACTGGCTGCACACCCCCATATTGTTGTTCTTGTTGTTGTTGTTGTTGTAACTGGTACCATGTGGACGTGCTCACTATTTTTCTTCTTCGTCTTCGCCTGTCGCGTCTCCGGCACTTTCGTAGCTGGATTTGCTCCATAAATACTTGATCGGAATTACATATCATTTAAGAACAACACGAGCTGCAATGGAGGGTGGGGAGTGAAGAGATCGTCGTATTAGAGGGAGGGAGACGGAGAGAATAGGAGATATTGCCATTGCAGTCACACTTAGTCGCATCTTAGTCCCTCGAAAGGGAAGATGAGGGCAAAAGAGTGCGTTACCCACGACCAATTAGGATGATTGATGGCCATTGATTCGAATCCTCGAGCCTCAGACTCGAGCTAGATAGAAATAGCGAAAGTCTAGCTCTATCTATCTTGCCCGATAACATTTTAACATGTAAATGTCATTTTGGTATTACCATTTTGATGAAAATATGTGAATTTGCGGACATTTTTAATGGCACATTAATATTGTCCTAATGTTTTAAGGTTTTAAAAGCGATTTTAACATTTTTGTACTTATTATATCCAGTAAATTTTCCCAGATTCTCAGTCATTTATACCTTATTTCAATCATTATTTGCAGCATTTTTTAAACATTTTTTTCTACAACAGTATTCCACAAGTAATGGCAATGTATTCCCAGACCAACAGACTGTTGTTCCAAAGGCGCCGGGCACGAAGTCATGTACTTGGGATCCTGGTGCGTATGCATGGAGGCTTAAATTCCGTAGTCATGCAGATAGATCCGTAGTAGTGTGTGTGCGCGTGTGTGTGTAATCAAATATGGCCACAAAACACCCTATGAATCAAATTGCAAATCACACAATTCACAAAATACCTCGAGGCAATAATAAGCATAAATCAAATAATTTGATTCATTGGTACAGAACACGTAGCCACAACTGCCGCTCTCTCTCTCTCTCTCTCTCTCTCTCTATCTGTCCGTCTATCTCGCTATCTCCTGTCTATATCTCTATCGATCTACCTCTCCCTCTCTGGCCATCGCTCGCTTTCTCTAGCTGCCACTCGAATATCTGTCGCTCGCCGCAAACATCGGCGCCTGGGCCTCCGTCTCGTACACGCTAGCTGTTGACCTTTCTACATCGGTGGGGATGACCAATACATGGGCAGCAGTCGCCGAGTGCGTGTGTGTGCGTTTGTCGCATCTGCACACCCTCACGCACACAGCGTGGAGGATACACCTACGCACACAGCCAAACAATCGCCGACTAATGGAGACACGTAGTTTTTTCGGCCGACGCTGACCGCAGGCGAGGCGTAAACTCGATTCGGGTCGTGGGCGGAATCGCCGGCAGGAGGGGGGAGGGTGGTGCTGGAGAGGCTGGGGAGGCGACGCCATGTGGTCCTTGCAGTTTATTAAACACCCCAGGCTCCGCGCCGCCTCCCCTCGCTTCCTGCCGCCCGGTTATGCGTCTGATATGAATCGCTGATTAACATCGAAGGCTTATGCACGCCCGGCGACGCCGAGAGGGAGAGGGAGGCCGTGAGAGTGAGAGGTCATAGCTGCCAGGGACGACAGACAGACCACTGATATATGAGGCAATATAGACGGATGGATTGCCGCGAGCCAAATGCGCCGAGAGGAGGCCACGCAGAGCAGCGGGTGCAGAGGAGCGGGCGAGGGTGGAGAAGACGCAAGGGGAGGGGGCGGGGAGGCGTTGCCGGGGAGGTGAACCGCAGGAGGGCGGTGGGCAGTCGATGGGCTCGGAAATTAGCTCGAAGCGCTTCCTGATGTGTGAAAAAGATTGGCCAGCGCAGAGCTAGGGACATGTGTCGAATGCGAATCAGCCTCGACGGGGACCCGAGGGGTCCGGGGGTTCCCGCCCCGCTGTGGAGGGGGGACGGAGAATACTTTAAGAAGATCCTCCGAGAGCGAGTCGCGAGTGACTCGAGCCGGAGGAGAGAAGGATCGCCTTGTCTGACAAGTCGAATTGAAATCGAGACGAAGGCAAACCAAAGCGCGGAATCTCTCCGGGCTCGCCCTCCACGCCATGCCATCCACGGTCCGGAGTCGAAGGTAATTCAATATTGTTTAACAGCAACCGTGAATATTAAATTCTCAAACAATGCCGTGAAACTTTATCCCGAACAATCTGCCCGGCCGCGCAAAGGAGCAAGGACGAAGGAGCGGACCGGATCGGATCGGATCGAGTGGAGAAACTTTGCGAAGCCATTCACGAGATGAATTCGAATCAGACTCTCCAGGACCTCGCTGCGCCCTTTGTCCGGGCGCCACCTGCGACGTCGGCGCGCTGCAGCAGCGGCCGGACCGTCGTCCTTCGCTTCCTTCCCCCCTTCTTCTCCTCGTCCCTTGAATGCCGCCATCGCAGTCGAATCGAATCGAATCGCATCATATTCAATGGCAAATAATTGAGGTTAGTTTGGTTTCGCCATTCAGCGAGAGAGAGTGAGAGAGGGAGCGGGAGGAAACTACTCAAAAGTCATTGAGGTCCACGCCCACTCTCCCTCTCCTCCTCCTCGCCCGCACAGTCGCATCGAAATGGCGAACACGTCCGGCCCGCTCGTCTTCAGACTCGACGCGATCTGCCCCATTTTCGCCCGCTTCGGACTCCTGGCGCGCACAAAGGTGTCGCCAAGAGGAAGTTCGACCCGCTCCCTCTTCCCGCCTCCAGCTGCACGTCCTCGCCTCGGTTGAAATGAATGGCGCACTCGGAGGTGGAGGCACCGAAGTCGGCGGCTCGAAGTGGGCCGGATGCAGGCCTCGCCATTGCAGCCACTGGGATGCGGGCGAGGACGCCATTGAATGGCGCGACTTCCGGCAGGGGTCTGCGAATAAATTTAATTGTTTAATTTGATCTGCCCGCTCTGCCGTCGGCCCCGCAGACACCCTCCAACCAACCGCCCATCGCTCGCAGTCGCTGCACCCACCCTCCTCCCTCCTTTGTCCGCCTGTCTCCCTCTCCCCCTCTCCCCCTCCCACCGCTGTCTGTCTGTCACTGTCACTGCACCCTCCGTCTCCGCCGCCGTCGATGGCTTTAATTGAAACTTCCTTCGGGCGGAAACCGCAGCCTCGGCCTCGCCGCTTCCGTCGCCCCGCTCGTCTCTGCGATTCGTTAAGGCTTCATTTCCGGTGCAGCCATGCATGTTGACCAACATTGACCGGCAAAAATTTCCAAATGACTCTGCTTCTCTATCTCTCTCTCTCTCTCTCTATCGTCCTCCGGAACTTCTGCTCGTCCGCTGCGGATTTGAATTTATCGGGCTTTTGATCTACTTCTGCCTTGTCCTCGGTCTCTGTTTGCCATTGACGCTTGATGAGCAGCCATTGTCCGCCTGTCTGCCCAGGAGTCTGTCTATCTTTCCCTCTCCCCTCCCTCTGCACCTCCTTCCCCTGCTCTCCGTCGGTCGGTGCATCCGTCGGTCGTTGTTCGTGGTCACAAGAAATGTGCGCATTGCACAGATTTTCCTCCGACTCCCCGGCATCTTCCACGCTTCCGTTCGTCCTTTTACGAGTCTCCTGATTTCCATTCCCCTCACTCTCTATCTCTCGATCTCTGTCTCCACGTTCTCCCCCGTCCCCTGTTTCTCCCGAGCGCCGACTCCGTGCCAACAAGTTTGAAGTTTTCTCTCCCAATTGAAATGAATTTGAAGTTTGCGTTGCGTGTGTACAATTTGATTATTTTTTTACATTTTGATTTTCGCCTCCTCCAGCTATTTGTTTTTCGTATTCCTCCAGCCCTCTTCCCCAGCAGGCGTCACATCTCGTGCTTGAAATTAGATTTATTTTCGCTTTAAGGCCATGAATTAGTTTCATTACTATTGGCAACAAGTTATATTAAATACATTATTTATTAGTCGTTTCATTGTTTGATTTATTGCCTCATGAGAGCACTAACATATACCAAATACCTGTTCTTCCTTTATCGATTCCTACTAAAAGCTCCCTCTTCGAGAAGTTGTATGGAGTTTTTCTATAGTACTTTCATATCTTCATCATTAACACAGCTTGACCCTTTTGGAGCAGTCATTTCGACGTCGATTTCTTTCGTTACAAGAGTTTGGTGAGGAGGTGAGGAACACTGACTTCATTGAAATAAATAAACATAATAAAAAATATCCTGGCGCACCTCCCGGTAGACCGGTTCACTCCGGTCGTTGCGAAATTCTTCCAACATGCAGATGTCCATAAACACGGCTAATTGCAGCTTGCACTTCGGAGGACCGCCCTCCTCGTCCCTTCCGCCTTGGCTCGAGCAGAAGCCATGATGAGCGCAATTAAAAGTTTACTGTCCATTTACAGCGACGTGGAAGTGGGGACGGACAGCAAGCGGTCGACACTGGCGAGAGAGAGGAAGGACTGGAGGACTGAACGAAGACCTTGCACTCGGAAATATTACTCCGGCATCATGGCATTTAGTCTTAAAAATCTGAAGAATACAATTCCGCAGATCGAGTGCAGACATCTTCAAAAAGTCCCACGATGTTGTTTTCCCTTGCTGGAGCTCGACCGAATGCCAAGTGCCTTCGTCAGAGGTGGTTGGGGCCGTTGACCAGTGCAATTCCCCCTGCCCCTCTAATTTGATGTTAATTTATTGATCAAAAACAAGCAGAAAAGTAAACCCGCAAACTTTTCTCACCTCCCCCACCTCCACCTCCGCTCTCATTATCATTCTTCTGGCGAAACTTCTGGCAAACTTTCGATTGGGCGCAGAGACGAATGAAGCGATACGTCTCGAGCTGCCTCCTCTTCTCCGTCGTCCTCTGTCTGCTTCCTTCACCTGCTGCCTGCGGTCCGTCCCGACTCCCCGGGCCGACCCCTGGCCGGGCACGGACTCGGTTCGAGCTGCTTGCATAAACTTTCATTGAAGTGTTTTTGAGGATTTTGAGTGCTCGACGCGAGATGATGGATAGCTGGCTTCTGGCCCTCCTGCCCCTCCCCCACTACCACCTGTCTCTCTTTGTGGCTGTCAGGGTCTCGCTCTCTCCGTCTCTCTCTGTCTCGGTGCAGTTCGTCCCCTTCGTCGTCGCCTGTTCGACGCGTCCTCGCAATCGTTGCATCGATTTCTCGGTCTCGGTTCGTCCTTTCGTCAACCTTCGTTCGCCTCGCCCTGTCCTCGTCCGCAGCCCCCAACAGACGTGTCCTTGCTGGACGAAAAGCGTGGTCGAGCAAGAGCGAGGGCGAGGGAGTCGGAGGGAGAGAGAGAGCATAGCTTAAAACTTTCCCTCTAAAGTGCCCTAAAACAACATCGATCTGACGACGAGACGACGAGGCGTCGAGAACGAGGCGAAGGAGGAGGACGAACACAAAAGGGAGCGAAGCGCGGCGAAGGGACTGAGGCAAGGAAAGAGGAATGAAATATGGCGAGGTGAGCAGGACGAGGTGAACAGGGAAGGACGACGAATAAGACGAGCTCTGCAGGAAGGGCGAGGCGAGACGACCGAGCGAGGGGGACAGAAAACTGCAAATGTCGAGGGGAGAGGGTGAAAACAAGACGTTGATGAAGCCGTGAAAGGGAGACGGGGAGCGGGAAAAGTGAAAAGACATGATGGAGATTTCGCCGAACTGCACGAAGAGTCTTTCATTGCAGCAGCTGCGAGACAAAGTCATCTGCACGTCATCGCCGTCGCCACCTGCGGCCGGAGGGGCGCCGAAAGGGAGGAGCGGGAGGGGGAGGGGAAAAGAGTTGGCGGAGGGGGAGAGGGGGAAGGGCGGGAAGAGAGTGAGGAGGGAGAGGAGGGAGAGCGAAAAACAAAAGCAAAACCAGAACTGCAAGAACAACGACGGCAATGACATCGACGTCGTTCCTTCGCAACCCCTCAAGTGCCGGCGAATTATTATAATGCTCCATGCAAGTATGTGTGAAATAAGAGGGTGATTGTGCGTGCGTGCGTGCGTGCGTGTGCGTGTGTCCGTCCCCTCGCTACATGTCAATGTGTTCGAGAGTGCGTTCGCGGCCATTACGGGCAACGATGCACGAGAGTCAGCGAACGCGAATCTCCAGAGGAGGAGCCGAGGCCGAAGGAGCCCCAGGACTCGAGGAGGCGAGAAAGGGGGAGAGGACTCGAAGAGAGAGAGAGACGGCGGGAGGGTGTGCGACAGGGCAGGCCATCGATTTTGATTTCGCGTGCCTTAATGCATTCCTCACGAGGTCCTGCCGGCCGCAGCCGCGGGAAAGGGAACCGAGAGCAGAACAGGAAACAATGCAACTCCTCCTCTTCTTCTTCTTCTTCTTCTTCGGTGTTCTTTTTACTTTGTCTTGATCTTCCCCTTCTCCCTCGCTCCTTTCCCTCGTCCGTTCCCACTGGCTGCAGTAATTTATTCGCTTCTTAAATCATTTATCAGGCGACGTGATTGTCATCGCTCTGCGGGAGGGAGGCAGCAACACATGCGGGTGGAGCGGGAGAGAACGAGAGCGAGCGAGGGGGGCGGCGCCAAGGCAGCGCAGGCGGCGTTTGATCCGGGAACAGATTAAGTGGCTGCTTGAAAATTCAAATTAACCGTACAGAAAGGGAGCAGAAAAAGAATCATCACAGGAGCGAGAGGAGGAGAAAGGCGGAAGAAGCAGAAGAAGAAGAGTGAAGGGGGGCTGCCAAGGAGCTCTGGGAGTTGGAGCAGCCTTAAAGCTGCGTGGATCGTGGGCCGTGGATCGCCTTGTCGCAGTCGGTAGTTTTACTTTAACTTGAGCTCATTATGATAAGCCACGTGATCCGCAGCCGTGACAGCGAGCCAGAGAGCGACTGGTGGGGAGAGAGGGGGCGGGGCGGAGGCGGTAGGTCGAGGCGGATCGCGAGGCTGGCGGCGACTCCGGGGCCTCGGACGGGGCTGGATTCGCGACGAATTAATGCCGCGGAACGCATTTCGCATTTGATGGGATTAAGAGCGACCTGGAGCAGGCGTCGGGAGGGAGCGGGGAGGCGGCAGTGGCAATGAACGGCTGCGGCGGGAGAGGGCCGGGGTTAAGGGACGGGAGACGAGGAGAGCGCGAGCCAGAGGAAGGCGTTGGCGTGGAGAGGCTGAGGAGGCGAAGTCTCCTCTTAAGACTGTCTGAAAGGCGCCGGAGAGGGAGAGAACGGAGGAGCAGAAAGCGAGGTGTGGAGAGAGAAAGGGGTGAGACGGAGAGGGAGCGAGTGCGGCAGGGAGCTAATGAAAAATTAAAGGACATTTGAATTGCGAGCTGCTGCGTCTTAAGGGATTTGCCCGGATTGGGACGAGAGCCCGACGAACGGCTCAAAGCGCGCTGAATTAAACCCGAGCCAGGTGGAGCCGGGGGATCAGAAAATGAATTGGCATCTGAAAAAAATTCGGGCCAGTCGGGAAGTGGGAAAATGCAATTGAGCGAGAATGACAAAAAGTCACTTTATACTTTTGGCTAAATTTCGACCACAAAAGCCTCCGAAAGCCCCCAGTCGCGGAAATTCGAATTTTCCTCAATGACATTTCGACAAAAACACGAATGGTGAATTAAACGAAGCAAGTCGACAGGACCAAAATAAAATGCGAAAAAGAAATCGAGCTCAGAATAAAATGGAACACAAAAATTAAACGGGTAGACAAATAGAAAACAAAGTTGAATACAAACAAAAACCAAAATGCACAATAAAATGGAGTAAAAACTAGAAGGGAATAAAAGTAAAAATTTGAATACGAAAATGAATCGGAGAAAAAAATCAAATGGAGTAAAAAATCAAATGGACTACGAAATAAATAGAATAAAATTTCACGCCGCCAAAACGAGGGAATTACGAGATTCAACAAACGGCTCAAAATATTCAATTATCTGACTGCACAATTTTTTGCCTCGCTCCTAATTGAGGCGTCTTTGTACCATATCTCCCTCTCTCTCTCTCTCTCTCTCTCTCTCTCTGTGTCGCCTCTTCCCTCTCTCCCTGCTCCCGGCTCTCGCATTGTGTTTCGGCCTGTGCATTTTCGGCGCTAATCTCGTAATGAGGCCGGAGATTAAATCGGCGAGCGCATTTGGCAGTTGGCCCACACACACACACACACCCAGGCATATTAAGGACATAATTCCAACCGCGAGACTGCGCCCAGTGTTGCTTTGTTATCGTTTTTCCCCCCTCGTTCCTTCCCGCGACGTCCCGCTCCTGTTTTCCTCGTTTTCTTCCCTTATTTTCCCACTAATTGCTGAACATTCGCTCTCGTTCCACACTCTCCCTCTCTAACTCCCTATCTCTATCTCTCTCCCTCTCATAAAGTCCGTGCCTCACTCTCTCCACTCTCCCGCCAGATTTCACTCAGTTTCTCCCTTTAATTTTTTTCGCAACTTTTTTTCCCCCTTTTTCCCTTGCATTTTCGCTTCCCCACTGTTTCTCTCAGTACTCATCCACCTCTCTCCTCTCTCTGCCTCCTGCACGGTTTAGCGTCTTCATTGGTGCGAGCGAGACAAAGTAATTCAATTAAAAGGGCGATGATTTTCGTCGTTTGTCCGTCATTTTCGCGCCCCCCTCGGCCTCCGCCATTTGCTTCGACTCTCCTTCTGCAGTCTATCTGTCGATCATATGTCTGTCCCTGTCTCTATCGGTCTGTCCTCGCCCGCTCGTCCGCCCTCCCGCCCCTTGGCCCCTCCCAACCGTCCAAGTCTCGCATTTCCAGCCGTTCCGCGCCGCAACCCCGCGCCTCCCTCGCCTGCCTGTCAGTCTGTCCATCCCCTCCGCTGTCCGTCCGTCCCGCTCCGATGGGCTTCACGGCGATCGTTTCACTCGCTCGTGGACAAAGGGCGAGCGGTCGGCGTGGCGAATGGAGTCGCCGAAATTAACTCGGGACGCAAATGAGCGAGGACGGCGTGATAAAAGACGTCGTTCTTGTGATTTCGGAGTTTGAGAGCAGCGACGAAACGACGGAAACAAACACAAAATGTTCATGTCGGCTCCCTCCACTCCGGCCCCTCCACCTTCGACGCGTCTCGCCTCCCACTCTCCCACTCTCCTTGACACAATCATTTCCATCCTGCTCTGTCATTTTCCGCCGTCCCGCCCGCGCTTATCTTCAACTCCTCGGCTCGCTCCAACTCCCGTCCTCCATGCCGGCGTCCCTCGCCCCGTCCGATCCCCTCTCTCTCCGCGGCCTTCCCTGCCACTCTGTCACTATCTCTCACGCTCTCCCGCTCTCATCCTCTTGTCTCCTCTTCCCTCCCCCTGCCCCGACACTCATTAAAACGCTCCATGTCCCGACAGCTCTCGAGGCTCCATCCTTTGCCGCCTTCCTCCAGTCCGCCCATTCTCCGGGTCCCTTCTGCCACTCCCTCTCCCTCTGCCTCTGCTTCTCCATCTCGCTCTCTCCCTCGCTCTCCCGCCCCTCCGCTGAACATTTTCATTTCACTTCCGTTTCATTCATTTGCACACTTCTTCACGTTCCATTGCGGTTTCCGGCTGCTGCACCTACGCCGGCCCGCCCATCCCCAGGGCGCCGTGTCGGTGTGTGTGAGTCTGGCTGTGTGTGTGTCCGTGTCCTCTCATGGCTGGATTCGACAACCAGCCCGGCATTGCCGTCGTGTTAGAAAACTTCCAATTCCAACTTCCGAGGGTAATTAATTCAAGGACTCGTCTGTTTTAAACGACTTACAACAGGATTACAATTAGACAAGCTGCGAGCAGGCGCCCCGAGGCCGCCCCTCCACCCCTCGTCCTCGTCCTCGTCCCTGTGGGGAGCCGCGCCATTTGCAGCTGCTTGTTTTTGCACTCCTCTGCCTGGCCTCGCGTCCCGCTCTCGTCCGTTCCGTCCGCCTCAGAGCTCTCATTTCCTATCTCCGGCTCTCCTGTCTCTCTATCTCGCTCGCTCGCTCATTTCCCCATGTGCCCTTGCTGCCTCCCTCTTTCGGAGGCTTGTGGGCGCGAAGGGCAGAGAGAGAGGACAGACGGAAAATGAAATAAAATCAAGAGAATTCCCTCGAAAAATCCCGACGATGGCTTAAATAAGTTTCCATGCAAAATTGGGGATTTTTGCGAAAACCATGCAACATTGTTTGCACTTATGGTATAATATTTTTGTTCGTATGGTTGTTGCTGTTGTCGCTTTGTTGTTGTCGTAGTTGTTTGAGCTGTTCGCACCATGGCGATTATTTTTGCTACTGCTTTCAAAAGCGTCTGCTACAGCACACATTTTTTGCTTTTCTATTTCATCCGCATTTTATAATTTTACTTAATTTCTGTTTTGCTCCAATTCGTTCCGTTGGTCCGCCCAGGGCGCCTCGCTCGACCACACGCCCGGATGGCGAGCGCTGCCCTCTCTGTCTCCACCCGTCCCTCTCCGTTGCTAGATCCCCCGTGTTCTACGTGGTCATTAGCCAGTCAAGCTTTAACATTATCCGTTCTATCAGCACTTGCCCGAGCCCTGTCCCTTCTACTTGGCCGAACATCCGGTTGCAGTCTCCGCCCCTCGTCCAGCTCAGGGCGATTGCCTCGCTCCTCCTCACCCATGGCATTTCTGAGATAAATTTAATAGCAACATCTTCATTCGGCATTTAGGGAAAATTCGTTTGGCGGGAGTTTTGCCTACAATTTTGGAACAATTTTCGGATAACCAAACGATCACTTCCAAGTTAAATTCAAATCATTGCACTTTCATTTTCATAGATATTTTTTCGTTTAGTTAATTGAATTTCTATGTTCTCAATTATGGAGCTATATTTTTTTATTCATTATTTTTCTGCTTGTTTTTTTTTTCATTTTATTTATAGCTTTTGCTAAGTTTAGCTTGTGCCATTTCAGATCTATTTTATTTTAAACACTACCTTTCTGTTTACTTTCTCGCCATTCGATATTCCCCAATGGCCAGCTCGTTCTTCGCAATCTCCACCTCCATCCATGGCCAATAATTCCACGCATCATCCGTTCCTCCATCGCCGCCGCCGTCGTCATCGTCGTCACCGCTTCGTTGACAGCGATTGGAAATTTCGCACTCGAAAAGGAACCCGTCGCTGTCGCCATCGCCATCGCTTCCGCATCCGCTGCTCTGCTTATCTTCCTCTGCTCCGCCCTTGCCTCCTCTCCCTCCTCCGCCTCTTTCGCTCCCATTGCTTCCCTCTCTCCAAACTCGCCGTCCCCGTAGTCGTCGCTGCTCCTCGGTAAACTTTTAATTACTTTTCCGCTTGCATTTTTGTCCCTGCGCACTCAACCCGATAATCGCATCACTTCCTCCTCCACACACACTCACCCTGGCCCTTCCGGTCGGTTCGCCCGACTCTCTCTGGGCGGTAGGGAGGTCGGGGGCGAGGAGAGCGGAGCTGAAAACGAGGGGACGGCAGTCGCCGTCGACATCGACTGGCCAAAAATGCAGAGTGAACGAATATTTCACTTTCATTGCTCTTCTTCATCATCACCGTCATCATCGTCATCAACATCAACGTCAACGTCATCGTCATGTTGTTGTTTGTGCGCCGCACGGTGCTGCCGATGGTTCCAATAGTTGTCAATTCTGTTGCTGCTGTTCTTGTTGTTGTTTGCATTGTTGCCTTATCAACGCCGCTTGGCCATTGCCAGCCAAGCCGCACATCCGCAAGGGATCCAAGGAACCTCCGGCATTGTCATATCGTCGTCGCTAGTCTGGGAGCCCTCTGCTTTGTTGTTGGTATTGTGTTGTTGTTGCACTGCAGCCGAATGGTGATCATGGGGACTCCCAGCATCCACAGCAGCGAGCGGTCTCCTTCGGGGTCCTTCACGAAAGTCCTTCCATTTCAATTCGAAGACGAGAGGTTCGTGGTTGTTGATGTTGTTGTTGTTCGCCTCGGGTGTCGCCAGTTAATGACACAATCGTTGTTGTTGTTGCCGTTACTGCTGACGACGATGCCGCGCTGTCCGGCCTCAAAGTCGCCGTCGTTTTCGACATCGCTTCATATTTTCTTACCCCGATTCCCGATTTCTCCCTCTCTCTCCCTCTCTCACTCCCCGAACACAGCGTCCTTTCGCGCTGCGGTTCGTCGCTCGCCGCGCGGAACCTCGCCTCGTTTCCTTCCCCATCCGATGCCCTGTGACTCGTTTGACTGCGCCAGTGCGAGTGCCCAGGGGCAGGGTGTGTTTGTGGCTGTGTGTGTGTGTGTCCTGTGGCCCAGCCTGCACCGCGACCCCCTCCCTTGTCGCCCTCCCGGTCGCAGTGGCCGCTGTTGTTAACGAATGTGTTTTGGAATATTTGCGGCCTTCGCGACGACACTCGACATCCTGCCAAATCCCCCAGCTCCCGAACGCGCTCATCCTCCGCCTGTGCATCCGGGGGGCCGCCACCAACTGCTCGTCCTCACCGACACCGACCCCAACCCCTCGACCTCGCCTCCTGCTTCTCCTTCTCTCCAGGCCTCTGCGACCACCCTCGGCTCGTCAGCCCTTGAAAGGCCAGCAGGACCAGCTTTGCTTTTCCCTCTCCCCCGCCAGGAGGACTCAGGCATCACCTCCCCCTTCCCCTCCCCTCCCCTCACTGCGCTTTGGTTCCGTTCGGTCCGGTCCGGTCCGAATCGTTGGCTCCTGTGGATCCCTTCATTCATTTGGACCGGTTGTTGTTCATTAATTGAATGCCACAGCTCGCCATTTGCTCCTGAGCATTTTCAAGTACCAGCTCTCACTCTCTCTCTCTGTCTCTGTCTCTCTCTCTAACTCTGCCGGACTCTTCCTGGCTCTCGATGGCCGCCACCGCCCGCCGACTTCAGTTTTAAGCGACTCAACATTCAATCTGCTTGGCTTCAAGTGGAAATAACTGATAATTGAAATGATAAAGACCGAGACCGAGGCGATGATGACCAGGGACCATGGCCAAAACGATGACGATGACGATGACAATGACGACCACCGGCAGGACGACGAGGACCACCGCCAGGACGATGGCGATGACGGTGACGGTGACGGTGACGACGACGTCAACGCCGGCGAGGAGCAGCAGACCCTAACGACGATCGCAAGCCCTCTCTAGATTCCTCTCAATTACTCGCTCTGCACTTCTCCACACAGTCGGGGTCTCGGTCGTTTTCTCCCTCGCTCTCCCTCTCCCTCTCTCGCTCCCTCTCACTCTCTCCGTTCCTTCTCCATCGCTCCCCGCCGGCTTCCGGGATGCGGCGTTGGCTCGACTCGGGCGTCGAAGCTCGTCATCGGGGCCACGGCAGGCGGAGGTCGGAGAAGAAGAAAGGGTGACAGCGTTGACGTTGGTCGAAAAGTCGGAGACGGAGGGATTCCCAGCTACAGCAACAGAACCCACTTGCTTTGCGAGTGGGAAAAGGCGGTCTCGATGCAGGGAGGGCAGGAGGGAGAGGGACAGCCAGTGAGGTGTGACTGGATTGATTGAAGGAGGTATCGAAATGTGTTTCCAAAAGTTGTGTACAAGACATGAACATTTTTCTTCGACACTTATTAGAATCCACTCTACTCGAATTTCAACAGACCCTCACCTCAGTTAGGCGAAGAAACAGCTTCTCACTTTGGCTTCCCTCGTGCCGTCTCCTTCAGCTCTGCTTTTAATCTCCTCCCTGCTCCCATCGCCGTCCTCTCACAACTCCGCGCGCTTCGCAAACGCAGCCGTTGACCGCATTGAAATCGCCAAAAAGTCTCCCATTCCACGGAAGCAGCTCCTGACTTCTTCTCCTCCACATCGCCTGCTGGTCAACTACACTGACAAAGAACCGAAATCCTGCGGCAAGGTAAAAACGACGACTAAAGCAATCGAATGCAACAAAACGAAGACAGCAAGGACATCATGGCGCGAGGAAAACACAACTGATTTTTATATTCAACAAGTTGAAGTCAGTCTTTACTGCAATCATGTTTTTCGAAGAATAATCAGAAGAATTAATCGGAAAAAAATCGGAAAAAGGACAATGTTTTTTATTCAAAATAAAAATGCTCTCGACATTTCCCTCACTTATTTCGATGTGTTTTTTCGGTTAAAAACACCAACTCTAACTTTTGAATAAGATTGATTTGATTATTTTTAAGGGCATTTCTCCGAGTGTACTGAGGAAGTTCGCAGCTGTGTTTAGTAATAGTAGTTGTTGTTGTTGTAGTTCCCGTTGTTCTTCCGCAACACGGCATATGAATGTTCGTTGCTGCTGTGTTTGTTGTTGTTGCTGCTGACGCCTTTTAGCCGCCGCCTCGATTGTTATTGCAACAAATACTTTAATTAAAATTATTAACACTGAAGAAGCACTCGCAAGGTTTTCGCTCCAAGGACAACAACATGGAGGGTACAAGAGAATTAAAATTCCCTCGCCGGCAAAACGAGAGGCGGACGGACGGATGGAGAGCGAAAGAGACGGACAGCTGGTGGATGCGAAGGCGAGAGCCTCGGGTGGGTGGGCACGTGTGTGTGTGGGTGTGCGCGGCAGAGCGAGACGGAGCGAGGCAGACAGAGACGCAGAAACCGTCGGACGCAATGTTGCATTTCATTGCCTCGCTTTGGCCCACGGTAGTGTTATTGTTATTGTTGTTGTTGCTTTCATAGTTTTCATTATTGTTACAGTTATTGTTGTTGCAAGTGTTTTTGCTGCGTGCTTTATTGCTGTTGTTGTTGCAGTTATAGCCATTGCTGTGGTTGTTGTCGCAGTGGCGAAAGCGATTTTTTGCAGCA
This sequence comes from Coelopa pilipes, assembly GCA_947389925.1. Lineage (NCBI taxonomy): Eukaryota > Metazoa > Arthropoda > Insecta > Diptera > Coelopidae > Coelopa > Coelopa pilipes. Next base: position 30,937,040 of record OX376698.1, on the reverse strand, counting down.
CCGGTGGTGCCCAGCGCCGCACGTCGTTCCTCACAGTTCAGCCACGCCCACCGAGCAACGCCCCCGCCCCTCGTGCGCTCGCCGGGACGAAATGAAAACATTAAAATTTAATTGCGATGAAACAAGGGCGTAAAATGTTAATGGACCGAATGAAAGCAGCTCCCGGAGTGCACTGGAACAGGCGGCAACAAAACGACAACGGAGACAGCAACACCAACACCAACAACAACACCATCAGCAACAAGAAACACCATCCGGCGACCGGCGACCGGCGACAACAACAACAGCCAACTGCCAGCCACAAACAGAGCTTGGGAGAAGAGAAAACAAGGGAAAACGGGCAGAAAAGGGTGGGAAGAAACATGAGTGCGAAAGCGGAGAAAGGAGGAGGAGAGAGAAAAGCGTGCGAGAAAAAGTGATAGAAAAACATGAAAAGGGAAAACAGCGATGAAAAATTAGGTCGCAAAATTTGGGAAAATAAATTCTACGAAATATAAACTCGAAATAAAAAACGAATATGAGGGAAACAGGATTGAAGGGAAAGCGAACAGGCGAACAGGCGAGCTGGAAGAATAGGGAAACAGCGCGAAGAGGGTGAAAGGCACTGAAATACAGAGCAGGGAAATAGAAAGATTACTGGGTAAAAAGCATATTAAAAAATGTTATTTTTAACTCATTCGAAAGACCCTTTAAATTGCAGAGAGCCTTTTGAAAACCCTCTATTTCTGAGTCTTCAGCATTTGGAGTTCGAGCGCAGGTCCTTCCGGGAATCCTGGCAGGACCTCTTGGTGGGAACCGGGTTTCCGTTGCAGCCACGCCCGACCGGGGTTCGTCGCCCTTTCACTCCCTCGTCGCCACCTCCCGACGGCCAATTTGTCACCAGTCAGTCGACCGTCCGTCCTTTCGCCCTCATCCCCCGCCCACCTCATTTGCACTCTACACAAATTTCCCAATCTGCTGACTTCCAACGAATGCCGAACACCCCAAGCCAACCTACACATGTACAGCGGGCACCCACACACACGCACGCCCCTAAGAACTACGACATGCGCTTGATGAATGATGGATGAATCCTGCACCAGCGGCAGGAGTTGTCGCCGGCCCTGGCCCGGCATCGTCGCCACCGGCTGCTCCGACCACTGCAGCGCCTCGTCCCTCCCCGGGTCCTTCGTCGGTGGTTCTCGTCTCGGTCTCCCGCGTCCTTCGATTCCCTCGTCCTCCCGTCGCCTTCCCTTACGTCGGTTGCTCCTCCCCCGCCATCCTTCTGAACGTCCACGCGCCTCCGGCTGCTCCTCCCATTCCCGCTCCACTCCCACCTCTTGTCCTTCCTGTAGCATTCCTTCACGTTCTCCTCGCGGGGTCTTCCTGTCTTCTTTGTTCTTCACTTTTCACGTTTCGACCTTTGGTTCGTTGTCAACCCTGTCTCGAACCCCGTCTTTCCTTCGGCCTGCCTCGTTCTTCGCCTTTCCTTTCGGCGCACTTTCTGCTTTCTCTCCTCGGTTTTCTCCCCACTCTTTGCCTCCTCAATTCATGTTCTCGTTTTTCCTCCTCGCTTTTCCAGTCCTCGCTCTTCCCTCCTCCCACTCCACTCTTTTCTCCCCGGTCTCCTCGCGCTCCCCGCTCCCCCTCCTCCTTCTCATCCCTCTCTTCTCTCCCTCTCCTTCGACGTCGTTGTCGCCACCGTCGTCGCCATAGCAGTGATTGCTCAACTTTGGTTAACTCGCGCCCACTCCCACGCCACGCCCCGCCCGCTCCCGCTCATTTGCGAGATTTTGTATCTAGATACTTAAACATGCCCAGATTCATGCGCATCATTCGGTTGTTATGGTTGTCGCTGCCGCTGTCGCTGTTGTTGCCGTTGTTGCGCTGCTGCTGCTGATGTTTATGCCCTCCGATCTCGCCTGGCCCTGATGACGATAATAACGCAATATGGCAGCCACACCCACACACTCATGTACTTTGCGTGTGTGCATAACGCGCTCGTGTGTGTGTGTGTGTGTGTGTGCGTCCTTGTTGGGTCTGGGCCACCCCGACCGCCCTCGGTTTCAGGCTCGGTGCATCTGCATCTCGACTCCGGCGACACATCATCGACACTGGATTTAATAATGCGAAACTTTGCTCCGCAAACACAAGCACAACCGTTACGAGCACCCACACACACACACAACCAGAGAACCCTTTCGCACACGCTCGCACCCACACACTCACATATGTGTTGAAGGAAATATGTGTGAAACATGATACACACACTCAGATACTCATCTGCTTTGTGGACGCAAAACACACTCCAATGGATTAATGGCTAATGAGAGGAAAGTCATCCATCCATCCATCAATCCCTCCTGTTTCCCTCTCCCTCTCACTCTCTCTCTCTCTCTTTTCCTTTCGCTCTATACTATCTCCTTCTTCTCTACTATCGGTCATCACCGAGCCAACCCCATCCGACCCTTAACCTTGGCCAGCCTCGGACCCTCCTGGATGTCCCTTCGAAGGCCACGCTGGGCTCCAGCCTCCTCCCGTCCCGCTGCAGGTCTCCTTCTCCAGGACCTTGTCCTGCCCTTGCCTTGTCCTCGACCTTCCATGGGCCTTGGCGGTCGAAACTCAGAGGTCTTCAGTTCGGTTTGGGCCAAGGCAGCCACAGCGCAAATTCCCCCTTCACCTTCCTCCACTGGTTTCTAGATCTCCTCCGATTTCTCTGGCCAGTCCATTCCCCGCTCCCTCGTCCTCCGATTTCCCCCTGCCTCCACAGACTCGGTGGACGCCGACTCCCAGCGACTCCAGGGGCTGCGACCCTCACCTTAACTGCAGCCATCCCGGACCCCTTCGACCTCGAACTCCCGCCGCAACTGGCGCACATCTGTCTCGCTCCCTCCCCGCTCTCTCGCTCTCGCTCTGCTTCCTCTGAGCCATTCATCGTTCGACTACTGCAGCGACTTCGCCCTCCTCGCAGTCTCCTGGGCTCATAATTCCCTCGCCAGGACTCTCGGCGATGCACAAGTTCATTCCCTCATCAAGCTGTTCCCACGCACCCTTTCCCTCCCTCCCTCTCTCTCTCTCTGTTTTTCTCTCGTTCTCCTCCTCTGCTTATTTTTCCTTTCCTCCAGTCGACAGCGCACGCCGCGATCAAGGGTCAAACTCTTTCTCTCACAGTCCCTCCCTGGCTCAAGCGCCCTTCCACCACAGTCGCCATCTCTCCCTCTTTCTCTCTCCATCTCCCTCCTCCCCACTCTGCCTGTCTCTCTCTCTCTCCCGCCCCCTGGCTGCTGCGTGCTTCCGGGATGAGGGAGGAAACAAATTTGAAATTTAATAAATTCGCATAGGAATAAACCAGGGATAATGCGGAGGACAATGGAAGAAGGTAAAAAAACACAAAAAACAAAATAATGCCACCAACAACAACAACAAGACGGGACTGCAGCTCCACCGTCAACAATGGAAGCAACAACACCAACGACCGGGACAACAGCAATATCAAGAACAACGACAAGCGGTTAAGACGAAGATGGACTCGTGGAGCGGGAGGGCGTGGCGAAGAGCAGAAGAGGGGGGGGGGGGGCACGAGGGAGAGGAAGAAGACGTTCTGCTGGAGATGAGACGAGAGAAATCTCAATCAGGGCGGACGACGACTGAGTCCTGGGAGGTCCGGGGGCAGTCGAGGAGCCGAAGCCAGGCCGAGGAGGCGCAGGGCAGGCGGGGTCGAGGCGGAGGAGAGTGAGTGAGTGAGGCAGGGCAGAGAGAGAGACAGAGAGAGGGAGAGGGAGAGTGGCGGAGACGGCCCACCAGAACCAACGAAATTATGCAGACCAAAAGAGTCTCGGCGTGCCTTCAGCCGGCAGAAGGAACCGAAAATAAGAGCAAAGGACGATGCATCTGCTCAACCTGTACTTCCGGCATATCCGGCGTCCTGCGTCCTGCGTCCTGCGTCCAGCTCCCACGGCCATTGTCCTTGGCGTCCCACCCGCCACGTCGCCGGCCGCGTCTCCCGGCGTCCCGCAGCAGCTGCTTGGAATGCAGCCGGCTGTCGCATAACTGCGGGAACATTCGAGTGGATGCCGAAGGACAATGGCGGGCTCCGGTCGTGGTGGCCCCCTCGCTCCCCCTCGCATGCCGTCGTCGTCGCCGTCGCTGCTCCTGCTGCTGAAGGATGACATTATCCTGGCCGCATGTCCCGGGCGTTTCCGAGCGGTTTTATTTCCCTGTTTGAGTTGCGGCCATGTGTGTCTTCAGCGCAGCCTCCCTCCGTCTCCCTCGCTCCTGCCGCTCCCCCGCTGCACTCCTGCCCGCCCGCTTCCACTCCCCATCCCGCTCCTTCGGCGCCCCCGCCCCCGCCCGCGTTGTGTTTGTTTGCGACCGTTATTATTCATCCTGAATTATGCGATCTCCAGCAGTCTTCACTGCAGTCTTCACTGCTCCAAGGACCGTCGGCCCCTCCTCCTTCCCACCCTCCCCCTTGGAGCCCTGTCCGCCTCCTCGTGGATTTACTCGCTGAGCTCTTCGAACCACAATCCCTAACTAGAAGATCGCCTCCTCCCTCCCGCCTACAACCCTCCCGCCGTCCCATTTCTCCATCTCCTCGGGGTCGTCTCTGGGCCCCCCTCCCTCTCACTCACTCCTCTTTACATCTCCCTCCCTCTCGCGCCCCGCTCCCTTGTTCCACCGCATTATCCGATTGATCCCGGCCGAGGTCCTGCGATGCAAATTTAAAAGTCTTCTCCTTCTTCCTTCCGCCCGGGTTGTTTTTCATTTTTTCCAATGCTCCTCCTGCCCCTTTCGCCCTCCTCCTCCCTCTCCGACCCCGCCCCGATAGTGTCTGCAAATCTTCTGCCGCCGAAAGTTGCAAAACATTTGTCAGTCGCTCGCATTCCCCGCTCTCGGCCGCCTCCTCGCCGGCCTCTGCTGAGTGCCGAACGTCCCGGCCACACACGAGCCCCGGGTGTCCTGCGAGAGCCGCCGTGCTTCATCATAAAATATGCAGCAGCCTCGCGTTGTCCTCTTCCACATCCTTCTGTCCACTCGTCCTCTCCCACCAGCAGCCGTCGGCCCGCGCCCTGCGGGACGCCTCAATTTGTCTTCCTCGTCCCGCCATGTGAGGTCTCTGTGCGTATGTGAGTGTGGGCCAGGACTCCTAGCGGCGAATGTCCTTTCGGTGGAAAATCTCACAAAAAGCAGGCGAGCCGAGCCACGTCTCAAGGTGTGCGGGGACGGAGGCAGGAGGGACGCCTCCTGTCCAAGCCAGGTCCAGGGAGAGGCTTCGCCATCGTTTGTCAGTCAGTCCGCTCGCCCCCGCTCCCTCGTCTTTCCTACCCCGCTCCCCCACTTCCCGGACCTGGGACTCTCCTTGACGTTCCTTGATTCCCCCGCCTTCATTTGACTCCGCCCTTCCCGCTTCGCGGCCATGCAGCGGTCTTCGGAACCTCCTCCGCTTCCTTCTCCATCGACCGCGCTGCTCCCGTCCTCACTCTTCTCCTCACTCTTCCCTCGCATTCTCCCCTTCTCCCTACCGCCCTCCCGCCCTCTGCACTGCAACCCTTCGAGCTCCTCTAATTGAGCCGCCCGCTCGTGCCGCAACCGCGGCCGCCTCTCGTCCTCCTGGGACCCTGTAATTAATGCGTGGCGCGGGCTGAGAGTCAAGGCAAACGGCTGGGTCGCTTTGATGTTGATGCGCCCCAATCCGAAATCAATCAAGCAACAAATTGTTCATTTAAATTTCCGCCGAGGTCATTAAACAATTTCACACTTCATTTCGCCCGGACAAAGGTCCTTTCGGCCAAGGAGCAACAACAACATCGAGGACGGACAGGATTTAAAAACAACAAATTAAGACATTTCCACGGTCACAAACACGTCTAAGAGGGAGACAAATTTGACAAAAATATTTCACTTATTTCACTAATGAATCATATTTGAAAGAAAGATTTGAAATTTATTCCAATAATTTGGTCGGAACCGAAACAAAAATGAAATTAGGGAAAGTCCTCAGGTTTGCTGAATTGTATTTGTACAAAAAATATACAGAAAAAATGATAAGAAATATTAACATGATATAAAAAACTCAGTGCAGTAAGAGATAAAGTTCGAAAAGAAAAATATGATTTAAAAATACCAAATCCCACCATTCTCATGTCGAGAACAATTCAATGCGATTTAAGGAAACAACACAAGAACTTCACGCAATCGACTTCCCGAGGCTTCGCTGGAGGGCCCTGGGACAACGACAACAATGAGGGAAGAGCGCCTGCAGACATGCAGGAAAGAGACAGCTTCAGGGCGTGGGACAGCAACAAACAGAGACGACAACAACGGCCGCAGGGTCTGCGAGAAATTGATCAACGACAAAAGCACCCGAGGACTCTCGCCGCACGTGAAGCGAGGGTCGAAAACAAAAACAGGAAATACCTCGAGATCTGCTTAAGTACTTCCGGTTCGACAACGGCACCGGCGGAATGCAGACAACACAACAACACAGCACACAGCACACAGACACCAGCGACGTCTGGACGCCCCAGGGCCGAGGCAGCGAAGAGAGGGAGCGGGAAGTGGAGAAAGAAAGTGAAATAAGTCAGGGCGAGGAAACGACGAAAAGTTCCGACGGAATCATCCTCATCCAGATCGAAGGATCATCGAGGAATTTTAATGCATATTTTCCCCCTTATCTCCTGAGCGGCGGGACAGGACCCGGGTCGATTAGGGCGAGCGAAGGAGAGGGAGAAGGGGAAGGGGCAGAATAAAAAGAAGGCTGGAGTCGCGGCGCAGTCGAGGAGAGTTTGCAAAGTTGAAGCGACCACGAGGACGAGAACGAGAACGAGGGGCAGAGGTCGATCGAGCCGCGTCTCCTCGAGTTCGCCAGGTCTCCGCCGCGCGAGGGTTAAAGCTCGAGTGGCGGCGGCGGCGGTGAACTCGACGGGTCCCTCGATGGCTTTGGGAATTTCGAAAACTTTGCAAATTTGTTGACAAACAGTTGTCGATGGCCACAGCAACAACGACAGCGAATGCCATAAGTCTCCGCCATAGTCACGGCAAAAACAACAAGATCAACAACTACAGTGCAACAACTACAAGAACAACACGACCCTCTGCCCTCGCTGCCCTCATCCAGGGCAGGTGCTCGGCCCAGGTCGCGCCCTCCGGCTCCGTCCGTGAGCTGCGATAGTGGGCGGGGAGGGGGAGGGCGGGCTTTGTCGTGTTTGACATTTTAATCGTCTTAATTTAACGCAGTGTCCTCTCAGCGCCACGCCCCGCCTCCGCCCCTCCCCACCTGCGCCGGCGCTCGGACGTGGCCAGGCGTTGCCAACCGCTTGCGAACGAAGCGAGCCGAGGCTCTCGCCGGCGTCAAGGTGGGGCTCGCTTCCGTTTCCGGGATCGCAAAGGCGAGCAGCAACAAGAACAACCAGGACAATGACAACAACAACAACAACGACAACGGCAGAACCGCAGCAAAACTACAACAAAAACCCCCAGGTCCAGCGCCGCACTTCTACAACAACAATCGGAAAACAAACCAAAAAATTACGAACGCAAAAAAGCAAAACCGAGTCGAGCGAGGGCAGAGGAAGCGAGAGAGATGAGAGGAGCGAGAGGGGGGAGCGAGCGAGCGAGTGAGAGGGAGTGTGAGAAGGGGAGCGGAGATGTTGCAAGAACGGAGGGACTTCTAATACCGTTATAAATTGTTGGCCAACAAATTCCCCGCTGCTGCATATTTTCGATTTTTCACTTTTAATATTTCCACTCGTCCACCCGTCGCCCGACCACGCCCGACCACGCCCGACCCCGCCCTCCCCCTCTTCCTCCTCTCCCCCCCACCTGGTGTCCCTTCGTCCACTTCGTCGCTCCCTCTCAGTCACTCCCTCTCGTCCCCCGGCCGCCCACCTTGTGGTCTTCCTGTGGAACTTTCGCTAAGCTTGCAATTTGTTGTCCGCTGTTGTAGTTGTTGGTGTTGCTGTTGGTGTTGTTGTTATTCCAGCGGTAGTTGTTAATGTTGTTATTGTGCCAAGGCTTGCTGATGTTGTTGTTGTTGGGGTTGGAGTCCGCTGCTGTCGCCGACGCTCTCTTTCTAACCTGGGTCCGCCCGACCGTCCGTCCCTTTCGTCCTCTGAAATTGATGCGGATCTCTTCTCTCACCATCTCCCTCTCTCTCTCTCCCTCTGGCTCCCTTTCTCCCCTCACTCGCTCCCCCCGCTCTCTCTCCCTCTCTCTCTCTCTTTATGTGCCAATGAACAACGTGTTTAACGAACGGGATTTTTTGAGCACATCTTGCGCTGTTGTCCATGATGTTCCGATTTTAGGTGATTGTTGCTGTTGTCGTTTCTGATATGTTGTTGTTACTGTTGCTGTTGCTGTTGGTGTTGTCTTTGTTGTTGCGCCCTGCCCGCAGATGGTCAGCAGTCGAAATCCTTGCATAAATTACAGGATTAGGAATCATCGTGCTGTTGTTGCTCCTCTTGTTGTTGTTACGCTTCTCGCTTCGGCTCCTGCTCGCCACCGGGCGCCCTTCGACCGCCGCCTGAGGACCCTTCGCCTTCCCCTGCCCCCCCTCCCATCACCTGCCCCAGCCCCCGTTGATCCTGCGACCACCCGAACAGGATGCTGCGATATTTTGTACATTTGTTTTCAGCTGCTGCTCCTCCCGGGCTCGTGTTGTTGTGTTTTCCTCATTTTTGTCTCTACTTTTGGTCCTCGTTGTTGTTGTCCCGAAGGCCGTTGTTATTGTTATTGCGCTTGCCCTGGGCTCCGAAATTGTTTCCTTGGCTAATTGGGCGGACGGGATTTCCTTACCTATTTTTATTGCCTGCATTTGTTTCTTCTTTTCATGCGTGTAAAATTCGATTTTATTTTATTTTATTTTATTTTACTGTTTTTTCCCGTATTGAGACCAATTTGTTCCTTATCCCCGGGTCGATGTTTCCCTGCTGGGCTCTCCTCGTGACTGTCTAATTTGAAGCCCTTCCTCGTAATCGCCTGGCCGCCAATTAATTCGAACGCTTTTTGAACCCTTCGACCGCCAGCGGTTAATCGGGACCCAAGTCCGCAGCGCTCCTTTTTAAAACACTTCCAGAAATGTCGACTGACGCGCTTCCCTGCCTCCCCCTCCTCTCAGGAGCATGATTTATGGACGGAAATGCGAAACCGGAAGCCGGAACTGAATTCGACATCGAGAGTTAATTTGGAAATCAAAACCGAACGACCGACGAATCGGAGGCCGAAAGGCACGAAGGAAGAAAGTGGAAGTGAAAGAGGAAGTGGAAGGGCGAGTCAAGGATGGCTGCAAATACGACGATGAAAAGATGCAGCCCGAGAAAAAACCCAAGAATTCATTCATAATTCATGAGTGGGAATTCGGATGGCTGCGAGTGCGGAATGGAGGGAGCGGGAAAGAGACAGGGATAAATTAGTTGCTGTCGTGGCTGCTGCTGCTCTCCGTAGGCATCGAAGTGCAAACAGCAGGGATTTCCCCCCTCACCCCCCTTCAGCCCCCGGTCCGCCCGCCCGCGGCCCCTTCGTCTTCCACTCGATCTCAGCGCGAAGTTCTAAACTTTCGAAAGTTATCTGTGGAGTGTGTGTGCGTGTGTGCGGGCGGTTTGCGGCTCGACACACACTGCCACACAGCCACACAGCCACACGTACCTCGCACACACACGCGCGCACACACATGTGCCCATGTGCGATCGGCAAGTGCAGCCACAATTTAGAGCCACTTTACAGCGAGTCCGGGCCGCCTCGAGGGCTCGGCCTCTGGGGAGCCGGGCAGGGCGGGGCAGGGCAGGGTTGGCGAAAGCGAATCGTGTCGCAGGACGGGGCGAACCGAGGCGGGTCGGGTCGCGGGCGTCGGAAACTTTGCGCAAACTTTTGTTTTATGGTCTTTTATGCGTTCTGCCGGCGACGACGACGACGACACGGCGCTGGCTTCGGCGAGGGCGCGGGAGGGGCGGCGTCCGGGCTCGGCAAAACCTAGTTGGCGAAAGTTTCCTCGCAGCCCCCGGTTATGAGTTACGAGCGTGAAAGTGGTGCGAAAATAAAATGTCGACCTCTGGTCGTCGGCGTCGCTGCCGCCGCTCGTCCGGGGAGTTGAATTTAAAATGTTCTGGGGTTTTCGCCTGATTGAATTCGACCTTCCTTCCGGCCCCCGCTCTCCGCCGGCGGGTCGCCAACGACAACCGCCGCAGCTGAATCGGGCCGTTTGCATGTGGTTGTCGCAGGCCGCGCGGCGCCCCGTCCATGTGTGTGTCGCGGGGCTGTGTGCGTGCTCGTGTGCATGTGTTTGGTGCGGCTCTCGCTCATTTCGGCCAGCGACCGCCAAGCCCGAGTGCCCTTCGGCGAAATCCCATTCCGTCCTCCCTCCCTCTCGCTCTGTCTCTCTCTGACTCCCTCTGCATCCTGGTCTTTGGAGCCTAAAAGGGCCGTCGCGGACTCGAACATGAATCGGTTCGCCTGGAGTCCAGTCAAGGAGGGATTGGGCTCCTGCAGGTCGTGCCGCAAGACGCAAACCGTCATCTCTAAACCTCCCAGAGACCTTCCTTTTAAGTTCTCAGAGAGCTCCCGAGATCCCTCGCCAACTTCCTGGCACCAGGACGCCTCCAGATCGCTCCCAGCCTCCTCCAGATCGATCTGCAGCCTCCTCAAACTCGTCTCGTCCGCCTCGTCTCGTCAGCCTCGTCTCCTCAACCTCGTCTCCCCCACCTCGCCTCCCCCACCTCGTCTCCCCAACCTCGCCTCCCCAACCTCGCCGCTGACAGAACGCACCGAGCCGCGTTCCCGACCACCCGCCGCACGACCGGTCGAACCCGGACTCGGCCCAGCGCAGCCGAATGACAACCGAGTGGACCCGAGCGAACGCAACCAAATGGCGACGAATGGGTCGGGCGAGGAGGGCAGGGGTGCTAAGGGGAGCGTGGGAGCGGGGGAGCGGGGACGACAACAGACGACGGCGGCCATTGTTTTTTGTATCAGTCTAATTGCAAAAGTTTTTTAATAAAAGTAAATCGCAATATTTTTGTGATTTTTATATGTTGTTTTGGTCGTTGTTGTTTTTGTTGTTGTTGTCATTGTCGGCGTCCTCGTCATTTTTTATTGTTGTTGCTCTTGTACTTCTTCTTATTCTGCTTCCTCTGCTTCTTGTCATTGCCGTTGTTGTTCTTGTTCTTCCTCTTATTGCTGTTGATCCCTCTATTGTTGTTGTTGTTTTCGGTTTTGCTTCGGTTTCTGTTGGTGTTCCTGTTGTTGTTGTTGTTGTTATTTGTTTTGTTGCCGATACGATTTCAGTTGCTCGGCGCGTTGTCTACTTCTTATTGTTGTTGTTGTTGTTGTTTGTCATTTTTCTTCCGCGCCCTTTTATTATTTTCTGCTTTATTATTCTTGTTTTTTCTTCTCTGTTGCTGTTTCTGCCTTCTGTGCTGCTCCCTTCGCCGTCTTCAGGCCAGCCCGCTGTCAAATCCATTTTGATTGCAGCCGCCGTCCCCGCTGACGAGGGCGGCATCGGGTGGGACGGAGAAAGCAAGGGAAAGAGGGGCAGTGGGGTGGATGGGGGGAGGGAGGGGGGCTGAAAGTTTACGAGCGTCCGATCGCTATGACATTTCATTTGCAGGCTTCCAGCCGCTCGCTTCGCCCCGTCCCCGGCCCAGACACCTCTTCCCGCCTCCTCCATCGCCTTCTGTGCCACGGCTCCTCCTAATTCCCCCCCCCTGCCCTTTTCTCCCCTTCGATCGCCCTCCCCCTCACTCTGTACCCCCAAATGTTCAACTTCTCGTCTCCGCCGGCGCGTTCTGGCGGCCTTTCTGTCGTCACAAAGTGGGGCCCGGCGACACGAAACTTATTGACAGCAGCAACCCAGCAACAACAACACGCGGTAACAACAACAAGTAGCACAAGAACCAAAATAAGAAGAACCAGAGCAGCAACAACAACGCGACCAACAACAACGACAAACAAACAACAGCGGCGGCCACCATCGGAAGACGGAAGCGGAAGCGGCAGCCAATGGCAACAGGAAGAGAGTGAGGAGAGTGAGGAGTGAGAGAGAGAGAGAGAGAGCGAGAGGAAGAAATTGATGAGGAACGAGGAGTGGGAGGGAGACCGTGTGAAGGATGCTGTTGACGTCGCCTGCAGCGGCCACTCATGACGACTGCAACAAGGGCAACCAACAACAACAACTACAAACTGAAACAATAAGAACAACAAAAAATATGGAAAAGAATAACAACGGAGCGGGCGGAGCGGGACGGGACGATGGCGCGAGAGACGGAGGTGGCCGCGAATTGGCCGCACTAGTTAAATGGCAATTTTTAAACGCTCTCGCTCCGCCGGGCGCCGCCTGGTCCTCCTGGCCGCGGAGGCGCCGTCGTCTCCTGCCCCTCCTGCCTTCTCCGCCTCTCCATCGCTCTTGCTCCTGTCCTCCCATTTCCCAGCTCCTTCCCGGTCTGCTCTCAGCCGTCCTTCGCTCCCTCCCTCTCGCAGACCCGCTGGCGACCCGTCCACGCGCCTCCCACTCGCCCCGGGAGCCGCAACTGCATCGCTTCGTGGCCCCTCTCCCTCTCCCTCTCTCCGCCTCGCTCCCGGTCACCCCTTCTCCCGTTCGCTCGTCCCCTCCGTCGCCCTTCCCTCCACCTCTCGCTCCCGGTCCTCCGCTCGCCGTCGATGGCGGAAATTTTAATTTTCTCATTGCTTTTGAGGCGAGCCTGAGGGGAGCTGGAGAGAAGGGGCGGAGGGAGGGAGGGAGGGGGAGTCAAGGCGCGGTCCTTTCAGCGACAATAACGACAACAGCGACTGCAGACGACAAAAATACCACGGCAACAACGCAACACCCCGAACCATCAGACGACAACAGCAACAGCAACAACGACAGCAACAACGACAACGACGACAACTTAATCGCCCTCATAATGAACGTCGTCAGCGGCAACGTGATGAGGCTCGTTGTCCGCGGAAGGACTCGTCCCAGGACTCGCCGCAGGTTCGCCTGCATAATGACAATTATTTCCGCTGCCCTCGCCTGCCTCGCCGCACGCCAATGGTCGGCAGGGCGGTTGTTGCTGCTGACCACGTCATTGTTGTTGTTCGTGTTTTCGCTGAAAAACTGCCGCCGTTAAATCCCAGCGCAACAAGCTGTCCCTCTCTCGCCCTCTCGCTCTCTTCGAGTGAAACCCAAACTCGAACTCGAGGCTTCCGAGGAGTTCAATTTTGAAGTTAGTCGTAGTGGTTGTTGTTGCATTTGTGGTATTGTTTTTGGGTTTTGTTGTTGTTCCTACTCATCTTGTTGTTGTAGTCAGTGTTGTTGCATTCATATGTTTTTCGTCATTGTCACTTCCATGCATTGATGTCACGGCTGCTGGAAATTGTTGTTGTTGGCCTTCTCAAATCTGTTGTTGTAACTATTTTAATTACTGTTTCTTAATCACTCTCATGCGTCATTTGAAATTTCGTCGTTGTTGTTGTTGCCGCCACCATCATTTTGATGCTGGCTGACTTTTATTTCAAGCCCTCATTGGTGAGCGATGCTAGTGCTGTTTGTTGTTCTCTTTGTTGTTGTCGTCTTTGTTGTAGTTATCTCTCGCTCTATCTCTCCCTCTCTCACCCTCCCTCTCTCCCCCTCGCTCTCGGTCAGCTCGCCTCATTCGCTTATTATTGAAGCTGCTTTTTGTAATTGCATTGCTTCGTCTTCCCGTCGCACACCTCGCGTTGACAACAACAGGGCAACAACGGCAACAACGGCAACAAGGACAAGGGCAAAAACAATAAGAACAAGACAACAACAACCACTATGACAACAACTACGATGAGAACAACGACGATAGCAACAACAAGACGACACTTAAAATTATGCCTTTAAACTGCGACAGTTTTTGCTCTGACTGCCTTCCCGAAGCCCTCCACAGAGCTTTCCCTGAAATGAAGTTTTCGCTCCGATCGCCCCCCCCCCTCTCCCCCCGTCTCCCCCACCCCTCTTCCTCGTCGCTCTGGCACTTCGTTTCGCTGGCTCCCGCCGTCGCTCGGCTGTCCGCAATTAACTCAAAAATGTCAAAAGTCTCGCGTCTCCTGGCGACACACATGAGCACGAACACATGCCGACAGCTCACAGACACACACACACACGCACACATACACGCGCGCGCTCGCTCACATGCTCTGGCGACAACGTGACTATAAAACTGTCTGTCGTCCGTCCCTGCCCCGTTAATGGCTGCGATGGCCCTCGGAGCGACGTCGAGATTTCTCTGCGAGCGCATTTAATTTAAATTTTCCATCGCGAGGCCATGCATTCCGCAGCATCGGAATCCGCCACGGACGCCGGGGAAGTTGTTAAAAGTGGCAGGGAAATTATTACAGGAATTATTAAAAAATCGATCGAGCGTTCGGTCAAAGGACCAGTGAAGAGACTCCTCGAGGAGTTTAATTAATAAAAAAGTTATTTCAGAATTTAGGATTTCTCGAGAAACGCCCTTCATCTCCAATTCAAACGCTCCACGTTCAAACTCTTCTTTCCATACCTCTTCCTCTTCTGCACAGTTTGTGGCAAGGCTCCCGCTCTCCCCCTCTCTGCCTCTCCCTCGTGCACACCCATCTCGCCTCGATTTCCTCCCCCTCCCGCTGCGCCCACTTCTTCCCCTGGACGTTCCTCCGCCCATCGGAGCCTCCACCGTAATCGGCTTCGTCCCGTCCAATTAATTTGCCCATCACCTATCGCAATGGGGCTTGGGCTTCCCGGCTCCCTCTCTCTCCCTCCCCCTCCTTTCACCTTCTTCTGGGGAACGCATACAATTTAATTGGTCATTTCTTTCGGTCGCAGGGGCGCAGCAGGGGCGGATAATTAAATTTCCGCTGACTAATTATTTGCATCCGCCGATCAAGCGACTCCGCATGGCTCCGCCTCCCCTCCCGACCGCTCTCTCTCTCTGCTCTCCTCTCCTCTGCTCCACTCCAACTCCAACTCCTCCTCTGATCGGTCTCCTGGTCTCCGCTCCTGGCTGTCTTCTCGTCCTGAATTTTGCTCTGGACTTCGGGCCCGCCTTCCCCTGGCCTTCTTCCCGCATGGCATCCTCCGGACCCCTTTCCTCTGTCCCTCTTTGGTGACCTCTCCCTTGAACCGGCCTCCTTCGACCTCGCTCTCGTGACTCTGCCGCCTGCCCTGCATCCCCAGTCAATCCCGGCTCGCTCGGAACTCCCCTGGTTTCAAATGTCAAGACACCTCAGCAGCACCCTACGGCCTGCCGCTCGCTCCCCTCCCTCCCTCGCTTCCCCGCTCCCTCACGTCCGCCCTCCTCCTTCTCGCTTCCCCAAACGAGTTTCCCTCATGAACTCCAGACAACCGAATGACCTTCGACACGTTGTCGAAAGAGTTTTCCCAAAAACTAAGCAGTAACGCAGCAGAACCAATGCGGAGAGCGAGAGGGAAATAATTGAGTACAAGAATGAGAGAGAGAGAGAGAGAGAGGGAGAGAGAGAGCGGGCGAGTAGAAGCTCGGCTCAGGTTGGTTGTCGAAGAGTTTTTATTCAAAGTGAAATTATTTTCCCTTCTCCGCTTCTACTTCGTCTCGCTGGCTCTGTTTATTTTCGCCTCTTTGCGAAAATGGCTTTAACAAATTTGAAACAATAACAGGAGGACGGTGGAAGGAGAGAGGGAGAGGGAGAGGGTGAGGGAGACTGGAGTGAGCGGGAAACCACAATTTCGGGCACTTTCCGTATGGAGTCGAGTCGATGCCGTTGCTCTTGTGGACAATTTTGTTTTTGTAGTCGAATTTTGTGGCTGCCTGCAGTCGGTCGTGTTGTTTTTGTAATTATATTGTTGCTGCTGTTGTTGTTGTGAAGTTGGAAACCCGAAGCAGCTGCTGCAACGGCCACGAGGACAAACCAAACCGACGCCCGACCTCGCGTCACATCCCGAGCCGCCTCTCACTCGCCTCCTCTCTTTCTGACTCTCTCTCACTCTCCTATTCTCTCTCCTCCCTCGCTTTCTGTGCGTTCCTGTCATCTCGCCTGCGACCCCGCTCCGCTTGCCTCCTTCTGGTAATTTGAGGGCCTTTTTTGGTCGACTACGCTCAGACATAATTGTTGTTATTGTTGTTGTTGGCGTCGTTGCTGTTGTTCTTCTTGTTATTGTGGTTGTTGTTGCCGCGCCGCTCACCTGCCTGTTCATTGTCATGGTTTTGTCGCCATCGTCATCGTGATCAACCTTGTCGACGATGGACCAGGCAGGCAGGAGGGAGAGAGAGGGAGAGAGCGAGACGAGGCGCACACGGTGCCGGGGCTGAAAAGGGCCGGCGATAAGGAGAGAGCGAGAGCGTGGCTTTCGAGCATCTCGAACGCCGTTGCCAACGAGTCTGGCCCGGGCCGACTCTGGTCGTCTCTCGCCCCTCGCTCGACCCCCCACCTGGCTGCCGAGTCTACGACAGCCTTGAGGCGGCGAGTCCTGGCTGCCGCCCCCCGGTCCGGGCTGCAGCGCCTTCGGCGACAATTTTCAATACAAGCGGCCGGATGAAAGGCATCACTTAACCTAACGAAGCCTAATTATAATGATTTTCTTTATTTTTGCACCGTTGTTGTGATTGTTGCTGTTATGGATTTTCGTCGCCGTCTTTGATTTTAGGTCTCTTTGATTTTTCGGGGTCTTCTGCATTGATTTCGGGTTCTTCGACGTTGATTTTTGTGCTGGTCCATTTTTGTTGTCGTTAATTTTTGTGCTCGCTAATTTCTGTTCTTTTGTCTGATGTTTGTCATCGTTTCGGTGCTCGTTATTTGACTTCCTCAGGGACTCCTCAGGGCCGAAGATCTGGAAAAACATCGCCCTCAACCCCCAATAAATGCTCCTGCCAACTTAACGTCAGCTCCCCTTGAGTTCCTCGGCCAGGCCTCACCACCGGCCGGAGCTCGGACAGACCGAGGTTCGGCCCAGCCCGCCAAGCGAGACCGACCCCTGCACGGCTCCCAGCTCGACTGCCGCCTGGGCCCCAAAGTCTCAGAATTGTGCAGGTTCCTTCGACGCTGGGCTGTCCATTGCTGTGTCTGTTGCTATTACTGTTTTTGGTCCTTCTTTTTGTGCGGTCAAGTTAAACATTTTCATTTAATTTGCATTCCGGGCGAGTCTCGAAGTGGTTGTTGTCGAAGTGCTTTCGTCCGACGCTCGGATGCGGTGTCGGCCCCCTTGCGGTCGCCCCTTTGGGCCGAGTGCCTGCACACACTCGCCCTCGCCTTCCTCCCCCTCTTGCCGTCTCCTCACACGGCTGCACGTGCGTGTGTGTGTGGGGGCCCTGATTGCCCCGGGACGGCTCAGCCGGCAGTTGTGTGGGCGGGACGAGGCCTTGATTGGATCGGCCGAATTCGCTCATTGTCGAGTCGAGTCGTCGGCGGCTCCGGGATCCACTTCTCGCCTCTTCCCCGGCTGCCGAGAAGCCTCCTGCTGGCATGTCGGATGCTTTTTCAAATTTTATTTGAAAATTACCCCTAAGGAACGCCCCCGTCGGAGGGCGGATGATCGAATGACGCACCCTCCCCCAGCCCGACGACGGCTCTCGCGGAAATTGAATTTTTGTGTTCCCGAATTATGTCATCCGTCTGTGGGGGATAATTAAGGACTCATTCGCTGGAGCTCGAGCTCTCGAGCGCGATTACAACGAGTGTCCCTGAAAACCAAACCAAACCAAACCCAACCGAACCGAACCGAACTCGAGCCCCGGCCCGACCTCCTCAGCCCAGAACGGAGGACGAGTCGGGCCAGGTCGCGGAAAACAGAGACAACAATTAATTTATTTTAATGAGTTTCACACACACACCCTTCTCCCTCCAGAGACGGCGCTCCTGGTGGGCGTGGGGGCAGCAACCGACCGCCCGACTTGGCTTATCCAAGGCAGGGATAAGCAGAGGAGGATCTGCCGGCGCAGGCTGGGGCGAGGCGGAGAAGCCGAGGCTGGGCGGCACAAAGGGACAGGTGGACTGGGCCTGAGGTCGGCGGGGTCGCCGTTGCTGTTGTTGTTGTTGTTGCAACTCTTATCTCCCACATATTCGCGTCTGACATTGAGCCCGGCCGCACATGAATATTTATGTAAAGCAACGAATAAACGAGGCGGGAGTGGGAGACAGCGACGAGGAGAGGGCGGGAGGTCGGCGGAAGAGCGATTGAATTGAGGCTGAACGGAGGCTGAGGCGAGGATGAGAGCGAGAGAGGGAGAGAAAGGTGCGGGAGCAGGAGAAGAACTATAAAATGTATGCCGCCATCGCAACGTATCGAGCGAGGAGGCAGCGAACGACGAACTGGGATAAATTATTGGCCCGTCCCCCCTCAGGCCCCTCTCGATCGCTCTCTCCAACCACCCCCCCCCCCCCTCGCCTCGTGGCGGCTGCGGATCGCGTGTCTGCGCCGTGGGCCGTGGGCGGAGGCGGAGGCGGCGCGGAGGACCCGGGCCTGGCTGAATGAAATAAATCGAAGGTAATTTAAGGCAATCGCCGCAGCAATGGCAGCCAGCCGCCATTTGTTTGACACATCTAATTTATAAGACGCTGACTAGACGCGTGTGTGCGTGTGTGCGAGAATCTCGGCCCGTGTGTGTGTGCGTGCGGAGCCTATTGAGCTGGGCTAATTGCATAAATGTTTTGTTAATAAATCTGGGCGAGTCGCAGGCCGTGCGGAGGGCGATGTGCGAGCGAATGGGACAGAGAGGCAAACGACAGGGAGAGGCCGGAGAGAGGGGGAGAGATGTTGAGGGGGCTGAGAGGGATGAGAGATAGGGACAGGGGTGGGTCCACAAGAGACGAGATGGTGTGAAAAGGCGTGAATTAATTGCGTGTTTCAAGGACGAAGCCGGGAAAGGAGCCGGTGACGGAGCGAGGGCAGAAGACAGAGAGGGACGGAAGAGGGCAACGAAGTGCGGGAAGAAGACAGAGTGAAGGAAGAAGACAAGGCAGGATCCCCGTGAAGGACGACATCGGCGCATTCTGGAGGCAGCCGACTCAAGGAGAGTCGAATCGAGAGACCGTCTTTGGAAACCGCCTTCGGAAGCCGCGGACCCCAGACGGCGTGTGGTTTGTCGGCATTCGCTGGAGCCCAACGAGAAGGAGAAGAAGAAGAACCAGGAGGTGAACGGCGGCAATTTTGTAAAACTCTATTTCGAAATTCATCGCCTCACATGATGCCATTCAATTTATAGGGGGAAAACCGAACACGAAATTAGCGGGTCACGAACAGAAATAAGGAAGGGGGTGAAGAGAGAGAGAGAGAGAGAGGGGGGGGGGGGGCTGGCTGAGAAGAGGAAGAGCCACAGAAAGGCAGCTCAATTTGCATTTGCAAAGTGGCGGGAGAGGAAGCGGAAGTGACAGTCAGAGCGAAGAGGAAGAGGAGAGGAAAGAACTGAAAAGAGGCGGCGAAAGTGGCGGAGCGGGGGAGGGAGAGGAGGGTGTGGGGAGTGGGGAGTGGGGAAGGGGTAGAGAGACAGAGGGTTGTCGGTTTCTATTTCCAGATCGCGTCGGTTTCCCGATCTGAAGCCGGGGCTGAAGACGCAGCCACACGCGGAGCTCTGGATGGGAATTCACAACAGCGGCAACAACAACAATGACAACAGCACTAACAACAACCACTTCCGCAGCGAACACTGAGTGAAACAGCAGCAACAACAACAACAACAAGAAAACACAGTCCTCTCCCATTATGGACGACAAGGAAGCGCAAATCCTCGCAGATTAACGTGATGAAGAGCGCGGAGGAGGAGAGAGGAAGGGCGAGAGGGGGAAGGAGATATGGTGCAAACGAGTAACAAGAGGAAAAGGATGTGCAGAGGAACCAGAAGCAGAAGCAGAACCAGAACCAGCAGAGGACCAGAAGAGGACGAGGACGAGGAAGGAAAGGATGAGGAGGAAGAGCAGGAAGAAGAAGAAGTCGGGTCCGCGTGCAAAGAGGAACGAGCGAAATGTGGAAATGCACACGATTTGAATATTCATGAAATAAATTTAATAAAAACCAGCAGAAGAGCAAAAACTACGGCGTGGAAACGAGAAACGAGGAACGACCAGCGACGATGGAGAGGAAGCAGCGCGAAAAGCAACAAATGGAGAACAGAAAGGGCAAAAGAGTGAAGCGACGCCCGAGGAGGCCCAGGGGAAGGAGTGAAAACAGCGACAACACTGGGAAAGCAAAGGTGCGAAAACGGGAAAAGTAGAGCAGCAGGAACCGGGGTCGTCGTCGTCGTCGTACGAGTAGGAGTAGGAGTCAAAGTAGTTCCACAAATAGTAGTAGAAGAAAATATGGCAAATGTTTATTTGCATTTATTTAGAAAACCAGTTGCGGGAAATGTTGTGCTTAAATTATCGACAAAATATAAATATTATTTGAAACATTATACAATAGAATTGGTAACCAATAGAATTATTGGGTTTGATTGGATTTCTTCAGAAAATATAGTTTCGGGGAATGTTTCACGCAAATTATTGAAAAACTAAATATTACTCATATTTATGTAAGTGATAGCAATAACAAAATAATTTTATTAATTGAATTTTCGACCTTTATTTTGCAGGAAGAAACCCAAATATGTCAACAAAATAAAAAAGAAAATAATTTTACAAATAAAAACATAAACGCAAATGGAATTCGATACGGTGCTAAGTGCGTAGATTGAGTACGAATTCCGCGTCCCTCGTCAGCCCCTGCGCCCGACCGCCGACGACCGAAGTCCACCGCAGCCGAAGCTTCCCGAAGAGCTTTCACAGCAGACCCAGGCGAGTGTGCGAGTGCCGGCGCCGCCGTGACGTCATCGAGCGGCTTTATAACAGATTGCGCTCAACGTGTCTAGTATAACAGTTGACCTCACAAAGCAAACAACATGCTCTCCCGCTCACTCGCTCTCCTCGCATGCGAACTGCCTTCGAAGTCGCGTCGACGGTGTCGGCTTCGAAATCCTGCCAAACGTGCGACACATGCTTGCGAGGAGGTGGCAGAGAGGGAGTGGGAGAGGGAGATGGAGTGGCGGACGCGAGGGTTGGCCGCCCATTCAGACGGCGGTGTGAGACGTGGGTCAATGTGCGAACGACGTAGTCCTACATCAACATTTCCTACGCTTTAATTAGAGAATTAAAGACGCAGAGCCGCATGCCAGATCGGCCGATAACAGGCCGGGGCTGAGTTGCTGGAGTTGCTGGGGCCGGACAGGGACGGGAACAGGGGCAGCTGGAGGCCATTTAAAGGACCTGACGCGCCAGCTTCATGTGTGTAAGGCGAAAATTTCTAATCAATTTGCGGGCATTTCATAGGATTTTCTCCAAGGACTTCTGAAATGTTCACAGCCAACCGCTGCGAGTTCTCGCCTTGAATTTTGCCAAACTATTTGTTCAAAAACCCTCACATCCGCAGTAAAAACATCCCGATCTTCGAAAAAATGAGAAAATCTAAAAAGCATCAGGGTACAAAAATCGTCGTCAAAAGCAACGGAAATTTAACGTAATTTCAGCAATCAGAAAATCCTTTAAAGGAAGCCGGCGGCGGAACCCGAACGAAGAGAGAGGCGAGGCAGAGACAACCAGAAGTTGGCGCTCACTGAGAGAGAAACCGAAACCCCTCGAGAGAGAGGGAGAGCGCGAGAGCTTCAGGATTTGGCGAGAGAACAGTCGTGAGTCGAATTCGAATTCGAACACGAAGAGAATGGAACTCTCTCTCTTCTTGTTGGCATCTGAAGAGCGAATGGAAGAGAGTCGAAACAAGAGAGAGAGAGTGAGCTCAAGAGCAGGGACGGCCGAAACGAGTTCGAAGAAGGTCCTTCGAGCACGTTTGCCATAAAAACTTACGGTATTAGGAATTTCATGTTCGAGTTCCGGGAACAGGAATCAACAGGAATTCGGCATGAATTCCACAGCCCTGCAGCAGAGCGAGCGAGGCGGTCAGAAGAGGTCGAGCAGAAGCTCAGCAGCCGCTAACAGAGGAGCAGGAATCGGAGGTGTCCGAGGCGCTCGGAGGAGGCTCTTGAGGGCGCCGAAGGAGCCTCGGGCGGACCCTAGAGCGGGCCGCCCTCCCTCTCGCCCCGGCGGTCGTTGGCTGCTGGAGTTTGGAGTTTGGAGTTTGTCGTCGTTACCGCCACCTGCGAGGGGCGGGGGTGGGTGGGCGTGTCAGCGGCTTCGGAAGCCACGTAATTATCGCGAGCACCTGCAACGATACAATTTTCAACTAATTACAGATTCTGGGAACTCAGACGAGAAAATCTCGCAAACGGCATAAATTATTAGGAAACGACTAAACAGCGCAAACACCAACAGCGAAACAACGGCAAAAAAGCCAGAGGGAGAGAAGAAGACGCGGCTGATAAGAGAAAAAGAATGGGGAAAATGCGGGATTATAGAAATACACGAAGGACGACGAATTCATAAATGCAGATCATCGAACTAGCTAATTACGGATGGGCGAGACGAGGAGAAAC
Organism: Coelopa pilipes; assembly: GCA_947389925.1. NCBI lineage: Eukaryota > Metazoa > Arthropoda > Insecta > Diptera > Coelopidae > Coelopa > Coelopa pilipes. The sequence continues at coordinate 30,914,661 of OX376698.1, read as the reverse complement.
GAAGGCACGAGGGCAACAACAACGGCACGGAGAAGGAGACAACAACAGCAGCGACGTGGGCCACAACAACACGAAACCTGATGAGCCCGGCGAATTCGCTGCCCGGAGTCAGGCGGAGCCGCACCTGCGGCCGACGACGTGAGGAAGGACGGGGTGGGGGGCGAAGACGACAGGACTGCTGATTGCTGGGGGGCAGGAAACAGGGAGAGAGAGAGAGGGGGTCGGAAGAATTGCTTTGGGGTGCTCGAAGGACTGGATTTGGTCCAAAAAGGGCCACCGAGAGCCAGAAGGTGATGTCGACAACTGGGAGAGGGAGGAGAACGGCGTGGGAAGGGGGAGGGAAGGCGCAAAGGATGATATTATTGATGGACAACAACAGCAACGACTAAATGACTTAGAGGCTAAACCTCAAACGAGGAGTCGGCGAAGAGAATGTCTTTGTTTTTCAAAATGACACCGATGGAAGATTTGATAAACTGCCAGAAAAAATTCCACTTCGCACTCACACTTGCGCTAAAAACAATAAGTGTTTAATTTAGGTAAATAATTACGTTCAATCTCAAGCGGATGGGAGGAAATGCCGCAAATCAAGCGGAGTTATTGCCGGCGTTGCTTTGCACTTGCTCGGGCGTGTCGCCCGGGAGAGGGAGAGGGCGAGGGCGAGGGGCGGATTGAGTTGGGGTTGGGCTCGGAGCGCCCCCAACACGTGTCTAATGATTAATTGCAATAAAACACTCATGGTCGTCGTCCTCGTCCTCCTCGACCCCCCCTCTCCCAACCCCAATCTCCTCCTCCTCCTCCTCCTCCCTCTCGGCCGCGTTCTTCTTCTCCTCATTGCCCCCTGCGTCCTCCCCCTCGTCCGCGGGCGCGCGAGTGGGGGCAAAAAATGATAAATGATGACGTTTTGTCTTTTCCAACCCAGCCGAGAGTCGTCGTAGACTGCTGTTGTTGTCGTTGTTGTTGCTGTTATGGTTAGGGGGGTTCACAGATCCTCGACTTCTTCTTCTTCTTCCTCTTCTTCGTCTTGTGGTGCTTCGCTGCTTTGTTGTTGTCGTTGTTGTCGTTGTTGTTGCCGCCGTCTGTCTGCAGGACACGTTCGTTGCTTTCGTGTCTACGTGATGTTCGGAATTCATCAGGGCCGGCGACAACAACAACAACAAAGACTACAACAACAACAACAACATGATCAACAGCAATAACCAACAACAACAACAACACTTGAACACATACCGTAACTACTGCTACAAGAACAACAACAACAAGAAGAACTCCATCGAGCAGTTTTCGAGTTGAAATGAGTTGTCTTCTTCTTCTTCCTCTCCTCCGCCCCTCTCCCCGTAACCACCCGAGAGCCAGATGAGCCAGCGAGAGGGCGCGTGAGCGAGAAGGGCAGCGCTTGAGGGTGATGGAGGGAGACGGAAAATGCTGTGTTAAATATCTCTATCGAACTGGATTGTTTTATTTATTCGGAGAGGTTTCCCGGGTCTGCCTCTGGACTTCGTCTGAATCCTGGCTCTCTCTCTCTCTCCCTCTCTCACCCGCACCCTCACCGACTCACGCAGTCTTCGCTCGCTCCCGCTCCCCGCTCTCTTCCCGACTGTGGGGCTTCACTATTTTCATGCCATGCCTCAATTCACAGCAATAACTTGCATTTCGAATTCAGCAGCCTCTCATAAATAAGTCCAATAAAACGCCTCCCATGTATGAGGAAATTGAAAACGAATTTGGTTTTCACCTGTCATTTATTTGAAGCAAATAAAAATGTGCAAAATAAGCAAGAATAAATGCCGTATGTAGCTTGCCGATGCAACATCTCTCCTGACCCGAGCAATGTTCAAAATTCTCTCCCTCTCCCTCTCCCCTCCCCTCGCTCTCTGCAAAGCGCCATCCGGCCCTCTCTGTCTGTTGCTCGATTTTATTGTGCGAAAATTCGTTTGAAATTCGTTGTTGGAATGAAATTCTCCGCCTTGTCCAATTGACATATTTGCTGTCATTTGCATTGGCGCCGTCACCGTTGTTGTTGTTGTTGTTGTTATCGGCGCTGTCATCGCTTCGTCGTTGTTACTGAAATGGTGTTCATTGCTGCACGTCCACCTGCAGTGGTTTGTCCCACTGTAGCCCAGCCCAGCATCAGCGTCGACAGGCCCGAAATCTCACGATCTCGATGATCTCTGAGAAAGTTCGCCAAATGGGAATTTGTCGAAAACCCTACAGAAATCGAAGCAGGTCGAGGGTGATCGAGAGGAATCGAAAAAACTCAGAACAAACCAGAGAAACCGAGAAAAAGTCGAGGGAAGTCGAAAGAGGAAGCAGAGAGGAATTCAGGGAGATCAAGAGAAGACAAAGACAATCAAAAGAAACTAAAGAAATCCAAAAAAATCGGTGGATATGGAATCGAATCGAAAAAGAACGACAGAAACCGAAATGAAATAGAAATTGAAAACTGAATAAAATCGAAAAAATCTAAGGAAATAAAAATCGAGAGAATTTGAGAGCAATCAACAAAAAATCGAAAGCCATCGAGAGAAATCGAGAACTGAATCAAATCGAAATGCGACAAAATTCGAACAAAATTTCGATCGGTAGGAAGACGATGGGCAAATGTTCGTGAAAATCTGAAAAATTGCACAAGGCAAGAGTGATAAATTAGAACCTAAAAATAAATCCTAGGAAATAAAACTAGGAAACAGACCTCGAAACGCAAAACTGGTGGACTGGAAACTAAAACTAAAACACCCAAGTAAAGACAAACTCAAACAATAAATGAGAATAACAAGAAAAGTGCGGATGAGAATTAAATGAAACGTGAAAAGATTGTCCAATGGGAAGGGAAAGAGAGAGCCGTATTTCCAGGCCCCGGAGGAGGCGGGCGACACGAGGCGGGCCGAGAGAGGGACAGAGAGGGAGCGAGGGAGAGAGGACGAAAAACCGTTTAACCTCAGAGCAGCTCCGAATGACTCCGCAGGACGACGAGAAAACTTCGAGTCGTGACAGAGAGAGGAGGGACGAGGAGGGCAGAGGAGGCGAGTGTGAGGGAGACAGCTGTTGAAGTAGACGCAAATAATAATGACGACAGAAAATAATGGCAGAACACAAAATAACTAACAAACCGCAAAAACTTCCATCCGAGAGCAGGAGCAAAACAATAACAATAACAATGACAGAGACAGAGACAGGAAGGACAATGGGAACGGCAACAGCAATGGCCATGACAACAACAAGGAGGCCGGCAACAACAACGGGGAGCAGGCGAAGAACTTCAACAACAACAACTGCAATAACAAAAACCCATCGAAACGAGAAAAGGAAACTTTTTCAAGCACGAAACTGCCAACAACAAGGCAACAACAGGCAACAACAGCGATTGCAGGAGCAGCGGGAAGAAGAAAACCGCGGCAACAACAAGCCGAGCTGAACCGAGCCGAACCGAACCGAACTGAACCGAGCTGAACTCGGCGCGACGCGACGCGACGCGACCGAAGCAACTGAAGCAACAAACATCGCTTCCCTTTGACATAACTCATTAACCGTGCAAGCGAGCGCCTGAGCCGTGGCAGAGCGAGACGGAGCCAGCGGCCGAGGGCGAGGGCGAGGGGGCGAGACGTAATCCTGCCAGCCACGAGCGTCACGCAGCCAGGGCGACCCACGGCGGCCGCCCGAGGATCCCGGCGACAGCGACGACGCACGACGGCTTCCAGGATCGGGGACTTGGGGAGCGGGAGGGGGGGGAGCGGGACGGCTGCAGACACCCGACGAACGGCGACCGCGGGCGTCGCACGTGTCGCGTGGGGCACGACGAGGGCCGGCGGACGGAGGCAGAAAAGAATGCAAGGCTGTCAGGAGAGAGGGGGCAAGAGAGATAGAGAGAGGGCCAGAGAGAGAAGGGGAGAGGGCTAGCGGAAGGAGGGACAGACGGGGAGAGAGACGGAGAGAGAGACGGAGAGAGAGACGGAGAGAGAGGGGGCAAGAAAGTGTCGCCGGGACGTGCGAACGTACGGAGACAATTAACTTCACACAAGAATAAATAACTCCTGACAAAGACCTCTCTCCCCCTCTCTCTCTCGTTCTCCCCGGGCACTCCCTCTCTCTCTCCCTTTCTCAGTCTCGCCTCCCCACACTCTTTTTCTCTACTCGATCTCGGTCTCGATCTCGTTTCACCTCGAGTTATTGCGGCGAGTGTCTTGAATGTCATTTTACAGGGTTCACCCAAAATTTAAACACTAAATTAATGTTTTCATTTGTTGTGGTTATTTTTATTGATTTTTCTTGTCCTGTTCATCCCTGTAATTTTTTCATTTCTCTCCCGAGGCTGCGATGATTTCCATCGATAAATCAGCATTCCATTAAGCCTAATGAGAACGACTGACTTCTCCCCTATCTCACTCCGTCCTTTAATTGATTTATTCCCGAGAGCTTGGTCTTCCTCCTTTACTTTCTCTCTCTGTTGCTCTCTCTTTCTCAATCCCCGTCCCTCCCCTCTCAACCAATCCTGCTCCTAGATCGCTGGCTTTGGCTGCACTTCCTGGGAACCCCGAAGAGTCCTGGAAATGCATTCGGGTCTGCAGCTCCTGGTGTTCCCCACTCATCCGCCATCGGCCGCCCTCTCTCCCTCTCCCACTCACTCTTTCTCCCTCCTGCCCCTCGCCCTCCCCGTCCTCGCTTGGCGACCTCTGCCAGTTCCCATGGAAAAATCACTTCATCGCCGGCGACGCAACAACAAAGCGATTGGCAAATATTTTCATGGCATTATGATTGCTGTCCCTTTCTAGCAACAACAGCTGGTTGTTATATTTTTGTAGTTTTGTTGTTGTCGTTCTTGATGTGGCCGTTTTTGTTGTTGTCGTCGCTGCTGTCAAAATGTTTCGTGTCAACATCGTCGTCATCATGATTTTCACATTGTTGTCGTTGTTGTTGTTATTGTGTTTGTCTTTGCTACTTTTATTGCTGCCGCTGCCGCTGCTATTGTTGTTGTTGTTGTTCGAATCCGCTGTCAAAGCCATTGTCTTGCGTAATTTCGGGCAATCTCTCATAAACCATCCCGGGACGGACCGCAGGAACAGACGCCGGCAGAGAGGGACGGAGGGAGACAGGGAGAGGGCCAAACAGGACTCGTCCCTCTCACGCATCCTCCGACGCCATCGCGGCCTCCGTCCGCCGCTCGTCAACGTCGCCTTCTCCGCCTCCACCGTCGTCGTCGTTTTTGCGCTGCAGCGTCGAGGGCCGAACTCTTATTTTGAGGAATGATTGAAATTTTACGGTCCATCTGGGTTCATTAACTTCCCTCAACAACCACTCGAAGCACGCTGCGTCTCCGTCACCCCCTCGCTCCCTCTCGCCCTCGCTCTGATTTCCCTCGCACTCCCTTTCCCACCGCGTTCTTCCGACTCATGGTCTGCTCCCGCTCGCTCTCCTCACCTCAACACGACCTTCATTTGTCTTCCTCTCTCTCTCTCTCGCCCCCGCGCTCTCTCTGCCCTCGCCAATGGAGTCATCGCCTTCACCCGACGTGGGTGTCTGTGAGTCGCTGCTTCATCTTCTTCTTCTCTCGCTCTATTCCATTTCGCATTCTTCATCTTCCACTTGTTGTTGTTGCTGTGCAGTTCCGCTCTTGTTCTTCCCGGTTGTCGCCGCCATCGCCGCGCCATCGCCGCGCCATCGCCATCGCCATCGCCATCTGGCGGCGGATTCCGTCACCCGTCGCGATGATTTGCGGTTTGGTAATCAATTGTTGTTGTCATCGTCGTCGTCGTCATCGTCGTCGTCGTCGTGATCGTCATCGTCGTTGTCGTGCTCTTCTTCTTCTTCCCCTCTGTCTTCTGCTTCTTCTTGTTCCTCTACACTCTGTTACATTCGTGTTCACTGCGATGTCTTCTTCTGCTTCGGCTCCTTCCCCTCCTGCTGCTGCCGCTGCCGCTTCAGCAATTGCTGCAACGACAACAGCAACAACAACGAGCCCAAGTGGCCACCCGGCATCGTCTGGCTATCGTTGGAACCTGCACGCGGTGCTGGGACCGCATACAAATGCGTCCTACGGGTGGCATCGCTCTCACCTCCTCACCTCTCCCTCCCGCCCTCTCCTCGGGTCGCTCGGGTCGCCCCGCCGTCCCGCGCATTCCTTCAGCCGGCCACTTGTCGACCCTGTCGTCCTCCCTCCCCGACCGCTCGACGGCCCGTGGAACGCAATCCACAATAACGGGAACAGCAACAGCACTGAGTGGAGGGAGGGGAAAGAAACCAGTCGAATAAACTTGAATCACAACAACAACGAGCCCCACAGATCACTGCGATGACGACAACAACATCAGATTGACGTCGCTCTCCTCTGATTCATTTCGCACTTAATTCGGGCATCAACGAACATCGCAACACAAAGACGGAACCGGAAGTAAACCCGGAGAGAAATCGCCACAATAAGTGCATAATTTCGCAATTTTCTAAAATGTTTTCCTATTGGTAATTTCGGGATTTCATTCGTCTAATTGATAAAACATCGCGGAGCTCCCGGGGCGAAGGAGCCAGGAGCAGAAGCTGTGTCCAATCTGAAGCTACGATGAAACGAGTGTTGTTGGCCCCAACGACCACGATGCGAAAGGTGGCCAATTTAAAATTCGTCCCCGTCCCCGTCCTCGTCCTCCGGGCTGCGAGTGCGGGGCAGCCCTCGACAACTTTTGTCGCCGACGCGAGGCAGCGGCGGTTCCGGGCGCCTTTGTCTGGAGGCTGCGCGGCATGAAATTGAATTCTGGAGTCGCTTTCAAGAGGCGAGGGGACCTTGAGGAGGTGGAGAAAGAGGCGAAGAGGTGGATGGAGGAGACGCTGGAGGAGGCGTTGGCGGAGGCGGTTGAAGCTGCCTCGAGTGGGCGGCGAGAAACTCCCGGAAACGTCCGCGCAGGCGACCCCCGAAAAGAAGCCAGGGCGGGGCGAGGAGGAGCCCAAGGAGTTGACGGCGGGCAGGTCGTGGTCGTGGTCGAGGTCGTGGAGCGAGCTCGAGAGGGTCGGAGTCGTTCGGAGGCTTCAATTAAAAGCGATCCAAAAGACGACGCGACTCACATTTCAATTTGAACGGCGTTGAGATGGAACAACCGGGCGAAGAGGGAGGGGGGAAAGAGAGAGAGACAGGAAGCCCGGGACAAAGGGTCACAGACAAAGGCTCAAGTGCGAGGGAGTGGGGAGAACGGCGGCTGAGAGTGAGACAAACAACCGGATCAGGCCGGGAGACAATGCGGCGAGTGGGCGAGCACGAGGCGACCGAGAGCTGTACGAGGAAAGGCAGCCAGAGCGCCTGAGCGGAAGGCGAGAAGAGGACAGGAGAGGCAAGGCAAGAAAGCGTCGCAGCAATTTGGGCTGCATTTCATTCCCGACTGAGGCTTCTTAATTTCTTTGAGGCGTCTCGCGTTTTGTGGCTGAATGTAAATTTTATTGAATTTGAAACTTTTGGTTGGCCCGACGTGGGCGACGGAGCGGCGGAGCGGCGGAAGACGATAGAGGCGCAGGAGAGGGGCGATGAGGAGTTGCCGGAAATCGCATAATTTCAGCGCATCTTCAGACGCCGTTCAGACCCTCGCTCGCTGCGCTGGAGCCGGGTCAAAGTCGCCGGGGTTGTGAATATTCATGGGCGTGGCAGGGGCGGGGACTTTAAATATAGAGCCAGGAGGGCAGCAGCAGGGAGGAGGGAGGAGTGGAGGGAGTGAAGAAAGTTCGCGGACGGACGAATGAGAACGGGTAGAGACAGAGACAGGTGGCCAGAGGAAGAAAACATCTGAGGGAGGACGGGGCTTGAGAATTGAGTAAGAATTTGGAAATATTGCAAAAATGAAACAAATAAAAGTAAACAGAAAGGAAAGTAAATAAAAGTGGATATAAAATGTATTTTAAAATAAGCAAAAATAGATACAAATAGATATAAAAAGAATTAACATAATCAGAAAATAACAATCACGAATTACAAATAAAACAAGAAGGGGGGGGGAGAAAGAGAATCTCTGTGATGGACAACGTCTGCAGAAGAAAACGAAGGCACAGACACAGAGAAGAGCAACGAGCAGAGGCTGAGAGAATCCTGAATGTCTTGAGATCGAGAAACATATCAAAGGAGATGCGGATCCACCGAAAGGAACCCATCAAGAGAAAACCCCGGAGGAGCCATCAAAAAATTGACTGCAATGCAAATTCGGCTCGATCCTACTCTCCCTCTCTCTCTCTCTGTCTCTCTCTCTTGAATTTAATTTGTTTCTCGTTCCTGAGAACACTTCAGAGAAGTGGAGAATTCCAGAAGCCGCTAATGAAAAAATCCACTCGAGAAAACAAACACGAAGGACGTGATTAAAAATTGAGCTTCAAGGAGCGGCTGCGGCACGTCGCCAAAGGTCAACAAACGGAGTCGCAGGAGAGAGAGAGAGAGAGAGAGCGAGGGAGGCCCGAATCGGCCTGAGCCGATGTTCGAGAGCCAGCATTGGAAAAACTTCAACAAAGGCCGCCAACCAACGGACAAAAATCGACGACAGCCGACCAAAATCGTCGACTCTTCCTCGACCGCAAGCGAGCGAGACGACGGCTCGTTGGCCAGAGCAGTGGGAGGAGGACAACTGCGAGCGTGCGTGAGATAATCTTATTTGCCGAACGAGGATTCGATTATTTTCACTTCATTTTCTGGCGTTACGGGCGCCGAGGCGTGTGCGTCGAGATCTTAGGCCGAGCCTTGGGTGCCGACCAGGCCCATTATCCACGGATCAATGGCCGGGTCCACGAGAGGAGGAAAGAGAGAGAGGGAGACATCAGACTCCTGATGCCAAAGACGGTCGTGTGAGCGCCGAGGAAATTTCCGCAGGCAAATTGTGTTGATTTCCAATTTCTGCTCTACTCAACATTATTCAAAAGTCAATTTATTCAAAAACAAAAATTATTTTTAGCTCAGGTAGAAATTTAAACGGCGACTTTTACAGCAAGAAATTAGATGCAGAAACGTGCAAAAATGATTAATCAAATTGAAAAACAAAAAGATTTAACGACACAGAACGACAAATTTCATCAAAAATCAAAAATGAAAAATTTAAAAATAAGAAACATATGAAATACAGCTGAGAAAAACTTAAAACAGCCCAATTTTGTTTTATAAATGTCTATGAAATTATGCAAAAAAACGCAATGCATTTAGAAAAAAAAAATAGATTTAAATCGATTGAATTAAAGGGGGGAAAAATCCAGATTGAATTAAATCGTCTGCCTCATAATTCACGAAGCAATTAAATTGTCTCGCGAGTTCGGCGAGGGCGAAGAGGGAGAGGGAGAGAGAGCGAGGGAGAGGGAGAGGGAGAAGCGCTCGCCGAATTACGCTTCATTATCGCGTTGCCAACCGTTTCCACGCGGGGCAACCTTCGACGACGCCGAGGACCAGGACCAGGAGGACGGCAAGGAGGCCCACAAATCAAGGTGTCGCCACTTAAACCCTCGACTCGAACGAATAACTCACCGAGGACGAGGGACGAGGGCCGCCGGACGAGCGCCGGGAGCACCGCGAAGTGCCCCGGGACGCGCCGAGGGACGGCGCGACGCCGTCCGCCGAGCGGGGCCGTTGTAAATAGCAAAATTTTCCAGAAATAGCGGAAACCAATTGAAACACCACCAACAACGCTATTACAACAAAAGCAACAACAAGCACGAGGACACCAGCATAACGAGCACCGTCTCTCTCACACACACACAACCACAACGGCGCAGGAAGAAGGGGAGAAAAACCACAACGGCCTCAATTTTAAAGAATTAACAAGGCGGCCCCGTCCAGGTGCCCCAGGCCGAGCCCGCCCCAGCAGCGCCAACCCCTAGAGACGCTCTTCAGCCACCCCCGACCCTCCGCTCCCCCCTCTCTCTCTGTCTCTCTCTCCCACTCCACTCACTTTTGGACCCCTCCGTCCCCAGGGCCGACCGAGCCCAGCCCCAACAGCTCCAGAGCCCTCGCCGCCTGCGGGTCCGCGCCCAGCCTCGGTCCCCGCCTCGTTTGCCGCCCCTCCGGTCCCCCTCCTTCTGGTCGCTCCTCCCCCCCTTGCCCGCTGGTGGCTGCAGGTCGCGATGGTCGATGAAGCGTTTTATGTTCGTGTGGTCGATCGAATGTCTCTAATTAAAGAGGAGGGCCGGGAGCAGACCAAGAGCGGAGAATGAGGGCGGGAAGAGAAGGGAGTGGGAGTGAAGACTGGGCGGAACGGCGAGGAGCAGCGAGCCAGAAGAGAAGTGGCGAAACCAACCGAGGGTGGGGCGCCAGGGCAGGAGTCGCGAGAGAAAATGAGGACGTTTGGCGGACTGGCGGAGGTCGGACTTGGCGGCAGGCGGCTGCGAAAACTGGGTTGGAGGGGGTCGGCCGCGAGGGCTCGACTCAGGGCAGACTCAGGGGAGACTCGGGGGTTGGCAGGAGGAGGAGCGGAGAAGGTCGTGCTCAGACCCAGGTCGGGAGGCGAAGCACGTCCAGGGCAGGCGGCGCACGTCGAGAGGCCCGTCGAGAGGCGGAGGCGTCGTAACGAGCTCTTTAAGTGACGCCGCGCGAGGGCGGACGAGGCGCAGAAGGGGCGGAAGAAGGGGAGGAATGCGACATTCACGATTTACAACGAGGTCTTCATTCGGACTTCCGACCGGAAGTCAATTGATTAACGACCTAGGAGAGCGAATACAGAGCGAAATGCAGAGATTTAATGCGGCGATCGCAGATAAATTCGGTTTATTTTAGTTCGCACGAAAAGAGGACAAAAACCATAGATAACGGAGTGATATAAAATAAAATATCCACTAAATCTATAAATAAATAAACCGTAAACTTGCAAAAAGCAAAAATCAATACGATGTCAGTGTTTATTAGGACGAAAAATTGAAAGGTGATGCACAACAAAACATTTACAAACATTCTCAAAATTATGAAATTATGGAAAAAATAATTATGGATAAAAATAAGAAGATTTAAATGAAACAGAACGAAATTACAAAAATAATTGTGATGGCAAAAATGACAAAGACAATCAATAAAAGAACTAAATTTAATTCTTTTATTTTCCTGGTGAAACTTTAATAAAGATTTTTAATGAATCGGGAAAAATAAGAGAAACACAGCCAGTCACCGATCCACCACCCACCACCACGAGTCGCCAGCGAGGGCTCCCAACAACGAACGGGATCCTCCCGCGCCCTGCTCTACTCCTGCGGGGCCCCCTCGGTCGTCGGCCGCGGCTGCGGCTCCGGCTCGGGCGTCGAGCCGGCCACGTCCAGCTCAAGGCCGAGCTCGTGGCGACACCGGTGGATCCTGAAGGCCGTCTCGCACTGGTTCTCGCCGCGGATGCCGTGGCAGCGCCGCTCCAGGTGGCGCTCGCGCAGCAGCCGCCCCGGGTCGGCGGAGGCGTCGAGGGTGCCGACGAAGTCGCGCTGCACGAAGACGCCGTCGCGCACCAGGCCCATCTGCTCGTAGACGCAGTGGGCGAAGCACTGGGTGGCCTCCGAGGCGTTGGCGAAGTCGTGGCGCCCGAAGCGGTGCAGCTCGTCCAGGGAGAGGTCGGTCAGTTGGGCGCAGACGCGCACCATGTCCTCGGTCAGCCGGTGCGGGTCCTCCGAGACCGTCATCGCGACGCTCACGTTGATCGAGGCGAAGCGGGCCTGCGAAAGTCATATCGATTAGGACGAGGGAAGGGACCAACCGTCGCGCACTCACCTCGCACAGCCACAGGAGCGTCGTCCAGGTCAGCAGTCGCACCAACATCTCGCTCACCATCGCGCTGCAGCAGGTCGGTCGTGGGTTCTGGAGCCGCGGGTTCCCCGGAGGCCTTTTATAGACCAATGTGGCCGTCGCTCGGCGCTAATCGTCCGTTCGATGGCCGGTTTATGGCACCTAATGGCTGAGTGCGAGTGGAAGAGAGCGGGGAGAGAGCGGGGAAAGGGTCGGCGAAATTTCGGCAATTTATTTGAGACCTCAGTTCTGTTTAGTAGTCGTCACTGATCGCTGTCATTAAACTGAGTTTTGTGCTTTTGTGAATTAAATTATTTTGTTATTATTTTTTGTCGAAATTTCTGTAAAACCTCGACAGCGATCGTTGTCAGTAGACTAGGGTTTGTAGATTTTCGAAAATAATTTATATATTTTTTTGTTACCGAAATCATTGCTCGGCAATCGTTTTGCGAACTAAACATAAATAAATGTCTATATATTTTTCAAATGCATGCCAAGTCTTCCACAATTGCATATTTGTGGACAATTATTCAAAATTGAATTCATATTTATTTATTTTGTACTCCAAATAATGGTTGCCATAATTTCGTTCCGATTTCCTCGACATTTTTTCAGTAATCGACACGAAATAGTTTCGAGAAGTTAATTCAAATTTATTTGCCATCATTGTTGTTGTTATTGAATTATCCTCCATCATTTATGTAGATTGATGACCAAGATGCAAATAAATTCCGCACTGTGGAATGTAATTAAATGAATGAATTGATAAAATTATCGATTGGATTTTATTTGCTTTCCGCGCCACGCTTCGGTGACGACAAGCGAAATAAATTCATCAAATGACAACGACGGAATCATTTTTGATCAATTTATTCGAAGTTTATCGAAGCGTTCGCATTTTGATTAAATCTGCTCGGACGAGGGCGGACGCAAACCTTGGGACGATGGAAACAAAAACCGGAATCGCAACCGTTCGGAGCCATGGCTCTGGAACGATCGTTGCTGGTGTCGAGTTAACAAACGGAATCACAAAATAAAAACAACAGGAAACCATTGAAACGATTGCTGTTTAAACGGTTCGCCGACTTTTTGTCTCGTTTCCCTTGGCGTTGAGAAACGGCTCCTTTCTAAAATGAGTAAATCCAAAATTTGCACCTGATTCTAGATTTTTCCCTCTTTCTATGCATTTTTTCCTGAACAAGAGTCTTTGCTTGTGCAGCCCATTGAAAGGCATTGCAAACGCCCGAATTTTTCTCGGAATCCAGAATCAGGTCCGATCGATCCGGCTGCCAAGTCCCCGAAACTGTGACTAAAACTGAGTGGCCAGTGCTGCCGACTACGGGAGTTGTTTGGGTTTCGCCAGCCAGGCTGTTGCCGATTTCAATTTCGACGAGATTTCCTCGGAAAAGCAACAACAGAACGGCCACGTTGCTGCACTGACAGACAAATCCCAACGACAAGGAGCCGAACACAGCCACAGGCACACACAAACACACAATCACACAATCACATGAACACATGCACACACGCACACGGTATACTAATTAAGTACATGAATTGCAATGAAATTTCGAAAATCCCCCAAGAGAGGAGACGGCAGGCGACAGGGCGGACAATGGACAGAAAGTCCGAGCGATGGGCGGCAGAAGGGGGGAAAGAGAGGGGAAAGAGGGACAGGCAGATGGCAGACAGGGATCCACACGGCCGGACAGCCGGACGGACAGTGGAACAAACATAAACAGACCGGGGAGCAGATGCCAGGGAGAGGGAAAAATGAAGGCAACAGAGTGAAGCGGCGAGAGCGAGACGGGGATGCGAAGAGATGGAAGGAGGAGGGCCGAGGGAGCCTGAGACGGAGATGTTGAATGACGATGGCAAGTGAGTCGTGACGAAGGGTTTCGATTGTTCGGGTCGTCGGTGTCTGCAGTTCGAACGGAGCCGGCTGGTTCTTGGAGCTCCTCCCCCTCCCCCTCCCGCTCTCACTCTCGCCGCTCATTCACTCGTTGGCGTGCTCGTGTTGTTTGCTGCTCGGCTGGCCGGCTCCGGCTGCCGAATGCAATTGCGAATTATTGCAGCAACTTGCAACTAATGAAGAAACTAATTGACGCAAGTGAGTCGGTGGGGCAGAGGCGCGGCAACAACAACAACCAGAAAACAACAACAGCAACGAGAGCAGCACTGGAAGCAAAAACTCCGAAAGCAGCAGTGGCGAAAACAGCAACAACAAGGAGCGGAGCACGATTAGGAATAACAATGAAAAAAGAGGCAGAGCGGCGCAGGTGAGGGAGAGGGGAGAGACAAAGAGAGAGGGACAGAGAGAGATGAGAACAGATTTAGATCGAAGGGGGGAGAGAAAGGAGAGATAATGGAGAGGGAACCGACTGGAGGTGGGCGGAGAAGGCGAGGAATGGCAAATGGAGTCGAGTTTTTTCCCTTGAGTGAGGTGGAAGGAGTTGAAGGAGAGGTGGAGGGAGGGGGAGGGGCAGGGGCAGGGGCAGGGGGAGAGGGAGGGCTTCGGGAATCTATGTCAATAATTGCCGTGATTGCCGAGAGGTGAATTCGCCAAGTTGAACGAGTGGAGATTCGGGGAATTCGGCAGTGCCGTGACGGAAACCGGCGGCAGGATGCCGTAGAGCGGAACTGCGAACACTACCACAGACTCACGCACACACGCACTCGGGGATCTGCGCCAGCGATGCGAGAACTCTTGAAAATTAACTTTGTTGAGGGGAGGCGAAGAGCAAACAACAACAACAACAACAATAGCGTCCACGAAACCATAGTCAGGAGTCCTTCAGAGCGGCAGCGCATTAGTGAATGCGAGTGGGGAGAGGGAGAGAGAGAGAGAGGGAGGGAGACGGAGGGCCTGGAAGTAGGACGAGAAAAGCTTTGCTAACGATCGGTTGGAACTGTAAATAGCAGTTAACATAACGACGGCGTGCGTGTGTCGTTGCCGTTGCAGTTGTTGTTCTTGTTGTTGTTAATTTCTTGTTGTCGTAATTTTTCGTTGATGTTGTCGGGATTTTTGTTGTTGTCGCTGTTGCCTTTGTTGCCTTTGTAGTAGTGGCAGTTGAGAATGTTCGCCGAGTTACGGCCGTTGTTGTTGTTGTTGCTGCCTCTGCAGTTGCACTCCGAAGTTTTGAGATTCTTCCCAACTCGCTCCCTCCATCTCTCTCACTCCCTCACTCTCTCTCTGTCTCTCTCGCTCGCCCTCCCTCTGTCCGTGCTCTCCATTTAACGACCTCGATGTCGATGTCGATGACTCGTTCTCCGAAAAGTTCGACCACACGAATGCATGGAGCGACGAGCGGCGGCGAGGGCTGGGAAGCAGAAGCAGCAGCAGCAGGCAGTGAGGGAGGGGGGGAAGCTGGGGTCGGGGGCTGGGGGCTCCTGAGATTCAATACAAATTGTTACCAAGTTTTAATGCCGCATTCCCTGCATAACTCCTCCCGGAACCCCCAGGCCAGGGGCTCGAGGAGGGCAGGGCGGCATCCAGGAGGAAGACGAAGGGGGGGGGGGGTGAGCGGCGAGGGGACCGTGGGAAGAACATGATCCCAGGGAACCGAGAAAGTGAACGCGATCGCCTAAACGAGCCTGGAGTGAGCGAGAGAGCGAGCCGGCCGGCCGTCTGGCGGCTGCTGGCACCGGCTTCAATTTGCGGCCGTAACTCAATTAGAGCCGGAGTTCATTTGCAGGCTCCTGGCCGGCGGGAGGAAGTGAAGCAAGGCCCAGCAACAACTGGACTACACAGCAATGGCAACAGCAGTGGCAGTGGTAACGAACGCGACGAATCATGGCAACAAGCGCTCTGAAATTTCTCCGAAATTCCCACTCGGAGTTCGTCTTCATCGGCCGGGTCGTCTGAAGCACACGCCGTCGCGCGGGCGGCAGGGGTCGAGCGCGGTGAAGGCCGTGGATTTCCCGAGGTCCTCGAAAACTGCGCCGGCTCGTGGGGAAAACTCGTCAATTCATTTGCTGAACTCCATTCATCCAAATGATTTCCCCTCTTTTCCTTTTTACTCGAACTAATCGTTTAGTTCTTTCCAAAATATCTCTTGAAAAATATTTAAAAACTGGTTACAAAAAGAGCTTCCTAACGAAATGTGGCTGAGAGAAAAGAATTTGCGACAGCACATGAAGAAGGATGTTTTAAATCCATCGAAAGGATCATTAAGGGTTCACAAGAACATTGAAGATTGGAAATAGTGAAGTACGATATTTCCAAATATCCTTGAATCGCCTGCTGCAATGCAATGAGATCCCGGGGATTCGAGGGCGATCTCTGTCCAAGTCCATAAATAACTGCGGCTCGGTCTGCCGTTCGAGCCGCTGGAATTCGGAGCTGAAATTAGAATTTCGTCCGTCTTCGGGAAATTCTTGTTTTGCCAAGGGAATTTCGAGCATCTTCGTCGACTACAAAAATCCCCGAACCGTATTCCTGGCAAGGTGCTCTCTCGCCCCGCTCTCCCCGCCCCGCTCTCCCCGCCCCTCTCCCTCGCGAGAACGATGAAAAATTATGAATTGCTCCACGGAACGTTGTTGAAACGTCCCCAGGCGAGCGAGAGGGAGTGCTGGGACTGAGAGAGGGGGAGAGAGAGGGGGCCATTGTGCGAACGAGAGGAAGAACGAGCGCAGTGCATCACATTGGAGAATCTGAGAAAATCGTGAAAAGGACAAGAAACCACTGACAAATGTGAAGACCGAAAACCAGTCGGGAGTGAAACATAAAACAACAACAATGGCAGCAATAACAACAACAATCACAATGGGGAAAACAACGAGGAGCAGCAGCCACAACAACAACAACAACAGCAACAACGAGTTCATGGACAACATTCCGTCATTACAACAACGACCGAGAAACAAAACACTTTGGGGAACCGGGAAGAAGCAGAACTGAATAATGGAATGAATGAGGGGAGGCAGAAGTGAAGGGAGGCGGGAGGCGGGGTGAGAGGAAGCAGAGGGTGAGAAGGGGGATGGCGCCGGGGGGAGGGGAGGGAGAGAGGGACAAGAGTCGCATGCAAATCAATTGCAGCCAGTTGGCGAAGTTAACAAGCGGGGAGCGCCAGAGGGTGGGGCAAAAGAGCGGCGGAGACAAGGGACAGAGGGAGCGAGGGGCGAGGGGCGAGAGGGAGACAGCGTGAGTGAGAGAAAGGGAAATGTCCAGGGCCGCGGGCAACGAGCAATTTATCGGAATAAAATTTCATGTGACTGCAACAAAGGCAACAACAGCGACAGCCAGCACAGCAGCAACAACAGTCTCAGCAGCAACAACGACGAATGGAAATATTACGAGGAAGAGCAGCAACAGCGAGAACAGAAGGCAGAGGAAACGCGGAAGCAAGGCGAAGGAAAGAAATGAAAAATACCTCGAAACATGTGCGGGATTTTCTAAGGAAGAGCAAAGGCAGACCGAGAAGGCGCGGAGAAACGACACGGATGAGGAGAAGAAGAAGAAGCCGCAGATGCAGGAGAGGAGGAAGGTAGAGGGGAGGGGATGGGGAGGGGGACGACAGGAGATGGGCCGAAGGACACGAAGTAATAAAACTCGGAATTCGCTTTTGGTCAAGCGGAAAGCCACAGGATAACGATGAGTCCGTGGGCCGGACGCAGGGACGAGGGAGCGACGGACGAGAGGCAGGGGGGGAGCCTGTCGAGATGGCCAGTTAGAAGGGGATGGGGCGGGATGAAAGAAAGCGGATCCTGCGGGCGGTCGCAGCGAATGAATTCAGGATCCATCGCCAGTTGTTCTGGTTGTGGGCAGCGATTCGTCCTGTTGTTGTTGGAACTCATCTCGTTGTTGTTGTTGTTGTTGTTCTTGTTGTTATCAATGCAGTCCTGTGCTTCCTCGCCGCGAAGAAGAACAAGAAGTTGCCAAAGGACGAGTCTGGCAGGGAGCAGCGAAACGAATGCATAATGCAAGAGGGAACATCGAGGTTGTTGGAAATGGAAAAAATTCCAAAAAATAGATAAAAATAAAAACAAAAAGAAAGCAACGAATAGAAGAAACTCCAAAAAGACAGAAAAATAAGGAAACAAATGGGAAAGAATAGAAAAGGATGAAAGCCAAGCAAAACAAACGTGAAGGACACAAGAAGAATGTGAACAAAATCACGAAAATGAAACCAAAAAACGTGAACCGAATACAGAAAAATTAATGAAGAGAGAAAATACAACAACAGCAACAACAACAACAAGGACGGCCTCGCGTTTGATCGCGGAAATTCCTTGTCGTGATCGACTCGTACTCAGTTGCATTTTTCATTTCTGCCCGAGACTCATCGCCATCTCGCCTGACCTCCCCCTCTCTCTCTCTCCCCCCCTCTCTCTCTCTCTGCCACGATACCTGAAATGACCCCGCCCCCCTCCGCCACTCCATCCCTTTCTCTCACACCCCTCCCAGACTCCGGCAGTTCACCCACAATCTGTTCCTTCCTCCTCCTGCCATCCAGCCGCTCTCGCCCTCACACCCTCCTCCTCCATCCTTTTCCGTCTCTCTGTTACTCTCTCTCCCTCGCCCTCGCCCTCTCTCTATCTTGCTTGGTCTCGCCCCTGCCTTTGTCTCTTCTCTTCACCTACTACCCCTTGTGTCCACTACAGCAACTTGCATTTTTAAACCATTTCTACTTTCTTGCAGGCAAGAGTATGAGGGAGAGGGAGAGGGAGAGATGAGAAGGCGGACAGGAGAAGAGAAGGGGGTGAACATAGTGAAAGAGCGAGGCAGAGGGAGGGAGGCGGAGCAAAACGACACAAATCCGCCCGAACGAAGCATCGGTTTAGAAGAAATCTCCATTCACTCCCTGCTTATCTCTCGATTTCCACCTCTTTCTCCCCCCGCTCCCCCGCTCGCCCGCCCCCTCTGCACCCGCGCTCCACTCTCTATTTTCCAATCCGCCCCCTCTGTCTCTCTCTCTCCCTCCCTCCCGGCGACGATCTGTCCTTTCTCAAGAATTTATTCACTAACCTAAATTCTTAAGCAAAGACTCTTTACGGCGAAATAAATAAGCAAATACTTGACACGGACAGACAGACATCGGATGTCGGCCCGTCTGTCCCTCCGTCCCTCCGTCCGTCCGTCCGTCCGTCCGTCTGACTGTCCAGATAGTTGGGAATGTGAGCTGGTGTGTGTGCGAGATCTGCAGACACTCGCTTACCGAGAAACCAATTCCTCCTTCGCTGGCGACATTTCTTGCAACTGACAGTTGGACAAGAGTGAGATGAGTGCATGTGTGTGTGCATGTGGGGTGTGCTCATGTGTGAGTGCGAAACAGGCACCTATCTGCATCTCTCTCCCCCCCACGCACTCGGTGCGATGGAGTGTGTTTGATGTTGGTCCTGAGGTTTTCCTTGTCATCGGTTGGGTTTTTCGCCTTTGTTGCTATTATTTCTCTAATCTCTACTATTGTTGTTGTTGTTCTTGTTGTTCTTGTTGTTGTTGTCGTCATTATTGCCTCATTTGTTGGTTTTGCTATTGCCGTTGTTGTTGTTGGTGCTTTTGTTCTTGTCGTGCATCTGATACTCGTGGGCTGTCCTTAAGACAAATGGCAAGACAAGAAATTCCATTCGAGCGTTTCAAGTACTTTGTGGTATTTCAACGAACGAGCAGAACTAATGAAACCAACTACGGCACTGGCCAGAACAACAACAATCACAACAACAATTTATCCAAACAGAAACGAAATTTGCAACAGGAAGAACCTGTTTCGAAGTGCAAAAACAGTGACTTTTAGTTAACTTCTAGTTAACTATTCAGAAACATGTTTCAAATCGACAATTTAAACTTCACTGATTTGAAGTTAACTAGTAAACATGCAAATTTGAGAGCCAAAAATTGGGGATTTGAAAAAATGGATTGAATTGTTCAAACGTTAGTGAACAAAGGAATTAGTGAGGAAATGGGAAGAGAATACGTTAAAATTATATATATAAATAATTGAATATATTCAATGTTTTCTTCTGCAGACAATGGAAGGAATTTAAATAGAAACGATTGAAAATTCATGGAAGCAAAGGACATACACCGAAATAAATGAGTACAAGCCCAAGAAAACTCTGGATTCAGAAGAAAGCCCATATAATCAGGACAAACACGGGGAAAATATACGAAAGTAAATGAAGTAGAGGCCGGATTTTTAAAATTCAGGCAACGTCTTCCACTCGCCGAGGACGCCGAGGACGCGGAGCGAGGTGGCGTTTTTTGGCCGCCCCAGTCGACGACTGCGTCTCGAGAATTCGAGTTCGTGAGTCCCCGATTGCGGGCCGGGCCTCCCCAGGGGCCAGACCCAACCCGTCCCTGCCGATGCTCGGTAAACAGGGCGCAGCCGAGCGAACACGTGGGCCCAGACGCTGGCCAAAGCAAACGCCTGCGAACGTTTCTCCTGTGTACGATTGGCGAACGAGACATGGCCGAAACGAAGCAACTGAGATTAAATTAAAAATAGAGGACGAATGCACTGCTTGAGAGTAGGAAGGAGGTAAATAGAAACCAAACGGAGAGTAAGTAAAATATGTATTGAAAGAAAGGCATAAATTAGAACATTAAGAAAATAAGAACACAAATAGAAACTTGAAAAACGCAAATAAAATATAAGAAACTATAAAAATACGAGAAAATAAAATATAGATAAATTGACAAATAGGAGATGGAATGAAAATAATCAATGGAATAAAATAAGGAGACATGGAAATGGAGAGCAGAATAAATAGCAAATTGGAAAAAAAATAAAAAAGTGGCTTTCATGGCTATACAATTTCAAAGAAGGGATTTAATTGAAAATTTGAACAAAAAATTATTAAACGAGGAAAAAATATTAATCCAATCCAATAATTAATAACAAATCAATAGTAATTATTAATAACATAGAATTATAATTGATAACAACAATATTTAGCAACAAAAATATAAGACAAATCAGCAAAAACAAAAAAATAATAAGTATGAACAGCGGAAAAACAACAATTTTCTTAAATTTAAATATATGTTTCGTAATTTGTTTCGTAAAATGAAAAAGTCAGTGAATCGAAGTATTTCAAATGAAGAAAAAGTGAATTCTAAGCCTTCCATTCATTTTATCAACGACTCTCTCGCTCTCACACACACACTCACTCACTCCTCGCGGCGACGTGCACAGAAGCGGAAACGGAAGCGTCGGGGGATTCCTTGCATTCGCAGATCGCCATGTTGTTTGCGAGGAATTGAATTAAAATTGGAATTTAACGAATTTTTCAATTACAATCGCGAGCAACGACAACGCCAGCGCCGGGAACTTTCGCAACAGCAACAACCCCAACACAACAACAGCGATGCCGACCGACAACATTACGGGGCAGCAAAAAATAAATGCAAACAACACGGAATCGTGGCGGCCTCGAGGGAGTCGCGACGACTCGAGACGAGGGCGAGGCGAAGAGAAGACAACAACAACAAGTGAATAGGGCGGAACAACAACGGCAGCAGCAACAACGCCCACGACGACGACAACAATTACAACAATAGCAACAACGGCCATCACGCGACAACTAATGCAGTGCCAGGCCTCAAAGTCAGCCAAGTCGTCAGTCGTTGCTGTTCCCTTTGTTGTTGTTGTCGCTCTTGCTGTTGTTGTTGTCGTTCTCATTGTTGCTGTTGCTGTTCATATTGTTGTCGGCGTTGAGGCGATTGTTGTAGTCGCAGTTGTTGTTGTTGCGCTGCCGCCCGCTGCATTGTCTGCATATCGTGTTATTTGCATTGCCGGCGTTGCCACCTCAAATCTGCATGCGAATTCCCGGATTCCCGGCTCCCCCGTCGGCAGGGAGGATCCGAGGGAGTCGATTTTTCAGAAAAGATTCACGAGGACTTCTAAGCAGTGAAGCGATAAAAATAATAAATTAAAATCAAAAAAGTAATACAAAACGAATTCTATTTCTCTGGAGATTCTAATTATTAATTAAGCTTGTTCAAATATTTATTAATTCAATATTTATATGTGAGGAGAGAGACCACGAATTTCCGATTGAAGTCAATTTGCAAAAGATGTAAAAATTCGCCGTTGACCCTTTCGAAGACCTCGGTCCATTCGTCCACTGGCCGCTGTGGCAACGCCGGCCGGCGCTGGGGACGTTGCTTCGATTACAACTGATGATGACGGCGATTGCAGTGGATTCCAAGGAGGGATGCTATACAACAACTACAACAATGACGGCAATAACATCGACAACGTCAACAACCACAACAACAACAACTGCAGAAACAACAAAATTAACAGCAGAAGAGACGAGGCGACGAGGGAAGAACAAAATTGCAAAACGTTTAATAAACGAAACCAACGAAAAACACGAGGGAATTCGCATTTCAGTCCTGGGCCCAGGACGAACAATGGAGAAGAACCAGAGCGCGGAGGAGGGTGCGAGGAGAGGGCGCGGAAGGGAGTGCGAAGAGACGAAGGACGAAGGAGGCCTGCAGAGCGAGATGGGAAATGAAACGGAAGATGGCCAGACCAGGGAGGGAGGAGTTGACAAGGGAGAAGGAAGAGAAGGAGGAGAAGAAGGCGAATCGGCGGAGAGGAGCCGGAGAGACAAGAAGAAGAGGAGCGGACGGGGGGAAGAAGAAGCCGATGACGAGAGGGGGTGGACGACGAGCCGAGGAAAACCAGGAGTGAGGAGGAGCCGGCCGGAAAATCTCGAGCTCGAGCCGACAGACGACAGGGCGACCGAAGGACTGAAGAAAGAAGAAGAAGGAGTGGAAGCAAATTCGAGTCGGGCCGGGAAACAAATCCTCAATCTGGCAACGCTCAGCGAACGCAGTCGCTGCTGCCACGATGAAGACATCGGGCAGGACGAGTGGGATGAGGAGGACCAGAGTCGGCCGAAGGACCCAGGACCAAGTGCAGAGGAGGCGCGAGGACGACGCAATGACAACTGCCAACAGCAACGAAATGAGCAGCGATGCCAGCCGAAGACGGCAGACAAGAAGGACACCCTGCAACAACAACAACAACAACAACCACAACCACTGTTAAACAAGGTAGTGTCAGAGGACGAGGGCGCGTTGGATCCGGCAGCAGTTCGCAAATAACCGAAAACATGAGGGAATGCGACCGAAATCAAGAAATAAACGCAGCCCACGGCGATCCTCGGGAAGCGGGATCCGAGACAGGGATGGGGAGAAGGAGAGCGGTGGGGGGCCAGGGGGCGGAGGGCGTTGGAGTCCTGCGAATGCGAGCCTCGAGTGTGGAGAAAATTAAGTTAGAGCCGAGAAAGAGAGGGAGCTTGGGGCGAAACGGGGTTGTTGAGAAGGGAGAAGAGGAGGAGGAATAGACCGAGAAAGGGAGGAGGAAAGAAGAGGAAGGGCAGCAGGCGGAGAGGGGCGGCGAGGAGAAGACCAGGGCTGGAACCAGAAACTTCTCCAGACCGGGAAGACAGAAGAGCAGCAGGAGTGGGGAGGGAGCGGCTGAGAGGGAAAAAACTCAAGTGAAAGCGAAGATGAAGATTCTGCAAAAGGACCAGCGGCGAGAGGCAGGGATAGGGAGAGACAGTGGGAGAGAAAACAAATAGGGGAATTCGAGCGAAATCAGGACCAGGAGAGGATCAGCAGTTGCAGCCGATGGCAGAAGCGAGGGATGAGGGAAATCGTGAGAGAAATAAGAGGGAAGCGAACGTGTCAGGGAGCTGGAGGAGGCGGCGCAAAAGACCAGGCAAAGCCGAAGAGACCAGAGCTGGCCTAAAGAGGGCCCGAGAAGCGGATTGACGATGGCCACGAGGCGACAGAATTGTGAGGAAAAGGCGAGGAAAGGTTCGGGGAAGGGAAAATGCATCCAGACCTCCCGAAGACCATCGTTCACGAGCCGGGCCACTGGCGAGGAGGAATTTCCAGCTCCTCGAGGCGACGGAGGCCGGGCTTGCAAGGGGATGCCAGGAGCCGAATGTCGGAAGTCGGATGTCGGCCGACGCCACGTCACATGTCGTGGCGGCCTCGACGCGTCCAGGACGCGAGCGAGCGAGCGAGCGACATCGAAATCCCACGAAATTGGGAAGGTTTTTCTGTTAATTTCAATTCCAGACAACGACGGGCGGAGAGTTAGAGGGAGACGCAAAGTAGACGGAGACGGAGACAGAGTCGGAGACGAAACAGAGTCGGAGTCGGAGGCGGAGACGTCGCCGAGGAAACATGGGAATGAACCGAAGTGATGAAGACACGCCTCGGCCCGCAGACAGTCGAAGATGGAATGCCGAGGGCGAGAAGGCGGAGGCGGAGGGGGTGGGAGTGGCGAGCGAAAGAAATCAGTTGTTGTTGGAGCAAGGAATTCTTTTAAGGACAATTTGGTCGATGCCGCAATACGCAAATAAGATGGAAGAAAGGTAAAGGCGCAGGAGGCAAAACGAAAACAAAAAATAAGAAAAATATAATCAATTTTACTCAATCATTACTCATTTTCATTGAGATTTCTTTACATTTAAGGCATTTTTATTGATAAAATAAAAACGAAGAACAGAAGACTGATTGAGACAAACGAGGCTAACAAAAATTCACTGAAAAAGTATCACAATTACAACATTTTCATTAACAATTTAGAACTCTGTGAGGTTTCTTGTTTAATTTTATTTTACTATTATTACTTTTGCATCGACTCCCGTAGAAAATGAACCCTGAGGCCATCTGGCAATGCAGCGCACTGTCCATCCCTTTCATCCCTCATCCGACAGGTCGGTCGCCTGTCCCTTTCCCTCACCAGCCCTCGCTGCCTGGGGTCAGTTTTTAAAACTCATATCAAGGAGTCTTCCTGGAATGAGAGGTAGAGCGATAGAGCAGAGGAGCGATGGCAATTGTGAGGGAGGGAGGAATTCGGAGATGAAGCGGGATGGGAACAAAAAAGAAAGAGGGCAGCAGCGAGAGAGTGAGCGAGACAGGGTGAGGGTGGAGACGGGTTCATCCAAGGCATCGTTAGTTTGAATGGGCGACCGGGCGGACGGGTGAACGGGGAAAGGACGAATGGAAGATATCGTCAAATTATCCATGCCTCGGTGGGCACAAATGAAAACTGAAAATAAAAGAACTGAACTATAATGAACTGAAGAAAATGAAAATATAAAAAAATGAAAAATAAAACAAAACCCAAAAAATAAGTTTAAATAAATTGGTTCAAATATTAAGAAACTTTTACACAAGGTCCAAAGAGTCTTAAATTCAATATGAATTCAGAGAATTTTATTAAAGATTACAAAACTGAACAAATAAAAAATAGAAAAATTTAAAAGAAATGAAAGATATCAAAAATAAATTATAATATTGTAGTATTCAAAGTATTCAAAATAATGAAGTATTGAAATATCAAAATAAATTTGAAAAAAACAATAAAAATGTACAAAAAACCTACATGATCCAAGATTATTTTTTTATAATCTAATTCCAAAGGCTCCAAATCAACCACACTGAAAAAAAAACAAAAGCTCCCTCCCAATCCAGTCAATTACGTTGTCAATTACAAGCACATAAAAATGACAACAACAACAAACACTTTGCACAAACAACAGTTTGCACAAGCAACAGTTTGCACGAACAACCGTTCGCAGCAACAACAAGTCGCGAAGCAACAGGGCGGATCCGTCGTTGATGAGTTGCGGAAGAATCCGTTTATGTTGTTGTTGTTGCTGTTGCTGTTGCTGTTGCTGTTTCTAATACTGGCATTGCTGTGGGCTGTTGTTGATGATGTTCTCGTCGTTGGTAATTTTGTTTTTATTGTTATTGTTGTTGTTGTTGTTGTTCTGGTGTTCGCCGCCCGCTCCATCCTCATGTCCATTCTGAAAGGATCCGACGTGCAAACAAATTTACCGCAACATCAGCAACAGTCAAGCGGCCAACAGCAGCAGGGGCAGCAGACGACAAAAACAACAACTAGTATATCAACAACAACAAAATACATAACAACAACAATAACGGAAAAAACAACAACCCCAAAAGGACCTCGGCCACATGATGCAGGTATATTAAAAAACAACTACAATAATTGGAGGAAAAGGACCGAAGGGTGTTGAAAAAAACATAAAAAGCCAAAAGAGAAAGAGAGCGAGACAGAGAGGGGGCAAAGAAAGAGTGAGTGAGTGAGAGAGACGTGCGGAGAATTTATGCGGAAAAACAAAAGAGCTCGGAAAATTATTATTATTATTATTATCAGCAGCAACAACAACATCCACTTTGTCTGGACACTGCAACAACAACAACAACTACTACTACTACCACTACCAGTACAACAACAATGGCGAGAACAAGGAAGTAACCACAACAACAAATGGGAAAACAACAACAACAGCCATTCTCGCCATTTTTAATAAATTCATTTCACGCGATTTTTCTGCTTTGGATCTCGAGACACGTTCGTGTTTGTTGGCCAGAGTGTTTTATTGTTGTTGTTGTTGTTGTTTTTCCAGTGTTGACTTTTCGCAACTCTCTATTTTCATCCCCTGTCTCTGCCGCTGCCTCTCTCTTTCCTTTTCTCCCTCACGCCCTTGGTTGCTGTTGCTGTAGGGGGTTGTTGTTGTTGTTGTTGTTTTCGGTTGAGTTTCTTGGACAGGTTGTTTGTTTGTGTACTCGTTAAGTCAACAGCGGTAGAGTGTAAAACAACAAGAACAACAACAACAACAACTCTAATAACAGCATCTCATAATTCTTCGCCAAAGAAAAAACAACACAAACAACAAATAAATACGAAATCGTCGAAGCAACAACAATAACAATAACAGCGTATTTCGAGTTACCGCAACATGAGCTGGGACAACAACTTCAGTGCAACAGCAACAAACAGCAACAGCAATAACATATGATTTCCCCTTCTGCATTTTCTAAAACCCGCAACGCGAGTCGAAATTTGCCCTGGTTGTTGTTGTTGCAATTATTTTTGTATAATTTTTGTACGTCGCCATTGTTCCCTTGTTTTCCTTTTTCTAAATATTGTCTTTTGAGTGTTTGCTATTTTATTTTATTAATGTTTTTTTGGTTTTGTTTTCCAAGCAAAAGTTCCCTATGTTGCTTATGGTTATGTTGTTGTTGTCCGTAGTGAAGTTGTTGTTGTTATTGCAACTCTGTGGTTTTCTCATTAAATTTTTAATATTCATATTTATTTCTGTTTCGTTCATATATAGAAGAAAATATTTTTGAATTTTTAATTTTGATATTTTGTACGTTTTATAATTATATTTATTTCCCTTGAGTATTACAAAATAAACTAATTGCAGAACCTTCAGGACCTTCATTCCTCTTTTAATAGGGAATGTAGGGATCACCGAATCACAAAAATTCAAAAATTAAGTAAATGCACTTTCGATTCAAAAGTGTTCACTTTTGATTTTAATAGTCTAATAGTCCTATTATTTTATTATATAATTGTATTAATTTTTTAATTGTGCGCGATTTCACCATTCAGTCCCACTGTGGCCGTGCATGACGTATGCCTAACAATTTGCCGCAAGGACGCCGAGCAAAAATTCAAAACGGCCAAATTTTCGCTGTTTCCGGGATTCCGTCGAACGCTTAAATCAGACGACGATGGAAGGGCGACAGCGACACAGGAGGAGAGAGGAAGGCAATGAGAGAGAGAGAGAGAGAGGGGGAGGGGGAGAGGGAGATCTCTCCGTTTTTGCAGCTGTCTTGCAGCAAATGGAAATTCCGTTTCATTCGCAGTTTCGGGGAATTTTCAGAGCATTTTTCGCGAAAGTCAAGGCACATTTTGGAGGAGGAGCCAGATTAGGCAAGGGAGTTGGGGGGAGAGCGGGAGAGAGGAAAGACGGAGATAGAGAGAGAAATAGAGGGGGGTGTGGGGAGAGGGGGGAGAGCGTGAAGAGATCGGGGACTCGCGAAGGTTGGAGCGAATTTACATGCAGGACAACGCGTGAACGGAGCGACAGACAGCCGAAGGACGGACGAGGGACGACGAGTGACGACGAGGAGACGGAGGACGGACGAGGAGCAGAGAAGCAGACAGACGGGAAGACGGAGGGTGGACAGGGCGAGCCGTGCGCCGAACGCACACGCGGACGGTGGGACGAGTCGAGCGCGAATCGCTTGGCCCGAGACAGGCGAACGAGGGCTCGGCGGGGCGACGAGCGAGGGACAGTGGGGCGAACTGGTGATGCTATGCAGGAACAGTGGGCCAAGCAGTTGTCAGGGGAGCGCGAAGAAGGAGCGGCAGGAGGAAACAACAGACAAATGGACAAACGAACCGACAATAGACACGCTGGCAGATGGACAGGCAGACAAAGGAGAGCGAGAGAGACGCAGACGGCTGCCAGTGGGGCGCACAGTGGGACGGACGGCCGTGCAGAGTGCGTGTGCGAGAGTGGGTGTGAGTGAGCTCTTCGTGTGTGCAGTTATTTGTGAAGGAATTTAAATTGAATGTCAGTCTGTTTGTTTAAAAGAGAGAAAACCCCAAGCAACACCACCCGCATCACCCCTCTCGCTCTCTCGTCCAACGGAGACAGAGGGAGAGAGGGAGAGCGGAGGGAGAAAGCGACAACGGACAGATTGGACGAGCGGGTGCGAGGGAGACAAACGCCGGGCTGCATTCGAAATTTGATGCGAAAGTGTTTTAATATCGTGTCATATGTCGCACATTCATTGTGTTGTTGCTGCTGTTCTTATTGTTGTTGTATTTATTTGTATTGTTGTTATTTTTGTCTGCTAATGTCGTGTTGCTACTTTCGTTATTGTTGTTGTTGCCATTGCTGCCCTGGCTGCCGTCGGCGCTGCTGCTCTTGTCGTCCACGTCAGGGTCGTTGTTGCGACCGTCGGGCGGCGTCGCTGGCGTTGTTGTAAATGTCGCCAGCCACATTTGCATTTCACACCCACACGTGCGCACTGCGACTCGCACACACGGGCCCACGCCCGCTCTAAGCTCTCCCATGCGCATGTGTATTGAATTCTATTCAATTCCTGCATGGATTTCAGATATTTAGTTTTATTATCAGCTCCCCCCGGTCCAACCTCGAACTCCTTGTCTTTGTTTCGACCCTCACGCTTCACACTGCCTCGTCTGCCTCTCTCTCGCACGCCCCCTTCCCTCTCTCCCCCCCCCCCACTCTCCGCAGCTTCGCTCGTTCGCGCGTTCGTTTGACTTTCCTCAATGTTTGCCGTGGAATTTTCAATTTTACAATAAATTCTCATTCAATTTCACTGAATTCGCAAACGCACACACATGCTTACGTCTAGCGCGAGAGGAGGGGAGGGGGGGGGGGGGGGGAGGGGGACTCGCGACTCGCTCTGAATCTCGCACAGGGAGCGGAAACGGAAGTGCGCGTTCTGGCATGACAATCGCCATATTAGCTTCACAAATTGTCACGCAGTGCAACAACTGAGCGCGCTCTCTTTCCCGGCAATGCACCCTCTCCCTCTTTCCCTCTTTCGCCCTTCCTCCGGCCTTCCGTCTCTCCACCGCCCTCTCCCTCGCTCTTCATCAGCACCACTTTGTGTCTGTCCGGGCCGCCGTCTGTCCCTGGAGCTGCCCTCGGTTCGTTTCCCGGTGCTGGCTCGCTGGTCTGTCTCCCGTTTGTCCCTGTCTCGCTTCGTCTCGTCTCAGTCTGTCCTCCTTCGCTCTCGCCGTCTCACCCTCCGTCCGCCCGCCGGCCCTTCTGCCGGCCGTGTGCACTGCAGTAAGTTCCTGGTTCTTATATCGATGCCGCGCGTGCCCTCGGCGCCCTCGGAGGATCGGCAGAGGACACGGATGACGAGGGCGAGAGGAGTAGGAGGTCGAGAGACAGCATCTCTCCCTCTCTGTCTCTCTCGCCTTCGACCCCTGTCACCTCCTCGCCCCCTGCCTCCGTCGTAAATTTCAAATTTAACGCGTCCTGCGACGGCCCTGGCGCTGCACCCGAAGCGGAAGCGGACGCGCACATTTAAATGAAATTTTATTGTATTCGTTTAATATTTTCATTTCCATTTTCATGTATTTTCTTTGTTTCTTTTTGGTATTCTCTACGGACAATTCCCGCGACACGTCATTATCGAGAATTAGGCAACGAGACAACGAGACAACGAGAGATAACGAAACTTGTCCTTCCTCCACCTTCTCCGCGTCTCCTCTTCAATTGCGCTCTTTATGGCTCTTTATGCCCTCCTCTCCTGGCTTCTCCCTCCCACTGCGTATGAGTGACAAAGTTAATTAATTTCATTTGAGGCTCGGAAATGACCGCCCTCCCTCCTGGCCTTGCCACGCCCCCCGCCGCGGCTCCGGGCGGCCCTCGCTGCAGCTGCTGCTGGCCAAATATTGTCGCTTAATAAGTCGAGTGGAATCGCGAGCCTTAGAGGGATTTCGCTCGTGGGCTCGTCGGCATTTTTCGCAGGAAGGCAGCGCCGGACAGGAGGAGCGAGGGCGAAGGGCGAGGAGGGCGAGGGAGACAGGGATAAAAGAGGGGAGATGTTGGCGGTGCACTACTGCAGGAATAGGACCAGCTGCTGCCCGCCTAGGTAATCCCTCTCGAGCCGCCACTGAGGCGGCGGCAGCAGCAGCAGCAGAAGCACTTTGACGAAGTAATTAAAACTTAAGTCGAAGACGCCTTCGACCGCTCCCAGAGATCTGCTCGGCCCACCTGACTTCACCACTCCGCCCACAGCGCCCACAACCGCCACCGCATCCACATCCTTAATTCACACCGCCCAGCCCGCCCGACCGCGCTGGGGGCTCGGGCCGAACTCCGCGTTGTTTCGAAATGTAATTCAATTTCAAACAAAGCCGAAGAATTACTTCCGCAAGACGCAGGCGGGTGGTGGAGCAGGAGGAGGGAGAGAGGGTTGGGTGGGAGGCGAAAATGAGGCAGTTGTTGCTGGCATCAAAGGCTTCGGCGGTTGATGGCAAGAAAGGCGGAAACTTAAGCAATTCCTTGTTCAAACAGAACGAATCAACGGCGGCAGCAACAACAACACCTGCTGGGAGCAACCACAACAACAGCAACAGCAACCTGAAGCAACAACTTGGAGCAACAACGACGAGAAGAAACAGCAACAAGGACTCGAAAAAATCCGGCTAAAGCAACAACAAGAATAAACATTCCAAGGCAGCCGCTGGCGAAAAATTGAGAGGCAGCAACATCAATGTTGCAGCAACAATGGCTGCTTTATGTGCGATTATTCAGTAATGCAACAACAACACCAACGAAGACGAAAACAGCAACAACAACAGCAGTAACAACAAGCACGACAACAACAATAACTGGATAGAACGGCGAATGCCACAAAGGCGGAAGGAAAACTTAGAAACTACCAACAATTGTCAGTAGCAACAGCAGAGAATTGCCAGCAATAACAAACGTTGACAATAACAACAACCAAAACAACAATTATAATAATAACAACAACAACAACAACCACAGTGTTCACAACCACAACAACAATAGCCCGACGAACTGCGATGAATCCTTTGACTGCGGCCGCGAATGCAAACAATTGCTGTTGTTGTTGTTGTTACTCTTGTTGTTGTTGATGATGATGGTGTTCTTGTTCGTCAGCTATTGTTGTTGTTGTTGTTGTGGTTCCTGATGCTTCTACTGAATGCGGCGTTGTAACAGCAGCTGTTGGCCATTCTTTTGCTGATGGCGTTCACGATGTTGTTGTGGTTGGTGTTGTCAATGCTCTTGTTATTGTTTTCAACGTCTTTGTTATTGTTGCCGGAGTTGTTGTTGTTATAGTAGTTCTTGTTGTTGCAGTTTTCGCAGTTGTTTTTATTGTGTCGCTCGAAGCCACAGAAGCATTTTGTTTAATTGTTTGCCCAGCGAACATGCAACAACTACATAAAGGCAGAGGGTGCGAACGAGAGCGAGAGAGAGCGAGGAAGAAGTTTGCGATCCAGAGCCCAGGCCGAGTGAGACAGAACCAGAGTGTCAGAGGGGGTTCCAGAGAGAGAGAGAGAGAGAGTTGTAGCGAGCGATAGCGCGATGGAGCGCCGCCGTTGCAGATTAATTTCGCCGGCAGCTGGAAAACAATTTGCGTCTCGCCACCAG
Source organism: Coelopa pilipes (assembly GCA_947389925.1). Taxonomy (NCBI): domain Eukaryota; kingdom Metazoa; phylum Arthropoda; class Insecta; order Diptera; family Coelopidae; genus Coelopa; species Coelopa pilipes. The sequence continues at coordinate 30,883,004 of OX376698.1, read as the reverse complement.
CCCTCTCCGCTTCCCTCGGGTCCTTGTCTCGCTCTGTCTGTCTCCCTCGCCACTCACTTCGTGCATCAATCGCAAATGGAACGAAATCAAATGAAAACTTTGCGAAAGTCGAAACCCGCGAACGACAGCGAGCACGATGAAGACGTCGGCCGGAGACAGTTAAAGAGAGAGAGAGATGGAGAGAGAGACGAGGATGTCGGGGAAAGTGAGTGCGAGATGTAATCTGCAAGAAGTAGGAAGAAGAGAACGCGACAGGGACAGGAAGTTGGAGGCAAATCCTGTCGTCTTTCCTGACAAATAAAAAATTAAGCCACGAATAAATACTCGAAAATTGCAGTCGCTGCAGCTGCTGTCGATGTTGTTGCCCTTGTTGTTGCCATCGTTGTTGTAGAACATGATGTTGCTATTGTCGTTGCTCGCGCTGCAGCCTCCGCTGAAACCAACGAAATTAAAATTGATTTCCCGTTTTTTGAGGGCTTCCGTCGTTCGTCTTTCATCCTCCTCATACGTTCTCCTCTCCTCTCATTCATTTCTCATTTCCTTCCGCCCTTCCTTCTCTTGCTCTCATGCCATCTCTGTCACTCTAGTTTCCTTCTCAGTTTGAGATTTTTTGGAAACTCCCTTTGTTCAGAACACTTGGGTCGAATTTGTTGGCTTCTTAAGATATTGTTATTGTTATTTCGCAGTTTTATTGTTCCCCCGAGTTTTTACTGCTGTTGGTTATTGCATATTTTTCTTGCAGTTGGCCCTTCTTATTATAGCATTAGTCGTGTTATAGTTTTTTATAGCAGTTTTATTGTAGTGTGACGTTGTCATTGCTTATGGGGAACTAGTTGTTGCTCAATTTTTCAGTCCAACAAATCAAGAAATAAATGAAAAGTTCAACACCAACAACAAAATTCACCTCCAAAGTTTAAAAAACAAGAATTCGCCGTTGAAGAAGCAACAGCAAAATTTCATCCTTCAGATGGATTAACGAGCAATGTTGTTGATGTTATTGGTTATGTTGCTACTGCTGTTGCTGCTGCAACCAAATAAGTTCCCAACTTTCGTCACGGAAAGCGAGAAGTTTCCGAAGTATTTGATTCCACTCTCTCTTTCACCCTCACTCTCATTCTGGTTCTCCCTACTCTCTGATGCCTCTCTAGCGGACTCAATCGATTTAGCTTTTTCATTGCCACGGTTGCATTTTCGTGGGTACCCGGGAGAAGCACAAGGGGCTTTTCCGTTACTTCATCCAGACATCAGAAATAAAGATTTAAAAATATAACAGTTTAAATATGAATGTATTAAACGGTAAACAGTCCGATTCATTATTAAATTAAATTACTTCTCTTAAAAAGGATGAAAACATCAATAAAAACTACACAAACCATGACAAAAATACGGCGAACAAAGGACAAACAGCAAGAAAACAACAGTAACAAAAACATCAGCGACATCAATAACAACAACAACTACACTCGACGCACATGTTGCCGGACATTGAAGACGAATGCCAAGAAAAATTCTCATTGCAAAAAATAATACCAACAACAAGCTATACAACTATACAAGAAGATTCCACAACAGTGGGCAAGTAAAAGGAGAAAGAGTGAGAAGTAGACATAGTCGTGGAGATAGCGAGAGCGAGGAAGAGAAAGAGAAAAGCACAGTACTAGGACAAAAGGTGTCACAGAAGTGGAGGAGAGTGTGTAATTAAAGAAGTTTCTCCTGACTGTGTTTGTTTTATTTTTCTAGTTTAGTGCACATTATTTTTTATTCACTATTTTTGTTCACTATTTTTTCCTTTAATTTCTTACTTTCTTTTAGTTCTTCATTTTTGTTGTTTTGAAATGGCTATTAAAAGAAGCTACTTATGTTTCCTATTGTTCGTGTCGCTTATTCTTTTCTTTCTTTGGGAATTGTCCGAAGTATTGTCGTACTTGAACCTACTCTTCTTATTTATTAGTTTTCAGTTTTGCTTCACTCGGTTTGGCTCTTCTTGTAGTCGGTTTGTTGTGGACTGTGCAGTAAGTTGTAGGGAGAGAGAGAGAGGTCGGTGAGTGCAAGTGGTAAATATCAACTGACTCCCACAACGTATTATTTTAAAGAAAAAGAGCTGAAAAATTCCTAATATTTCTTGACATTTTTCACACAGTCTATAGCAAAGTCAATATGCGGACGTATACGTTTTTCATTATACTTCCTTTGCCTGCATTTCCTTTCTATCGCAAAAACCACAAGACACAGGGCCACGGAAACCACATCATGGATTTCCACCGCAAGGTTTCTCGCTCACCTCCTTCTCCTGTCCACCATCCGACACTTCGCCGGCGAGTCGAATTCCCCCGCGAAATTCACCTTTACCTTTCGCTGAGGACAACGACTACATCGACTGGTGGTTGCGATTGCGATCGAGACGAGAATCGAATGCAAATTTATTTGAGTGCCACTCGAGCTCAAAATGGACCTTTCGCTTGTAGGGGTGTGGATGCTGATGCTGCTGGCTGTGGTGGTGAAAAAGCCATTTAACACTCGAACAGAGCTTCCTTCGTTGTTGTTGACACAGTTTGCCATCGCCGTCTTCTACCTCGTCTTCTCCTTCACTTTCCCTTCCTCCGTTTTACAGTATCCCAAACATATTTTCCTCCAGAATTCATGAATTATTGCGAGTGTCAAGTGCGAAAGTGAAAAAAGGTGGCATCACCCCGTCAAGTGCGACATGGCTTATTGGGACCAAGGATGAGTTTTCTTGGAGGAATTCCAAACGAAGTGTGGGGTCGGAAGGAGAAGCAAGAGAAAATTACTAGTTTCCACTACTCTGTGGTGTTGTTGACGGGGCTGCAGATGATGTTGTTATTGAAGTTGTTCTTTCTGTTGTTGTTGCTGTCTGCCACGAGAAAGGTCTCATTATTTTACCACATTTTCAAAACTACACACAACCCTACGCACATTGCACTACATGTGCATGGCAATGATACACGGAGGAAATATTGCAACATATATGATAAGACTTGTTATGTCTTATGATATATTTTTTTGGGAAAATTATAGTTTGTGATTATCTGTTTATTCTTTAATTTTTTTCTTTAATGCTGCTCTTTGCAATACTGAAAATTTGAATTTATGTATTTATTTTTATTTTCAATTTTTCGAGTGTACTGACATGTCTACATCGTCTCTCGTTGACACCTCCAATATGTCAGTGTATTTTGTAAACATCTTCCCGACTCTTTCTGTCGCACATTCAAGATAATTGAATTTTCGCCTGAGTAAGACGGCAAAAATTGAAAAACATCGTCTTGTGTGGTGGGTGGAGCGGAGAAACTCATCGTGGAAACACGCAAATTTCCACACAGCGTGGGGAAATTAGAGCACGTAACTAATCAGAGAAAATCGGGAAAACCATCGAGGTAATATTTCACACGCGAATGATCTGCCAGATCCTCTAATGAGAACCGCGTGGAGGATGGTGACCAAATTGGAGGGTGAAAATAAATATTAATGTTTGAAGATATTAATCATTGGAGAAGACAGTGATATTGATATTCATGTGAATTGATTCGAAAATTTTGTAAAATATTAATATTAATGTAGCAGAAAAAAAGAGCACACAACATTTTGTAGTTTCAAAGGCGGAGAAATAATTTCAGAAAAAAGTAGTATATAAACGAAGTAGCAAAGAGTGGATTCAAAAACGTATTAATAAAAAGGTGTAGAAAAAGGTACAATATAAAGAAACTTCAAGAGGCAACGATAACATCTGGAGCAATGACAAGACAACAAGACCGAGCACGACGATTGGCAGCCAGTGGATCTTAAACAAAACTCACGAATCATGCAAATCGCAGTCGGTTGTGAAACGCCAACACTACCACACCCCCCAACATTCACCCCCCCTCGAGACACTGCAGGCGCGACCCTTCAGCTCTCAGTCGGTAAGGGACAAAATCGCGATGGTTTATTCAAATGGTCAGAAAGTAGAAAATAAGTTGAGGATGCATGAATCAACTTCCTCGGGCGCACGGGGACACGGTATGCAGGAGAAGCCGAAGACGGGAAATATGAGAGATGGAAAGACAGTGGGAGAGAGAGAGAGAGAGAGTGGACAGACAGGACATCCGGAAAGTCCCAAGAGGGTGCATTATTTTTCTGATTTTCTTCCTACCCTTCGCATCTCCTTGATCATCCTCGCGAGGTGCGTTGTTCATTGCTCTGTCTCTCTCTCTGTCTGTCTTTCTCTCTCTTTCGCAGTCCTTGTCGCCCTCTCTTCCTCATTCCACTGGCGAATTTGGAAAAGTTGAGCAGCAAATGCAGCAAATTATGCAAAGTTGATTATTTGTACAAGAGAGTAAACTCCAGAGTTTGTGGAGAAAAATGACCGCGAGATTTTTGCAAACAAAAACCAACCAACGAAAAGAAAAAATCTCAACCGAATTGGCTGTAAGCAAAAGCTCCACAGAAAACAAACGACAAAATAGTATGACAGAGAAAATGCTCAAAATAATAATGAAGCAATTTTAAATGGGTTGCAATGTGGAGTACAGATGATTATTGTTTCATTTTTGTTTTCATGTAAGTGCAAATAAGTTCTTTAGGCATTAAGGCGTTGGAACCGATTGTTTCTTATATATCTATATCTATTGATACATATTATTTCAAATTTTTATATAAAAATCTATTGGTTTTGAAATACCGTTGAATTACTTTTAACTGATGCAACGCTGAAAGGACTCTGCTATCAAGTTCGCTTCTTTTTTCCGCGAGATGTCACGACAATCTCTTTTGTTGCTTGGCCGATTTTTGACAGTTCTCCAGCAATTCCTTCAAAAATCCGTCATGATTTGTTTATACCTTCCCTGGTGTAATTTGATTGTTATTGTATTTTATTTTATTTTTACCTTCCCTGTTTGAGGATTTCGATTGAGTTCGTCGCAATTGCTTCGGTAGGAGTTAGTTGTCTGCTTTTATATAATAATAATAAATAACATTATGATGCACTGAACAATCGTCGCAAGCGAGTAAGTGCGGATATCTTCTTGTTAAGTGGAAAGTTCAAGCTTGAGACCGACAATGGCGCTGCTTACACGCTTTACCAGCAGCGGTGCAGCTCCGGGTTCGCCCAAAGCTCTGCAACGTTTCCAGAACTGCATCGCCTTCCTGTGGCCATCGCTGCAGTCGCAAAACAACCGCAAGTCCACACACATAGATGCAATCGATTGTTTCACAAACGAACTGGTCTCTCGCAAGACCAAGAAGTGGGAGCAAATGCGAGACAATCTAATGAATTCGAAAGATGTTGCAGCAGGCTCTGTGAGTGCGAATGCTAAAACCGCTGGCAGTGGTTCGAGCACCAGCAGCAGCACCACCACCTGCTTCAGCCAGAGCGTTGGCCTCATCTCCAAGAGTGTCATCGGTGATTTGGAAGCGGTGCGTTCTCCAGAACTGGGACTAGATATACGTTCGTTATCGCAGGCCCAATTGGACAATCTCTTGCTCTCGACTTTGGAGATCAAGAATAAAGTGGACTTTTTGTACCTCATCAAGCAGTGCATCGCCTGGAAGCAATTGCCATCTGGCGAGGTGCTCGTCTCCTGTCTCAAGTACCTCAGCTCGTTGAGCAAACTGCAGCAGATCGAATCGTTCATTGAGATCTGCCGCGATCAGCAAAATCCACTGCTGCAGACCTACGCCGATTTGGCACCCTTTAAAGCGATGGCCATGTGGCGCAGTGGCAACTCCGACATTGCTCTCTCGACCCTCTGCAACGGTTACGCCGAGTCGTGCGAATCAGATGAAGGACGTCGCATGATACGGGTGGCCTTCCGCACCATTGTCGAGGAGACTCTGTCCAAGAAGAGCGAGGCGGTGTTGGTTTCGTTGCTTAACGTCGCACGGAAAATTTATCAAGAGCACAAGGACATCTTTGTGTTGGCTTGCGTTTGGAAGCAATGTTTTGTGAGTGATTGGTTCTGTGACCAAAAGTCTGCTTCCATGCTATTCGAGGAGTATAAGGAACTGCAGGCTCTGGTCGGTAGAAGGTCTGTAATGCTGTTTGTCCGGCATTATTCCAGTTTCTCATCAATATTCCCTTCTAGATCGAGTTCTCTCTGTGCATCGTTTTTACGTCAAAACAACGTTGATGCCGTGCATCGTCTGATCGAGGCTTTCTTGCAGTATAATCAGCGTGATTCGTGCGCCCATTGTCTCAGTTCGCTCTTCGATTATCAATGTTTGTTTTGGACATGATTCCCATAGAACCCTAATATTATATTGATTTGCACTTCTATTGTAGATTATCGCCAAGACCTTCGCGCCTGTGCTGAAATTATCAAATCGTGCAGTGAACTGGAGATGCCTCTCAGCGAGTTTCAAAATGAAAGATTTCTCAGTTTGTTCATCAATCAAACCGAGCCACCGCCCAGTAATCAACGACAACAAAAATCGTCCAAACAATTTCATTACAAATTTTAAAATCCCACACGGGTTTTTAAAATTTATCTTTTTGCAATTTGTAGTAGTTGTAATTTATGGAAGCAGTTGCTACCACTATTTGACTTGTAGTTTCAAATCACTCTAAACGCACGTTAGCAATACTAGATTAATTTATATTGGAACGATCGCTCCTCGAAAGTATTTAAATGTACACAAAGTATGGGATAAATATGGGATATTGTTTATTGCATGAATTCACACGCAAAAAGTTAATAAACGAAGTTTACAAATCACAAACATCTATGAATGTTCAAAAATATCTACAAATAAGTATAAATAAAGAGTGAAAATTTACATTTTAACTAATATTTTTCAATTAAAGGTTATCTACTCTACATAAAGTACTCATCATCCTCGACGGAATGCGAAGTACGTTTGATGCCCGTGCAACCTTCGCAACGCATTACCATGTGCTTGAAGCACAAAGCACGACCGCACTGCTGACACTGCCAGCGTGTCTTAGTGTTCTTTTTCGATGGGCAGACCCGACAACGATTACGCTTCTCCATTGTTTTTGACAACAACTGGATGTTCTCGGGCAACGAACTCTTCTCAATCGGCAATGTGCCGGCGCTGCTCTCCTGTGCAGCGGTGACCACTGCATCGCTGATCAACTTATCCGTCGATTCGCCCAATATCTCTGTGATTAACAACTTCAATTGCAATGGAATTTGCGCCTTTTTTTGCACGCGACGCTTGAGATGCTGCTGGGTTAGAAACAGGCCCAATCGTCGTTGGAAATCGCGCTTCTTCAGCGGTTCAGTGCCCTTCTCCGAGACTCGAACAAGAACCCACGAATTGACACATGCGAAATCCAGTATAGCGTGGAATAAACGCAGACTCCAGTGGTACTTGACTGGAGATGACTGAGCGGAGGAAGTACTTAAGCTTTGAGCGATTTCATGAAAACGTCTTCCAGACCTGTGGGTGACTTCAAACAGCTTTAGTACATTTACTTTATCCGATATGCCACTCGTCAACAACAGAGGTGGGTTTTTGTCCTGCGATGTCAACGAAATAGCACCCGAGTATACCTTCCGCAGTGGCTTCCTGCTCTTGGATGTAAGAAATTCTGTTGGAATCTCTTGTGCACTCGCTGGCAAAGCTCCGACGAGCGTCAGCTGGCACTGCAACAGCTGGTTGGCCAACTCCAGTGACGTGTATTGCTCGGAGAGCGTGACATTGCGATTGGTGCCTTTGATATCACAGACCAGAGCGAACACCTCTTCTCGCCCGCCAGTTAATCCTGAAGGGCCGATCACAGCGTTACACATATAGAGTGTTTTGGCATCGTGCAGGCTGACCACCCGAAGGTCCTGACGCTCCGAATCACTCTTTGTCATGGAAAAGGACGTGTCTGTAATGTCGATGACATGCTCGTTAATGGCGCAATTACCACTGGGCGCATAATACGATCGGCAATTGATGATGAACTTGTCCCAAATTCCACGCACAGGTTGAATAACTGATTCCATCCTACTCTCACGTTTCACCTCTTCAACCATACATAAACAATCTGCCAAGAACTCAAATCTCTTCAGAGACATGGTGGCGCGAAATATACCATTTCCGAGCTCGGGTGTCCAGAGTTCCTCAAGTGGCGCATCTGTATCTGGCCGAAAAACACCACACAAATAGTTCAAGCCAATCCATGCGCGCACCTCGATCACATCGGTGCATCGTTGGGAGGGTAGCTTGCTCTTGCGGCGTTTGATTTCCTCGTTGGTATGCTTCACAATCGCCTGCAAAATAGGCTCGTCCATCAGCAAGTGCCAGGCCTCCAGCATGTTTGAGACAACGCGGGCAGGACCTTTGCCGCGCGGTGCTATCGATCGGTTGACCAGCAGCGCTGTAGCAACAGGCTTCGCTGAGTTCCAAACGTAGCCATTCCGACCTTTTAAGTCGACGCCACCACGCATGCGTTTGCTCCGACTGGGTCCAACCTCGGGCGGAGGGTCCTCCACGAGCGCACTGTCCTCGTTCAGCAGATCCTTTTCGTCAAATTCACCTATAAAACTATCGGCTATTTCATTTCTGTCCTCCGGTTTGTTTAAAATATTCAAAGGATCTTCAGAATTCGAAGCAGCTTCGGCGATCGCTTCCATCTTCACATCTTCGTCCAGTAAAACAGTGTTGGTCAAGCCATCTTCATCGACCATAACGTCCATATCGGTTTTGATGCTCACCAGAAGATCTTCGTCCATGCTCTCCATGAAGTTTACTGCGGCCATTGATTGGACATTTAACTGCTTCAGCGATTTATATCCTGGCCGCAATCACTTCACTTTCCAATGAGAAAATTATGTGACTATTTTGTCACCTGTCAGCGAACGGGTTAACAAAGGATGAATTAAAGGACTTGATAAGAAAAGTGAACGACATTGATATTGAGGAAAGAATGAAGTAAACAATAAAAATTCAGCTTATAAATCCTAACGATTGGAAATTTTATAGCACATAAAATACATTTGAAATCTGTTTCTCTCAAAGAACTACTCGTGAGTTTTAGAAAGTAATAATAAAAGTGCAACCCTGCAGTTAAGAAAATAAGTCCAAAAATCATATAATTTGTACTCTATATCCATCTCTTTTTTACTTCTGCAAAAGAAATTGTCAAATTTGCTCCTGGTTTCTGGCTGCGAATTTCGGAATAAAAGGGAGAGTGAGAAAATTCACACGCACACTAATGTAAGTTGAGTCTACAAGCGTTCATTCGGCTGTCAAATCGGGTGCAATCGTTTGTTGTTCGTCTTCGGTATCTCGGTCGTGTAGTCACCGCCGTCGCTGTTTTCCTTCTCATTCGTTTTTGGCTTCGATTTTCAAGAGTGTTGAACGAATTACTAGCAAGCTCGTGAAATGTTCGGTCAAAGTGTAGAATTGCAGATGTCGAAATGAATTGATCGTATATGGATTAAAAACGTGTGAGCAATTGTGAAACGTAAGTTTACGCGGCATTCAGATAAATAAACAAAACAATTTCCCAAGTTGAATTGTCATTTTGACAACGCCAAACAGACAAAACTTCAATTTTTTCTCATTTGAGAATTTTTCTGGATTTGACATTCGACGACATATGTGTACGTTTTTTTCTGTTTGGCAGAAAATCCAATGGTTGTCAATGTTAATTCCATTTTGTAAATAAACAACAAAGTGCGAAAAAAGATTATATTTGGACACCAAAAACAATCTGGTTGCATCAATAGGTGAGTTTACTTTTGAATGGAAATGTTCATCGTCGCACGGGGGAACGACTTTCTGTCTGCCCGATCGGAAGTCTAAAACGTTCGGCCTCACTTCGTTTTCCCCCCCATCCGCCATTTTGGTTTCCCAGTAGTGGAAATCCTGAAATTCATTGAAGATTTTATTGTGGATTTTTGTAAAATATGCAAATGCTTTATTCTTGGCGCTAAAATGAAATGTGAACATAAACAAATTGTGCGTCTTTTCATACGACATAAATGTGACATTTTTGTCATATTTGAAAGGTGAACATTCTCCGTCTGTCCCGAAGCAATGACGGAAAGTCACAGTCGTACTCCCTTGGATATTTAAAATTCATTAGAATGTCAAAATGGTTTCGTGTCAAATAATCTGTTATTTCATTTTATACGATGGTTTCTTCTATGTGTGCGAGGGACGCTTTTGTATTGGTTCACGACTTATTCTATTCTATGTTTCCTTACGTCATTCGTTGAGTAGTAGAATTCGTTCCATTTTGAATAAGTTCCTGTCTTCCTCCAGGGATGGAACAAATACTTATTTTCTATGTTGATCTGTATAATTATTAAGATAATGTCTTCTAAAATTATGTTATTATTGAACACAATAATTGTAATAGTGATATTATTAAATTGTTTTCTCATTAAGGAAACAAAATTAAATATTATGCTTAGTAGCCTATGACGTTCCACTTCGTTCCATTTGACATCATTTTGTTGTGTTCGCCGAGATACAAGCACAAGAGAAGTGAGCGTTAACCGCCATTTTGAACATTTTTAGCGCGTTACCTTGTCGTTTGCCATCTCGCTCATACATATAGCAACCCCAATACAAATCCCATACAAAAAATGTCAAAATGTAAGTGCTTGACAGAGCCGCAGTCATTCGTGGGATGACAGCTGTCAAGCGTACTGAGTGTTTAGACAAGAGAAAAGTCGCGCAAAGTGCACAGTACTCGAATTATCAATTTTTGAAGTTTCACAAGAAAATAACTGGTTGAAGTTTAGAGAAAAATTGACATTTACAGACGAAAGTTGTTGACAATCGTTGATGTCAAATATATTTTTGAAAAACCAAACTGCAAAAAACTACTTTGCACTTTAATTTGTTTTCCGTGAATTCAAATAAATTTCTAGACTGTGCGGGAAAAGCAAGGCCACTGTGTGAGGAAAGTCGAGAAAATTGAGACGTCGAAAGTCGTAAAAACTACTTGTGCAAATAGAAAAAACAACTTAGAATTTGGGAAGACGTAAATCAAAGCAACCGATCCGCTTTGGAGCGACGTTGACGACAGACGAAACGACGTAGCTTTATTTCTACATTTAAAAAAAATTAATTCCACAAAGCTCTGCAGAACTGAACTCGAGAAAACTCATTAACATTTTATAATTCCTAAATGGTGATTTACTAACTATTGAATTACTTCCAGATAAATGTGTACGTTCTTCGAACATCTGTTATTTTCGAGAAACAAGCATTAACTATTTCCTTCCTCTTCCCTTTTTTTTTTCATAGTTTTTATATCAAGAATTTGCAATGTTTGCATAATTCCTGTGGCATTATTATACGAAAAGCCGAACACAAGATAATCAATAGAGAACGCAGCGCACAAATAGGAAAAAATTATTAATCAGACTAGAAAACGATTCCGTGATGCTCTCGCCCGACGCTTTGCATCATCAGGAGGAGGTGAACTCTGCACTGGACCGTCAGATACGACAAGATATTCAGGACATGGCACAGGAGGCTCAGATTCAGGCACAAATTATTGCACACGAAGGTTAGTAATTCAATCTGTCACCCCGATAAGTAAATTAATTTGTTCTCGACTCTCGCTTAATTTGTAGTCACTTTTGCTGTTACCGACTTCTGTAGTGTACCTCAAATTATTAAAATTAAAACTTTTTGACTTCTGGTTGATCATACCAGCGACGTTGTATGTGTCAAATTACATAATTTGACATATTTTACTTTGTTTCCTCCACAAGAAATGTCATTTGGAAAAGTCAGTCACAAAAAGTCAAAATCTAATTACCTTACCTAAGAATTCTATGCCTTGAGACATTTTTCTAATTGTAAAAAAATGTTTATTTTCGGAACTAATGTATCCTCATTTTCATTTTGAACCCCCCACACGTTGTCCCGTTGTTGAACTAAATAAAAAATATGGCGGCGTTCCTTGCGGTTCTCATCACTCGACGCATTCACAAATCTTTTGTGACTATCTTTCTTGCTTTAATTACAATAGTTTTTTTCACCACGGCCCAAAAAATTTCATTCGTCATTGAAATATAAAATTATAAATCAAAATCTATAAGTTTGCATATTTTTTTCAATAAATTGCGCAGCTTTGACATATTTCCACCCAGGGTTGCAAGTTATCAAATTTGATAATAGTAAAATACGGATAGTAAATATGGATTGGCTATATATCAATAACTAACGATTGTGCCCAAACAATCTTCTAAATATAAAATAATTACAAAAAAAACAACTTTACTGACTTAATAATTTATATGAACCATATATAACGCTATAACTCTATACTTGTGTCCTCTAAATTTCATTAGGACGACAACTCTGCCGTAGTTACCGCCGTCAAACATTGATATTATTCTAGCGGCAACACATTCCATCCCCCTCACTCTTGATGTCTTTAATATCTTCGTTACTAAAGTTTTCAATTTTTTTTTTGTTTTTTTTTTTGTGATACGTTCTATCATGTTTGGCGGGCTGTCATTTGAATGGTTTGTTTATGAATCTTTTTCTGTTTATGTCAACACTAAACAAGGGCTAAATATACTGAATAAATAAAATAAAATGAATTTCTGGATTAGGTAGTAACTGGGGTTTACATTTCATAACAATGTTGAGAACTATTAATCATTATTTTATATTCTCACAGCTCGGGATCGATTCCAGTCCACATCAAGTGTCGAAGATGATGGACAGGAGGATGGCGAACACGTCGCAGTTGTTGGCGTTGTCGAACATGATGAAGATGAGGAACAGCATCACGAGACCATTGTAGAGGAAGACATTACAGAACACGACATGTCAGAAATGCATGAAATAAAAGATTTTAAGGACATCATGATGGACTCCACAGACGGCAATATGGACAACTCATCGATGCGCAAAAGACGCGGAAATTTACCAAAGCATTCAGTTAAGATATTAAAACGATGGCTTTATGAGCATCGTTACAATGCATATCCAAGCGATGCGGAGAAGTTCACACTCTCGCAAGAAGCAAATTTAACAGTTCTACAGGTGTGTTGAAATGTCTCACTTCAATTGTATTTGTTTTTTAATATTTTGAATGTCAAAAGGTTTGCAATTGGTTTATAAATGCTCGACGACGTATACTTCCCGAAATGATACGCCGCGAAGGCAATGACCCATTGCACTTTACAATATCTCGACGCGGCAAGAAACTGAACTCTTCTATGAATTCTTCGAGTGGTCTAAATAACTCGGGCAACGCTCCTAACCCGATCACGGGAAGCCCAGCTTCAGAAGTGGTGAGTCCCTTATATATATATAATATAATTTACATCAAATAATTACAAAAACTTTGTTTCGTAGATCGTCGGGACTACGGAAGAAGTTGAGGGCGAGGAAGTGCACGATGGTGTCGCGAATGTTCTAACATCTCTTGGCCATCATTTTGTACAAACGTCCGGGGGTCAGGTTGTTAAAGTTGAACCAGATATGGAATATGATGACAGTGTAATATATAGGTAAGCACGCCGCAACTGTACTGAGTATGTGCTATATCTACTCCTTTTACTCCTCTGCAAGATGGCAACAGGCTATTGCCGCCAATCCACAGGGTTTCCAAAACCTTCATCCTCAAATTCAAGCCAAAATTCTAGCAAAAATTCAAGCCGCCAAGCAACGTCAAGCTACTGCTGCAGCAGCTGCTGCTCAAGCGGCTGCCGCTGCTGCAGCCCAAATACCATTTACCCCGACTACAATGCAAACAGGTGCTGCCGTCACCTCCAGCTCAAATCCAAATGCAATGAACGCATCCAACTCCTCTTCCACCCCGCAATTTCCTGCAAATGCCAAATATTTCTATTCGCAAACTTTGAATCAAATCTTTCACATACAAAATAATGTTGTCAATACTCAGAAACACAATTTCAATGCGATGAGGTATTTGATGAGACCCGTATTATAGCTTTGCCTAATGTATTTAGATAATTCAATATTTGCATATATCATATTTCATATATATATTAGTTATTGAGACCTTTATTTAGTTGTTTATTGTTATCTTGAAAATTGCTTTATTCTATCTCTGATATTTTAAATATATTTCTAATGCATATTGTTTCTATTTTTAGATCTGAGGATGACAGCGTCAATGAATATGATTCTTGTGAGGCACAAAGCGAAGAGGAAGTCAAATTCGAGAACTCCGATGCATGGCAAAGTGTAATGAAGTAAGTTATTCCATACTAGTTTCCCAATACAAAACACAAAATTTTTTATTAATTTCGATACATTTTTACTTCTTGTTTTTAATTACTTTTCTTTTCTTCCTTTTTTTCTCGCAATTTGTTTTATGAAATTCTTTAAACAAACAAATTTATTGATTCCACACCTCAACCCATCACCACCAACATCCATACAACCAACTTCTACTTCTGCTACAACCAACCACGCCTTCTACTCCTTTAACGAAACAAACAAATATATTTTTTTTGGTTTTGAACATTTATTTTTACGGGACTGTTTTCAGTACCGAGGAAGTGACAACAACCAGTCCGTCGGCATCGAATGCCACCTACTGGACCTCGGCGCCACATCCGCATTTAGCACACTTGCCACAACTTGCGCATCCGGTTGCCGGAAGCAGTAGCAGCGTGGTTGCAAACAATACCAGCTCGAATACAGTTGGTAAGTATACTCTAGTAGACGTTCATAAAATACATAATACTAAAAATGTGCTCATTTTTGTAGCTAATCATCAAAATGTGATAGCAGCAGCTCAGGCTGCAGCGAATGTCAATGCGGTGGTCACATCGGCAGAGGTTGCCGCTGCTACGGTTGGTGCAGAGGCCACGGTGGTCACATCAGCAACGTCAAATTCGAATTTCGCTAACAATAACAGCAATCACAATAACAACAATATTATTAACAATAATACAATCACATCGGCGGTACAGGTTTTGCATCCGGGTAGTCATTTTGTAAAAGGTAAGGGTGTTAAATGGAACTGCAGAATTTTTTTACTAATTATACTTCTTTACCATAGGAGTCATTCGCGATGATAAGGATAAATTCAAATGCCTCTACCTTTTGGTGGAGACCGCGGTCGCAGTGCGTCAACGCGAAAAGGAGCAAGAAGAGGACGTGCACGTGCTGGGAAATTGAATAAGAACGTGGTGCTACCGCCGATTACTTTGCACGCTAATCTAACTTTTAATTAAAAACAATAGATCCCTAATAACTACAATAGCTACAGCACTTATACGCATCCTAATTTAAAAATTCAAGTTGAGATTTGTTTAGACTTTGTTTCTGAATCCATGAAAAATGCTACTTCTTTCATAATTTTATTTTCAAATCATGCTAACAACTTTCCATTCGCATTGTATTATTTTGAATACGTTTTTTTGATTGTTAATATTTGCAGAAAATAATTTTTATTTTAATTAACAATCCTTGGAACAATATTTTAGTTTGTTTTGATAAATGATCCGTAGAAACATGAGCATGTTTTGATTTAGAAATAAAAGAAAACAGATTGTTATATAGCTGCAAAGAACGAAATGAAAGCGAAAGAATAATGTTATCCCATTCGACGCCTTTCGCCTAGCGTTTTAGGCTTAATCGCTTTGATCTATATATAAATATTGCATAGTTTTAGGTTCTTACGTTTTAAACCAATTTATTAGCATATAATTTAATACATGCAAAATCGTATAAAGCATCAACTACTAAAATAGTAGTACGCAAATTTTAACATACTAAACAGATTTACTAGAGATCTAGTAAGCGACATTGCTACATTTATATATTATAAATTTTAAGTCCGTAGTTGTATTCTAATTACAAATTACATTTAACGTAAAGCAAAAAAACATACAAAGAACATTACTAAATACCAACAAAATGTAAAATATTTAAAATAGAGAACTAGAATTTATAATGCGATTAGGCAAGGAAGCACTTTGTATAGCAATCAAATTTCTCACACGTTAATCGTTCACATTTGACTCCTATCTTATGTCCCTCCCCTCAGTCATCCATATAATTTTCAACGTCAAATTTGTTGGCGATGCAGTGTAAATGCTTGTACATTGTAAGATGAGTGGGATGGCAACGGTAGTGGCTGATGGCGTCTATCATTGCGTGTCCCCATGTGTGACATATTTTTTTTATCTTTTCCTTCACTTAATACCTATTTTTTGTAATTTTCATTTAAAAATCTACTTCCTTAAATATCTTCAGTATGAAATTTAATTAAAATAAATTGTTATTAAAGTATGGAAAGAGAAAAAATATATATTAAAGAAAACAGTCTTTTTAATAAAACTAAAAAGTTGGTGTTTAATTTGAAAAAGTGATGGTATCAAGATAATTTAAAATTAAAAACAATTCTATGATATGGCACCGCTGCATGTTCTCAGCAATATGAGTGAGAGAGTGAGGGAAGTAAGAGAGCGACAATCATTGTTTTGTCGTGTCCGTTTTTATTGACATTTGTAATCTGCTGCGCAACCAACACACACGAAAAACAACAACCACAGGCGGCTTTCTCGAGAATTCGCCACTCACTCGTCGCTCAACAGAACCTCGTAGAACAGAAGAAGCAGCTGTCGTCGCGGCAGCAGCAGAAGCAGCAACAACGGCAAGAACAGAGCAGCGCAGCAGTGAACAAAGGCGACCGTGAAAAACGGCGACAAAGCGCACAACGCGTTAAAAGTGAAGAAGAAACGTTAATTTCGGCTTCGCACTTCGGGCGTTTCTGCTTTTTGCAAGATTCGCATGTAAATATAGACACGACTAATTAACGATTTGTTTATAAACAATAAGGAAGCAGGGGGAGAGTGATAATAACAATAATAAAAACCGCAAAACCCACCTCAATCCACAACAACAACAAAGTGACGAACGTCACACGCCCAAAAATTAATACAATAATTGCAGAGACGGCGGCGCCGACTTCAACGACTACGACGTTATCGGCAAGAACAAAAACAACACAACATACAACCATACATCATCAGAAAGCGGAAGAAGAAAAAGATGCAATGGGCAATAATAGAGCAGAAAACGGTGATAGTCCCACCCACCGGTCGTCGTCCCGCATCGTGTGCCGTTGCTGTTTGTCCGAAGAGGACGAGATGACGGATTACTTGCCTCTGGACTCCATGGCCACCACGAGTTTTCGCGAATATGATGACGCAGCTGTCGGTGGTGAGTCATCGTCATCGCCGTCGTCAGCGACACCAACATTGACGGCGCATAAAAATGCAACAAAAACGACGACGCTGCTCGATTGCCTTAATGGGTGTGCCCGCATTGGGGCGTCGCTGGAGGACACGTCGTTGCCATTGCACATATGTCTCGATTGCTGTCAGGCTCTGGAAGCTTGCTGTGAGTTCATCCGTTGCGTACAGAATGCAGACAAAATTCTTCGTCGCAAACGTCTCGAGACCGTGCAGGAATCACAGATGGTCAGCGGCGACGTCGTCGTTAACGTTGGCGGCCACGATCGTCGCGTTGCGAAAGTTGTTGACCCCAAAGTGGAGCGAGAGACTCGGTTGGTGCTGAGCATCGACGATGGAAATCCGGCCGATGCTGCGTCAAAAGTAAGTTACATGCTTTGCTTGGTGTGTTAATGGTTCGGTTGGTTCGTGCTTGGTTGCTCATCGCATTCTTCTTATAGGAAACTCTTCCGATTGGGTCTCTCAATCTCTTAGATCTTATTGGGGACTCTCAGATGACTATGCTTGGCTTGGATAACGCTTTGGACGGCAATGATTCTAATAATATTTCGCAAACTAATGTAATCCATGCTTTGAATGAATCTTCAAATAGTTGTTCCATATTGGGCACATCCATCGAGATTGGTCACATATCAAAAGATCAAAATTCATTAAACCCATCCAATGTATCCCTACATGACATTAACGTTAATGATTTTAGTAAGTCATAATCGCTTAAAATAAATTTAGAATATAAAAATCAATTCATAATTCCACAGCTTTATCCAACTCATCGCGGATCCTGGTGACTCCAATAGCCAACTCCAACCTCGAGACTGTATCCATGACACAATTACACAATGACGGTTTGCAAACATAAATGCAATAATTTGGGATATTTATAATTAATAATTTAAATCTTGCAGGAGTTCCAAATTTCTTATCTATGGACTCGTCGGTAACCAAAGACTGCGGAGATGCTCCGGCGAAGGATAACACCAAACCAAATGCACAAAATGGTAAAACAGCATTCATTCTTTATTGAGTTGAAATTTATTCACTCCATATTCGCAGACATCATACACGCTCACAAATTCATTCCACCACTTATAAAAGACATCAAAGGTCCGACTGATACCAGACAAAACCAGACAGAGAAAAATATTTTGGAAACAGGTCATATCTTTTGTATACTTACTTGTTTTCACGTTTTAAACTAAACCTCATAATTTTAGATTTTTTGTCAAAGACCGTTACATTTAGGTCTAATCATCGGAATACAGACGTTCGCCCTAGTCTAAAGTCCACGGAGGTTAGCATCGATCAGGATGAAGACCAAAATTCATCCATCAATGGGACAAATTGCACTACACTGCAGAACGGAGGAAGGAAATATATCGTGAATGCGGCCATAGCGAATGATCTCAGGAAATTTCATAGGGAATGTCAAGGCAAACATAGATATTTCTGCATGTTTTGCATATTTGTGTGTGATAGTAAGCTGCAGTTGGATAAACATTTGGCAACACATTTGGGTGAAACACGGTCACTTTAAACTTGATGGGGAAATATTTGAATCCATAATCATTTTTCAGGTTCGCCGCGTTACCACTGCTCAGAGTGCAATTTTGAAAGTCGCTTTAAGTATTATTTAATTAAACATTTGAGGAAGTCCCATAATGCACAACAACCAGAGCTTCATGTGAGGAGCAGCTATGAGGATGGTGCGTTTCCCTACCATATCTCTTAAACTTAAATAATTTACATTTTGTCATTTGTAGTTTCTCGAAGTTGGACCAAATTTTATTGCAGTATTTGCCAGTGTTTCTTCACCAGTTTGATAGCTCTGCAGCAACATCATCACATCGACGAAGGTTTGTACCTGCCGACTGAACTATTCACCTAGCTAACGACTGTTGATTGTTTTCAGAACCTTGCTTCAAGTGCACATATTGCCCGTTGAAGGAGACGCAGAGGGAGCGTCTGATGGAGCACATGGCCGAGGAACATAAAGTATTTATTGATGCACATCTAATTGGTAACAAAAAATAAATTAATAAAACAAAAAAGATATAAATTATAGTCAAATAATGTTTTTAGGCATTTACATTCCGAACACCACAAAGCCAATGAGATTCCGCGAAGTAAACAAATCCTTCTTAAACCAGTTTATAAAGTTCCAGACCAAGGATCAGAAGGCCAACGTGCATCTATGTCAGTATTGTGGTGAGTGTGGGGTTTTCAAATCTCTTTGGGACACCTCAAATTCAAACATCGATCCTAATGTAGGCAAAAGTTTTCAACGCCGTTTCCATGTGCTGAAGCATGAACACTACGTCCATCCCAAAGACAAAAAGATAGCTGATGAGAAGTTCTTCAAACGCCGCACGACCAAGTCCGCGCGTCAACAGTACACACGACATCTGCGAGCCGCCCAGGCCGAGCATCAGTATAAATGTGATATCTGTCGTCGTGTCTTCAAGACACATGAGGAGCTCGTTGCGCATGCGCAACAACACCAGTGTTCGCAGTTCCAGTGTGTGACTTGCGAAGCTGTGTTCGCATTCGAATTCGAGCTGAAGTATCACATGCGGACCCACAACACGTCCACACTGTCCTCGCCCGGCTACGATTATCACGCGGACGCCAAGAGCAGCATCAATGAGGAGCTGAAGAGTCGTCTGCATCAGTTGAAGCAGCAGAAACAGAACAAGAAGTTGTCCAGTTTGAGCGCCAAGCGGAAACCCATCACCAAGCGACGTCTTAGCATGGCCTCGGTCAGTACGACGAAGTCTTCGGAGAGCTCGCTAAATAGTCCAAGCAATACAAACAGCGACGAGGACATGCCCTCCGCCCTGAAGATGTCCAACATGCAATATGACATCTTTGACTCTGTTACAGAAGGGGCGATCAGCGTGGCTGATGTGATGTTACCACAGCCGTTCCAGCGCAACACCTTGCGCCGCCTGAGTTCATCCTCGTCCAATTACAGCCTGAATAAATTGTGTGCAACAACGAGTAGTCCTCCGTTCATCCAGTCTCAGGGTCCGAGCTGCATCGCGGAAAAGAATTTCCATTTTGATTCCAGCGATCAAACGTACTTAAACGACTTCGATTTGAATCTGCTCGATTGCAGCGAGGATTTCCTGCTGGACTTCCCCAGTCTCTAGTTGTCGTTGTAGTTTTTAAGCCCAAAGTCCAGATTAGTCCAGCGTGTGTATTTTTGTGTGAACTTTTTTACTAACAATTGTACGATATGCGCAGAATTATGAAACAAGTTTAAATATTTTTATTATGTTTTAACTATATTTTATTAAAGTAACCTTTTTGTAATTTTTTAAAACGCCGTGTTTAATTTCACATAATTCCATGAAATTGAAAATATTTCAATTTGTACAGAAGGAATATTAAAAAATTCTGGTTATTGGTAAAAATTGTCTACTGGGAGAATAAGATTGGCCACAAACCATTTCACATAAATACTTATCTCTGTCACTCTTTGTATCAGTCAAAGGTGAAGGAGTATTTTTGTTTGAATTTTATAAATATAAGAAGGGAATAACATTTATTTACGGTTTAAATATACGAAGTATTTTTACCCGCTTCTACAAAAATTCTAAATAAAAATTAGTATATTGAATTTCCGATGTGTTGGCAACTCTTTCGAAAAGCAACAAGTGTCTGTCACATATAGTCGTTCATTACCTAACAGGGCGTTGGAGAGGGACAACAATAGATACGAATCGGCTGTATGCAATCGAGCTGAGTGCACCTCGTACCGAAGCGAATTTGAAGAGCGTTCATTCAACGAGCGGAAGTCGTGCAGAGCGGTCATTGTTGCAGTCGCCTTGGCTGCGGTCGTCGTCGTGTTGCCAATTCGAACATAATTTATCTAAATTATAAAATTAAAAAACGTTTCTGAAAATATTAGGAAATGCACATATTTTCGATATAGAAGCGAAACGAATTCTTCAAGAGGTGCTGTGTGTGAGAGTGTTTAATAGTATCACGAATTCCTAACGATTCTATTCTAATTTGTCTTCTTCTTTCTCGTTGCGAGACTCGGTTTGTTGACGGTTTCCGAAAGGTGTGCGCGTTAGTGTTGTTGTTGTTGTAGGCGCTGCTGATGACGGCCGCTTACGTTAGAGCACGAAGTACAACAACGACAACTACAAGAACAATACATTGAGTCATAGAGAAATAAACGCGAGAAGCAGATCGCAGAATGTGTTAATTGTTGACTCGCGCAACGAAACCAAACAAATAAAACGAATTAAAATAACAAGTGGAAATAATAATAATAACAATAGAAATAACGATTAACAAACTAGAAAATTCAATTGAATGTCATGATCACAAGAGTCTCGCGTTCGCTAATGAAAGTTAATTGACAAAATCGCACCGAAAACCGATTCATCATCAACGCATCAGGCTTCAAAAACCGCCTCGAAAATCGCTCCAACCCCAGTGAAGAAGAGGAAGAATTCGATAAGTTCTTCGGTTCAAAATTGTCTTAGGTCAAAATATTGTCCGTTCACACAAAAACATCGCAGTATCTCGTCAATATTCACAGCCTGTTTTCCTCTCTTCCGTGGCCTTCCGCACACACACTCAACCAGTCACTCGCGCACACATACGAGCCACACGACCGGGTGCAGAGAGTTTGGCCAGCAGCGTGGAACGCAAGTGTTGATAACGTATTTTTTCTCGGTCCTCTTTTCACTCCGCCTTTGTTTTTGTTGTCGTCGTTTTGTCAGCTAGAATCCGGTTTTTCTCTAGTTGTTTTTGTTTTTGGCTTTGTTTCATTCGTGCCCTGCTGCGGTGAATCGTCGTGAGCTCGCGAATCGCGTTTCAGTGGAATCGGGTCGAAGAGGAGGAGACAAGAAGGAGCAGGACAAAAGCAGTGCAACAACTTCGTAAAAAACCTAAATATCAACAACAGCAACAACAACACATGTACTAAACAACCTCTTCTGCTCATCAACTTCATCAACAACTCCAGCAAACACAACAAGAACAACAACTACTTATCCTTCAACAAGAACCTCTGCTCCAAAACCGTCATCAGCAACGAGAACAAAAACGAAAACCCAGCAAACAGCAACCTTTCGCTCGATTGCCATCGGTTCCAGACCATTGAGACCGATTGAGAGCGAGCGAGAGAGAGGGTGAGACGGACAGACAGAGAAAGAGAGAGTTTGCCCCCCACACTTAATGGACTAAGTATGTCATGGGATCCTGCACGCGACGACACTTTCTGCTGTCAACATGCTTCCTGCAAATGGTGAGTTTCGAAAATCTTTCCCGAAAACCCTTTCGAAACCGTTCACGGTAGGGCCGCCCGGTGGTCAGGTCGATCGATCGATCGACCGGTCAGCAGGAACCTGTCGATGACATGACTCCTCCACTTTCTCTGCCGGCAGTTGTCTCTATCGGTGTTCGAATCAACATTAAAATAAACAGCATACGCTTTATATAAATCTCCCATGACTCATGTTTGTCTGTAAGTCGCTGCCACTCAAGCGTTGTTTGCACTGCGCCCCGATCGTCAATATCTCGATATCGCGATTCGTGAGCATTTCCAAGAAAATAATCACAATTTCGCCGAAGGTACACGGAAGCCTTATTAGTAATACATACACAATTTTCCATTCTCGATCGGATCGATATCCCTTGTTTGCTTCTGGTTTTCTATCGATCGATTTGTGTACTTAGGTTAGAAGAAAGACGAGCCCTACTTTGTAGTATTTTCCAACTTTTTATATACTTTATATAATCACATATACTTCTTCAACGTACCATATTCTATATAGATTTTTCTTAAACTTAAAATTCAAATTTTCCACTTAAATGGTACAAAAATACTTTGCCAAAATACTGTTCCTTTCCTCCCGGTCGTTATCTCTTTTTTTGCATTCAATTGGCCATTCATTCAGGTTCTGTGTCGAGTTTCACTTCAATTAGTTTTCCATAAATAAATGAAAATGTCAAATAAAAGGTTTCAAAAAAAAAAAAAACAAAAACACAAATATAATTTAATATCAGACTCGAAGGGCCTCAACTGGGGCAAGCAATGAAATCCGGTGAAAAGAATAAAAACGATGAAATTTCACTTCTTGCGCCTGAGGACACAGACACGAAATGAGAGTAAAGAGACAGACAGAGAAAGAGAGAGAGAGAGAAAGAGAGAGAGAGAGTCAGCGAGGAAAAGAAAGTCCTCCCGAGGCGAGATTCTAATTCCAACGACAAAATTGCATCGGACGAAAACCGTCGCCGAAGCGAGAGTCGTGGAGCCGCATTCCCTGCTAAACCGGACGTTATCTAATGTTGCCAGACTGAAAAATCGACGAGATCGAACGTGGGCAAATAACATTAGGGGAAAAGCAGCAAAACTAAAAAACACAAAAGCTAAAATAAATTTGAAAACGAAACAAGGAGTTATACAAATTGCGGAAAATTGATTTTGATTTCGCTCGATCTCCCGACCACCGTCGCCGCTGCTCGATGGTCGATTTCTTCATGAAGTTGTACAATCTGGCACGCTCACGACCCCCTCCCTCCCTCAGTCGCCGGCTGGGATCTGGTTCTCTGCATTTCATCACAAATGACCTGCAGACAAAACTCAGCAGCAACAAAAACAGTGGTTGCCTAATACAGTGAAAGCCAAGACGGGGCCAGAAGAAAGAAAGAAAGATGGAATGAGGAAAAGGAGAAAATGATGGTAGAAACAACATCTCCAGCGAATTTATGTTGTCGAAGCGGAGCAAAGCAGCAAAAATGCCAGGGATAAATTTTGTTGCCAACATGCAGCGGCAGCGGCAGCAGCATTTGTGCTGCATTTTCGCCTGCAGACTGCAGCTGATGGATCGACCGACTGGCCGGCCGTCTGTCCGGCTGTCCGTTCGTTTGTCTGGTCGTCCTTCCTTCCTTCCATCGGACTGTCTTCACCCTCCAACCTCCGAGCCAGCGAAGACAAAGAGTCAAACGAGTCGGCAAGAAATGGGGGCCAAGTGCAGATATTGCTGCCAGTTGACAGTTGTTGTAGCTGCACAAATTGCAACAACAACTCCATTAACAAATTCCAGATCAGAGCTCTCGTAATGTGGCTGATGCTGATGTTGCGCTGTTGCCTGCCTGCCTGATGAGGATCCGGATGGCGACGATGAAAGTTGTTCTTGCTGATGCTTTCCTGCTCTCCCTCTCTCTCTCTCTCTCTCTCTCTATATCCCTGTCTTTGGCTCCCCTTCTCTCTGGCAATGACGACCCCCAAACGAGAGAACTGCTTCTGATGTGCTGCTGCCGCACGCGGCTCCGAGGGGCGATTGGTTGTTGGCATCGCTGTCCCGATGTCTCATCCCATCTCTGGCAGTTGAATCACTGCGAATTCACTGGAAGAAGATGTGGTCTGACTTTGGAGAGCCGTTGTTGATGTTGTTTTGTTAATGGCTTTTAACGGATTTCCATTGGTCAATGGGCTTCCGAGAAGACCGCTTGAGAGAGTTGGCGCTGGTAACACATCCCTGGGACACAACCTTCTGCATGACTTCTTCCGACCCAGCCATCCACCCGCTGACCGACCCCTTCAATTGCAAATTCGATTAAATTCCCAAAAACCGACTGAATAATAGTGGCAGCAACCGCTCCAAGGAATCGTCGAAGGAATGATCGTCATGTGGTCTCAGAATCCAAAAGTTATTGCATCATTTTCATACGTCGAGGTTTTGCGGTTTCCGAGTGTCAAGTCTTCAGCATTCGACGTACGGTGGTTGTGCGTGGCTGAGTGGGCTGAAAACGCTTCCACGCACACCCCACAGATGACAACATCTGTCGGCAGCTGTCGTGAACACACAAGCAACGAGACGGACAGACAGGAAAGATACCGTCATTTAACGCCAGTCGGCGATATCGTGGCCCCCCAGATGCCCCGATGACGATCAGCAGCCGCCAGACATGGGGAAGAATTTAATAAATACGATGACGAATTGCGAAATTAGAAGACAGCGAATTCTGAAGAAAACAAAACTCTTGGGAAATTAAATGAAATTAATTGAAAGAAATAAGGAAAACAAATTAGACGCGTTAGAGGAAGAAAGATGAGCGATTACTAGTGGAAAATAATAGAAGAGAGTGGGAGATAGTCCAAGAGAGTGAGAGAGAAAACAGTTAGAAAATGAAGAAGAGAAAATAACACTTGAGATAAAGTAGAATAAAGATAACTGACGTTGGAGTGGATAGGGCATAAACAAGTTGCAAATAGATATGAAATATCAACGAAAGCGCAGAAAACTGCGGGACTGTGGTCAGAACGAAGTAAGCTGCGATATGACCAGCCTACACTGAGAGAAACCGCAATGAAGGAGAGGAACAATAAATGAAAATGAATTCAACCATGAATCAGGGGTTTTCGCTGAGCGCCCGATGATGAGACTGATCGGGGAATGCCGTTGGACAAACATACGCGAATTTCGTTCCTTCAGGTCAACAAAACCGTCTCAATGGGTACGGTTTGGCAGTTACTTCGGCTACCGGTTGGGAAACATCCATTATACACACATCCATACTTATGTACATGAATAAGAGCCACGGTTGTTGTGAAAAAATCAGGTAGAATTTCGACACGAAAGAAACGACAGACCCGGGAAGACCGAGAGAAGCAAATGCGAAATGATAAATTGACACATTGAATGGAGGAAGCAGAAAGCGAAAAAGAACTCGTCAACCGAGACAGGAGAAAACAACGATGGTTATGAACAAACATTATGAATAAACATACATGAATGAAAAGAAAAGAAATAACTAAAAACCATATGATTGAGTGAAAGACAAGAAAAAATTATTTCTTCCAAATTGTGTTCAAAAAAGAACAAAGTTATAAAAACATACATATGTTGATGGCAATCGCCTAAGGTCTCAGGGGACGAGATGTGAGGGCCAAAAAAGTGTGCAAAGTAACTGGAACACGAGAACAGGAATTTGGCCAACTTCCTGTTCTCTCGAAACAATTTTGAAAATATCCGAACACATTGAATGAAAGAGTGGAAAAAACGAGCTCGACGATGACGGCGACGACGTCCAGTGAAAGGAAATGCCAATGACAAGCCGCGGCAGTCGAGCTGAAGCAGCCCTGGTCGTTGGTGCCAGACTCGTCGGACGGCTTGGAGCGAAGAAGGCGAGCGTTTCAAGGAAGAACGAGGAAGAATGGTGAAATGAGTCGAGTTTATGGCGCGAAGGAGGGGACGGAGCTCGCCAGACAGGAGGCCGGTTGGCCCACGACCAGTCGGACGAGATAAACCGTGGGCAGGAACTTCGCCTCCCGACACTCAAGTGGTCGCTGGTTGCTCGTTCGGGACTTGGCTAGGAGGACGTCCTGGCGGGAAGCAGGAGAGGGGAGAGGAGAGGTTCGAGTATCGTGTCAGCTTCTGGCGACGAGCTTATAATCAATTTCAAATTAATCGCTGATGGGATTCGATTACGCCGATGATGAACGACGATGGCTATCGAAACGACCAAGCGTCGAGTTAAAAGGATTCCATTTTTTTCGGCATATGTGAAATCGATGTTCATATTTTAATATGAAGCAATTAGAGGCATCTGCCTAATTAAACCTAGACATAGTTTTGGCTTATTTCTGTTGATGTTGGCGTCTTTGTGGAAAGTTCTTAATTTAAGGCTTCTCCACTACATTATTGTTGGTCAATCTCAATTTTCTCGGAATTCGCGTTTGAAACTTTTCTCCCCAACATCTGTAGGGTTTTACTTAATTTTACTTAACTTCTTAACTTTCCCCCCGCGCTTCGTCTATTCTATTAACGAGATATTCACCCCGATTGTTTCAACAACAACAAGAGTTCATACTAAAAGTTTGTCTGTCTCAAATGTTTATTCAACGAAAACTATTTTGGTTTCGAAAAACTTCGATAAGAAACAATTACTGAGGAGATAGTGTGTAATTGTTGCTTTCATTTGTTGTAATTGTTGTTGTAGTTGATTAAATAAGTTTTCTAGTGATAATGAAATGTCTGGTTGACGTTAATGTGAAACAACAAAGGGAGATCGAGAGCGATCGGGGCGCGACGAGAGCAGTGGAAAAGAAGAAACGAGTTCAATATCACGGGAATGTGGACCAAGAGACGGAGAGCGAAGAAGAGAAAGAAGAAGAGACTCGCAATCGGAATCCACAAGCAGTGAATTAAATATTTAATTAGAAGATAGTGAGGATTTCATAAAAAAAACGGTTAAAAATAAATAAAACGCAAAGGCAAACATGATGAAATGTGAAACGGACGGAGTCTAAGAGGCCATAAATTATGAGCACACTTTCGACTGACACAGACACGCCCCCGCCCTTTGCCATTGGGTTATTCTTCTTATTCTTCTTCGCCTGCCTTCGCCACCTCTCCTGTGACTCCACCTAGTGCACATATTTTTGGGCCGCTCCAAGCGTCGGCCGGAGCACGAGAGACGGCGACGACACTTGCTCCGTGGGGAAACAAATGCGATCGCATCTGACAACATGAGCCGCTGATGATGCTGGAGAGATCAAGATGGATCGATTTGCATAGATCGGAAGACACAGAAAGACATCTCGGAACAAGTTGTAGAGATATACTCAGCTGCAGATAATCTCTCGGCTGACGAATGCAACAGTGACAATAAAATCGGGAGATGCGAGAGCAAAGATTATTTTGTAATAAATTTCAAATTCCAAAAGCATCTAGCTTTTCTTAATTTTTCTGAATTTTGAAATTTTTTCTTCTGCCTTCCTAATTTTTCCGATTTGTGAATGAGAACTCAAGTGGACCAGCGTCGTCGGGCGAGGGTAGTGGGAAGGGAAATTTTCTTGAGGATTTTCATAAATCAAGCGCTAAACGATGTCCCCAATTTATGCGTGCGCCGGTCCATCGATCAATCCATCGAGGTGAATGCTTGGGCTGATCTTCCGGTTCATTAATTTCGACAGCCAGCTGCATTGCTTCGTGGGTGGCTTTGGGCTCTCTCCATGCGTGGAGACCCTGATCAATTTAAATGTAACCTTTAGGGAAAGAAAGTTTCGCTCTTTGACATTTCTCCATCCATCCTGAACTTTCTTCCTTTCGTGTAGACAGGACAAGCAGAAGAGGAAAAAAGAGAAATATTCGCCTTTGAACTGTGAAGTTTCATGAAAAAAGCGTGTACTGGCGAAGGCAGAGAAAGAAATCCAACTCTTCTTGCATGAAGAGACGACGCCTGCGGTGCTGGCATTGTTGTTGTACTTCCTCTGCATCGTCTCCTTCTTTCAGTTCCAATTTAATTCCATTTTGATTTAAGGCGCTCTCCGTGACCCAAGGATATTGCTTACCAGAGGCCAGACTTCGCGACATAGACAGATTTGCTCTCGCAATAAATCGAGTTCCCTACGGGCTTTCAAGGGTTTTTCTTTTTCGACATTCTTTCGATAGCAATTTAATTAGATTTAAAGCGTGAAAGTTTCCTTTTAAAAAAGAGTTAACATCTGTTTAAAGTTCAGAAGTTCGGCTGGAACAACATGGAAAACCTTTGCACGTTTGTTTGTTGAAGAATACTTCATCAATTCTGCTTCAAGAAATGCATCAAGCCGACCTTCCGAACTAATTTACTGCTTAAATACCAACATCGAAAGAACAAATATCTGAGAAAAACAAAACAACAACGCAAACAAACGAACCTCTCTGAGGCCACACTAAGAAAGAGCAGCCTCCGATAGTCAGACCCCCCCAAGCATTGTCATTAAGACGGAGCACAGCATCCGAGGGCAGAAGACCTCATCACGCAGTCGCTGGGACAACCGTTTGTCCCGAAATACGAAAGTAAAACAAAGAATAAAACACTTGTTCAAAATGTGCGTTCGTCGTCTTGGAAATCCAGATGAAAATGCACGGTGACGGAGACAGGGATTGGAGTGAGAGAGGATTTAAAAAAGAACACTTAAATAAACATTTATCACAAAGGGCATGCACAGACGTCTAGAAGGAGGCTGTGGACGGGGTGAAGCACAATAAAGAGAATAACTCCTCATGGTAGGCCATGATGTTGGGGATGGTAGAGGGAAGACCGTAATAATAATGATAAGGTAATGATGATCATGAAGATAATGGGAATAGGTAGCGTTGATTACGATGTTAAAATGTTGGAAATTAATTTAGAATTGATTGCATCAACCAAGGAATCGTAATAAAATTGATCCACGAGAAAAGGATGATTATTGATAGAGAATTAATGTTAATGATGCTTATAAAACTCTATGATTTTTATGAGGATCAACATAGTGAGATGGTGATGATTTTAATGACGATGAGAATGAGATTCCTGGCGACGATCATTGTGCTGGTGAGGATGGTAATTGCTTGGGAGAGAATTGTATTGATTATGGGATGTTGAGGACTATGAAAATCGTGATACAAATAAATGCGATGGAGACAAGACGAGGCCGATCATGCCCAGGCTGAGGTCGATGATTGCGATGATTGAGGCGGTGGAGAGACGTACGGAAGGAGAGAGCGATTAAGAGGACGTGCATGAAGGCGAGACCGACGTTGATTACGACGATGATGATGGGGATTGTTGTTGTGACTGCTGACGCTGTTTATGCAGCCGTTCCGGGTAAATTCTAAGCAGATCAAACATCGCCGTACAGTCGAGTACCTGGTCAACAGTTTCCCATTACCGCCAGGGTCGGCATTTCGAGAGCTACGGCACTTGTGAACTTCATAAGAACCGTGGAGGGCGCGGAGAGGAAGGAGAGAACGAAGGAAAACAAAATGAAGTAAGGAGGGAAGCCACAGTCTAAGGATGAGAAGGCGGGGAGCGAAGAACTTCGAAGGAAATCCAATACCGCAGAGAGCAAATAATGCCGACCGAGTGCAAAAATGCCGGTGAAACAATAGTAGGGGAAAAAACCCTATTACAGAAGCCTTCGCCGAACTTGAACGAGCATCAAAAGACCCCGCGATCCGATGATGGCGGTAATGGTAACGGCCAGTGTTACCACATTTTGCGGGCAAACTATCAATTCGAAATTCTATTAACTACGTGCCGTTGAGTTGGCAACACTGGCGCCCACTCAATACCGGGAATAGAAACGAGACTCATTTCGAAAATGCGACGACTCCCGCAGCCTCCGATCGAGTTCTCGACTTCTAGTCCCTAGTTTACTCAGGAAATCCAAAATCGCTGAACGGCAAGAACCAACGACTGCACCAAAGGTTGGTGACGACGACACTGGCGTCGATGGTCGCGAGGTTGATGACGACAACAGCGCCGATGATGATAATGACAACGACAGGTGCTCATTTTTCATGCGCGTCGCTTCGACTGCACTTGTTTCTCCTCGTCCTCATTCTGCTCGTTCTCTCTGCTCTGCTCATGCTTGTCCTGCTGTTATTCTTGTGGATTACTGCGCTCTGTTGTTGTAGTTTACGACGTCCCCTGCCAGGACTCGTGTCCGTTCGATCGCTTTATGTTCTGTTCTGTCTTCGGTCTGTCGGCGTGCCGGCCTCGGCTGGTCGTCTGGCTGCGAGGTTGATTTGTCAATTATTTTATTGAACGGCAGCGGGGCCCTGCCGGGCTTCCCTGCCCGCCCGTGCCCTCGTCGCTGTATTGTTTTGCTTCTCGGCTGGTTGTTGCCTCATTGTACTTCACCATTCTTGGTGGTGCCTCTACCTATCTTCGTCTCGTCTCGTCCCATGTCGTTCCTTTCGCTGGTCTTCGTTTTCGTTTTCGTTTTCAATTGATTGTCATTCAACGCATGTTGTTCATGTGCTTCTCCAGACTTTTAAATTTCATTTCAAATTTTCGCTTGTGTTTTCCTTTGTTTCCGTGACCATAGTTGTTGTTTTATTGTTATTGCTGTTGTTGCTGTTACCTTTTAATCCTCTTTACTGTGACTTAACTTTTGTTTGCGAGGATTACGAAGTCAAAGTCTGCCATCTAAAATTACCATCGGTCCCCGTTGGTCGGTTCCCTCAGTCGCCCCTTTGGACGATCGCCTTCCTTGCGGCGCTCGGTGCCTTTTATTTAAATGCAAAACAGACCGACGACATCCGTCAACTCGAGGAACCCCAGTCGTGGCTGAGTTGAGGTCATGCTTTCGGTGGGACGGCGGAATTCTTAAATCTGAGTTCCTCATTTAATTATCGATTTCGAAATATGGGAAACATCACGTCCCCTGCTTTCGCTTTTGTTAATTGATCAAAATATTAGCCTCTAAATATAGTGAAACAACATTCCCTTCTCTATGGAGTCGTGCATTTCCAGGAAAATATTAAACCAGAGATTCATTCTTAGAATACCACTCTTAGAATCTGACTCTTAATCACCATAACTTATCGTAAATAATGTCCAATCAAAAACTAATAAACTTCTACTTTCGAAAAGACTCCTAGTGAAACACAAGAATAAGAGATAGATAAGAGAAATAAATCCCCTTTAAATATAGACCACACCTTGGAGTAAATGGATCATGCCACAGAATCCCAGATGTTCGCTATGTCTGCGCCAAGTTCCATCCACAAATGTTTGTGGAACCTCATTTAGAGTGGAATCCTACTCGGAGCCAAGGAGGTTTATTTTTATTTTCCGGCCATCGGAACGGTGGAGGGGAGGCTGCAGAGGGAATTCTTATTGCAACAGTGATCGTTTTACAAACAAGTCCAAATGCTGATGTTCCACTTAAACTTGAAAAACACCATCATCGTCTTAATATTTCAGAAGATTATCATCACAAATGGGAAATTTCGTAATGCGAAACATGGAGGGAAATGTGATTTTGCTCTGAGGTTCGGAACCTATGAGGAAAACTTGATAGGAAAACCTGATAGCAAACCTCTTGGCTCTTGGCTCGCGTTGATAGAATTTTTCCAAATTTATTTTTAACGAGATTAAACTGTTGGTGTATGTTTTTGTTGTTCAAGTTTCTGCTGAGATTGTTTTTTTTGTTTTGTTTTTGTTGTTTCCATATTACGTCCATCGAGATTAGTCGTCCAAAGTGTTGAAATAATCGCTAGATTCAAATTATTGTTGCGATATACAAATTCGTTTTTTGCCAACATTTGTGGCATGAAGTGGTTTTGGTTTTATAATTTTTTTCTTTTTCCTATTGAGTTGCTCGACGTGTGTGAGATTATTTATAGTTTCTGTGGGCTGGCACGCATTTTCCCCCCAATTGCCGAAGAGAATTGAGCGGGGAAGCGGCGGCTGTCGGGAGGAAACAAGTGGGTGCTCGCGGTTTGGCTGTCGACTGGAAGCTCTATTCCAAGCAAATATTTTTGGTGTTTTCGCTGGAGCTTCGGGATCTTCAACTCATGTGAAATTCATGGAAAAATATTGCATAAAATGAATAAATTTTCCTACAGAATGTTCTCTGTGAAAAGTCTATTGAACTCTCCATGGCGCACACGTTGTAGAAATTCTCCGTAAGCAATTCGTACCCTGGACATTTTGTAAATAGCGAAAATCCCACTCGTGGAGAATCTCCACGGACAACAAATCGTTTCAGAACTCCCTCTCGTCAGACGACCGTCCGAAACCCAATGTAAATTAGTGGTTAAACACTTCCTGAAAAGGGCATCGCCGGGCAGCCTGCGTCGGCGTAGCCTCCTCGTATGGTGTGGGTGACGAGACCGAGGCGGAGGCGAAGGTGGGGCCAAAGGGCCGGGTTGCCGGTAAATTATTGAGTCGAGTAAAAGCAGTCGAGGGAACAAAAGTCACGAGTGGTCAAATGGTCGGAGCAGGAGGAGGACGAGGAGGGATCCAACGGTGCTGGGCACCTGGGGAGCCCCACCGGAATAGGTGCGACCTACGAATTAGCGAAAATGTTCCTCCTTTTCGCTGCTCGCGGAGAAAAATTCGAATACAAGGTCTCTCAGAATTCATCACAATTAATATCTTTGCACTTTAGGGTCTCACAATGGCATTTTACACATCCACCTTCGGCACATCAGTGACCTTAGCGGGGCGGAAACCTGTGAACATGTAACCTCTCTAGATCAACACGCTGTAAGCAGGGATCAACACCCTGTAACGTGGTTCTGCACTCACTGCAAATTAAATGCAACACTTTAGCCGCGTTTTTACGAGTTGTTGGTGTAAAGTCCATTATTTATTCCCAGGTTTGTTGTT
Source organism: Coelopa pilipes (assembly GCA_947389925.1). NCBI lineage: Eukaryota > Metazoa > Arthropoda > Insecta > Diptera > Coelopidae > Coelopa > Coelopa pilipes. The sequence continues at coordinate 30,849,729 of OX376698.1, read as the reverse complement.
CTTTTGTCCCGTTGTTGCTTTTGTTTCGTCCAGTCCTCGTTGACTTTTAGTTTTTTTTGTTATTCTGGATTTTAATGGATGCAGTTTTACTACTAATTTAGGAGTCAACGACGATGACGACGAACACGTACGCTTTTTCCGGGTAAAGTTTATGGTGGTCAACATTCTTTCCGTCCGTCCGATATCCCAGACGACTGCCGAACCCTCTTCACCTCTCCTTCTGCCGATCTCCTCGTCCCCCGCTCTGCTGGCCTGCGAGGTTCTGGTTCCCGAGACCACTGGGATTTCCGTGTTGTTGTTGCTGCTGCTGCCTTTTCGTTGTGTGGTGGTTGGTCGTCTGGTTGTTGTTGTTGTTGTTGGCATGTGCGTGTATATCAAGCACTAATTGTTGTGTGAAACCACAAACTACTAAATAAATAAATGCTTAAAATAATGGAAGTTTGATAGAAGGTTGAAAATTCGACCAAGGACAGAAATTATGGTCGAAATATTCTACTTTGGAATAGAAATAAGATATAAACGAAACGGAAAGCATACAAAATGTGATGTAAAAAATGATGACGGAATTGTGTCGGATTAAAAAATGTTGTATTTTTGAACTCATAAATCATCAGACATCGTAATTAACGCAACTTTGCCGAAAAGACACTTTTAATCCCACTAATTCGGAAGTCAGAAGTCGTCGTGACGCATACAATGAACACAGCTCGAGCGGACACTGAACACAGCCGATGATGGTGTTTCTCTTGTTGTTGTTATTATTATTCTTTTCGAACCTCAGACAAGCTGAAACACATTCGTGCATCGCATCGTTGAATGAGAAGCATGCCATTGAAAATATTCTTGTCTAATGTTCTCAATTTTTTGCTCTTCGTTTTTGTTTGCTTGCTGTTGGGTATCTCGCAGTCATTTATAAAATATTTGTATTTTTATATATTGTCGAGTTCTCGATGGCTTGTCCGAAGCATAAAATTCTGTCTGCGTCTGGCATAATTTTGAATTTTCACCACAGAATTGTGTAGAATTTTTCTCGTCAATGCTTTTCCTGTCTTTCGCAACGATAAAATATTTATTTGAAACAGAAAAATACCGAAAAAAACCTAGTTGGAATTCGTTTTGTTTTTTGCTGGATGGTTGTGGGCATTTCCTGCAGCATTGGTTGTTTTGTCAGTGAGTCTGTCCTTCAAGTTCCACCGACTTGACATTCTTCAGTCCCTCCGCTCTTCCAGCTCTTCTCCTCGCCCCGTCTGACGCCTGGCTCCATCAACTGTCTGCCCATCTCAGCCCGTCTGTCCGTCCGTCCCATCCCGTTCCGTCTCTCCGACTGTTTCTCGTCCATCTGCTGTCTATTTGTCTTTAGCCGTCTTGCCACAGTCTCGCTTCAGGTAGTCGCCTTACGTCTGTATCCCAGTTCAGTTTCATAATGTATGAATGTACATACATAGGTGGTGTGTGTGTGTGTGTCTCGTTTTTATAATGTGTGAAAATTCCTTGATGCGGAAAGTTTTCCATTCCGATTTTCTGCCCGCCATCCACACTTCTCGATTCGCCTCCTCACTCACCCATCTAAATTAGTCCATTCTCTATCTCTATCTCTGCCTCACTTTCTCATGATTATGAGGAAAACCATTTAAACGCAACCATTCCGGAGCATGAATTTCATTAAATTATGATCATCAACCCCAACCTCAACCTTAGATGAGCGACGATAGTTTCGTCATTTAAAATGTGAGAAAGTTTTAACGAGCAGTCGGTGTTGTTGTTGTTATTGTTGTTGTCTATAGACTTGTTTTTCTTGTTGAAATTGTTCCTTCAAGAATTTTTCCAAGGAAACCATTCTCTCACAGGAGAAGGAAAAATTACCCCTGAGGGTTAAGAACAATTTCATTGAAAGCCCCCAACAGGTTTTCCAACGTTTCATATTAAAGCGAATTTATGGCTCCGAGGGTCATTATAAAATTCCAGAAGACGCCTACCGCCTTTTAGTCTGCAGAGGAATCTATTACGGGGAATGGAGTTGAACGTTCGCCATTAACCCTGCCTGGATCTTCTCCCGCAGTGTTCGGCTTGTAGGAGGTCCTCCTATGAAACTAAACGCCTTTTTCTCCATCGACGTATCAATGAATTGCTCTTGCTCATTCCGCTAAGTTGATGTTCCTTGATATATTCAATTGATATCTTGATGACTCTTAATTCCATGGACTACACTTGCCAAAACTCAGTCTTGTGGTAAAGTAGTTTCTAGAGCATTTCTTCATGAATGAGATTACCGTGGGTCGCTCTGTAATCTTCCATTCTATTGGGGTCGGAGCAAACACCACGTCATTTCATGGAAAACACTAAATTTTAAATACCCAATTGAACTCGATTGAATCGAAATGTTTCGGCTTGTTCAACCGTCTGACCCATTTCGGGTGCCATTTGGAAATCGTGGCCAAGACGATAAAAACTGCATAATTAATAAATCCCCACTCTCTCTCCCCCCTCTCTTACTCTCACTCAGTTTATGATGCATGTTTTGAAATTTCGCAATTTAATGAACTTTTTTGTTGATTCTTTTGTTTTGCTTTGGGGCTCGTGCAACCACTAATTTATTTTCCTCAAATGCATGCAATTTTTTTCTGCTGTGTATTCGAATGCCTAATTCTCTCCCTCTCCCCCCCCCCCCCATCTCTCTCTTTCTCTTGCTGCTCTCGCCTCCTCTAAAGTGCAGAAACCATTCGAACATTTGTTTCAATTATGTTCTACTGTTCCCAATTCGTGTTTTCTTTGTTTGCTTTTATTTTCCGCCTTCTGCTACTTTAATTTTGTGCTCTCGCTATTGTTTGAATAAATAATTTATCGATTACAGTTTGCGCTCCGTCCACTCATCTCCTCTGTTTCCTCGGTTGTTTTCGTTTTCATTTCGCATGCACTTTCAAGATTTTTCATTATCGCCAACGTCGTCGTTGTAAATTACTATTTCGATATTTGCTTGGAAAAAGTCGTTTTCGCCGATCACGATCTTGTGTTTCGAAGCCGTTCGCCAGTTCCTCTGATTTTCGCTTTGCATTCGAATTATTTCATGTACTTACTTAAATATTTCAAATTTATTTGTTTTGCTTCGGAAACGTTTGTTTTGATTTTGTTTACTTCACGATTTTAGCCAGACTTTCGTAACAAAGGGTGGTTTTGTTTGTTCTACAAATTCACAAATGCTTGGCTCTGACAGCTACTCGCGAATCGACTCGATATATCATTCAAGAGTCGGTCTATTGTGCAGCTTTCAGAGAAATAGACGAGCATGAATAATGGCCAGATATAGTATATATTGCATTCGGAAATATGACAATCAATGGACTCATGTCGGCAGGTTTCAAATATTGATTTTTCTGGGCATGATAAAATATAATGACTGAGTATTAGTCATTATTAGAGAATAATGAGTATTAATTCGATTTATCATAATTTTTAAAGTATAAAATTATTCATAATATAAGCTGTCTCGTGTTCAACCATTCCTGTCGTACCTCGTGTTCAAAGCTCTCTGCCGTCGATCTATTTTGTCCCTCTTCGTCCTCCTCGCAAGAGTTCTCAACTGGATGGTGGAAACACTTGCAGAGTTGGAAAAACCTCTCGAAATCCACTGACCTACTCCCAGGGAGACTGGGGAAAAAAGTCGAAATCGACAATGTTTGAAAATCGTCGACGGAAAGTCATCGGGAGCAAGGAGGAGCTGCCGATGATGATGACGATGATGAGGGAAGCAAGAGAAGTCGTTTGAGAAACCTTTCAGCCAAAGCGAAGAACTCCAATCATACAAAAAAGTTATAAATCAAATACTAGAAATACTGTAAAAAGCCCAAAGAAGGCTAGAGATAGCGAAGAAGGCAGAGACAGAGAGAGGGCAAAAAGGGGCAAAGGCGCGGAATCGGAGCAAGTGGCAAAATGGAGAAAAACTCACGTAGAAGCATTAAAACAAGGCGAGTGAAAAGTTGGCTTCACGGAGAGTTTTCCCAACTTCAGCTGCCGGCGGGCGCACGTGATCATGTGTGGCTGTGTGTGTGTGCATGCACGAGCATGGGTGTGTGTGCGAGTGTGAGCGAGCTGTGGAAACTTTAACTGGGGCGCGTAAAAATGAGCGCCCACAATGGCGGCCGGCCGACCATCGACCGACCGACCGACCGACTTGTCTGTCTCTCTGTCCGTCCGTCCGTATGTCGGTCGGCTCATTTGTCCGCGACATGTTGTCATGTCGTCGTCGTTGCATGCCCTCGTAGTGTTTTCGGAGATGGCGGCACCGGCGAATTGTTTGCAAATTTTTGCGGTCGTCTTTTTTTCTCGTCACTTTTTATGTCTTTTTAATTCCATTGTTTTATTTTGCCGTTTTCGCTCTCAGCGAGCGCTTGTGCGGAAGTCGCCTTGAACTTGGCGCTTGAATGACTCAGCTCTTCCCATGTGTGCGTGTGTGTGTGCGCGAGTTCGTGTGAGAGATTGAAACCGAGGCTTGGCCCTCGATAGCGGTGGCGCCCTCGACCAGTGTCTCCGACGCCACCTCCGCTTCATCATCGCCATAGTCGGGGTTTTTAATTACTTTTCCACTTGCTTCCAATTTTTTATATTTCTTTTCACGAACAATTGTGGGAAATATTTTTCACGTTACGTTCTGTCGACATGTGCATGAATATTTTTTGTTCCTTACCTTTTCCTCTCAAATTGGTAAATATGTCACAGATGACGGTGGTTCCAACATCGCGTTCGAGGGTTGCATTTTAATTATTATTGCAGTTTTCCACGATTCCGAATCCGGGATAACCTCGGCGGCAACAGCGGACGAAAAAGAAACAAAGGCGAAGGCGACGGGAAATTGCGTGAAAAGTGAAGGAAATGGCGACAGAGGGGCGGGGGAGGAGGTGTGGCTGAGCCTGTGGGGACGAGGGAGGTCGCACTTAATTTCATTAGTTCTTGCCTCGCGTGGATTCGTCCACTTTCCCACTCTCTCTTCCCCCCTCTCCCTCCCCCTCCCGCTCGTGCTCGTGTGGTTGAACTTGTAATCTACTTTAATTGCTTTTAATGATCGCCGCAGGCCGGCGATTCTGGAACTGGAATTTCGTAATGGTCTCCTCTCGCCAGAGGGAAAAGCTCGGAGGAGGTCAACTGAATTTCGAAAGAAAAAGAAATGTCGCCTAATTCGCGGCCTGGTAATGCTTTTTTCTTATCGCGTAGAGAGCGCTTGCATCTTGATATCCGGCTCCGAAGGCCATGTGCGAACGGATTGCTTTTTAATGGCAGTTTTTAGTACTGTGCAAATTGCTTCAGACCATAAGATTTCGTGAAAAACTCGGTAGATTTTCTAAAGAATACACTCTTTATAGTTTTATTAATTTTTGTTTTTATTTTCTAACATTTCATTTCTCTGGAAAATGTAATTTGTTTTATAAAGACTGGACAAACTTGTCGTGACCTTGCTGGCTTTATCGTCAAATTTGACTATCATACCTGACTTGAATAGTTTTCGTCAGGTTTCCTAAATGGGCTGCGAGTTATCGGCATTGCATTAGTTTTCGAATCACTTTCAAACAACATGCGCATTTCCGCCACCTAAATTTCGTTTTATTACTTCGACCAAACTCCGGATTTCGAGTTAAATCCTACTTAAAATTCATCTGATGCGAGCTTTCCTCACACTCCAAATGGGTCTCCAAATTATTAGAAATTTTGTGCTGTACAAGTGTCGCTGTAATGTTTTTATTACACACTGAAATAATATTTTCATTGTCGTTACATCGGTGTTGTTTCATGGCTGCTCGTTCCGCAATCGCCGTCTGTCGCTGGATTTATTGTAATTCAAGTAGATGCTGTATGTCTGCGCACTTGTGCATAGGTCGGCCCGTCGTCTGTCCATCTGTCCGCCTATCGAAGCGTGGGTCTGTCTGTCCGCCTGTCTCTGCTGTTCCGGGTTGACATAGAAAACAGTGCGGAACTTTTAACTCGAAAATACTTTCGGAACAGCCACAATGGAAAGAAGCAACAATAAAGCCGGAGCTCAATAACTCTTCCAACAACAACAGCAACTCTTAGAGTCACAGCACAACTTTAACTATCAGCAATACTGGAGCACATACAACCAATGACAATGGCTATCGCCGCTGGTCTCCACATGATGTTTTGGCCGCATCCTATTTGTATCCCACCAGGGTCGGCAGGCAGCCAACTTTTCGGAAACTTCAGCTGGTGACCAGCGCCTGGAACGAAGGGCAGAGGAAGTCGGATGCGTTCAAAATCATAAAATTTCACGAAATTCAATTTACTTATTTCAATACTTTTCGACTATAAAGTGAGCAAATGCCATTCAAAATTATTTTTTTTTTCTAATAATTTGTTTTTCTGGGATTTGAAAAAATAATTATTAAATGTTTGCTTCTGAGAAATTCTGATGACTTATGAAAATGTTTATCAAAATATGTTATTATTTTTCTGATATTCAAACAAAAAAATAAATTTCTTTTAATACACATTTAGGCATACATTTTGGTGCACTTCTAAATTTTTGTCGATTTCAGGAAGTTAGAGGCTTTCTATGATTTCCTTATTTATTTTTTCCATTTTTGTAAAAATGTTTCACTTGCTCTCAGTTCGTTTTCCTGACTTTTGTTGCAGTTGCCAATCGCTTTGATATATGGCTTCCCAGTCTGCCTGTCCCTCTCGCTCGCTCGATTGTACACCTTCTGTCTGGAACTGCAACGACAGAGGGGCGGGGCGGGGAGGGGTGTGGCCGGTGGGAGGACGGTTGCTAGATTGGATTATCGCCTTTGACGTATTGCAGCGTTGACAGCTTTTGTTCGGCTTTTCTCCCTCCCTCTCTCGACTTCCCACATTCCCCGTTCTCTTCACCACGGGAGTTTGACTTGTTGTCTCTGTTGTTTATCGGTAGCAAGTTGGTCACTGCGGCAACAGTCAAGTGGGTGTGGATCTTGTTTCCGACTTTATCTGCTGAGAGCTGTCTGTGCGGCGTCTTCGTTTTCGTCGGCTCCTCCCGCGCCGCCTTCTCGTCTCGTGGTGGGATTGCGCTTATGGAAACATTGACTTTCTGGTCGTCGGGCCCTCTTCCATTTCCTCCGCCATTGTCTTGGCCCGATGTCAAAATCGATTGAGCCCCGCCGAGGTCTTTATCGAGGTCTCCAACGGGACCGGATTTCCCAACACGACTACCAAGAAAATTTATTATTGAGGTCTGCGGTGGTCTGCGATATTTCAGCGACCTCGAGTCTTTAAATCTCCATCGCTTTCCATGTTGTTTATCTTCGTTATCGCTGTGACATCAAAAGGGATTTGGATCTTTTAAGCCACGGTTTCTCCATGACTTCAGTATCGAAGGACGAAACCTCGCCCAGATTGAGATCCATCCAAAGATGATCCATCATTCTCTGAGCCCCCGGCAGTCTTTAGGCAAATCATTTGATTTATTTCTCATTCTCATTCGCTCACTCTCTCTGCTGCCACTTGTCTCGTTCTCCGACCGGGGCTGGGTTGCCGTCGCAGCCGAACGAGCGATCGCCAACGATGCGGCCCAGGCGCAGGGCGACAGACAATGGGAAGGGGGCGGAGGCGGAGGCGGGGGCTGAGGCTGAGGGGTTTCGTATCCTGCATGCGGTCGCATTAATTGGAGCGAGACGTTCCAAGTGAGACGATGCAACAACGACAACAACAACAGCAACAACAACGGCACAATAACAGCAGCAGCACAAAAAGATTCTACGCCTTTGCTGAACGATGGGACGAAGACCTAGTTTTCAACTTGCTGGGTTCTTTTTCTCGGTTCATCGTTGTTCTTGATGTTCTTGTTGGAGTGATATTGATATTCTTGTTGGTGTTGTTGTTGTTGTTCTTGTGGTGGTGGTTGTTGTTGTCTCCACATTTGGCAGATGTTGGCAAAATTTTGCGGCTCGGGCAAAAACCGAAATTTTAAACAAAAACTCACAATAAAAACGAGAAGATTCAAAATTGGGACAAGTTGGGAACTTTTCCGATCGATTTTCCGGCACCGCTTTCCGAGGGGCGATCAAATTAATTTAAAGAAAAATTTGAAAATTCCTGTTTTTGTTTAGTGTTTGAAAAAAGAAAACTTTAAATTGCGTGAAAAGTAAATTTAATTTAAACGTATTTTGTAAAGGTTTGTTGGATTTCCTTCAAGTATTATCGCAAATTCGTGATAATTATTCTGCAAAAAATGTGTTTGCAAATAAGCAGTTTTAAGTCTTATTAAATTTAATAGCTTTATCTGACAATCCGATTAAATTGCGCTGATAATTTTAATGGCTTTTCCCATAACGTGCTTGTATTAATTTAAATTCGCGCTCAATTGGAATCTTCCACATCTTTCTCTCACAATCGGCCATCCTGACGTGCTGTCTCTGTCTTTCTCTCTCGCTCAATACGGCCATCATTCTATTCTATTTGATTAACTCATCATTTGTGATCATCATTTTGATTATAAATCCCCTTCGCCTCCCATCCCACCCCATCCCCACCCATTTACACCGCCATCCAACCCAACCGAGCCGAACTCGACGCCAGCCCCGCGCCCTCGCTCGAATCAGGGCTCGTGGGTATCGTGACAACGAATCTAATTGAATTCCGCCAGCATCCGTCGACACCGACGAGCGGTGGCAACACTGTTTTTGTTTTCTTGTCGATTCATTTTGACTTCCGAAACCACTCCTCTCATATATCTGCCGACCTCTGTTTTAGCGCTCTCCCTCTCGCCCCTCGCTCTGGGCCGCAGCGCGGAATTTGCATTCGATCCTCGTCTGCGATCCGTCGGTCTGTCTTTCCGTGTCTCGCTCGCTCTGTCGGTGTCGTCTGTCTGTCTGTGCGCCTGTCGACGCTGTCTGTCGGAACGCAGTCGTTGATATCATCGCTGAAATTTCGCGCTCACGCTTCGCCGGCGCTGCCATCTGCGGACGCGTAATTTGATATTTATTTGACTTTGCCTCTGGTTGTTCTAGCGGCAGTCGCTGGGTGTAAATTTTGGTTTATTCCGTTTTTCGCGGAAATCGAATAACTCTTGCCATATCGCATCGCACCGCACGGCATGGCTTCGAACATCGGCTGAAGGCCTAATTAGGCGTCTCATGCAAATCCACGTCGAAATATGATCGAATTATGCAATCGCTTTAAGAGATTTAAACAAGCAGATTTTCACTGCATCACGGCCCATTGATAGATTCAAAACTGTTCAAGCATTTGTGGCTCGTGGGGGTTTCGTTGTTGATATTAGTGATGGATGGAATTGTTTAAAGAATTGAAATATGAAAATTTGTTAATATGTGTACTAAATTGAGGCATATTTCGCTGAGTGTATTTCTTGAAATTGATTCTGCGAATTGCTTGCTGCTTGATCTTCTCCTGCGCCTCGTCGCCGACGCCGATTTTCTCACGTTGGAACGATGTTCCTCTTACAGTTATTTCAACCTCGCCCTCCTTCTCTTCCTCCGGCACTGCCGCTTGTCTTCGTCGCTCCTCAAATGCGCGCCAAATAATTGCAGTGACCGGGGAAAACTCGCCGCAACGGGCGCCGTTTTGTGGACAGGAAGGAGGGCGAAAGGATGGGCGAAGGGAGGTTTAGAAGGCGGATGACGGGGTGGGAAGGAGGAGGAAGGATGGAAGCTAAGCGAAGGAGCAACGAGTGAAATGCGCACAAATTTCATAGGAATTCTCCGTCAGCAGCAACAGCAACAACAAAAGCAGTAACACCAACAACAACACCGATGCTGTCGACAAGAACAAGAACTACGGGCAACAAAAATACCAGCGATTTGGCATAACGAGAGTGCAAGAAGAACAAATCGTGTGGCAACAAAAATGCAGCAATTACTTATCTAAGCATTGTGTAAACAGTGTTGCCAATTGCAGTAGAAATTCACCCATCTCCAGCCACGCCCGCTGACTCGCACACTCACTCACATGTCTGCATCGCTTCCGGTGGATGTCAAACGCGTGCGATACGTCATGTTGAAGTCAATTTTTTCACTACAATTCTGTTTGCTTTCCCTCTTCCCCCATCCCTGTTTTATTCATGTGTCATTTTTGACTTTGTTCCCTTTCTCTTGCTCTTCCTCTTCTCCGCCGAATCCTCACTCCATCGGCTAATTTTTTCCAATTTTTTCTCACTTCATTCCGCTCCATTTAGTTCGCTGCTCGTTTTCACGTCCTGCCTTCTACGCCTTTTTTGTTTTTCTCGCACTCACTTGCTCTCTATTTGTCATCTCTTTCAGAAGTTTCTCTCACTCCCTCTCCCTCTGCCTCTTTCATCCGGAGAAATAATTAATTGCCATCGCGAGAGCTCAGTAAATTTAGCAGAAAATTTATTATTTTCCCCTCAATTAATAATCGCCGAACTTTATTCATTTCTGTCGTCCTTATTTTGGTAAAGTTTGCCCTTGATATGTTCGCCGAAATCTTCTTTTCCTTCCCCCCATCTCTTCGTTCGTTCATTCATCCAATTTCTTTCTACTAAACTACGTTCTACTCAATCGAAGTCGTTATTTTACCAATGAACTTAAAAATAAGTAAAATATCTGATTTTCTCCACCAAATTCTTCTCTATCGATGATACGAATTTCAAATTAAATATTTTTAAAAATTGTATATTTTTTCACACTAGTTGTTTACCAGCAAATTTCATGGTAAATATTAACAACAATACATGTTCGTTTCCGTTCCAATGTCGTGTTGTTTCCTCGACTCATGACCTCAATGTATCAATTCCAGTGCATCCCACTATTGATCATCCATTTATTTCCATTTTTAATGCAATTTCCTTCAATGCATTGTGGAAGGGAGGTCAATTCCTCTCCCTCTCCCCCTCGGTCTCCCCCACCGATACGGCAGCGAACCGCAGCAACTGTTGTTCGCACTTAATGTTCACGCATGTGGTGTAACGGCAGCAGTTTCATCGATTGAGTGAAGACCTCAATTATTGAGTGGAAATTTCGCAGAAGCCCGAATCGTGTTCGATCTCCCTGCCTCCTGCTCCTCCCACGTCTCCTCCCACGTCTCCTCCTACTCCGCCATCCAGCCGCCTCATTTTCTTCACATCCCCTCGTAGATGTTCCTTCAAATGCAAATTCGCAATTAATTGCATTGTTAGGCATTTCGCTCGACTGCGACGAGCACGGCGTTGCCAGATTTTCCCATGCAATTCGAGTTCTACACAATCGCGGGCATGGTCAGGGCGCAGACAGACAGGCATCGAGTCAGACAGACAGATTGCGGTCAGAGAGCGAGCGACGTGAGCGGCGAATGCGCGTGAACAGCACGATTGCAACAACAAACCCCACGCAAAAACAACAACAACAATGCTACGATACAATTTGTTGTTGAATTTTATTAAGCATTTCCTTTAAATTAAGAGTTGCAATGTGTTTAGAAGAAAAATTCCATATCAGATTGCGGAGATTTTTCATGAAAAGATTCTCTTGATGTGAGGTCAGCCTTTGCTGAGTTCTTCCTTCTTCTTCTATATCTTCTTTGAGTGTTTTCTTTCCCTGCGGAATTTCTCTATTCCTCTTTATTTTTTGTATTTTTCAAGATTTTCCAACCTCTTTCTTCAAAAAGTTCTTGTTTATTTAAATGTTGTTACATTTAACTTGTTGCTTAATTCAGAATTTCATTTTCAAATTATTGTTAAGTTATAAAGTTTTTTTTCGAATAAACCTAATAATCTCTTCGTTTCGAATTACTCTCTCTCTGTCTGTGGAGTTCAAAGGCGAAGCACTTTCAATTTGTTGACCTCCTCCCTTGAGATCCTTCGTGCATTATTAAGTAGCCCTATTGTTATTGCTATCTATTTCACCGCAATTACCATTTCTTTCACTCGCCTGGCCCTCTTCAGTTTTCCTTTTTTTGTTCTCGTTTTCCCCCACTTATTTATAGTTCGTTGACATTTTACAACTGGTTCAGTAGCGTCACCTGCCGTGTTGTTGTTGGAACTGTTGTCATCGGCTTCCGGGTTGAGGAACCCCCAGAATTGAAGCCACACACATGCATTTAGTCACGACAAGCCCGATATATAATGTGTGCAACAAAGAATTATAAAAATAGACGCAATTTATGTGTTTTTACAGAATTTCTGATTTGATTTGTGGGAACTCAGTATAGTACCTGTTGTTCTTATTTTTGTTCTCATAAATAGTACGTTGATGATAAATAGAACGTTGGTCCTGAGATGACAAGTGAAACAAAGACAACATTATTACATGCCTCATATCATCTCTGTCTGCAGATATGTCTGTAAATATATATATTTTTTTTGTCTTTGTGGACAATCGTTCTTCTTTAGAGGAAAAATCGAAAAGCTGGTCAGGGCTTTCAAAGAAGAGTTTGTGGGTTCAATATCCATTTGACTTCAATGACATGCGGTCCTTGGTTAAAGGACGAAAAGAATCTTAAAAGAAGCACTTACATTTAACAAAATCTACAAGCCATGAAAACGGAACACGGAAAAATAAAAAAAAGAGCTTCAAAAATCATCGGAGAACGAACGAATCAAAGGAACTGAAATTAAAAGCGAAATTGCCGGAAACCATGTGAAAGAGCCGAGGAACCGGTAGAGAGAGCTCGATGGGTCGAAGGGAGACCATGAGACATAGCGACAGAGAGGAGAGAGAGGGAGAGTAAGAGATTTATGGATGCTAGGAAAAGTTCAGGTCAAGGTCGCACACAGCCAAACAGAGACGTCGGGTGGTGGTGAGACAGCAAGACACATGCGTCTCGGTCGATCCATTTCATGCTAGACGACAAATCAACCGAAACCGAACATTGAAAACCAAAATCAATTCTTAAACTTCACTCTGAAAGACCGCCGGCAAATGAAAAATCGGAATGAGAATAGTGAGAATAAGAGATCGAAAAGGAAAAGTAATTTGTGCATCTAAATTGGAAATTTTTGGAATATAATTTTTGTTCTTTAAAATAAACCAAATATAATTTTTTGTAATTGGAATATTATTTTTCGTAATGTAAAAATATATATTTTTGAAATTAATTTTTTTTTTTCACATAGTATTTGGACTTTTCCACTATTTCTTGAAGGTCGTAGAATGAATAGTTGACTGTTCTCTCTCTCGCTCTCTCGCTCTCTCTTTCTCTTCCTCTGCCCCCATAGTTGTTTCCTTTTGGGTCTCCTCTTGGCATTAATTTAATGATTTAATACTGCTTTTCAATTAGTCTCAATTTCTCTCAACTGCTTTGACTTCACGATTTCAACAACAATAAAGGTCGTAACAACAAAAGCAATAGCGATACAAATACCTTACACATGTTGGTGATGTTGTTGTTGATAGTGCTGTTGATGATGTAGTTGGCGGGGCCGGCGTTGTTGTTGCGTTGCCGCTGAAATGTTTTTTCTTCTCTCCCGAGTTTTGTTTTTGTTTTTATTTCGTTTTCAATTTCAATTTGAAACTTGACCAGTTTCGATTCTCGTGAAATGCGTTTCACTTTGCGATGGACCATTGGAGTGGCTACAACAACAATAGCAACAATCATAGCTAAACAACAACGTTGTGGAAATAACACAAGGCAACAACACTCGACGAGTGGGGTTCAATTATCGCTTCAGTGGCAAAATGACCCACAAGAGAAACACTCGGTTTTCCAACTCCAAACACAGAGCCAGAAAAAGCCGAGAAGCTTAAATTGAAAAACGAAATGAAGAAACGAGAAACGAAAACGAGATGAGCAAGTGCGGATTATGCAACATTGAGGCTTGGCGAGAGCGCTGTCGATCGAGTGGGGGGGAAAAAGTGGTCGATGGTCTCTCGTTATGTGAACCATGTGACATTGAAGTTGTATCGAATGGTGCATTGGGGTGTATGTCCATTTCATTTAATAAAATACCGATTTTCACGATATATTTCACCGCAATGAATTGAGATTAATAAATTTCTTTTGTGTTTTCAGATAACAATCATCGAACGCCAGGTATTCGACTTTCTCGGATACATGTGGGCGCCAATCTTTGTGAATTTCTTCCAAATATTATTCGTGATATTCGGATTCTACGGCGCATATCATTTTAGAATTAAATACATCATAACAGTGAGTATTCACCCAGACTAATTACCATCTTACTATGACCTATGTGTAGTTAGCATTATCAAACTATTCGTACCATAATCTATTTTTATAATGTCTATGCCCATCGTTATGTGATTGCTGAACGTCGTCGATTCCATTTAGCTATCGATATTATTCTAATTGCGACAAACATTGATTAGCAATGGACTACGAATAATCTACTGTAGTTACGAAACCTCTCCAAATTCTGTTCGAGTCCGCCCAAACCTGCTTAAACACTACGATCGTTGGGCAAGAACTCTGAAAGTGTGTCGTCGAATTTGTTCCCGACTTTCAGTTCGTTATCGGCTATCGTTGGAGCCATAAAATTGAATTCGTAATACCGGCCCTCGTCGTTCCTCCATTGCATATCGGGGTTTTCCCTTTGCATTCTGATTAAATTTCACTCAGCTTTTTGTTGTCTTTCGACGAGTGATTTTTTTCCGACATCGGTAACGTATCGAAAAATCGATAAATGGTTCTCTGCTTTTGGTCGATTGCGTGTGTTTGTTTATTTTGTTTGTGTTACTTTTGTTTCCATGTAGATTTCGTATTTGCTCTTTCTGGTTGTGGGTTTCCGTGGTTGCCATCGTCGTCATCACCGCCATCGTCATCATGATCATCGTCATAATTACTGCCATCGTGATTGTGGACATTCATCATGATGATGTTCGTCGTCACCAACGTAATTCCTACCAATCGTGTTGTTAATCTCGCTCTCTCCCTCTCCCTAATCGCTGTTCAATCGCTTTGATTGTCCGATATGGGTCTGGTGGTGACGGCACAGGCTTCATTGGGGGCAAGCGATCCGGCGGTCGCCCATCACCCTCTCCTCTTCCTCCAGTCCTGCTTCGGGCCTGCGTTATCTCGTCTCCAAATCGAGAACTTCCCTTCCGGTTCGTTCTTCGGTAGGATCCCATATCGAGGCGACGACAACGACTTTGGTCGCCACCTCCAAAGTGAGTTCTTTCTCCTCTCTTGATCCACCGATAACAGTTGGCAAACACCAGTGTTAGTGGGCTTAGTGAAGCGCTGTGAATGTTGCTCTTTCAACAAATTAATGAAACAACTCCTACCGAAACGCGGAACCACTGCAGCTGTTTGGATTTACATGAGCCACCTTATCGGTGAACAAACACTATTAACGGCTGATAAGGCGGCAGATGGAAATAGGTCGAAGCTCGCCCGGGCCAACCCAGGCCAACCCAGCGTCCCATGGCCGAAACATAGGCCTGAAAGCGACGCCCAAGGCGCAGTCAACTTTCGCCGAACTGTTAAACACGCACTTACTGAGGGGCGACTGTTGGGACAGAATAATTGGATGAAATTAAAAACCTTATCATTAGGGGGAGACAGGAAAATAGAAACGCGGCATACTTTTAGGCGCCCCTTGATTGAACGCTTTCGTTATTTTTCATGTTATCCTACTACTTATCTCTCATATCATTATTTATTATTACTACTTTTTTCGATAATGTTTTTTATCGTATTGTGCATTGCCGTTTTGTAACCTATTCCCATGCTTATCTCTCGTTTCCACCACGCAGTATTTGTTATGGAGTTTCCTCTGGATCGGCTGGAACGCATTCCTCATATGCTTCTACCTGGACGTGGGAGAGCTGGACAAGGTAAGTACAGTGGTCTCCATTCTCTCCTCGATGTCAATGTCTCACATTGTTCCTCTTCGTCCCGACTTACAGAACAGCGACCTGCTGAACCTGGGCACGGGCAGCGTCTCCTGGTTCGAGGTGAACGGCTACGGCTGCAAGCCGACGTATCCCACGAACATCACCTCCGAGGACCCCTTCCGCCCCATACGGCCGGAACGTGTGGACGAGTGCCTGCTGGACTACACGATGGTCGAGGTGATTCACTCGGGTGTCCAGTGCGCTCTAGCGGTAAGTCCTCGCCCGTCTCTTCCGCTCCGACTTCCCCAATGACCTTCTTCTTGAACTCTTTCTTCGTTGCAGTTATTCGGTATTTTAGGCGCCATTCTCATTAGTTACATTTTCCTCGACGAAGACGACAGATGTAAGTTCCGTTCTATTCTTCCACCATACTATTTTTGTTTATTTCAATATTTCGCAAACCTTCAACGAAACTCTGGGTATTCCGATTGGGCCTGGAGCAGATGCGGGACCTTGGGCAGGCCAGGCCTCCCGGTTACACACGCGGAGGTCGCCCAGTTGGCCTCGTCTCAGTCGGTGATAGAAATCTTCAAGTACGGTGAGAGGAAGAGGGAAAGATAGCTATTGAGAGCGATGGGGACAGAGTGGAAGCTCATTAATATGTCGTTAGAATTTCTTCCATTGCTCCCTCCTCGCCGTCTCGAATGACATTCATATTTTCGAGTTTATTCTGCTCTAAATATCCAAATGAAGCTCATTTCACTCTGCATTCCCCTCTTCCTATCTCCCTTTCACGTTTGACGACAGCTTCGGCAGTCACTTGAAGATTGTAATCAAGAGTAGGACGCGCTCTTAGACCTGGTAAACATTTGCGAAACGCGGCAAGAAAAACCCATACGAGAAGGTTAACAAGTTTGCCACGCCTCCGTCTCCGCCCCCGCCCCCGCCGCTGCACTCGCTGCACACACGATGAGTGTGCATGTGGGGATAAACAGAACGATGATAGATATTCCGATAGAAAGTCTGTCCGTTGCTCGCACATATCTAAATATCCTTGACACTATTCCCAAGGCACGGCGGAGGACTTCCTACTGCCACTTTCCTGCCAACGTCTTCCTTCCTGGCTTCCTTCCTCCTCGTCCGTCCGCCTTCTACGCTGTGTCCGTCCTCAGACAGAGGGACAGACATTCGGAACGCAGCCCGAACTGGGCAAGAGACGGACGGCAAGATGTGCGGGGGTCAAACGAATGTGGGGACGAACACACAGGTCAGACGGACGCGCAGGTAGACAGACAGCTACACAAAGGAATCGTTTTAATGGACGGTTCCTCACTCTCCCTCCCCGTCGACTCCTCCGTGGCTGCGAGGAATCGAAGCCAAGGCGGAGGGAGAGGGAGAGGGAGAGAAAGCACGCCTGCTGCAATCACGTGACGCGACTTCGTACGCAATTTGCATCGAGAGTCGTCGAGAGCAGGACGGCAGACGCAGTCGTTCGCATAATTGGTCCGAGACGGAAAAGTGAGAGAGAGGGGGATAGGAGAGAAACATATGGTAGTCCATGCAAATAATCGGAATACACAGAGGAAATTTTCGTTCCAAAACGAAGGAAGAACTTTTTAGTTTTAGTAGAAATATTTTTTCCATATAATATAACATATATTTTATACAATTTTTTTAGAATAATATTTTTATCTCAAAATATTAGTCTTTCGTAGTTTGTAGATATTCTTCTTCTTCTCTCTGCTATTCTATGAGATGTATGGCTTGTGGATCGGTAGACTATTTCTCTCACTACTGCACATCACTCGAAAGCACCTCACCTCACCTCATTCACCCAATTAATTTCACCTAATTCTCATATTTAATCGAACACCCATCTCCCTCTGGTGTATTGTTACTAATCATCATCTATCGTGCTCACTCTCACGGCATGTTGTTGGTTCATTACATTTTGTAGTTCATCCATTCGTATTTAAGCTAATTTTGTTCGTCCCACAAGGTTTATTTTCGCAAATCAACAAAATTATTTTTCACTCGAAAGCATCTTCAGACGCGTGTCCATGTTTCGACATCGAAAACCAAACTCGCGCGACTCGGAAAAATATGAAAAAAACAAAACAATCGTATTCGAAATTCATCAAAAATCATAGAAACTACATTTTGTTAAGTGTTTTGTGTCCATTCATATGTGTGTTATTCTCTTGTGTTATATATTCTCATTCCTATACATGCATACATACATGCACATATTTAAAATATGCTGCTACACATCACATTACATACATGTCGTTTAACAGCAAGTTTATACTATTCTAATCTAGACATTTAAGTTATATATCCATGTATATTTTGTTTGCAAATGAACATCTTTGTATTTATACCACAAAAAATCTATCAATAAGCATTATTTATTGTATTATTTATGTAAATATTGTCACGGTCGCTTGTAGCATTTTCGAACTGAAATTTCCATCTCGAGGGGTTTCTTGTGGTTTCTGTCTACAATTCGATGATAATTCGTGAACCAGTTCGAATAGTCAGTTAAAATGTAGTCTTTGTCTGTATATATTTCATTATAAGAACTCAGTTAAAACATTCCTGTTCTCAGCAAAAAGATTTTTATGAAACATCTTCTCAGGTTATTTACCTAGAGGAACTGTAAATAGTTTACAGATGAATTTTTCATAATTTGGTAACACAACGTGACTAAAATTGTGTTTTTAACAAAGGTCTGGAAAGTAATTTGAAAAATACGTTAAAAGCCTGGTTTCGAAAAGCCTGTTGTTGATTTATTTGAGTTGTCGAACATCTTAATTAACTGGATTATTTCGAGACCCTGAAGTGGAGTTCTAGGACCCCTCCTCGGGTTTTGAGACTCTCACAAAAATCTACTTTGGTCATTCGAACTCGCACTCGGTCTTAGAAACATTACCGAGATCCTAGCATGATTTGGCACCTCTGTCCCTGCGGCTGGAATTTCCCCCCTGAGTTCATGGTAGCTCCTATAACTCCTGGACTCCGACCGCAACCCAAGAAACCCCACGAACGCATCCTCTGGATTGAAATGAATCTAAATGAAGAAAATGCTACAGCACCTCACTCATACAAACATAGATAGCTAGGAATGAATGTTGCTTGTACGTGTTGTCGAATGTTTTGTGTTCAAGACGGAAATAAGAAAAAGTATACTTTGACCTTATGAAATTTATGAAATTATAACAGTGATCATAATGATATTGAGAAGCAAGAATCAATATAATGCAAGATAATGTAAAGAAGACAAGAAGATACTCCATACATACCTACCTACATACACACATATACATAAATATATATTCATACAATACAATAGATATAAATAACTGCATTTATATATACCGCATATATATATAAAACATAATTAATTGATTTGTTTGCAGTCGATTTCATGAATGGCGATGCCAAGAGTCCACAACACACCGTGGTCCATCCAATGTACGTGAGCTATACAAGCATACCAACGTCCGGCAGTGGAACAATGTTGTCGAATAAACACCATACTCACAGCCACAATAACCATCTTAACCACCATCACCAATCTCACCATCAGCAACCGCCAAACCATCATTTGACTCAGAACCAAACTCATAACTCCCATACGAATCAGAGCAATAAAACCGATCAGCAACAGCATAACTACAACAATAACACGAACACGAACCCAAAGAACCACAGCAACACATTTCTAACACACAGCAACAGCAACAGCAACAGCAACACACCGAATGCCAGCAAGAACAATACACTAAATAGCAGTAGGAAGTCGTACAGTGCGAAGTCGAACAAGATCTCCTCATCGACGACGACGATCATACCGACAACAGCCTTGGCGGCGATGCAGCAGAAACAGAAGCAGCACCTGCAACAATACTATGACGACAGCACAGCCAAGGCAGACCACCAGCTTTACACTAACAACAGTCGGCAGCAGCACGTGTTGCCGACGAGCAACGCGACAGCATATCAGCAGCAACAGCAGCAAAATACTAACAATAACAACAACAACAACAACAACAGCAACAGCAACTCATCGCTGTCATACGCGTCGCTGCAGCGCTTCGGCGGCCTGCAGTCGAACGAGTTCCTCAGCTCGAACTCGAACTTGAACTCGACCATGGCGGCCGGCAGCCTGCGCAGCGGCGCCGCTGACGTTGTTGGTGTCGCCCTGAGCAACAGCAACTACAGTCTGGCTAACAGCATCAGCAACACTAACAGCAACAACAACAACAACGGCAGTGGACGCTTTGCGCGCATCCACGCGAAGCCGAAGCCCCCGAAGTCCTCGAGCTACAGCAGCTTCATCAAGGGCGGCGCAGAGGGCGGCGGCGGAGGGGACGGCGTGGGTGGCGGTCAGCACCGACCCGACATCAAGTACCGGCAGCTGGGGGGCGAGCAGCAGCAG
Organism: Coelopa pilipes; assembly: GCA_947389925.1. NCBI lineage: Eukaryota > Metazoa > Arthropoda > Insecta > Diptera > Coelopidae > Coelopa > Coelopa pilipes. Next base: position 30,829,563 of record OX376698.1, on the reverse strand, counting down.
TTGTCGCACAGCCTGAGCAACTTCGAGGAGAGCTTCGAGGACGACCTGGACGAGGACCTCGTGGCGCTGCAGGACTTCAAGGGCGGCGGCTACGTGCCCTTCCAGAAGCCGACGCCGGCGAATCTCTTCGTGGGTGGCGGCGGCAACAACAACAACCCCTCGTACGCCTCGCTCAATTCGAACTACAGTGGCAACAACAACAGCAACAGCGCCGCCGTCTCCCACGCGAACAACGTCCGGATCAGCCCAGGCAACAACAGCGACGGCCTCAGCAGGATCAGCCCGAACAACAACAGCATCATCCACAACAACAACAACACGAGCAGCGGTAACATCAGCGCCCTCGGGCACCCGCTGACGCGCGACAACTCGCACCTGTTCCTGCGCAACGACAACGACCTGCTGCTGGAGCGCAGCCCCGCCGGCCCCTCGAGCCCCCCGACCCCGGCCGCGAGCCAGGCCCTGGGGCTGCCCCCGGGCCTGGCCAGCCGGCTGCCTCCCTTCCTGAGCCCCGCCAACCGGGCGCTCTTCCAGCAGAACGGCCTCCCCTTCCAGCCGCACCTGAGACTGAGTCCGAGCGCGAACTCGAACCAGCGCCCCGCCCGCCCCTCCAACATTCCGCTGCCCACGGTGCCGCACCACTATCTCCAACACCAGCACCAACACCAGCAACAGTACCAGCCTCACCAGCACCAGCACCAGCACCAACACCACCAGCACCCGCCGCAGTTCGCCTCGCCCCAGTCGCCGCTGTCGCCGTCGGCGGTGACGCCTCCGCCCCCGCCGGCGCCGCGCCCGCACATCTTTCAGCCCCGCTCCGGCCACGCGCCCTACCCGGACCTCTCGCCCGAGGTCACCGAGAAGTACTCGATGCCCACGCAGTACGTGCCGCGCTCCCCGATCGCCTCGCGGATCGCGCGCCGCCAGCGCCAGCAGCAGCAACAGGAGCGCTCCCATCTGGCCAACACCTCGGCGAACTTCTGCGACCAGATCCGCGACGCCCCGCCCGGCTACGTCGACACCGGCTTCAACATCGTCCGGGCCAAGAGCCACGATCGCCTGGTCGCCGCGGCCTCCAGCTCGTCCATGGGCCGCGGCAAGGACTCCAGGGACGCCAGGGACGCCGCGCCGCACGTGAACCGCCGCAGCGGCCGGGCGGGCGGCAAGGCGCGTCCGCGGTCCTACTGCAACGCCTCGGCCGGGGGCGAGGGCGTCATTCGCCACGCGCCGCTGCTGACTGACCGCGCCGGCGACGTCCCCGGAGCTGGGACGGCGTACGTGGCCTGAAGCGACCCAGAGGCGAGTGCGCGCCGAGGTCCCCTTCGGGCGTGTGGGCGGCGCGGCCCCTTGAGAGGCGTGGCTGAGGGCGCTTCATGTCCGTCTTCGATCTCTCCGTTCCATAGACAACGTTAGTTTTAGGCCTGTCCCGCAAGGTACTCCAGACGACATGACAAGTGCTTGATTCGGCCGCCCCCGTCTACGCTCCTGGAGGGCGTGGCTCCCCCGACCCCCGCGCCGCAAAAGCTTCTCGCTAGCCTGAGCTTCACTAAATGAAAAGCACACTAAAACATCCATTCATTCATAATAATGACTAAATCTCATCGATGTATCGATAACACAACCAGTTCGACGCCATATTTTTGTTTTTCGAAATATGCTTTTGTATTTTTAATTATTTGACGTTTTGTTTTTTTTTTGTTTGTGTTTTTATTGTTTTTGTAAAATGTGGAAAAACAGCCTCATTGACTGCGATTGGTGAGCGAGGCAACGACAGATTTTTTGTTGTTGCTGTTGCTGCTGCTACTGCTGCCGACAACTCGACGTTGCAGCAACATGTTGCTTAAGTTGGGCACTGACTGCTTGAAACGAGCATTGATTGCTCGCCACTGCTGAGGCTTCTGCTGCTGCTGTTGCTGCAAGTATTTGCAAGTCTATGTAAAAATGATGTACTGACCGAGCGAAGAGCAAATCGAATGATTATTGAACTGGCTGGCCGGTCAGTTAGTAGATAGAGTGATAGATTTAGTGATCAAGTGGTTGATTTCTACGATATCGATCAGTTCATTGATTTCTTGATCAATTGAATAGTCGTTCCATTGAATGACTGTTTGTCTGATTAGTTGTTGCTAATCCTCGTTGTAATTAATTCTAAATATTTTTATATGCCTACAACTGTACATCTATGTGATTTTGTATACTATATTTTTATGTAAATTAATATATATCTTATGTACATGGGGAAATCTCTTTAAAAGTTTGTTTTCCCTGGGAAATAAACTCGTTTAAAGAGGTGTTTTCCCGTCCTCTTTAATGTTTGTGTTTAAGTAAGGGATTGTTCAGAAAGTCGGGACATGATCCTAGAATCCTAAAGGCAGAAGAACGCTAGAAGGCGGAGAGGCTTCGAAGCCTCCACTGCAAAGAGAGAATCGAAGTCTTTCTAACGAAGTTATTGCATTTAACAAGCTTAATTGACTGCAGTAAAAAGCTCTCTTGCTCTCTCTCGCTTCCCCTTTCACTACCATTAGTTTATGAACTTCTGCTGCCATTTTGTTCGGAGTACGCCTTCAATAAAAATTCTTAGGTTCTTAAATTCTAAAGTTGCCTTCCGGCGAGTCCAAAGAGAGTCTTCAACAACTGAAGAAAGTAGTCAAGAGCTAATTATTGACAACATTAAATAAATGTACTTTTAGCACGAAGTATGAAATACGAAGAGAACTAATATTTAGTCTCTTCACAGACACACACTCACACAGACAAACAAACACTTGAAAAGAAACCATTCAAAAACGTTGCCTTTTAGAAGTTAGTTAACGAAAGCCTATAGTTTTTCTCTCACAAAATTTGGATACTTTCTAATTTATTTTAAACTGTGATAATTACTAAAAATCATTATCAAAATGAAAAGTAATTGAATAAAAAATATATAATTTAGCATAGAATGCTGCCTGGCGAACACTGAAAGAACGAGAAAAAAAGAGATAACTATTAAGAAATCAAGCATGCATTTTATGTTGTGTTGACAAAAACAAATTCTGTAATAGAAAACCAATTACGTCACTAAAAATGCCTTCTAGTAGTTAAAACTAAAAATTAAAAAATACATGAATTCTAGACAAGCCACCACTGTTAAGCTATATGGAAATATGTGTGAAAATAATATATTATAAATAGCGTTATCAGAGATACTTTTACGATGATAGATGTTTAACAAAATAAGAACCATATGTTTTTTTGTGTTTACGCCTCATATGATTCGCTGTTGCCTTTTCGGAAAGAGAAAAGCTTTGGAAAATCCAATGTATAATTAGAAATATTTTATTTATAATCGTAATATAACACATTATATAGAAAGAATACCAGTACGGTAATAGATGTTGTTGTAAATTGCAAATGAAACATGAACTTGAAATTAACTAAAAATTAAAAACTACAATGATAAAATGATAAACTGCAATTTTTTCTTTTCTTTGAATTCGGGAATAAAATGTGGACTACTTATATTATATGATATGGTAGATTTTTTAAAAAGGTTCAAGGTTTGATTGGAACGCGATTTGTAAAATTGTAGAAATTTTGTAAAATATTTGTAATGATAATTTGGATATATTTCGAGCTATTTGGTTATCCTATAACATCCTCTGATTTATCCTCTGAGTAGAGACTTCTGTATTAGAGATAGAGAAACATCCTTGGGTCCTGGGAAAACGCTATAAAAAATACAACTTTTTTAATTTACTTATTCAGCAGGTGGAGAGATTTTTCATTCTATTTTCCTGCCAGTATTTATTTGTTCCTCTAGTAATTTAGTTTGTGATTAACCTCCCGCCTCATTACCTGTTGTTAATACTGAATTTTCGTTGGTTCTCTGCTGTACTCATATAGTTTCTAGACTTTTGGCTTTTATGTTGATTATGGTAATAACATTCAGTTAATAAAAGATGTAAAACAATAACCAACAACAACGAGTGGTACCTACTCGTCTAACCCAAGGTAAGGTGAACACAACACCGACCCCTGCGCCCCCACACGCCAGCCCTCCACGAACTGAAGACTAAATAATATTGTTCTTTTTCTCTCTCTCCGCTCCGTTCTCGCTCGTACGCCCGCAGTGAAGCATGTTAGCAAGAAGTCGAAGCACCGCCAGTCGCTGTACTCGATCGAGTTCGGGCCGAGCATCGACACGATCCGCAGCCGAGCCGACACGATCCTCGACTACGACGACGACCACCTGGACGAGCGCAACGGCGGCGAGCTCAGCCCGAAGCCGATGACGCCGCGCCGGGTCAAGCGGCGCTCGGTGATGGCGCGCGGCACCAACAGCCGCACCTCGACCACCAGTCGGCGCAGCCACCACCACGGCGGCCACCGCGACCGCGATCGGGAGCGCGAGCGCGATCGGGATCATCGCGATCGAGATGGAGGCGGTGGCTGCGGCACCGGCCACTCGCGCAGCAGCGTGCGCAGCTCGCGCCGGAAGTACCAGCAGAGCCCGGTGACGAAGCTGCTCGACCAGCAGCAGCAGCACCTGCAGCAACACGGCCACCACCACGCGCACCACCACCCGCACCAGCACCCGGCGAGCGGCGCCAAGCCGGCGTTCGGCTCCTTCCACCACAAGGACAACCCCGCCCTCACGGCCAGCAACCTGCAGACGCTGAACCAGGAGATCATCAGCAACAGCGGCAGCAACCACTTGGCGGCCGGCAGCGCCAGCGGCAGCTTGACGAAGGCCTCGCACAACAACAACAGCAGCAGCAGCCACAACAACAACCTGTACCAGAGCTTCCGCAAGAACATCCCGCCCGACCCGATCTACTACAACACGAACGGGCAGGCGGGGCTCCTGCTGCAGCAGCAGTCCTGGCACTCGAGCTCCCAGTCGCCCATCGTCGGCGCCGGCGGGGTCCTGACCGACGAGCCCGGCTCGCCCACCACCCCCATGGGCCACTACAACCCGACCTACCAGCACTCGACGACCAACCTCCACGACGGCGAGCACGTCGACGAGCTCTACAACAACCGGCCGCCCTCGGTGCGCTCCAGCTACTCGAACTTCCACGGCACGCGGCCCCTGTCCTCGTACCTCCCGACCACGTCGCCCGCCGAGAACGTCTTCGTCGGCCTCACCGGCGCCCAGCAGCAGCAGCAGCAGCAGCAGTCGGGGTACCAGCAACACACGCATCACCAGCACCCGCCGCAGTCGCCCAGCCTGCAGCAGCAGCAGCAGCCACCGCTGCCCTCCCCGAACTTCCCGCCCAGCACGCCGCCGCAGAACGTGCCCTTCGCCAAGCGCACGGCCTCGCGCGAGAGCATCCGCTCCATGGCCTTCCTCAACAGCGGGCCCCCGGCTTACAACCTCAACTACCACACGCCGCCCGACTCCGAGACCACGATGTGATCCGCCGGGGCAGTTGGCGAGCTCCAGATCCGTCCATGTCCGTCTCCAGCTGACTTCAGCTATGTAGGGTTCCAACACGAACCATATGTTAGCGATGTTTTATTCGTTTCCGAGTAACTCGAATAAATCCCTAGGATAATTCTGTCTAGTGCTGAAGTTTTCCGGAATTTTGGGAATTAATTAATGATGATTGTTCTCTTGAATCCCCTGTGAGCACCTTAAAGTAGCAATTTTAAAAGCTTTATGAAATTCACTGGAATCTTTTTTAATTGAAAATTCGTCGATATCTCTCGATTAGTTTAGTTGCTAACTAAATAAATATAAATCTCACAAAATGTTTAAGCTATTTCAAATGTCTTCTCACAATGTTAATGCTAGGCATTCTTTAAAATATAGTTTAGACCGACGAGGGGTTTTTCGATCTCGTTCTTATCGTAATTAATAAACTTAATTAATAAATAAATATTTCTTAATTGAACTTGTGTAACAAGGTCACGAGGCCTTCCATGTATAATCGAATTAGCATCAAACTTCACCTTAATATTAATATTTATTTGCTTAACTAAAACAAAATAAAAAAAAGTTTATGTTCTTCTTTAACAAACCAAAGTGCCTTTGTAAATATTTAACAAACAATCATTCAATTTTGAATTTTATATTTTTGAAAATGTTCATTAAAATGTATTTGATGAAACTTAATGAAAAAGTTAACTTTAATAAGTTCTATTGTAAATTAGATGATACGAAATCAATTAAAATGTATCAATGGTAAGCATTAGAATATTTTGAAATAAAAGTGAAATTTTTAAAAAGACATGCACTCTATTCGTTTTAATAAAAATGAGAAAAGTGCGAATTGCATGTTGGTAAATTGAAATAAGGCGTGAACGAATATGTATATATCGTTATCAGACTGGATGAAGTTATCGCTAGTGTACTGTACAAGCAACTGTTGAAGCTTTTGAAAAGCTCATTAGCTAAGACCACAACCTAGTTCCATTGGTGTACGACTTCAGCAAATGTACGAACCACAGGACGTACAAAAATAGTGGGAAATTTGGCGACGAATGAGAATCACTTCCCAACTAGAATAGAAGTATACGTTTAATATTTGGAAATAAATAATTTCTTTTAATTATATGGAAACACTGCCGAATCCTAAAGAAAAACATTTCGACCTTCAGAGGTTGCCAACCTTCGGCGCTTGAGGGCACCTTTCTGCGCCCCGCTCCCGCCTTCGCCCACCGTATAATTAAAGCAAAACACTACGAGTTAACCGCAGGCATCCCCGACTACGACCGCTCCGATGGAAGTGCGATAACTTTAAAACAGCAAAAACTTGAAATGCGCATATCTTTGAAACTAAACAGAACAGAGACGAATGAGTGCGAGGGCCGCGGCGGGCGGGGCTTCGACACTGAGTCGAGGGGAAGTGAGCGAGGTCGGTGTGAGTTTCTTGGAAAACTTTCCACGGCTCCTCGGCCTCCTCGTCTTAATCTGAACACGATGTCAGTCATGTGCGAAAGGCCGAGCTTGCGTTCAGATAAAGAGGATTTTCATTTCGTGCCTGGTCGCCGCCACGCCCACCACCCACTGATTGCCCGCCTGTCCACCGGCGGCATCTGCAATGCATCCGCAACAATAAGGCATGCAGCGAACCCGAAGTAGGGAGAAATACTGGCCAACAAAGCGTTCACCCGGAAGTCGGCCGAGGCATTCTCTCCATCACTCTCACTCCTTTCAGCTCTCCCTCTCTCCATCCCGCTCCCTTGTGGATATCGTAATCCCTTCCGGTTTTGTAACAAATAGAACTTCATTGTTTTAGAGTTCGTTGTACTTCTTCTTGTCGGAGTTTTATCAGAAGTGACAATGCAACCAATATTTGAAACAGCAACAAAATCAAAAAAAAAAAAAAAATAAATAAATAAATAAAAAACCAATAAAATAAATAAATTGAAATATCTGCCCAGAGAGAAACAAAATAGCAAATCAAAAAACAATGTAAAACAACCAATAAAAACAATTAAATTGCTCAGGTCGATGCAGAGAGCGAGAAGGATAAAAACCATAGACAGAGACTGAGAACAAGGGCGAGCAAGCGATGGAATCAGCAGACTCCGTGTGGGATGCGATGTTTTATGGAACCATAATTTAATCGTCCTTCGTAGACCCTTAACAAATGGAGAGTAATCGAATTTTCATTCGCATTCTGAAAGACTAGCAAAATTTATACGACCGCACTATAGGCGGACGCCAAAATGTAATACATAGCCTTGGACGGTGGTCTTAACATCGACACACATGTGTGGACATGTGTGCGTGCATATGTTGTTGGCGGAAATTAGTTGAGCATCCTTGTGGCTGGGAAATTTCCATAGGAGCATCTCCCAAATGGAAGGAAAACCCCGTAACGTGGGCGGACGTCGAGGAAACGAGGGGACGAAGAACGAGCTGTGATGTGCCTTACGAGGGCCGACCCTTGAATTGGACCGAGACCGATGACTACAGGTAGTAGAGACTAAGCTAGAATATTTTTAAGGAGAGGAATTAGGTGTACTAAAAATGTTTGAGTGATTAAATGGATCAATTTTCCTACTTCATGAATAGAGAACACGTAAGGAAATAAATTTGATCTTTCCCCGAGTTCCTTCGCTGGCCACAAGGATGCACTTCATACCATTCGTCAGCTTCCACGCCATTGTTTCTCTCGCTCGACTCAATTCCGGTTTGCTGTACATCCGGCTTGCTGTAGCTGCTGCCGACTTTTCGGAAAATCTGTTTACCTTGATTGAATTCGAATTGGGCAGAATTCGAATTGGGATTTGAATTCAAATTTTCTCCCAGGATTCGCTTTCTGCCATTGAACAAGCAGTTTTATCGGCCGAGTCCACACCAACCTCGCCGCCGCCGCCGCCGTCTCCGACCCAACCCCGCTCCAATCCCCCGCCCAGGGCCCCTTGGCCTGCCTCCAGCTGCCCCATGGCATGTTCCGATCGAGGCGAAGCGCGTCAAGACGACTTCGGAAAAGCCACACAGGCGATAGAGAGCCACAGACCGGGAGAGGGAGGGTGAGAGACACAAAGAGATTGTGAGGGACGCTCCGGGAGAGCGGGTCCGGGGAAGGCCAACAGGCTCGGGTCGAATGCAAAGGAAATGTGAAAATTGTGTAGCGAAAGGATAAGATTTTGTGTAAGCATCCTCTTGATTTCGGGGTCCTGGAGCGCACGTTGCCGTCGAGTGCCGAGGCGTGGCCAATCGAGAGGTGAATGCGAAGAGGATTTGCACCGAATTTGAATTCGTGCTCGTGCTGGTTTCCTCCCCTCCCGCTGGCCAGCGCCCTGCGATCTCACTCTCGCTTTCGGGCCACAGGAGTATTTGTGTTGGTGTCGATGATGGTTTGGGGCGGCGCGTGTTTGTGTATCAGTGTTTGCGTTTCTGTTTGTGTTTGTGTTTACTTTCAGAAATTTACGATTATGTGTGGCCGGTCGTGTTTTGACCATTTTTATGGGCCGCAACTCACAACTGAACTTTGAGCCTGACCCAGATATTAAGGGATAATTTGGAGTCCGGCCGGCCTCCCAGGATTTCCCGCACGTTTCCACAGGCGCCGGGCGGGCGCAGCAGCTGCGAGGTGAATAGTTCCAGCATTTAATCGATGAAATGAAGGACAACCCGGCGGGCGGAAGGAATTAAGGGAGAGGAGGGACTCCTTGGGATGACTTCGGGATGCTGAAGCGCAGGGAGTCACTAGAGCAGGAGATTTAAAGTGATTTTGTCTGAAGACGATCAGGAGTTGGCGGAGAGAAGAGCAGAACTAATGTAGGGCTCTAGGATTTGCAGGCTAAGCCAAATCTAATGGATTGGGAATTTTCTCTAAAAAATGGCATGGGTAGAAATAAAGGAAATTCGAGAAAGTAGGACTGTGACCATTTCCACAAGAAGAAATTGAGACCCTGAGGCGAAAAATAAATCCTCGCTAGCTTAATTTTAGCTACAGGGGTTCTTGGGTTGGGGAAGGCCTGGCTGGCTTCAGAGGAGGAGAGGAGAGAGAGCAGGAGAGGAGGATAGAACGAAAATACAATAAAGAGGCGAAATGACCTTCGGTGCGATTAGAAAGTGATTCTTTAATTGGTGCATCGGAAATCACCAAATCACAGCCTGTTGACGCCTACGACTGAGACGGCATTTTCTCACAGAGCCAGAAATAGTTTCGACATGGCCTTAGGGTGATGAATTTTCCTGGAAACAGACATGCCAATCGCCTTCTTCATCGCCCCAATTCCTCGATATGCCTCTGCTCTGCTTTGGAAACCCAATAATCCCTCTTTTCACCTCTCTCTCTCGCTCTATTTTGATATCGCCCACTCGCTCTCAATCACTGGAGTCTGTCTCGAAGTGAACATCATTCAATATCATCAATTAAATTCTCGGAATGGGGAATTAAATTTCTCGACAAATTGAAAATATACCACTTGTGTTAACATTCGCATGGATTCGAGCAAACACATACAAATAGACTCACACACGTGTGGAGCTGGGAAGGTGGAAAGTGAGTGCGAGCGAGGGAGAGAGTGAGGGGTTGCGAGGAAACGAGAGTGCAATGCAAACACAGATCCAAATACAAATGCAATTTCATTAAAAGTTTGTACTTGACTTCCCTCACACTTCTCTATCTCACTCTATCTCCCCCTCTCCCTCTCCTCTCCATTTCCCCATTCTCACCTCTCATTGATGTTCCCAATCTCCCCCCCCCCCCCAACCCCTCTCCTTGTGCAACTCATTTAACTTTAATCGAAATCGGAGGCAAGGCTTGTGAACACGATGCTATTGTTGTTGTTGTTGGCCATAGGTGAAGTTGTTGTATTCTACCTCTGTTGTTGTTGCTTAGCTCTGCCTCTCTCCCTCTCTCCCTCTCTCCCTCTCTCCCTGACTCTAGTTGCCGCTTTCCGCTTCATCGCCTTTGTTCGCAGAGTGAGAAACAGGAATTTGCATTTTCATTGCCTAATTTTAGGCGGCCCACAAATAATTTTTGCCCTTCAACCGAACGATAAGGTCAATGTAGGCGCGCGCGCCAGGGTGGTGGGGCTTCTGGGAATCCCCGAAATAAATGCAAATCCATCCATCTGTGTTCGATTCCAAATTCCTCTACCCCACTGGTCGACTTTGGCGGGTGCAGGGACGGCGAATTCGCGGTGACTGGGGTGTGTGGCGTGCAGTGGATTTGGCGCTTGAGTTATAGCGGAGGTGACACAGGTGGGCGCAAAAATAAATCGAAAATTCATGAAATCGAGAGCTCATGAAATCGAGAATTCAGGAATTATTTCGCGAAAATTAAACCCATTCGGTCGACACTTGTGCGGGTTTTGCTCGGTCGTTGGCGGGATGCGGTTGGCGATGCGCGGCCGCCTGTGGTGGGCGCGGTGGCGTCCCGAGTGGGGGCGGGGACCATTAGAGTGCCGGCCGGGCGGACAAATTGCGGTTGGTTCGCATCTGATTTTTGGCTTTGCTCTCGATTCATGTTTAATTGCAACTCAACTCAATTCGCAATATATTTAATTGCTTAATGTGGAGCCTATCATTCAGGCGGCAGGGGGTTTGGTTGGGAAGCAGGAGGGCTGAAATGAATTAATTAGGGCTGACATATTTCCCAAATTAGTCCGCGGATCGTGCAATGCCAAAGGGATGTAAAGGAAAGTTTCTGAAGGGAACTGGTTCGACGGAAAAGGAAGGAGAGAAGGATGAAATGAGCGATGAGGTGAATGAACAGAAAACAGATTGGACAAGAACTCGAGGAAGATAATTAACATTAAACATTTATCTTCATCATTAATTTATCATAAAATCAATGCTAGAAAAGACCAAATAATGTTCATGCATTTCGTCGCATACACGGCGCTTGGTCGCTTGATGTTTCCTTTGGTCTTTTCAGTCTCTCTACCTGTCTTTCTTTCCTGCATCCATATCTCCACCGTTTTTCGCTCTCTCACTCTCCGCTTTTCATTGCTCCCTGTGTGTCTGTCCGGCGGAGCGCGAACAACTGTTGAAAGGCTCGTCAAATGAATCCTGGTCGCCTTCGTTGTTGGTATTTGATTTGTTCCCTGTGTATATGTATGTGTGTGTGTGGGATCAGTTGTGTGGTAGAACGTGTGTGTGTGGGTCTGACGACATTATTTATTTACTCTCCAGCCATTTCAAGGTTCCGGTCTCTCCGGTTGTTGTTAACAGGGTCAGAAGTTGCCCGTGGAGGCAGATGGTCGAAGGACGAAATGGGAGATGAGAGGGAGCAGCGACTGGCGGGGAGGAGGAAAGGGCGGAGGGAGGCGTGGCAGGCGGAAGGCGGTTGGGTCGGGGTGCAGGTGGGCAGCGGGTCTGCGAAATGCACAGCCAAAATAGTTTCGTGCATCACAACAGGCAGAGCATATGCTCGCGAGGTGTTGTTGTGTTTTTGTAGTTGTTGTTGTTCTTTGATCGCCGTCATTGTTGCTGTTGTTTTTTAGCCTCCTGCCGGCCCGCGAAGTATTGGACGCCTGCCAGGAGAAACGAAAGCTTGGAATGGCAAACATTGCAATGAATAGAGCGACAAATCAAAAGGCAACTCACCAAGAGTGAGCGAGGTTCAGAAGAAATAGCCAGCTGAGTCATATTGGGAGTGTGGGTGAGAGTGAGAGGGGTGAGTTGTTGGAGGGAGTGAGGGCGAGGGATTAAATTAGCGAGACACGAAATGCGCTCTAGCACGACATGAGAATCTTGGCTTCTTGGCTTCACCTGGCCGTAAAAAATGATGTGAGAAATCCATTTGTTTCAATCTCTCACCGAGTAGGATCCACTCATTTCTTAAGTATTTGTGGCATTTGCAGGATGGCCAAGTCCTACATTTCGCGGTTCATTTGTTGAAATGATCTATGAATTGCTCCACATAAGCGGATGAACACACTGAAGACTTGGAAAGACTCTTCCGTCGACACTTTGTCTGCCACATCATTGTTGAAGGTTTTTATAGCCAGGAATATTTTCAAGATTGCTATATTTAATTGAACGGAAATATTTCATTTTTCAAAGTCAACATTGTTTAGTTGGTAGTGTCAATTAAAAATTTAATACACCAATCAAAATAAAACACAAATTAAACAATTTTCTGAATTAAATTGAAGTACAATTTGAAAACATTATTACATTTATCTTTCACAATTCTAACTCGAGGACGTGGAAGGATCAAATCGGAATCTCCTCCAAAGAGAATAAAACTTGCTTAATCTCGTCACCAACCCCACTGTGACGACGCCAAGGCGACGACGACGGGCTGACGACAACGTTGACGGCGTCGGCTCCGCGCCCGTCGACTGTTGACGAAGGCTCGGTTGGAGCGGGACTGAAGCAGACCTGAGCAAGAGGCATGAAAAGCAAACAAAGGAGCCGAGGTTGGGCAGGGGGCGGTCGGCGGGTTGGTCGAACGCGGTGGCATGGAGTGCGAGAATGAAGGATCAGGTGGGTGGTGGAGGAGAGAGGGGGGGGGGTGGTGAATCGGAGGGCGGAGCGAGCGGAAGGGTCGAAGGTTTGCGCCGTGAGCGGCAACCTAAATGTTCACTTTGCTGCTTCAGCGACCACAGCCAACAACACGACAGAAACAACAGCGACAACAGCAATATCAGCAACATCGGCAACAACAGCACAGCAATAGCAACACCAACAAGCATTAAATCCACCACAAACACAGCAGGAACTGAAACAACAAGAGCAGCAACAACAGCAACAACGAGGAAAACAACAAGAACACAAACAACGAGAATAGAAACAACAACAACAGAATGTTGTTTCAACAACAAGAACAACAACAACAATATACACAACAAATCCAAGAAGCACAACAACAAAGACGACAGCGATGACGACTACGGAAGGGTTCAAAAGTTAAAGCGCGCCTCGGCGAGGAGGAGTCAAGGAGTTGAAACACAACCGAATCCCGCTCCCCACATCCTCCTCCCCCTGCTGCCCTTCTGGCGCCGCTGCCTCCGCGCCACCCGCCTGTCGTCGCCAGATGTATTGAAATATGAACCTGTTACATTTTTGGCAACGCGGCAAAGGAACTCAAGCGATGGAGCGGAGCAGAGCCAGGAGGGAGAGTGGCGGAAGGCGGGCGAAGGCGGAAGTGACTGTTCATCCCAGGGAAGCGAGCATGTGTGGGTGAACGGATGGGCGTGTGTGTGGCCGAGGGTTCGTGTGTCTGCCTACCGTTGAAATTTCTTAAGTAAATAAAGTCGAACTTTTTAATGTGTTCAAAGGAGGGGGAAGCTGCAGGTTGGGTTCGGTTGGGTTAGCTTAGTTTGTATGGGCTGCAAGGGGCGTGATGGGCGTGGCGGGTCACAAAAGCGATTCCGAACAATCGTTTGGGTCGTCCACGACGTTGACTCGGCAACCTTTGGCACTCGGTCGCCACCCCCACCCAACCCCGCTGTCCACTCTGTAAAGTAGGTCAATGAAAATGCGAGTGAATTGGGTTTTTTTTCTCTCTTTTAAGTCGCTCTTGGCTTTAATTAAGCTTTATTAAGTTCTACAAAAAAAATCTGTGCGAAACCTTCGTTGGAGGTGGAGGAAACGTCGAAAATCTGTTGGCGTTGACTGGACTTCATCAATCATTGCTGCATTCTGTTGGCGAGAAGAAGAGAGAGAACGTGAAAGAGCGGAGAATGATGACGCAAATTCGAGATTCACTCCCGGCCCTGGGTCCTCCTTCGGCTTTTTCCTTCAGACTGCTTTCGAACTTCCTTCTTATGACTGACCCCTTTTTTCGACACTCTTGAGCCCTTAATTTTCCTCTAAAAGCACCATCGCGTTGAAATATTTGAACATAATTTTCGTACTAGCAATAGAGCTTCCTCCGTGCTCCTATCATTGGAATTCGTAATTCTAAACTTCGCATTAAACACCTTCAAACTAGTCTGCAAGTAGTCTTCAACCCCTCTAGACCTCCCACAACCATGCGGATTCTACTTCCTTCGGTTGAAATCTCTTTTTGACCTTCTTTAAGTGTCTGTAAAGCTTCCCTCGAGCACTCCTGCCTGTTGTTTTTCTTCTCCCCTTTTGCTTTCCCCGCCACCCGTCGCAACTCACTTATGTCCGAGTCCCAGCCAATCTCCAGACGGAGCTGCTGGTTCTGGTCCTTGAGCCAGGTGTAGAGGGGGGCGAAGTACTCCATCACCCCCTTGGCCGACAGCTTCCGCTCCCCGGTAGCGATTTCCATCACGTCGCGCCAATGCTTCGACGCGCCCAGCTGCATCATCTCCCTGCGGAGAGAGGGGGCAGAGGAGGAGTGAGTGGAGTTCTATTTTCGAGCTCATGCATACTTCATCATGGCGCCGGCCTTCTCGCTGCCGTAGAAGTCGCAGTTGTGCAGGGGATACTCCGGATCACCTGGGCGATACTGGCCGCTGGCAAGACAGAAGGACCGGTAGAACTGCAGGCCGAGCACTTCCGAGAGCAATTTCCTGCGCCGGAAGTCATCGGCAGAGGGCGATGCAGAGAGGGTGGGGGAGTGAAACAATTTACAGAAACCGATGTCAGTGGGAAAACAAAAGAAAAACGGAGTTAATTGATGAGTTTCTGCCGCATCCGGACGTGGACGTAGACGTGGGAACTCACTCGGTGTTGGGCTTCTCCGGGTTCAGTCCGCGGTAGAACTTGAAGTCGGGATCGAAGTTCTTCTCGCTGCGCTTGAGGGGCGGCACCACGCCGGCGTACTTGTACTGGAGCCGCCAGTAGCCGCAGTTGTACTCCTGCGAGCCGATCCGTCCGTCCATGACGTCGATGAGGAACTTGTCGTTGACGAAGTATTGCGGAATAGCCAGGATCGTGTGGACACCCTGGGTAGAAAAGAAGGTTAAAATTCCCCACACCTCCGCACAAACCGCCCCACTGGGGACTGGGACCATCCCGCACTCACCATCCGGAAGAGTCGGTTCATGGCCTGCTCCTCGTTGAGCGTGGCGTTCTCGAGGACCCGCAGCCGGTGCAGGTGCCGCGGCGTGCCCGAGGCGATGACCGCCGTCTCGCCGATGGCGCTGCCGAACCCGGGGCACGGCTCGCGGTCCAGCCCGAACGGCAGGTCCTTCTTGTAGAGGTTGTACTGCAGCTCGGCCATGTGGCCGTGCATCTGCATCAGCTTCTTGTAGTCGAGCTTGGGGCAGTAGCGCAGCGCCACGTCCGGCGGGAAGTAGTAGACCTCGGACTTGCAGTTCGGCCCCACCTCCTCGTCGTTCATGCGGCGCGAGTACTTCTCGTAGAAGGAGCTGGAAGGCATAGAGATCGTGTGAGAGACAAGACAGGCTCGAGTGGGGACAAACTCCGGCCACCTACGCGGACATGTGGTTGAGGCCGAGCGACTCGAAGTACTCGGAGGCCAGTTTGTTGATCTTCGCCGGCGTGACGAGCACGTCGTCGAGGTGCTGCTGCACCTGGGGCAGCTGGCTCTTGGGGTAGGGCGTCCGGAAGACGGCCCGCGCGTACCACGCCTGCTGGATGAGTTGCTCCAGGGCCGGGTGCGGGATGGCGCCGTCGGGCTCGGTCAGGTGGCTGCCGTAGGCCAGGCGCAGGCAGTAGCGCAGGTACGAGTGCAGCTCCTTGTACAGCGGCATGATCTCCAGGACGACGTCCTCCAGTTCGCGCTGGAAATTGTCCGTGTCGTAGTAGAGGTACCACGTACGTGACGGCGTCACGTGACCTGCGAGGCACACATGCGAAATGGGAGAAACGTCAAACTTCTGTTGTACACCTGATTAGTGTAATGGATTCGACGTCAACGGAAGGACGAAGGTTGACATCGAGGGTGGAGGGGAGGCGCAGGGGTCGAGTTGTCTCGCATCGGCGTTGATCGGACATCCTTTTTATTGACACCGGAGCTGCTATTTGCGAGGGCGACAGGTGGGCGGGGCATCAGGGCCATCAGCCCAGGTCACGAGACGATACCACAAATATGTCGATTGCAACAATCGCAATTTTAACTGCATTAGTACATAATGGAAGTTTATGTAATGTTTCGAAAGTTATGCTCGATTCGTGCTCATCGATTGAAAAGCATTGATTCGACTTCATTGATCCGCCTGATCTCCTGCCACGCCCCCGGCCGCCTCCACAAATAAACGCCATCTCGGAAAACCTCCCTGATGCCCTGATTTTTGGCTCGAGACCAGTTGGGAACCGTAATTGACTGATTGATGGCGGCCCAACGGGTCGCCTGCGACTCCCCGGGGAAGCGGCGACGCAACTCAAAGTCGAGTCGAGTCCCCAGCCCCCAACGACCCACTCACCGTTGTAGGAGGCCGCGATGCGGAGCAGACGAACGAAATCGATGAACGTCGATTTGGCCAGATCACGTTCGGCCAACGCCTGCCGCCACTTGAGCCAATAGTACTCGAGCTCGTGGTAGTGCTTGGCCTTCACCATGCTCATCATGATGTTCGGCAGCATCGGCACCGTTTGCGTGCAATCATCGGCGTGATTGATGTGGCAAACGAGCCGCATCGTGATGAACGTTTGCATCTTGTGGAGCATGTCTTTGGCCTCCTCGAAGTCGGGCTTCTCCAGCCCGTACAGCTGGAGCTTGGCCAAGCGTTGCACCTGGCGGCGCAGCGTCGCGTTGCGCAGATGATCGACGGGCACGAGGCTGAGGTTCCCGGCCAATTCGTAGACCAGCCGATGGTAGTCGTTCTCGATTTCCGCCTTGATGGGCGCCTGATTGATCACGTTGTAGCCACGTCCCTTTGTCAGATTGAGAAAAATCTCGCGCTTCCGATTCCAAATCAGTTGCATGCGCTCCGTCGCCGCGTGGAGGAGACGAATCGTCTGCGACTCGTATTCGTTGGGGGCGGAGTCGCCCTTGTCGCCGGGCTTCGCCAAGGTCGAGCCAAGGAAACACAGCAAAAGCTACAACAATGAGAGAGAGAGAGAGAGAGAGAGGGAGGGGAACGGAGGGGAGAGGGTGTGAAAGTCTGGTGATGGATCGAACCGATTAAGGGCTCACCAGCGCCAGGCCCGCGATAAGCGGCGACTTCCGACACCTCGTCGTACGCTGTTTCATCTCGCCTTTGCCTTAGACTTGACGAGCTCAACCTGCCAGAAAGAGAGAGGAAATAAAATTGTTTGTGGGTTGGCCCTCTTGACCTTGACCAATTAAACACGGAATATTCTACTAGTCTACACGGAATATAATACTTTTAATTCGTGCCTTTAGTTAATGATGGGATTGCAAAAAACGTCACCAAGAGTATTTTCTGATATCATCAGATGTAGTATTAGAATATTGTGTTCTTTTATTTGTCACAGTATTTTTTATGAATGAACCCACAAAAAATTCGATTGCGAAAATAAGAAAAAAGTGTTAAGTATCACAACAAACAATAAGGGGCTTATCAATTACTGTTTTCAAATATAAATCACTCTTGTTTTCTTCCAGCGACCCGCACACACGAGAACTCGAGATGGAACTGTTCCATGTGGGCAGCTGGGACAGACTTTGAGCTTCGCTTGATTAGGAAAATGGTCTAAGGAAATATCTCTTGAGAGAAGGAAGCCTAGCCGGGGCAGAAAGAGCTCGGAGAAAAAGAGGGATAGAGAGAGAGAGAGAGAGAGAGAGAGCGTGTGAGGCTGGCACATGTGGCTTATCGGCAGTTTGTTCTTAACACTTGCTAGGCAAAAAGAGAAGTGGGCTACGAGTTCTCGTGCACCCAAGGACTATGGTGAGAAAGGTATGTTAATCAGGGACATAATTGTTTATTTCGATTCATTTAACCAGAAGCACAAAAATAATTCTTCCAAAATTGCCCACACTTTCTCACAAAAAACCAAACCTCTCCGAAAAAAACCTGTTGCCGGAAGACCTCATCCCAGGATTCAGGATTTCCTGCTGAATCCATTCGCTCTCGGTTTTTGTGCCTGTCCGTGTCTCACTCCCCTCGGCCAAACCACTGACAACTGAGTGATTTATTAGCACTTGTCATATGGCCAAAGTCGTCTCCTCCAGACGTCGCTGCTACAAGTGATTCATGGTGGGCGCGGCAGCGATAGCGGGCTGACAGACCGACAATAAACGAGGCCACCGCAGACAAAGCCAAGGCGGGTGTCGGCTGCCAGATGATGATGTCTACTGCCCTGACCCGACCTGCTCTGGCTTGGCCTGGCCTGGTCTATCGTTTGTATCCGGGAATATTTCCAAAATGTTTTATCATTTGCTGTACAGCCGGTGGCAGTTGGCGGACAGCAAAGTCAATGGCTATCTGTCTGTCTGTCAGGCAGTCAGTCAGTCAGTCAGTCAGCCAGGTCAATGCGAGGACAAATGCTGCGATTGACGGCTGTAGGAAGTTGAGTTGTCAGTTGTTTTTCTCGCCCTCCTCCCAGTTTTGATCCGCCCACGGATTCTGCCACCACTTCCTCATCTCGTCCTTGGGATTCCTTCATCTACAGCTTCTTCCAATTCTTCCTCTCAGACCCTGGGGCAAGGAATGCACGGAGTGAGCGAGAGGAGCTTATCAGGCCGATAACGACGTCAATCATCATTAGAGCGCGCCGCGGCGGGGAGGAAGAAGAGAGCGAGACATCTTCCGACGTAGCCCCGGATGAAGGAGCCAAGCACAAGTTGCACAAGGGACGTTGGAACGACGGAAAATAGCTCGAATTGCAAAAGTTCTGGTGGTCGATGCAAACTTTCAATTATCATGGAAAATCACGTTTTATTAAAAATATGCAAGGGGGAGGATATTACAATGTGGAGAAACCTAATATTTGTACATCGTTGAGGGAAATGTTCTGCCATTGAACGTGTCCATCGGTCGGACCACGTCCCATCTGTCTCCAGCTGCCCTGCCCGGCGGTAGGGTAGGGGAGGGCAAAACTTTCGGAAACTTTCACTCAATGACTTCCAACTTCAGTTGTCATCGTCCCTGGCCTGGGCGACGATGGGTCTCCGTCTGCATTCTACCAGAGGGGCGACAGGACAGGACCGAGAAAGAGAGGGAGGAAGAATTATGGGAGTAAGTTATTTCGCAGGATGGCGTGTGATGTGTGTGAGTGTGTGTGTGTGTGGGAGAAGCGTGCAGAATTAGCCGCACTCACTCTCGACTGTCATCCAGCCCACGTGCAGGTTCTTGCTCTGATTGTCGTCCGTGATCCACTGGTTCAGCATCGAGAAGTACTCGAGGAAGGCGGAGGCGCTGAGCCGCGTCAGCTGGCGGATGGTCAGGGGCTTGATTAGCTCACGCCAGGGCTTGCTCGATCCGGAGGACATCATCTCGCTGGAATGGAAGGACTTGCTCCGGTTACTGAGGCCCAGGGAAGCTCAGGCAGATTGATTAGTCAGTGGCGGGAGGTGAACGCGAAGGAAGGGCTGGGAAAAGCCCGTGGAAGAAGGGCCAGCGGACATGGCTGGATAGTCATCCCACCTGATCAAGGCGCCGGCATGGCGGCTGTTGGCGAAGTCGCAGTTGTCCAGGGGCTTGTAGGCGTTACCGCGCTGGTACTCGCCGATGGTCATGCAGATGGCGCGGTAGATCTCGTAGCCGAGGAACTCGCCGAAGAGCTTCCTAGGAGGAGAGACATGTGAGGCCAAGGAGAGGGTGATGGAGGCAACTTCCGGCTCACTTGGTGCTGCGGTACTGGTCGACGATGCCCTCGTAGAACTTGTAGGGCATGTCGTAGGCATGCGCGTCGGTCTTCGCGGGCGCCTCCACGCCCATGTACTTCTGCATGAGGTTCCAGTAGTGGCAGTTGTACTCGTCCGGGCCCACCTTGCCGTCGATCATGACGACCCAGAGCTTCTCGTGCACGAAGTACGTGGGGATCGTGAGCAGCGAGTGAACGGCCTGCAAGCAGGGGAGGAAAGGGAGGAAGAGTTACTCTTTTCACCTTTCTATCCACAATCCACAATCCGCCCACCCACCATTCGGTAGAGCCGGTTCAGGTTCAGGATCTCGTCGTAGTCGTAGCCTCGGAGCAGATGCAGCCGTTGCTGCAGGTGCTTCGGGGTCGACGCCGACAGGATGACGGCCTCGCCGATGGCGTTGCCGAAGCCGGGCGCCGCCTCCTGGTTGAGGCCGACGCGCAGGTTGTTCTTGGCCAGGGCGTACTGGACCTGGGACATGTCGGCGTGGGTCTGCAGCAGCTTCTTGTAGTAGACCTTGGGGCAGTAGTGGAACTCGATCTCGCCGAAGTCGAAGATGCGCGACTTGCAGTCGGGCCCCGCCGTGCCCGGCTCCATTTCGATGAAGTGGTCGCGCATGAACTCCCTGCGGAAGAAGGGAAAACATCAGCCTCACTCTCTCTGCCGCTGCGGCAAGACTCACTCGGTGAGGTTGTGCATGCCGAGGGAGCCGAAGAACTGGGCGCTGATGTTGACCAGGTCGAAGGGGTAGAAGTTGGCCTCGTCCATCTCGGTCTGCAGGTTGGGCAGCTTCTTGTCGGGGAAGGGGTTGCGCAGCACCGACGACTTCTTCCAGGCCTGGTACGTGACCTGCTCCATCAGGTGGTGCGGGATGAGCCCGGTGGGCGAGACCACCGCGGGCCCGTACTTGAGGGTCAGCACGTGCCGGAGGTGGGCGTGCATCTCGCGGTAGAAGGGCCGGATCACCTCCATCAGCGCCTCGAGCTCGTCGACGAAGCGCGGGTCCTCGTACTGGTCGTACCAGACGGCCGAGGCGGGCAGCTCCGGCCGGCTCATGTTCTGGTAGTAGCCGACGTAGTACAGCAGCGACTCGCGCACGTCGGCCGGCATCCGGTTGCGCCACTCGCGCCAGTAGTAGAGGATCTCGTCGAGGTCGTCGCTGTTGGTGAAGACCGTCTTGATCTGGTGGACGAAGGCCAGGTTGCACTGCGTCTCGTCCTCGCGCGCGCAGGTCCACTTGCGGCGCGCCATCGCCTTCAGGATGTGCGTGGCCCGCTTGAACCTGTAGTCCATCGGCGGGTAGTTGGCGCCGCGCAGCAGCACCTCGAACTGACGCCGCAGCAGCGGGTCGTCGAAGGCGCGCCAGTTGTAGCGCTCGAGGGTCTGGTAGAAGGGGCGCAGCTTCTCGCGCATCAGGATCTCGGGGCTGAGCGTGTCGTCGGCGAACTGGCGGTAGGCGGTCGCGCTCTGCCAGTAGACGTCGTTGATCTGCTGCAGCAGGTGCCGCGCCGACTCCTCGTCGTAGAGCGTCTGCTGGGCGTGGCCCACGCCCACGCTCATGCCCATGCCCACCACCATCACCAGCAGGAGGTGCCTCCAGGCGCCGGCCATCGTCTGTCTTTCGCGCAAGCGGATCCTTCGCAAATCTCTCGGAGTCGTGTCCACGGCACGACTGTCGGGGCGAAACTGAGGCCGCCGAAGCGGCGACGGGACCGGCTGCCACCATTCGGCGGCTTATCGCGGCCCGGTGCCAATTAAATTCGCGCGGAGGTCGCGCGATAACCCCGGCGCCGGCAGAGGTCGCCGCCGACCGGGAGTAGTTTTTTGCATCCAAGATTCTATTCTACATTTTATTATTATTGTTAGTTGTTTGCTCGTCCCCGACGTCCCCGAGTTCTTGAAGCAGATGACGAGGGAAGCGAGAGGGTGAGGGAGAGGGCCGTGAGCCGCACACTTCGCCTGCGTGGCCACAGGTGCCGATGACAACATTATTTGACGCCACTGCAATTTCCGCCGCTGTCCTTTTGCCCCTTTCTCGCCCCACTCGGCTCCCCTCCCCTCCCCCTCTCTCTCTCTCTCTGTTCCTCCGTCCGGCGAAATCGAATTGAATCGTGTTCGCAGCGAGCACCACGTGACAACGCGTCAACGCGAACGCGAACGCGAACCCCAATTCGAATTCCCTCCGCGAATTCCTCTCCTGCTCCTGCCTGCCGTCCCGTCGCAACCCCCAGGAAGAGTCGGCTCGTCTGTCCTCTGTCTCTCTCCCTCTGCCCACCCCCCTCTCAGTCGTATCTGAAAGCGGTGCTCCAGTTTCCAGGACCCGTAGCTCCAGTTGTTTCCCACTCGCGCCGGAAGCTTCCTGTGCAACACCTGTTTCTCTGGGCTCACTCTATGTCCTGCATATATGGGAGTGTGTGTGTGGGGTTCTAGGCAAACTAAACCGCATGGACAACAACAACAACAACGCCACACTAATAAAATAATAAAAAAAAGTCTAAAAGACTCAAAAAGCAAAATCCACGAGAGAGAAAACACCGAGAGTAGAAATTATGAGAGAAACAAAATAGTAACGAGAGCAACAAACGCAATAACAACAACACCGAAACTTAAGCTCCTTATCAATTCGCGGTGTAACAATAAAAATAAAAATAAAAATAACAGTAGCAACAACAACAGCAACAAAGACCGTCGAATTCCCAAGTTCCTTTGGCGGGAATTCCTCCGCTCCAACATGTGTGCGACTTGCCCAGATAAAGACAATCGCGCGCCCCTGTCCCTGTCCCTGTCTCCCTCTCTCCCCCTCGCCCTCTCTCTCTCTCTCTCTCTCTCTCTGTAGGGGTTTTCTCTCTCGCTCTGACTCTGTCTGCATAGCTTTACTCTCCTGCCCCCAGCCGACGGCGCTCGTCCTGCGTCCCACCTTCTCAGCTCACTTTCTCCGGCGTCCCCCCGTACCTCCATCTCTCCCGCTCCATCTGTGTCTGTCTCTCTCTCTCTCTCTCTCTCTCTCTCTCTCTCTCTGTCGCCCTCCTGTGCCACTCTCCCTAAGTCATCTCTGGGTCGCTGTGTCGCCCTTGTTGCGTGTTGTTGGCGCCGATTCTTGGCCCACATGTCGAGGACTTCGAGGACGGTTGCGTGTTGCAGCCAACTTCACTTCGTTTCCAACTCGTTCACTTCGTGTTATTGTTGTTGACCATGTTGTTGCACGAGTGACTGGAGTTGTTTTCGTTCTCGCCGTTGTTGCTGTTGTACTGGTTACTGTAATTGTTTTTGTTTTTGTTGTTGCTACAGCTCCATGCCAGCGTCCCCCCGGTGATTATACGCCTGTGTGTGTTTGTGTGTGTGTGTGCGTGTGCATGTAGGTTAAAATTGTCCTTATTCCCAGGAATGCAGAGCAGGAGAATCCCACAAATAACGGGATTTCCTCACTCCCTACGACTCCCAGAGAGAGAGACAGCGAGCGAGCGTGAATCACAGCCAGAGAGCGATGTGAAAGGGAGCACAAGCACCTACTGAGAGAGAGTGAAGACTCAGGACGAAAGCAGCCGAGTGAGAGGGAGGGAGAGGGGAGAAGGCATGCAACACTGTGCCGGCTAGGGAGAATAACGGGAAATCGCTCACCCGTCGCCGCATCAACATTTCCTGCTTCCTCTTACAGAGCCCGAACCGCCGCCAACCGATTCCGCGACCGCGATTCGGGCGTTTCAGAGCTGCGGGCGTCCGTGTGGCGAGGATTCGAAGCTGGGGACTCGATTCCCAGTGGTTCTCGGGACTTCGATGGATTCGAATCTAAGATTTTTTGACATTTTTACCCAGAGAATTTGCGGAAAATCCCTGCATTGGACTCACGAGCTCCACTCCAAAAAATTTTACTCCGAGACTCTTTTGCATTCTTCGAAGTAAGCAGGGCTTCTCTCGACCGCCTGGATTTCATCCCAGGGGCGACGGCAGCCACCGTCCACCCCCAGCCCCCAGGGAGTTCGGCCCCTGAGACCCACTGACCCAGTCTTCCCTCTTCCACGTTCTTAGCAAAAGCCCTCGCGGCTCGGACGTGGAGAAACCCGTATTTACCCACATTCCTGGCGTTCCCTGAACCGCTGTAGAAACGCGGTGTTGTTGTTGTTGTCTGCGTTGCCCTTTCCGACGAGCAGAGAATTTCCCTTTTGGGTTAGGTTATGGCCGGCCGACCGACCGAGCGAGCGACCTGCTGATGACACATTTAATGTTTACAGTTCATTTCGAGTCCCGAAACACTTCTGCGAAACGCCGCATCACACACAGCCACGCACACACGCACACACGAGCCCACACGCGCCCCTAACACACTGACACAGTCCCATGCAAATGCACGGCCTGAGAAAAGCACGCACAAGGGAAATTCCTCTGCATGCGCATTTCCAATTTTCCCACAGCAACAGCAGCGCCGCTACAGCCACAGAGAGTCAGAGAGTTGGGGAGAGAGAGAGAGAGCGTGATTGGGGCCGAGAGAGCGCAGGAGGAACTTCCCTGCGGGCGAGGGATTTTTTGGGGCGAGTGGCAAATAGTGGGAAACGTTGTCAACAAGGATTACGTCAATCGGAAAAACGGTTCAGTAGCCGACGAACGTTTCACACGGACTGAAGTCCTTCGTAGAGTTGCACGCGTGTTCGTTTCCCCTAGTCAAAAACAGAAACAACAACTGAAAGAACAACAACAAGAACTACAACAGTAACACAGGAAATATTCAAATAAAATTGATCAATAACGAAAGAATTGATTCAATAATAAAAAATAACAAAAATCGTTTAAAACACACAAAAATCGTGCGAAACACACAGAGAATTGTTTAAACAAACGCGTTTGACACACTAAAAGGTAGTTTGAACAACAGCAGCAAATTGTTTTAAACGCAAAAGAATCGTTTGAGCAAAAGAATCGTTTGAGTCACTAGAGAATAGTTAAAATTTATAACAAAAATAGTTTGAAGCAAAAAATTTTGTTACTATTCCCAAGATAATACTCAAACTTGGGAAGTTCAGAAGGGAAAACCAGTTGAAACTACAGAGGATCGCGGATAAGAAAGCAATGGCTGAAGACTAAAGGTCCCTTCATTATGGCCGATTGGCACGCCGAAAGGTCCTGTATACCAACCGTTTGTGTGTGTGAGTGCGTCGCTAGTGTGTGTGAGTATAGGAAATAAAAAAATGGAATAATTTGCAAGTAACCACGCTTGGCTGAAAATAAAGAAGAAACGAAAAATAAGTGAAAATATTAAAAAATCCACGAATTCCGAACTGTAAAAATGTGAGAAGTCAACACCTTTAATGAAATGATTCGTTGTCGTAAAGCATTGTGAAATTATTGTTGTCATTATAGTTAGGCGAAAGTGAAGAAACGAAGGAGGTGTGAAGGAGAGAAGTTGGATCTCTCAGAATTGTGCATAGTTGCAAAAAACAACCGCAAAACAAGAGTTTCAAGAACCGTAACAAGGAACAATTTCTACAAAATTCAATTTCACTACCGAATTAAAGTGATTATGGAAACGAAATTATCAATTCTGGTGATGATGGAAGAGTATTAGCCCGAGGTAAATCACGAATTGGATTTTGGAAATTTCAATAATTTCTCTCCTCATTTAATTCGATTAACGATAATTCGACGAAATTGGGGAGTAGAATAAAATTAATTCAGCGATAATTGGGCGAAATATGACAAAGGTCAAAGTTTGGGCTTGCCGCAGGTTTGCCGTTCACTAAACATATTTAGTTTGTCGGCTGAAGTCTGGTAAATTCTCATTTAATCCACTCAACCTCCCTCTGATTCCCCGTGTAGATCCCAAGCCGCGACGGTCCTTAGCCGGATTAAGTGGGATCTCGGGCGGATCTGGCTCCGGCCGCCCCGAGGACCTGCGGCTGAACTGCTCCTCGAAAATACAGAACTCTCACATCATGGCCATAAATAACCTGCCGCGGACGGCAACAAGAAGAGTTCGAGAGAGAGAGAGAGAGAGGGGGAGAGAGATAGCGGGTGGAGTGCGAGAGGGAGGGCGATAATATTTCGAATACATTTCGCCATTTCTCACACGAATGCAGCGCCATTAGGAGCACAAAGGCAGCACAAACCGAAACGAGCACAAACGAGCGGAATTCAATTGATGGCAGGTTTCGAAAAAATCCCTCGCCTCGCCTCACCTCTGACACCCCTCGCCCTGGGGCCTCGAACTGGGCTCTGAATCACCTCGTGCCCCCGACAACGACAACGACAACTACAACAACAACCCCGACTCTGACCCGACTCCGACTCCGACTCTGATTCCCAGTCTAGGGGCCTCGACCCATCTACACCAACAACAAGTGCGACTACAACAACAGCGAGAGCAATTTTGATTTATAAAATATTAAGAGAGCGCAACACTGTGGCGACGGTAGGTGGGCGGCGGTGGCGGGCGTGATGGGCGTGGTTGGACCGACGGGCCAGCGATGGCAAGAGTGAAAAATGGAAAGTAAATAAAACTGTGCAGAAATGGAAAGGAAGGAAATGCAGTAACAACAAGCGAAACCGAAGTGACGCGGTTAAGCCGAGAACGAGGAGGAGGAGGGGTGTCGAAGAAGAAGATGAAGCAGAAGAAGAAACGGACAGCTGATGGATTACTTAGAGGGCAACAACAGTAAAGAAAAAACACCCAACAATATATGGAGGGAAAGGATTTTCCGCCATTTGGCGAAAATATTTCTTTGCATTTATTTGTTCATCATCGTCTTGTATTGGTTGTTGTTTCTCTTCTTCTTCCACCGCCCCTCCCGCTCTTTCTGCTTGATCTTCGACCGTTCGGTTGTCGTTTGGTGTTTGCCTTGGGGTGAGGTTTTTGTTGTTGTTGTTGGCGTTGTTATTGCTCTTTACCGGTGATTTGTTTGTTTGCATTATTGACGAAAAACCATTTTGGAAATCTTTGCCTCGAGGGTCGGCTCTCACACACACAAACCCACTCACGCGCTGACACACGCAGACAATCACACACGGACAATCGCACGCAGCCACACTCAAAGGCGGAAGGAGGGAAGAAATCCTCTCGTCAAGGGGCAGAGTTGCCGGAGGAGAGAAGACTGCCAAGACTGGAATCACGCGGCGAGTCGGCTTCAAAGGGTCGGGGTTCAAGAGGCCGGCAGGTGGCTGGGTTTCTCTCTCTCTTTCTAGGGATCCTTCGAGGAGATGTCTTGCACTTTATGGGATGTCCTCCATTAGGCGAGATGTCTCTACTGCAAGGGCTGTCTCCGAATGACGACTTGCTTTCCACCGAGGAGACGCCTCTCTTTCACGAGGAGGTCCACCTCAAGGAGGAAGAACCTCCCGATACCTTTAAGCGAAGTCGAGAGGAAGTTTTTGAGCAAATTTTAAGGGTTCCGACCGCACTTTGCCGAAATGAGCTCCATCAATCGGCTCGATCGGCCTCGGCCCAGGTCCGGCCAGGCTCGGAGCCCCCTCCCCTCGCATTCAATGACCTTTGCGAGTCGCCTGCTACCTCCTGAGAGAGAGAGAGAGGGCTATAAATTGAGCTCATTAACAATGAAACTTTACAAATTACGATTTTAAGTTAGCACAACTTGTGTTAGTGGCGACGTTTTTGTCGATGTTGTTCCTGTAACTTGTGTTGTTTGCTTATTTAACGTAAATAAACTTGTAGTTGGTCATGTTGTTGTTGTTTTTGGTGATATAGTTTTCGTTATTGCCCATGTTGCTGCGCAAGTTATTGTTACTCATGTCTTTGTTGCTGGTACACTTGTTCTTACGTTGTTGTTGCCTTTGTTGATGTGGTTGTTGCTGTTCTAGTTGCTGGCCATTTTGTGATTGCGGACGAAAGTTTCGCGCCACATTAATCTTCCCCAGATACTCGTCCGTCTGTGCAACGCGGGCTCGGAGTCAGCGACGCGGACGCGGTGACCGAACCAGCCGCGAGCCGTCCCTGGCCACGGGGTTAAATAATTAATTGCCGAAAAACATGGCAACGCCAGCCGACGCATTCACATGCAAATTTATGTGCTCTTTCATACTCGACTTATCGTCCTCTTTCGGCCTTCCCTCACCCCTCTCCAATTCTATTCACCATCGTCTTCACACTCTCTCTTTTGACTTCTCGTTTTTCCTCTGCTTTTCCTTTTTTCGCCCGCCCTTTTGCCCTGCTCTTCATCTCCCTTTCACCTCTCGGCCCCCTCTCTTGCCGCCTCTTTACCTTTCTCACCTGCCCTCTTCTCCTCTGTCCCCTCCCTCCCACGGTTCCATTAAGAAACTTTGCTCCAGCCTTAAGAAGATTTCTTTGATGCAGCTTTGCATAAAGTTCTCATTACGAAATAGTCGGAGCGGGCGACAGCAAGAGGGGGGGAGGTAGGACAGAGAGGCGCGCCGAGAAAGAGGGAGAAAGAGAAAGTCAGGGGAGAGATGCAGAGTGGCAGAGGGAGAGCAACAGGGCGGCAGGGGGAGCAGGACATGAATAAAGCGGTAGTTTCTATGATTTACTTTGGTGAGATTGCTGTACATACCTGCTGTCGATGTTGTTGTCGTTGTTGTTGTTGTCATATGTTCATAAATAACCCGACGTCCTCGTCCTCCCCTCTCGTTGGTTTTTTCTCTCATCGTCGGCTGTTGGCACCGGTGGAGACGACAGTCGAGCAAAGCTCAATCACCCCGGAAATCGTATAAATATTTAAAAAGCTTCTGCATGACGAGAGCAACAATAACAACGACTAGCCAAAACAAGAACAACAACACGGGTGCTGTAGGAAAAGCGTAGCGAGAATTGCCACAAAGTCAGAGGCAAGTGAGGAAAACCATGCAAACGGGCAACAAAAACAATGACGACAACTAGAGAAGCAGTGGCAACAACCGAAACAACAACAATTATCGCAGCAACAAGCATAAAAATAAACAACAACAATTCAACAAGCTACAAAAAAGCTGCTCCTAACAACAACCACATCCACATTAGAGGGCCGGAGACAGGGAGAGGAAGCGATCGCGCACCCCGCAGTTCTCCTCCATATTCATGTCCAGGGCTCCCCAAGTCCTTCCTGTCGCCGCCAACCACTCCTATCCTCGTCTCCCTCTGCCTTCCCCTGGGGCTCGCCGCCTGCCCTCGTGCTCAGGAATTCCTCCGTCGGGCAGCCCGCAACACTCATGTCCGCGTGATACACATACAATTATGTGTTTTCCACCTCTGACGGCCTCAGCCTCACTATCTTTTCCTGTCTCCCTCGCTCACGCCCGCTCCTCCCCCTACTCCTTTTTCAGTTCCTGTCTCTCCAGAAGTAACGCAATCCCGCCAGTAGCATCGCTCACCATCCCCGCACCCCCTGCCATCAACGCCGCACTCCTCGTCTGCCATCCACGGTGACTCCTGCCTCTCCTCTTTTCGCCCCCTCACTCACTTTTTCTACTCCCTCATAATCTATATCTCCCCGTCTCTGTCTCTGTCTCTGCCTCTATCGCGTCTCCCGCGCACTTGGATCAGGCGCTTCTCGAGCAATTTAAAAGGCTTCATCAGCAGCAACAGCAGCAGATGCAAGACCGACAACAACAATAAGGGCAAGGATGGACAACAACAACAATCAGATTAATAATAAAAACATGAGATAAAACAGCGAACATTACACAAACAAAAGCAACAACAAACGGACAACACTTTGGGAATTGTGGTAAATAGGAAAAACAGGAAACTGCAGGAAAAGCGGGGAACTCATAAAGAGGGAGAGGCAGAGACAGAGGCAGATAGTGGGAGACAGAGAGGGAGAGGAGCGGATAAAACGTTTGAGTGAGATAGCGAGAAGGCTGGAGGACGAATAGAGTGGGACCAAAACACAGCGGAAATGAGTTCAGCTCGCATTTCACAAACATTCCCGGAAACATTTCAATTAATAAGCTTTTTGCGCTCCCACCTCCACTAACCGCAGCTCCCTCCCTTCCACCTCCCTTCCACCCTCCCTCTCCATCTCTCTTTCTATCCCGATCCGAGGTAGGGCTTCATCAGGAACTTATCTCAGACTGTCGATGAATTTTTCCGAAGATGCCATTATTTTAATTACAGAGCCAGGGAAGTTGTTTGATCCCGGATGTTATTGTGTTTATGTGTATTAAACTTTTGTTTATGTTGGTTTTATTAATTTTGTTGTCGATTTCGTATCCATTTCGCGCCTCAATGGAATTTCAAACGATTGTCCTTAATTTTCTCATTGTTGACATACGCACGCCCACATTCTCGAGCCACTTAATTGACAGCTCTTTAATTCGTCTTCGTTCCTCCTCATGCCCTTCCTTTCCCCACAACACTTTCCAACTCAGGAATTCTAGCATATATTGTCTATTGTCATATACTTGTCTTTAATTTGTGAATAAATGGCGGAATTCGTTTTAATTTCAATTAAAATTGCTCATCCATTTCGCAGTTTCCATCAAAAGCTCTTCGTTATTTTTGTTGTTCCTGCTGTTGCTGTCGTTGACATTGTCGTAGCCATGAGAGACGAACAGGGTTTATTTTTATTTCCATTTGATTGCTGTTAATTGCTCTTCGGTCCATTGAAGTTACCCCAATTAGCATTCCCTCAGGGGAGGAATGCAGAAGGGACGTGGGGAGGAGACCAATTACCGATGTAGTGGAATGAACCAGGAAGTGAATATTTTACTTAAATGCAATGGCTTTCTCCGGTATCAGGCCTGTCAGGCTC
Organism: Coelopa pilipes; assembly: GCA_947389925.1. NCBI lineage: Eukaryota > Metazoa > Arthropoda > Insecta > Diptera > Coelopidae > Coelopa > Coelopa pilipes. Next base: position 30,798,833 of record OX376698.1, on the reverse strand, counting down.
TGGGGTCTCATTCTAAATAAATAAAATAATTCCGTCAATATATTTTATTTAATATTAATTAATTTTACTAGTCACTTTTAGTTTTGTTTTTAATTTTAAAAAGAATTCTATTAAACTATTTTCTATTTTTCAGATCTCATTTAAATTAATCTGCACCGAAGAACGAATCTACATATATAGACAAATACAAAAAGAAATTAAAACAATATACAAATATAAATCGATTGTGTAAGTATCGCCAAAAATAAAAATGAAAACAAAAATTAAAAAAATATATACAAAATGAAATGTAAATAAAAGTAAAAGTGTTAAATGTTGTCTGTTTTATGAAAGTAAAGCTGTGTATAAAGGCTATAGAAATAATATTCATGATTAAAATCTTAAATTTGATCAGCAAGTTTTAAGTAGAAAAATTATTGAGTACAAGGAATCGCTTAAGAATTACAATAAAATGCAAATCTTCCGCTTGTCCTTGAGTGAATTTAAAAATAAATTATTCTAAAGTTTAGATAAATGTATTCCAAAAATTAAAAAGTTTCAAAAATAGCTGAAAATTGCTTTGAAGTTGCGCATTTTATTTAACGGATTTTTAAAAATAATAACAAATTCGTAATAAAATATATCAAATGTAACTGTATCAATCTGCAAGGTAAATAAAAAAGTATTCAATTTAAAATTCATTGTAAAGTGTTAGATAACGTGAAGTAAAGTGTTAGATATATATGAATTAACCGAAGTGAAATAAAAAGATTTAGAGCTGGAGAAAATAGTTGCACAAATTTCGAATTAGTTTAAATCATAGAATAGTAACAAGTGTAATCAAGTGAAGTGAAGACATTGATGGAATCGAAAGGGATAACAATTGAAGCGGCAAAACCAGCCCTGGACGGAGAGAAATTAATGGTAAAGATCGAACCTTGATTTGAGATTTTTCATAACTTTCACATTCCTTATTTATGAATTCTGCAATCTTGAAGATTTTGCCTTACTCTAATGCTTCAGGGAGATCCTTTGATTCTGGCGAGAGTCCTCGTTGATCCTCCAATAAATCAATTCAGAAGGATCAGAGGCGGGATTTCGCACACATTGTTGGTAGGGCTGAGGCTGGCGCGAAGGACATTCGCCTGGGGCTCGGCTGGGCGCTTGGGAGTTCTTTCGTCGCGTCCAGTTGTCGCGGCCGGCGACGGGGGCTGCGACACAGGCGGAGGCCGTCGCAAACAATCGAATATCACGCATACGCCGTGTAGCACGCATCAGGCGGCGGCGTCCAGGGGCGGGCCCAGAGACAGACTCAGGAGAGGCGAGGGGAGAGGAGAGGGAGGAGGCTTCGGGTAGGCCGAAGGATAAAAGTAACACGCTCATAAATCACTCACAAACCCGTTACAACAAGTGGAGCGCGAACAGGGCGCCGAGGCGGACGAGGGAGCTGAAGAGCGGACATTGAGTGAGTGACGCGCATTGGAGGCCATCACCAAGGATGCAAACGAGCTGCGGATGAGGGAAAATCCCCGATCCTCGTGAATGGAATTTAAATGTTAATTGAATGAGAGCGTAAATAAAAGATTCCCAGCGCAGGCCAGTGGCAGCGAGAGTGCGACAGAGAACGCGGGCAGGCGAGCAAATAAAGAGCAAACAGAGCCAATTGAAACAAAGGGGAACTAAACAAATAAATAAATCGATAAAGTGCCAGCGTCAAAGTCGACGTCGTCGTCATCGCTGCGAGAGCACGAGAGGGAGAGCGAGCGAGTGTCCTTCGACTGCAATTGCGGCCTAAGGACATTCGTAACTGTTGAGTGAGTGCGCGAGCCGACAGAGACAACAACAAATGACAACAACAGTGGCAACGGTAACCGCCGCGAATCACAATGCAAAGTAAAATGAAGTGAACGTTGCGAACACAACCACCCACACAAACACACACACACCATCGCACATTCGCCTACCAGGTGTTCTATGGCCTCGAACTAGGCGGAGGTTTTTTTTCGATTTTTCATTCCTTCACCGTTTCCACAATCCTTTAACCACGTGTTCTTTCTCTGGGCCTTCGGCTGTTGCTTGTGCTGTTGCTCCTGGCGTTGTTGTTGTTATTGTTGTTGCTTTTCTGTCATCGATTTCATGTCGAAATTAATTGTGCGCTTGGCGTGGTGAGCCTGCATTGGGAGTCCTTTGGGTGTGTGAGTGTGGGTGGGTGTGGGTGTGTGTGTCGAGTCAATCAATCGATTCGCCAGCGAAATGCCACGACACGCAAATAAAGGGCTCATTTTCCAGACAGCGCCTTCGCGTATCCTTTGCGCTTCCGCTTCCGCTATTGACATTCGAATTGTTGCTGTTTTGATTCCTCTACTCCTCCCGCGGCTCCACCTCCTGGCTGTGTGTTTTAGGCTTTTGCTTGTGATTTCTCAGTGACAGAGTTACAAAAAATCAATCGTGGACAAATATCGAAACAACCACGTTGAAGTGACTTCGAAATTCAACACCTACAACAACTAAGCGAGCAGCGAAAACAATAACAATAACAATGACAGACACAATCATAAAATCCACAATAACAACAGGGCAACAAACGAGAACAACAACAACGAACACCAACAACACTATGAGGAACAACAATCAATGAAGCGAACGAGGGTTTAACACAATTTCCTGTGTTTTGTTGTTGTTGTTTCTGTACTTTGTGGCGCTCAACTGATGGCTGCAACCAACAGGGCACGAAATGCGAGAGCGAAAAGGGTTGCGGAGCGAAGACGTGTAAATTTTTGGAAAGGTTCCGAGGCATGAAAAGGTTATGAATTAGGTTAGTAATTTGTGAAGCCATGAATTCATTCATAGCTTATGGAGTTGCCATTGTTTGTTAGCGTTTTTAATTTATCCATGTTGTGAGAGAAGCTTTGGAATTTTGTGAGGGGTTCTAGTTCCGAACTCTAGTTCGGAGTCAAAAACAGAAATGTGAACTTATTGAAATCTTTAAATTTACACTAATTTGCAACGTCAAAATTCCGAAGTAAGCACTAATTCATATTTAATTTTGCTTCGTAAATCGTTCTTTTAAGCATTTCTCGCACTGTGCCAAGAGTGTTTTTCCTCCTTCTGACGACCAAGTGGGAGTGGGTTCGCAACAACAATAACAACAACATGAAAACCGTAACAACAACAGCTATTGCTAATGCAGCAACAACGGCAATAATCCAATGACAACAAGGACAATGACAAGGACAACAACTGCAGAAGTCAAGCACAAGGAAAAACTGAGTAGCGAGGAGCGGGTAATAGAGGGAGTGTTAGAGTGTGAAAAAGAGTAAAAGGGAGAGAGAATAGTGGGCGGTGGTACAGAAAGAAGGGGAAATAAATTAATCACTGTGAACTCGTCGTGTTGCTCCGAAGGCAAAACAATTGCTGCAACAAAACGAAAATCATTATCGGAGAAGGCGGCGGACGGAGACCGAGCAGTGCCAGCGGGAACGGGAGCGGGAGAGGATGAATTAAGAAGAACAAGCGGGAGTAAATGGCGCCCGAGTGCGACGGGGAACCTGCGAGTGGGGGTGGCAGAGGTGGGAGGGGTTGCCAATTAATGGCATCAACGCGGAGCAATAAATGTAACGACACACAATCCGATCCAGCCAACGGAGGCCGGGCCACGGCCCAGGAACGTGGGCAGGAGGGAGGAAGGGTGGAAGGTAAAGGGAGGGAGAAAAGGAGGGAGGGAAAGGAGGGCGGGATAAAGAAAGGAGGAAATGGGGAGAGAAGTAGAGCGAGTAGATCTTGCTGAAGTCTCTGTGGATGAAGTCTCTGATGGATATCGGGATCAGGAGGCCGGGAGCAACGGAGGACATGAAGTAGAGACACATTTCTCTGTCCCCCGAGGCGAAATACTGGAGGAAAGAGAGAGAGAGAGAAAGAGGGGTAGACAGATATAGAGAGGGAGAGAATTGGGTGGGCCGTCAGTGGATGATGAATTTGATGCGGAAAGGAAGATTAATTAAAAATTTAATACCCAGCCAATGGCAAGAAAGTTGCGACATTTCTGCCGAGCTACGGCCGGGGCGTTCTTTCGCCGTCTCCTTCGCCCCCTCGATCTTCTTCGTCTTGCTCGCTCGGCTTCTCTTGTGCTCTCACGTCACCCTCAAGGCATCCACATCTCCCCGACCTCGTCGTCCCTCCCTGTCTCTCTCTCTCTCTGGTGTCTTCATGTTTTATTTGAGGATGCAAATTCTGCGACAAAGCTTGATTCATGTCATCCGCCTTATTAACGAATCTCTGAGATTTATCAGCTGCTCTTCATTAACTTTTCGTCCTCACTTTCGCTCTTTTCGAGTGGCGGAATTCGAGGTTTCTTGTCGAAGATTTCCTTGTGATTCATCTAATTTTCATGATTTCCATGAATTGGGTTTGATTATTCAGAATTGTATTCGCTTCAATATTTCTACGATTGCTGAAATATTTGAGAAAATTATGCTTCACATTAGATTCAAATTAGATATAGAAGATAAAAAGATGTTGTAAAAATGAAACATATTAATGGATAGACATGGCAATTTCTCGTAATGATTGTGTCTTGTTTTGTAGTTCACTGCTCTTTAATATTTGTGTAGCGTTTTCTTTGCCTTATTTTACTCGATCCTTTATCCATTTGTTCCTCTTCCCCTCCCTATTCTTTCCACATCAAAGACTTCGCTCCTCCTTTGCATGGATTTATTTCGCATAATTGTAGTCCATTTCTTTTACTCTTCCAACTAGAGGATTTTTATTAGTTTTCTTGATTTTCTCCCCCATTCTCAGTTCCCACTCACTCTATTCGGGTTTAGTGGGTGGTAGCAAATGGAGGCGTAATTGAAAAGTACAAGAGCAGAAAAATAGGAAATAATAATAACCAATTGGATAACCACAGAAGCCCAGATAACCACAAAAAGATCGCCTCAAACATTCTTTCACAAAGTAAAGGCACAAAGCAATGGGAGGAACGCCCACTCACACATACTTACATGGGTGTATATATGTACATACATAGGCCTGGATATGTCGGCCACACACATAGACACACGGGCGTTCGCTTTAAGGTTAAGAGTTCAAGGAACGTTATCGCAGCGACGTAAATATTTTATTAAAACACAGAGACCGCAAGAGCAGGCGGCGGCGGACCACGAGAGAAGGAGGACACAAGAGGAAGGAAACAACGAAAAGGAGGTTGAACAAGAGGAAACTAGAGGCGGAAATGACATCATTGCAGCAGCATCATCTTAAGACTCTTGAAGCCCCAAGGAGGAGGAGGAGGAGGAGGGGGCGAGAACGACAGGAAGACAGAGAAACTGCAAAAATTATGAGGAAATATCATACATTCAGGCCTAGAAACACCCACACACATACATTAGTAAATACATATTTATACAGCATGCGCACCACAGACATACGAACATGCAAAAGTTTCAGTTGACGCCTCACTTCCGGTTGCCGGCTTCCACTCTCAACGTCTCACTGAGCCTCCTACTCTATCTCTCAATCTTCCTCTACTTCTCTCTCCTCTCATCTGCGCTATCTCCCTCTCTCTCTCATTCGCTATGGCTGCTCGGCAGGTGCCGTGAGCAGGAAAAACGTTCGCCGCTGCGATCAAAATGTCGTCGATAAGTTTTTATGGTTTTCCTTCCGCATGAGAGGCCCAGATAAGATTTCCCTTCTGTCCCTCTCTCTCCCGCAGATATTTATTACAATGTGCACACCTATGCTGACAGCGACAGCAACAACAAATTGAACTTTATGTCCTCATTTGCTGCTGCAGCGTGTACCCGATATCGATAATTATGGGTACGTTGTGTCGAGAGAAAGTTAAGTCAGCGATTGAGTCGTTTAATTAGCTTCACATGCAGCGATCAATTTTTATCGACTTCATTAACTTTTCGCCATTAACAACAAATACAAATACAACAACAGCAGCAGTATAATAAATGTAATAAATACAAGCAACATAAACAACAGCCACATAAATTACAGGAACAACTGCATTAACGTGTACAACGACACAACATTAAGGGAGAGGGAGAGAAAGAGACTACAACAACCACAGTACGGGCTACAACAATAACCATATGTGTTGTGGTAAAAAGTTTTTATACCTTTAGTTCGCCCTTCCCCTTCCCTCCTTGATTGAGTCGTGGCCGAAAGTTATGAAAGTCAAGGCGTTCAAATTTACGACTTTTAGGTTGTGTTCTTTCTGCCTACCTTCCACATACACGTTATTTTATCGCATTTTTATTGAATCATTCATAATACAGTCTGTTGCTTTGGGGCCGGGCGAAGTGGGTCCAGCGATGACCTTCGTCCCTGCCTGCCACGGTCATTGGGGCCAGGAATCAACGGCTGAAGGGCGGCCTTTTATTGCCTCCAATAGGCCTATTTCCTGGTCCCATGTCATCACGTTGGTTATTTCTGATTGCTCCAATAACTTCCATTTTTTACGGTTGAAAATTTTGTCTGTCTTTTAATTCTTCTGTGTCGCCATTTTAAATTCCCTTTTCCAATGTTCGCTATGAACATTTTCATCTCTATTCCTCTGCTCGCTACCTCAGAGTCGATCGAGTTCTTTGCCCTTCTTTCTTCGTCCAATTCATATTGGGTTTTCTCAGTAATCCCTACAAAACTCGTACCTTCAACCTCATTACTTGCCGGAAACCTCAATTTTTCTTTCTACAGTGCCCAGTGCCGACTATTTTTCTCTGCTCTGAACGAATCCTTTCAATCATGACCTACTGATTTCTAAAAAATCAACCTTTTCTTCTTCCCACCTAACTTTTCATTATCCATACTTGAATTTGTTTTCAGATAAGAAAAAAAAGTACCATGGTCCCAAATAGGACGTGATCTTCTTTCAAGGACCCTCGTGGACCATTCTTTTTTATCTCATCGCGCTATCAATCATTCTCTCCTTCTTTTCGAAGTGTTTCTGCTTTTTCAGAAGAACGGAAATTTATTGTCTCTCATTTCCATTTCCATCTCCACTTATTTATAGCAAAATAATTTTTTTGTTTATTAAAGTTAAACTTTATTGTAATTTTTGGGTTTATCTTTTCCATCAGCTATTTATCCTCCTGTTTACTCTCTTTACTTCAACGATTTAAGAAAAGATAAGACGGTGAAAAAATCAGATTGTCGATGTTGTTAGAATGAAGTACGTAATTCAAGAGATTTTAATATACCCCGAAACCCTCCATCTAGCTCCTCATTTTAGCTCGTTACATGTTTCAACCTCCATCCCTTTCTTCCTCCATCTCGCTTCCCCTCTCTCTGTCCTTACATAATACTGAATGTGTTAGTTGAGTTTTGCTTTTTTGTGGCAAACATTTCTGAGAAGAACCTGCTGTGGTTTTTAAGTGCTGCAGTGAAAAGCTTCCACTCGTTGACAGCCTTTGACACGTTTTAACGCTTTGAAATTATAATTTTCTCGGAATCCTATTGGAGAATAAATCGAAAAAAATGCAGAGGGCGTGGTACGCGGGAAGCAGGCACGAGGTTTCGTTGGTACTTCGCGGTATGCTTTCGAAAGTGCAGAGTTGAATGGAATTAATTAGCCTCGAGCTGTTGTCGACAGATTCGCATCTTTTTCTTCATTTTGTTTCCGCTCTACAAATTAAACCTCTCCATTTTGTGTGGATATTCCTCATTGTCTTCCCCTATTTCTCTCTCTCGCTCCCCATCGCCTTCTCACACACATGTCCCTGGAGGATGATCATAATCTAATAAAAATGAGAAGGAAAGTTTCCGAAGAAATCTCTCTCCACACATCCGCCCTTCCACTTCTTGTTTTCATCTTTTTATCACTTGGGCCTCCTCTGTTTCGCTCTCTCCACCTCTCTACGTCACTCCCTATAGCCATATCTTCGTCTCTCTTGCTCACCATCGTTCTTCCCCTAACTTAGGGAAGTCTCTCAAGGACCTCCACATTTCACAAACTTAATCCTTTGAGCTTCCGAAGCGGAAACGAAACCGCAACAAATTGTCGAAATGAGACGGACACAAGAAGAGGGTCAAGGAAGACAGAAAGAGAAGAAAAGACAGACAGATACAGCCTTTGAGAGGTGAACTGAGACAGGGATAGCTCAAGGAAAGAAAAATTGAGCGGAGAGAAAAGTAAATTATGGAGAACGGAGGACGTGTGGAGAGGTTCGTGAATAGTAAATACGAGTTGAGGAATCAGAATGAGACACAGAGAGAGAGAGAGAGAGAGAGAGAGAGAGAGAGAGAGAGGGAGGGCATGCAGTTAGTGGAGGGAGCAAGGGATCGGATCGAGTGAGAATAGAAGGAGCAAGAGAGCTTTCCAGAATCTCTTAATCTCACAGTCGAGTTGGCTGAGAAGTTGTCTGGCTTTGACGGTGAAATCGTGAAGTTCTTGTATCTCTATTTTTTCATTTCGACGAAAATCCCCTCAAGGCCAGTTTCCCGGTTTAAGAACAACGCCGTCGTGTGGTTCTTCTTGTCGTCGTTAATACTGGGCTTCCATTCACTCGGATCCACATCCTTTTCCGCCTCCTTCGCCTCCTTCGCCCACGCAGCTGGGCCCGCTTTAATGAAAATCAACTTTATCTCCGACATTAAATGTAATACGAGTCCTTCCTTCGTTTCATTTCGGTTGGCGAATTAATCTCGCTTCTTTATCGTCTTGGCAACAATATCAACAACAATGTAGCAGCAATAATAACCAGCACCGACAATGCACACAACAATCGCCTCAGCAAGAGCCACGCCAACACTTGCCCGAGCTGGGCCTGTTTTCATTTCCGTTTCCACTTTAACGCTTCTCGAAGCTCCCACAGCTAATCGCCAGCATTAATCTTTAAATTTTCCTCGACTTTTGGGCCCTCCTTCCACACTTGTTCCTTGCTTTGCTTTCTTGGCGGAAATTCTCAAAGTTTTTCATTTCCAACGCCGATGCGAAAATGTTGTTGCGTCTTAATTGTTGTTTTATTAGCATATTTAAAATAAGAACTCATTAGAGAACAACTTCAACATCTCCATCTTCGTTGGGCACACCATCCGTCCCTCTCTCCTTTTACCGCGCCCATATCCTTCCATCCTCTGCCCTTGTTCGTCCTTTAGCTTCTTCTTCGCTCCTCTCTCCTCAGCACTTTCTCCGCTACGCCGCCACCTTCTTAACTCTTATCCACTCGTGCATTCGTACATCTCTCGTGCTTCCTCTCGCCTCTCTATCGCCGTATCGTCAGTCCCTCCGTCCGTCCTCTGCGGTGATTTGGATATTTTTATCCCGAATTAATTACAACTTTTAGCACTTCGAATACCTTTCACGGTGCTTTTATGGATTTGCGCCATTATGGCGGCGATAATGACGATGATTATGCTACGTTAATGACGAAGATTTCAAGACAAATAATTTATGGTAATTTCATGTTAAAACTTCTTGCTACGTATTTTTAATGAACTGCGGATAAAATTACGTCTTCACTTCGAATCATCAGGAATGGGCGGAAGATGAAGGGAAAAAGCCATAACTTCCATATTTTTCCTTTAAAAAAACTATGAAATTCTGTATATATATCTAAAACTATTAAAACGTTGATGAATCAACACTACTTTTATTTAATTTCCTTATTCCAGAACCTTCGAAAGGAAATTTAAAAATTTCTTCCAAATAAATATTTGTACTTTAAATATTATTGTCCCCGGATATATTATTATTATTAATATGATATTTGACTTCGCAATTTGTCGTCGCGAATACCCGTGAGAAAATAACACTTCCGTCGTCTAAATAATGCACAGCCTTGCTAAAGCTAGTAAGGAGACATATGACTCAAGCTCCCAGACAGCGGCAGGTTGGGGGAATGGGAGAAAGAGAAAGTGGGGCATCGTGGCCTCTTCTGCAAGATAAATTTGCCAACATAAAATTAAAAAACCCAGTTCCTGTCCCTGTCCTGGCATCGCGACATCGTGGCACCCCAGACATCTGTCATTCGGGCCTTTGTATGCGACTACAAGAGCCTAGTGTACACTTTGTGCTAAATAATGAGGACTTTAGATGGGAGTCTGCTGCTGTCTCGCCACCTCCCTCTCTCTCCAGGCTGAAGTGCTGCCATTAAATTTACTCCAATTGCCAGGAACCCAATTACTTAGGATCTATGGAACGACTTCTACCGAAGAGGAGCTGAGAGGTGGCGAGAAGGAGAAGAGAGGGGAGGGGAGCTCATTAGAGTTCAGGAGAACAGGCGCTCCTTCATATTTTTCCTCCGTCCTGTAGAGACCGGATGGAAATGAATATCCTGCAGCGATTGAAAAACTATGATTGATGTGGACAGAAAGAGAGAAACGAGAGAAGTTTCTATGGAATCAGCTCCAGGCTACGATGGTATTAGTACTTCAACCTAAGAAAAAGTTAAAACAAAAACTCCTTATTACTGAGAGGTTTTTGCCCGACCCGAGGCAATCGTTGAGGTTGAGAATTCTTATTTTATGGAAATTATTATAGTTTCCAACCTCCTCCTGGGAAAATCTGTAATTATATTGAGAGCAACCCGAGAGCAACGGGCTGAAGTGTTGTTTTCTCCCATCCATCTTCCCCGGTGGCGCTCGTTGTTTTCTCGTCCTTGTCGTGGCCTCACGTTCGCTTCATAATCACTCCTCCGTCACGTGGGCTGTGCTGTGCATGGTTGATGCGGATGTTGATGACGAAATGCTTCGACACCTTTTAAACGTAATTTGCATCCAGCATAACTTCACCGCACACACACACACACACTCGCCCCTCACATGCCCACTCGCAATAGACAGATAATCACCCACACAGCTGCACGTAAAGAGCTAACTTCACACACACACAGCACGCACATTAAGTGAGTCTCAGGAGAAGCTTTTTTACTTTCATTTACGGTACTTTGGCTGCATTTTAGAGCAGCTGTTCGGGTGTGTGTGTGTGTGTGCGTTGGTAAATTGTGTGGGGCGAGTGTGTGAGTGACCTGCGGGAGCGAGAGTGCAGGGGGAGGAGACAGGGAGGAGGTAGGCCGAGGTAGCGAGGTTGGTAGGAAGAGAGAGGGAGGGACGAAGCTCGTGTGCTTCCAACTCTCTTTCGGCCGGAATGCTCGTGTTTGTGTTATAGGTACTCACACGTATGTGTACATAGTGATGTACCCATGTGCGTGTGTGTGTATGTCACCGGTGTATATATGTTATCTCCCTGTTATTGTTGTCCCAACAGCTAAATAGAACATATTGCTCGGCGCGCGAACAATTCCTTTGGCTGCCGACTAGTTTACGTGTTTCTACGGCGCGTGTGAATGTGTGTGCGTGTCATACGCGCGCGTGTGTGTGTGCATTCCTCCACAAATGTCGATGGTGTCTCCCAAGGGAACTCAAGGCAGCAAGCAAACTTTGTCGTTTCCACCTAGCTGTGTTGTTGTGGTTGTAGTAGTTTCAGAGGAAAGAGAATATGTGAGAGTAGAAAAAGTGGCGAAAAATCTGAAATTTTTCCTCCGTGTTCGATTTTCCATTCCCCCATTGTTCTTGTTGTCTCGCTCTCTGGTTGGTTTTGTTCTCGAAGTAGCGCTAAAAGTTCCTGATATTGAAAGAAATTGAAGTTATGTTCGAATGGAGGACTCGCGAGAGAAGTCTGTAAGTCGGCGAGGGAGGAGGGGGTCGGTAGATCTCGGAAGAGCTGGGCTGATTTACGGCAACAGTTCCTCGAGCAAAGCGGAAGAAACTGCTCGAGAATTCGGGGCTCAGGAGGATCGAGTCAGGTCAGTCGGGAAGGAGAACTTGAAGAGAAATTGTCTTATTTGGGAATTTATTGAAGGGCCCTCGGGGAGTGGTTTCGAGCATATTACGCCAGCTAGGAAGAGCTGGAAATTCTCATTGAGGATGAAGTGGAATTTTCACTTCGTGAACTTCTGATCAATTCAATGAATTCCGATTCGCTGAACGTCGGGGTTCCAGGTCGCCCATTTGTGAAGAAACAGAAATTTAAACACTTATCGGCGAACTTGCTCTCGCTTCGAAATCGTTTACATTGCTACGGCTCTTTACGCAGCCCATTGCGGAGTCTGGTATCCTTTGAATTTATGCAAGTGGAATTATAGATATTTGCATAAAACAAAGTCGACAACAAACAGCAAACACAACAACAGCATACAAAACATCAGCAACTCGAGTAGCTATGACAGCAGCAACAACAGCAGCCACGTGTGAGGCGTTGAAAATTGTATCTCATAGATATGCAAATGATCAAAAACGTGCCGTGTCACAGATTCATCCGACGGGTGTGATTTTCTAGTTCAACGGGAGCCATGCTCGTTGTTGTTTCACTGCCATTCACGTTTTCCGATTCCGGATTTTCAACTCAACAGCATCGAGAACAATAGTGTCTGAGACGAGTGTTCGATACCTATAAAAACCGGCCATTCTTTCTTCTAAAACCTTTTCTTAAATTTGTTATGCTCGCAGGACTCGGTAGAGTTTATTTCTTATTTCTTTATTCTCTGATTGCCTCCCTCTCGTCGACCTTCTCTCGACCTCAATCTATCACTCTTTCTTTCACGCCACAGGCATCTTCTCTTCCGCTCTTAGTTAACCAAGGCATCAAATCATCTGGCATCTCTTTCACTGAAAAAAATAAAATAATCTCTATATCTGCTGGTGCTCCAGGGCTTCATTGCGCCTTCTTCCTCTTCAGATGCTTCTCTCACTCCTTCAGCGTCTGCTTCTTCACTCTTCTTCTTCTTCCTCTTATTGTTCTGCTACTTCTACTTCGTCAATTTCGAACTTTTCCAATTGAGATTCGTTAAGTTTTGCTGCTCCTTTCAATTTGCTCGCAGCATTGTTGCTCTATTTATTATGCAGTGGAATTTCTAGAGTTGTTGGCGCTAAACAACTCTGCTCCGAGGAGCAATGATTCTTCAACAAGATCAACAAGCTACAGTTTTGCACCGTCAGCTATTAAATAGTTTACTACAAGTCAGAGTACTACCACGATGCTCTCGCTATCTGTTTACGTTAACTATTTCCACTACTAGCACTAACCCTACCACTATTGTCGCTCCAATGCTCCAATGCTATTCCTGCACTTGACTATTGCATGGTGAGGGAAGCCCGTTTTCTTATCACCACAATCTTGCGGTTGAAGGACCGGCGAAGGATTTCACTTCTCCTTTCCGGGCATGCTTTTGTCTGGATCCTAAAGAGATTTCCATTCGATTTGAGAATGTTTAACAATTTCTTCTGCTGGCTTAATCCATCTCCTTCGCTCGTCCTTTGTGTGTGTAGTGTGTGCGTGAATGTGTGTGTGCGCGGCTTCCCTACGGCCATTGGATTCATCGGCGGCCAGTGTTGCCGCTCGCCCCGATCTCTTCACAATTGCATACTCTCTCCGCTTCCTTCGCTATCGTTTTCTATCTTTTCTCCCTTTCACTCTGTCTTCGAGTATCCTTTTCCTTCTCTCGTGCACTCTCTTTCCGGCTCTCGCCCTCCCTTTCAACATCTTCCTTTGTCCGGACGTCTTGCTCGTGTCAGCTTATGCTGAATTACAATCGACTTCAGTCGATGTCCTCCGCAAGGATTTTCCAGTTTTATTAAAAACCCCGACTTTTCGCTCGTCCGCGTTGTTGTAACCAGTGTTATTACTCTTGTTGTTGTTTGTATTGTTATCAGTCTGCTTAAGGCTACGGAACGAAAAGCGAATCTATTTTCCTCCCTCGACGAGGTCCGAGCACTGGAGACAAAGAGCAAGTGGAAGGAGGAGAGAGACAGAGGGAGAGCGAGAGGCGGGAGTAAAAACTTTAATAATATTCGCAACGTATCCTGAAGCAAGGACGAGCAAATTTACGCTTCTGACAGCTGATTGCAAGGACATCAGCAGCATCATCGTCGCCGTCGTCATCATCGGCAACATCATCTTGTGATCGTCATTCCCCTCATCATCATCATCATCGTCATAATTTTCTTCATTCTCATCATCGCACGACAGCCTGTGACAGAAATTTCCACGCTGCTATTGAGAACTTAAAACAACAATATTCACTGTGGGCACAGACAGTGACGATAGAGTGCGAAGGAGACGCAGAATTAATTATTTCTCAAACGAACGTGAACCGCGAAATAATTATCCATCCACCCACCCAGCCACCCACCCATCCATCTTGCCATCACTGGGTACGTGCTGTGCTCTGGCCACATTTTGAGTCCAAGCAACGACCCCAGCGCTCGGGCCTCATTCAATTCCACGCACTTTCATATTTCACACTACTACACACACAGACTTGTGTATGTACCAGACGCACATACGCCCACGTGGTTTTCCGCTCACCAACGGAGTTTTTCTCAATATGTTCCCCATGGAGCAAAATCCATTTCCGACAAATTCCTTGAAATAATTTCCTCCAGTGAAACCTTCGCTTCACCCGCATGAGGGTTTCTCGCGTTCTCTTCCGCTCTCTGTCTCCTTAATTCTTCTGTATTTCTGCCTCCTTTTTCCTGTATTTTGCTCGCTGCTTCACATTTCTCTCCTACATGCTTCTTGTTCTCAGTCTCTTCATGACCTTCGCCACCACAGTTTAATTAGTCACGTCCTTTGACCGCATTTGGTTTCCATATTCCGAAATTGTCGAATTACTTGGGCGTCAGCGACTACGTGGCGCCCTACTAACCTCGAAATCATTTCCCCAAATGGAGTTTAATCGCCGCTCTTGGATTAATCGGGCCCGGGTTTCTCCCTTCTGTCGCACATAGAACTCTCTGGACAATGTATTTTTCACCTTTCGTGAGGAAATTCTATGGGAAGCATAGAAAATCACAAGTAAGCCAGTGAAATTACGTATTCCAAATTTTCTTCTCCTTCATTCGAAGTTCATTAAATATTCTCTTCACTGCCACAGCGTTTTTATACACCCAGCGCACTCCATCTGTGTCTTTGCCTTTCTTCCTCCGCTCCTCATCCTTCTTCGATGATTCCCACTAACGTCTCCCGAACCTCGCTCTCTTCGTTTTCTCATCGTTACCACCGCTGATTTGACGCCGCATACATCGGCAACCTCGACTTGTCACACAAAACATGTTCCAGGAATCTCGATTTCCGGATCCGCAACGGCCCTGCCTTCGATTCCGGTCGATGGCATTGAAGAAAAAATGCTCACAGCAGAAACGAGCGAAGGAAAGCCCAAGTACAGCGGGAGGACGAAATGTCGAAAAGGAAAAGGGCGACGCGTATACGTAGAGAATAATTAATGAAAACGTGATCAATAAAATAAATGAAGTGCGGGGAATTTCACATGTCGGTGAAATATTTCGGTTGAAATGAATGGATTCTGCGACCGGGGAGAAATCTCTCATTGACGACGCCGTGGAGAGGAAAAATACCACTGGTGGGCGAATCAAATCGGACGAGCCTGCAAATTAATGGCATCGATAGGGAAAACTCTACTTCGGGGACGTCTGATTCGTTTGAATTTCGCTGTGATTTTCATCCCTAAGCCCATAGATTTATGATGATGATGCCGCCATAGGCGTTGGGGAAAACATTTTTCCGATTTTCAACTGGTAATAAATAGTTTGACTGATGGCGAGGAGGATGCGGAATCGTTCCTGAAATAAATTCCCAAATATCTGCATGCGGCTTCTTGGTGCCCCAGGACTGCGAGTAGATAAAGATTTTGATTGATGGACACAGTGTTGGGAACGAATTTGTTCCTGATAATAAATCCATCGCTCGAATGAAGACGAAATCGCAGAGTCCGAAAAACGGCGAAATTATGGGGAAAATGGTGTGTGATGTGATGAACGAAGCGATGATCACAACTCATCCTGCCGTCAATGGGTTGGGCGATCCCATTCAATTTTACGGTTGCAATCGCATGCATTTGCCTCAGGGCACGAGGCAAACCGGCCACGAGTTGGAACCAACTAAAAATGGCGAATGAAATCCTGATTTAATAACCACAGCATTTGCGTCATTTCCAAATAGAATATTAAATTATAAGGTTAATAAATAACTCAACAACAACCGCAACTACACCACGACGATAACGACAACAACAATGATGATGACGACGCAAAAAAGACAATAAAAAACATGGAATTCTCGCAATCAGCGAAATTTTTTAATAATAAATTTCTTGCATGTTGATATAATTTGCAAATGGATTTGTCAACATGCTCGACCACCTTTGCCGTTGTCGTCGCGCCCCACCTCCCTACCTCTCCACGTCTCCACCGCCTTCCACTGGCCGCGCGCGAACTTGGCCAACACGCGGCCCACAAGGCGCCCGCCCCACCGGGCCACGACTGTTGCTCATTCGCCGACCGACGCCCGTCTACTGAAGAACCCTCGCGCCTCCTCTGAGCCACCCTGCGAGCCAACCGAACTTTCCACCGTCGTCTCACGAAGGCGGCGGCGTCGTCCGTCCGTCTGTCCGTCCGTTGTCGGCAGGAGTCGCTCGTGGCGGCCGTGTTTATTCGGTTCTGGCTCGGTCTGTTTCGGCCTGCTTTGGTTTGGCTTAGCTTGGCCGGGTCGGGTCGGCCGCGGTCCGACATGACATGACCATCGGACCAACGGACCTCGCCAGCCAACCTCCTCACTCCGCCGACCATGAATTCATTATTTCGCTCCATTGCGTCGCGCTGCAGGGATTCGTGAATTGAAACGAAAGGCGGAGGGGGCGAACCGCAGAAAGTGAGGCGAGAATGGGGCAGGCGGGCCGGGGTGGGGCTCGTGTGGCGGGCCTGTGGCTGTTTGGCGATTGTTCGGGCTTTGTCGGCGGCGGCGTTTGTGGATCGTGTTGCTCGGACGGAGCTCGGTCAGATTCACGGCGGGGTCCGAGGTGAGGATGATGGGCGGAACGTGCGGAGACTCTCAAGCAGGTGACAGTTTGCCACAACAACACCGGCAGCACTACTTGGAATAAAATAAATACGAGGAAAACAAATGGAAAACACACAAAAAAAAGAGAAAATAAACGCTGTACACAGATTTGTGTCTGTCTCTGTCGGTTTTTATTGCCTTCCTCTGGGCTTAGGAGGGAAGTTTCAAAAGCCTTGCGAAAACTTTGTCCCGCAACGAGGCCGTGGGGTGACGGGGGTGGGGAAAGGGGCGCGGTCGGAGGGCAGGGGAAAATATCACTCAAGTGCTTCGTCTGTTTCAGCGCCTCCCACCCCGCCCCTTCTCCATTTAATATTTCTGATTCTCGTGTGCTTTGGTTTTTCTTTGTTTTGCCTCCCTCAAATTTTTTGTATTTTTTTCGGCATTGTTCGTATTGTGCTCCTTGTCATTTATTCTAATTTTCTCTCTTGGCTGTCTCTTTTCATGTCAACACCAACAACGCCGCCACCAGATGCCAGAGAAAGAGCGAGGGCGAGCGCCGACGAGTGCGAGTGAGAGATGTGAATAATTAACGTTGTCTTAGGCAGAGCGCGCACACTCACACTCACCACCCGAGGCGGCCCCGTTGGCTACGCGAACGAGGGAGAGCGAGACAGAGAAGGCGCGAGAGTGTCGTCAAGGACAACGCAATCAATCATTGAAATGCGACAAAAATCTTAATCAAAATTTAACAAACAAAAGGCGACCACGACCACGACGACGACGACGACGAAGAGAAAGAAATTTGCATTCGCACAAACTCGCGGGCAGATTAGGAAGGTGCAAAAGAGACAGGCACAACTGCCGAAGGGAAGTAAAGAGAGCGAGAGCGAGAGAGAAAATATAAACAAGACGGGAGCGAGGAAGACCCAAGAGAGGGAAGATAAGAAGAGGAAGCACCACAAGCCACATGGCGCGAAAACTTCATCAAAATGTTAAGAGAACGACTACAGAAACAACAACAACAACAACAGCAACAACAACAATTGCAACAGCAACAACAACCACAGGAAGAATACTTCGGGCAGGAAAATTCACAGCAAGAGAAATTCAATTTACAACAACAACAGCAGCAGCCAGAAGTGGAAGCACAAAATCTACAGCAACAACAACAACAACAACAACAACAAGAACAACAACAAAGGAGCCATTACATAACGTAAAAATAGAGTAGGCGAACCGGAAGCGGAAGTGCTGCTCGCCGCCACAGACCGGAAGTGGTCATCGAGGACACTCAAAGCACGAGCGAAAGCAATATATTAGATAGATAGATAGGGATCAAGATAAGGAGGGGAGAGAGAGAGCGATCGAGATAGAAATAGAGATAGAGATAGAGATAGCAAGCGCGAGCGACGGGCGCGAGTAACGGGTGTAGTTCGCAGCCATTGAGTGGGCGCGGCAGCGACAAAAGAGTGAAACAGAAAGCGAGTGAGAGAGTGAGCGATAAGTGAAGTGAAGAAAAGAGAAAAAGAAAAATAAATTCGCAGACGACGACGACGAAGCAGAAGAAGAGGCGCCAGAAATGAGCGAGTTAAAGTGTTGCAAGTGATTCGCGACGAAGCGAAGGACGTCGAGGACGACGACGACGGTGACGACGAGTTCGCCTGTGTCTTTGTGTCGGGAGTGTTTGTGCGCGTACGTGTGTGTGTGTGAAAGTGCTTGTTAGTGTGTGGAGTGCCTGAAGCAGTGGCAACAACAGCAGCGCCGGCAGCAACAACTACAACGAAAACCATAACAACAACAGTAGCACGAGTGACTCCAGCAAGAGCAACAGCAACAGCAACAGCAGCAACAACAATAACTCCACAAGAGCAACTGCGACGAAAGGGGGAGCAACAAGGAAGACACAACCACAACAACAACGAGAACAACAGCAAACAATAGCGAAAAATCCATCAAGATGAGTGATGACCAAACAACGCCCAATGATGACAAAGGTAAGCGAAAAGAGAGCCGGCTCTCGCGGGGCTGGGTCGGGGCCGACGACGGGCCTCCCCGCGTAGAAGGGGCCGAAGGGGGCGGGGTTCACCGCGGCCGAGCGGCCCGGCAGAAGCCAAGGTTCATTTATTTATTTATTTATTCTGTGTGCGAACGACAGGCGCCACCTCGCAACGCGCATTTTTATGAAAGACCTTCGCGCGCTCTAACCGTAATTTATGGATTTCAACACCAGGCGCACCAGGCAGCACCGCCTCCGCAACCCACGATGTCTTCTCTTGCAAAGTAGCGACCTTTTAAACTATTGCTCTGGTTCAACCAAACGGGGTCTTGTTTATTTTCACCGCCAAAAGGATACTTCGAGAGCCTGAACGAAGCCGAGAGGCATTTAAAAATTGTGAAATTTGTAATGTCTACAGAATCAATCTAATTCTAAGTCATGTCTAGCAAACATAATTCAATTCAAAATCAGCGATCTCGAAAGTCACATAATGTAATGTGGAAGTTTTCTGGTTTCCTCCCCCGACTCCCTCAATATCCGCACTCAATCAAAAAGTTTATCTTGGTTTTTAAAAATTGCCCCACAACTTTTCCTGCAATCGAAACCACGATGGCGTTTTAATAATTTTCCTGTTACAAAAACTTTAAGACTTTCCGATATGTAAGCTTCGCTCCCTTCTCCTTCCGCTGGGCCCGCCTCCTCTCCAGATCAGTTTTCACGACAAACCATGGCCGAAGTTTTGGGTTTTCAACTTTCAGCAAACTTCTTCTACTCGTCCTCGGATGCGCCTCCTCCACCTGTTTCTGTTCGGAGGGATGGAGGCACGAAAGGCCCATGGAACGATCGCAGCACGCCCTCCAACCCCTTCACAGCGCCGCCCGGATTCGTCCGGCCTCCACAGCTGAAATCAATGAAATGGAAGCAAGTTTCCTCAGCCGCCTCGCTCGCTTTGTTAATATTTAGCACAACCGGAAGTGCTTGTGCATTGAAAGTGCACACGATATCCGCTTCCGCTTGGCCATATCCATTACCACCCGCCTGCAAATGCCGACTTTTACCGCCGGCCGGCGTCGTTTATGGCTTCCTAACGGCCGATTTCACTCGGCTGAAGCCAACGACGACTCCTCGTTCTCGCCCACCGCCGGCTTCCGACCAGCGTCGTCCAACACCACGAACTTCGAATTACTCCCAACGACATCCGGCGACTTCCTCAGACACCTGGGGCAGTCACTCAAAGATACCTGTCGAGCCCCGCAACCCGTGCCTGCCGCCATCGACTGGGTCGGACCTCGAGCCGCTGCAGCCGCAAACCGACGTCTGACATCAGCCCATTTCTCCGTCCCTCCGTCCCTCTCGGTCGGCCTGATATCCCTCATTGCCAGTCTGCTTCACCGCATTCTCTTACCTTCCCCCTTCTCGACTCCCTTCCCATTTGTCCCCAACTCTCCACCTAGCTCTCGTCTCCACCGTCCCTTGCCCCACCTTCGTCCCACTCCTTCGCCATTTCAAGCACAATTTCGAGCGTACCGATAATTGCGATCAACCTCATCCTCCTTTCATCGACGCCAACGGATAGAACGGATAACTTTGTTCTCTTCCGCTGCAATCCGCAATCTCTCTGTCTCTCTCTCTCTCTCTCTCTCTCTCTCTCTCTCTCTCTCTCTCTCTGTAGTACTCCATGGCCTTTGTTTAAATTCACAGCAATTTCATTTGGGCAATCGCTGCCACAAACTTGACTTCCATTCAAGGGACCCCTCCATTTGTCGGTTCTGCGTTCAGTTGGCAGGGAGACAAAAGCGAAAAGCGGGATAGAGGCGTGAAGGGACGTATGGTGAAGTGGGATGGGCGAAGCTGGCTACGGACAGTTTGCTAGCGATTCATGGTGTTTAATGAGCATAAAACTAACATGTCGAAGGATGGATAGAATTTTCTGCTTCCCGTGTCATCTCGGGCGGGTCGCGGGTTGGATGGGCTCAGAAGAGACAAGAGGTCGAGCATGGATTTCCTAGGAGGCGAGGAAGGGAGTGAAAAAAGTGTGAAATTCACTTAAGGTTTTTGGGCAAGTTTCCAATTACTCGTTGGTCGCTGGTCGTTGGCTGCTGGTCGTGGAAATTTAGTCAAAGGCGCCGTCGTTTCGTGAATGATATCATGGCTTACGGGGAAGAGAAGGAAAGGGATTGGGATTTGGAAGTTACGAGGAGGATCGGAAACTGAATGGAAGGAAAAACCAACAACATCTCCACAAAGAAGAGAAGTAGGTTGGGAGTGGAGAATTAGGAAAATGTCAACAAGAGGTTCCTTCAACGAACTTTCGATGCAACAATGAACGATGGCGGGGCAACAAAAACAGGAACTCGAACAGCGGTCAAGACGTTGCTAACAAAGTTTTTAATCTAATTTCCAACAAAGGAGACCGAATTCCCCTTGGTGTGGGCGAGAGTGGACGAGAGTGGACGAGAAAATTGAAAGATCCCTGAGCGCGGCATAAAGAAAGGTTCCATAAATAACTTCACTTCGGATGAAAAATATTTTCGCTCGCCCACGATCCCTCTTAACTCGAATTGACCCCAAGCCCCAGATCCCAAAGAGGTCGCCACTCCAGGTGGACTGAAGGGACTTCAATGAACAAGGACCAAAACGGGATTCTCTTATTATCATGTGTTGTTATTGTCTTTGCCTCCGACAAGCACAGCAGAAGCAACGCAGAGTCCTTTCATGGAGACGAGAGCTTAAAGCTGTGACATTCGCGTGGGAGTCTCGACAACCTGCACCTGCCGCCCGCTGCGACTGTTGCAAGGCGAGCGCTGGATGGATTTTTCCGACTTTTGCGGTAGCCGTTATTGTTCTAAAAATAACTTTCCTTTGGTGTTTTCAGCTCTCGAGGAACTTCAGAGCGACAAAATCGGAGAAAACGAGAGGTGAAAAGGCGAAGTGGTGGCAGTGGATTGAAGGAGAAGGTGGGCAGAGCAGGTGACGAGGAAAAGGCGTGAGAGGGAGAGGAAAGGGTAGGGTGAGAACAAGCAGGGGACGAAGAAGAAAATCCAAGTTTTGCTGGCGACTCCTTCAAAGTTCCTCCTGGTATTTTTCTATGCTCGGCACCGCAAAGACAACAGAAACGCAGTGGGCAGCGGAAAAACCAGCAGTAGTGAAATGAAAAAGGACAACGAGATGAGAGAGAGGGAGTAAGAGGAAGCATGCAGGGGTCACAGTGGGAGAGAGAAAGAGAGGAAGGAGTGAAAACCCATTTAATCCCTGACACCGTTAATGCGAGCGTCGCAAATTAAAAGAGCACCAATAAACAAATCAGGCGCGCCAGGAGGGAGCGAAAGAGAGCAAAGGAGGGCGGGAGAGGCATGGGGAGAGGGAGAGGGAGAAGGAGAGGGAGGAAGCAAGAGAGTGCCGCAACTTGATTTCTCGCCTCTTGCGTGCAAAAACGCCGCTATATTTTCTGCTTGTGTCATGCTCCCGTCGGCGTATTGTTGTAGTTGTAGTTGTTACTGGAGCAGCTGCTGTTATTGTTATTGTTCTTGTTGTTGTTGTTGCAGCTCGTGCCGTTTTTGTAGTTGTTCCTTGCATTGTTCTTGCGGTGAACTTTGATGCACACGCTGGCATCACGTCTTTCGGCCATATTTTATTTTATGGCCGCAAACAGAATTTTTACTCTGGTTAATTTTTTATTTGGCAACACGTCGTGAGACCTGCAACAACACACGCGGCAATAAACCACGGTCGCAACAACAACAACAAGGCTTTCAAGAAATCCCGCCCGCCCTCAGCGGATGCCGATGGCGTGAAGTTGAAGCGATTTCGGCCATTTCGGCCACGCTCTGGGCCGTAATGCGGAAATTTTCGTCCACGATTAGTTGAGAAACTTCCGAAATTCTGGGAAGGCAACACCAAACAGTACAAAATCAATGAGCGAAAACAATAACAAAACAAAAAGCACCAAAACTAAAACCAAAACTAAACAACAAGTACAAAAACAACACCCCAAAAAGGTGGAAAATGAACACCGTAAGCGAAAACAAACCAAACGGAAGCTTTTAAATTTCCGCAAGGTTTCGGATGCAGGTTTTTGTTTCTCCCAAGGACCATCGGTTGACCGACGCCTACCAGAGTCTCCTCGCTCCCGGCTCTCCCCTCTCTTCACTGCTTCTCCCTGCTTTTCTCCTCTTCTCCGTTTTCTTCTCTTCTTCTGCCTTCTTCTGTCTTCTCTGCTCTCCGAACCCTCCACTGGCCACTCCACGATGTCTGCAGCCAGGCCACATCCAAGTAGAAGGAACGGATTCAATAGCTTTCGCCTCTCTCGTGACCGACCGTAGCCTCAGCCCCCTTCGGGAGGGGCAGGGGAGGTGGGGTGTAGGCTCCACTGCAGCTGGGGCCACGCGACATGCGACAATCACGTTCAAATGACGTCCAACGGATGGCGAGCGAACTTTTATCAGAAGGCAAACCTCGTTATGCGAGCGATGGCAGGCCGTGATATGGGCGGGGGTCAGTGGGGAAGGCGCGGGGGGAGGGGTGGGGTTGACAGGTCGGCCGACACAGGGTGGCAACGCGCTGCTGACATTCCCGCCGCTCGGCGACTGCAGCCGCAACAGCCGAGTCAGCAACACCAGAGCAGGCAACGGCAACGCCGACGACGACGGCGACGGCGACGGCGATGGGGACGACGGGTACGCGTGAATCTGGCAACACTGGCGGCTGAATAAATCAGCGCACACACACAGACCCCCCAGTCACACTCACACACTCACACACACACACCGCGGGTCAGTCGATTCGGGCCCAAGTCCGAGTCCAACTCAAACAACAGCAGAATCAAACTAATCCGTGGCATGCATGGAAATTCACATTTTCTAATTACGTTCGTCACGTGACACTGACGGATCGGGCGGCCAACAGGAGACGCGAATAGCAACAACAACAGCAACACTACAACAAACATCTGTGTAACAACAAAAGTGTTGTGAAAACAATGGCGATGGTGGGGAAAATTGCGGCAGAAATGAAATCCCTCGAATTTTTTCCTCCATTCGTGTTCTGTTCCCTTCTCTATTTTTTCTGTTTTCTCCCGCTCCCTCTGGTTATTTTTGTTTTATTTTCATAATTTCTTGTGCTTTTTTTAATATTTTAAATGGGACCGCAAACAGTTGCGGGGCCGCGGTGGCGACAGTTGGCAACGTGTGGTCGGCACCTGGTCAGCGTTTTGTGGCAACGAGGGGTTGCCTTTCGGTTGCCTTTGCTTCACTTTGCTACTGACATCGTGGAATTTTCTGGATTTTCCTACACGATCAATTTCTCAATTTTATTTTTTTTAATTTCTTAAGGTTTTCGGAAACGGCTCCCTGTCTCTTTCGAGACCATTTTCTTCTACTGCCTTGGATTCGTTTTCAAGCGGATTTTCACGATTCTCCTTCACCCAGTTCTCCGCCCCACCTCCATTTGGCCTTCTCTGGGAACCAATTCTATTTCGCTCCACTTTTGGACCTCCCCGTCCCCTCGACGCCGTCTCGACGGCCCTCTGAATAGGTGAATTGCAAAACTTTAGGTTCTGACTCCTGACACTCTCATAACAACAGAAACTGCCATCTTCCAACCCACCGACCTCTCGCCCTCGCCCACTCCCTCCGATCTGGCAGCTTCTTCCGGTGGCCTGCTGTTTCCCGGAGTCCTTGGGCTACCAAACTCTTCCTTCCTTCCAGCTCCCTCCGTGTAGTGCGACACGCGGAAGAGGAGCCCGGGAAGATAAGACGGCACGACGAGGAAGCGGAAAATAATAAAAGACAATAAAACGGCACACGAAAAGTAGAGGGAGAGGGGCGGGTGAAGAGGGGGGGGGGGGGGGGTTGGAGTAAAACAGCAGAAGATGAAAAAATATCAATTTCGCAGAAGGACATAAATTTGGCTTCTCCACCTCCTCCGCCCCGCCGAGGTCAGGAGTGGCTCATTTTCGGAGCGGGAAGCAACGCATTTTCATACAAACACAGACACAGACTCATGCACACACACATCTAACAGCCCCTCATACACACGCTCACACGCTCCGGCCTCGCGAGGAAGGAGTGGAAACCAAATTAAGAAACGAAACAGACGACGGCGGTGGGATGGCGGAAGCCAGGGTGCCGAAAATTGGTATCCGGTTTTTTGGGATATCCTGAAAAATTCGAGGCAGTTTTTCATCTCATTTGATCGCATAATCGTCGCCTATGGTCGACCCTTTGGCCCCTGGCGCGCGCCTCGTGGAATCGGCTTCTGATCTTCTGGTTTCCAGCCATTTCCCGACTTCCTTCCGTTTCCAATCCCCCAAAGGACGATGCCGTCGGCTGTTGTCGGCTGCCCCTCGCAGAAGACCTTCCCAGAGAAAGTTTTCCCATCGGAACTCGATTAGTAACCATTGAATAATCGAATAATAAAGGCCTTCTAGATTCGATGAAACCAGAAACCTGTACCTACAACAGTTTCAATTCAGCTTCGGCAGGCGGCAGCAAGTGTTGCTATTATTTTCCCCGAAATGTGTGGGAAAACAAGCTCGGTTTTCGGTGATTTATTAATGTTTTCAATAAAAGTCGATCAATGCCGGAAGCCGGGGGAAAACGGTCCATAAATTTTAGTAGCGGGCGGGCGAGCGGGCCGAGGCTGTTGCTGATGATTTTAATGGCAACACTTTCCGGTGCCCTGCGGCGGGCAATCGTGTGGCTTCGGGCCAAATTACGCTTAAATGATGCCTCTGGAAAGTTGCTCGGAAGCATTTTGGGAATGACTTTTCTTTAGTGACTTTTACAATTTAATTTGTGTGAACTCTAGATTGAAATTTGAACGGAAAATTTCCCATATGAGTACGATATTTCGGAAATATTTTCACCCTCTCAAGAGACAATTGTTAAATTTATTGAATATCGAAAAAATGTGTCTAGCACTTGGCCACCTCTGACGAGGTTCCCATGTCGCGAATGTTTTTCCTTCCCTCCTGTTATGTCGATAGAAAATATGAGCGTATATAAATATTTTCCAATATTTCATAGGAATAGAATTGAAAATCAATCCAAGAGCTGTGAGTGGGAGCGAGCAGGCCTGATCAGGAGAAGGAGAGAGAGAGAGCCCGGGAGTGCGAGGGAGAGCGCGCGTAATACGATAAGGATGCAATTAATTTAGAGAGGACCAATTAAAATATCAGCCAACGAGTTTTTCCTGCACAGAACAAACACCATCAATGAGTAGAAAGAGGAAAAAATATTTTAGAAAATCGACCGCGAAATCGAGATGGAAATGTGGGAAACGCGATGGCCGGAGGGAGGTCAGAGCGGGAGAGGGTGGGGACGAGTGGCCAGAGCAGGAGGTCAACTGGATCGATGGACGACGACGACCGCGACACGGCAACGCCGTCGTTGGCGATGACGACGATGTTGTTTTTGTAGCATTTATGTAATTTCGAAATTCAGTGGTTTTTGTTTTAGAATTTATGCAGTTTACATTTTTAATCTTTATTGATTGTTTTTAATTTGTATGTTTCTTTTTCGTACCGTATTTTCGATTTTTGCCCTATTTGTTGGTGGTTTCTATGCTGTGTTTTTATTGCAATCTTTATATATTTATTTCTTTATCTCTTTATTGTTTTTCATAGGGGTTGTTTTTGAAATTTTCCGTTCCTTCGGGTTGGGGTTTCCGTTGTTATTGCCATAATTGTTGTCATATACAAAGTTTTTCTCTGCAATTTCAGTTTTGTTTTCGCCGTCCTCTGATTGAGGTCGTGGTGCTTGTTCTTCTTTCTGTATTGCCATTGTTATTGTCGTTGTTGTTGTGGCCTTGGTAGTTGTTTTTGTTGTGGTAATGTGATGAATTCATTTAACCGAAGGCGAAACGGAACGAACGAATGCAGCCATGGACTGACGAGTGTCCTCGGCTGGCAGAAGGGGAAGCACAGGACCAATGGACAGAGAGAAAGAGAGAGCAAGAGGGGCAGGAGAACGGTGCCGAGGTCGGGAGGAGGGTCGGGTGGTCGGGTCCGAACCTGCAGCGAGCGGCGCCTGCTGCAGGTTGAGGTTGCGCCCCACAAATGCCTGTGAATGTGTGCGATTGTTCACACAATACATGTGTGGAAATCTACATCGGGGCTGTGTGTGTGTGTGTGTCAGTGTGTCGATGTGCCTGCGAAGGATATTTGTTCATGCGTGTAAAATTACAGCCGTTGCCAACTTGTAATGAAATCGTTATTGTTTCGGGATTCGACCTTCTTCTTGTTCTCCGTTTCCCCGTTCTCTGATTCTCTCGTCCCCGCCCGCCTCGGGCTCGCTTCTTCGTATTATTTTCGCCATTTGTGGCGTTGCTGATGAAGCCCTTTGTCAAGGACATTCTTGGGATGCCCGGTCCTCCTCCGTGCTCGTGTGTGCCGATTCCGGCCAGGTCCACGCCTGCAGCCGTGTGTGTGTCAAATCGATGGCATCCAACACATGAATACATCTCATTTGCATCGATGGCTCCTCTCCCCCTCTCTAATTGTCACTTCGGCCTGCACCAGCTCCTGTCCCTTTCGCCCCGGCGCAAGGCATCGTCATAACCACGGTCGCCAGCTCCGGCCAGCATCGCTCGCGCCCGACGTTCGAAGGACTCGCCGCCCACCATCGCAATCACGGCCGACACCCACACGCCCTCGAGGCCCGCCGACCCGTGGGTGGGAAACGAACACGAGACAGACGCGAAGACAAACATAATCAGGACACGAAGGCGCAACAAAATTACGCAATCGACTCGTGCGTGGACGACGGCGTGTCCGGCGATCTGACGGAGGCGCTGGCGCTGGTGTCGGCAGAGCAGCGCAGGACACGCCTGGCCAATCGATTCGGCTCCTCGTTCCTTTCCTCGCTGGGCAGATGGAGCGACGTCGTGGGCGACGGACGGACGGACGGAGCGAGCGAAATTCGAGTCCGTCGCCGGTCGTGGCCAATTGTCCGTGTGGCGGCGGACAAAATGCGCCGGGCCACGCGAGCCCATGTCGCGGGCGCCAATTAAGTCGTCGTCCTGGTCGCCCTCGCCACGGCGTCCCTTCGCCGGCTTACTCGAGGCGTGAAGGAGCTTTGGCAGAGCCCTCGAAGCTTCGAGCTTTGCCGCGCTTCCCGCCTGTCGCCGTCGCACGGCAGTGGAGTCGCCCACAGCCCCACACACCCAGAGTCACTCGGCACAGCCATTGCGAGTCGGAGCATGTTCGGCGGAAATCCTTTGAGCGTCCTTGGGAACGGAGTAAGTGTTTGCCGAGGCAAGAAAGCGTGAGCGAGAGACAATTAATTGGTTAACGTCCTCGAGGTCCTCTTGCGGCGGCGAGGGAGAGGAGCACGTGGCGAGGGAGAAGAACAACAGAGTCAGAGGAAAACAATTAGACTTGGCTAACCGGGGACACGGCGGGAAGATGGACGGGGACCAACCGCAATTGGTGGGTGGCACAAGCAGCAGGGCAGGGGGCGGAAAGTGAAGTGGAAGCGGGGAGAAGAGGCTGAGGGAAGTCGCGACTCCGAGGCGGAAGCCAGCAAAGCCAGCGGGAAGAACAACAGAAACGCGAAGGCGTCTCCGAAGTGGTCGGAAATTAGGAAGGCAGCGCAAGGACCTCGCGGCTGGAACTAGGGAGCGGTGCTTGAGAGAAATTGGGAAATTCCGCATTTGCTGCCATCGGCGAGAGTACAGAACAAGTCCATTGGCAGAAAAATCCCGCTCGACGGCCGCGACAGCGCTTGACCTGCCGCCTGGCCAATCGATTGCGCCTCATTTGCAATTCGCCTGATTCGATTGTCGGGCGCATCGAGCCAATATCCTCCCCTCGGCCCCTCCCCCTCCAACGCCGCAAATGCAAATTTTCCCATTTTCCATTTTCGGCAACATTACTGGAGCAATTTCGTTTTCCACTTGGGGCGATTTTTCGCCCGAATCAAATTATTTGCGATGCGCAAACGCAATTGATATTAAAGATTCACGCCCTCGCGCGCTCTGATGAATTAATTTGGAATTTCAAAAATTGGAAATTAAACACTGACAGGAAGATAGAGCGAGAGAGGGAGACGGGGGGAGGAGAGCAAACAGCTAAAGTCGATTGCGGCGAAGAATCGTTTCGAAATAAATGCGGAAGCCCGCCGACGGCAGCCGCCATATTTAATAGGTTTACAAACACTTGTGCCACACACACACACAAGCACACGCACACGCGCATGTGGACGTAGTACGTCATGTGCAGTGGCAAAAACAACACCACACAACAACAACAACAAGCGATGAGCGTAATTACGACAGACATCGAGGCGCGCTCGGTTGGCCCGGCCCTGATCCTGCGGATGGCTGTGGGTGTGGGCGAGAGCCAGGGACGGGCAGGGGAAGCGATGGGCGCATAGTGTTGTTGTTGTTGTTGTTGTTGCTGTTCGCGGCAATAACCAACCATCAATCTTAATTAGTCCCACGCCCCCTGCGTGCGAGCGAGCGCGCGTGCGTTCGTGCTGAATGCGGATCGGCGCGACTCATCCTTCCGCCCAACCCCTCCCTGCCCCGCTCCTCTCTTCTTGCTGTCCCCTCGCTTCGTCTTCTTCCTCCGATGTCTCTCAGGCCTCGCATCACCCTGGCTTCATCCGTCTTTCACCCTCCTTCCCTCTACTTCGCCCGCTCCCCCCTCTCTCTCTCTCCACTTCCGCCTTTCAGGGCGCCCAAAATTTCCATTGAACATTCCTCGAGCCGAAGATGAATTTGTTCCGGTATCTTCGGCGATCCGGAAGATCGATTCCTTGCCTTGGATTTTCGCTGTTGACAAACGATTTGGGAAAAGAGACGAAAGTGCGAACAACAAAACTGAAGCAATGGCGACCTAATTTTAGGTCAAAATTAGCATAAATTTTAAAATAGAAATTTCAAAAATACCGAATCATTCATTTCTTATTGAATTTCTTATTGAAGTTATTTTCAATCATTGTATTTTTTTCAAGAAGTATTTGTTGAATGTATGCAAGTTTTTAGTATTTATTTAAGATCATTCAATATTTCTTGAAATTAAAAACCTTTTCTTCTCTGAACTTCTTTTGAATGAAAATTGAAAAATTTGTACATTTTTCTTAACTGAGTTTTTTGCTTTATTTATGTATCTGCTTTTTTATTTGTTTATTTGGTTAATTTTGTTGCAAATTCTTCCATTTGCTTTAAATTCCATTATTAAAATTCTCTTCTTTCTGTGGCTCCTTTCGCGCACTTGTTTCATCTTCTGCTTCCTGGCTTGCTCGCTCTTAGCCGCGGCCTTCGTTGTTTAATTAATTATGAAAACAATATTACGTAAACTTAGGCGCTGATGCCTCTCGCTCTCTCCCTCCAGCTCTTTCATCCCGCTCTTGCCATCCCGTTCTGTCCCTAGCGCTCTGTCCCTCCCGCTCTTTCCCTCCGCCCTCGCCTCGCCGCGCCGTGCGAAGTCCACAAGACCAACCTCTCGCTGCTGGTGTCCGGGGACTCCGCGAGAAGCAGATGCCATCGACGGGCCAGATGCAAACAAAGCGCCTCCTGCCCCCGGCCGCCCCCTCCTTCGCTCCCCTCTCCCTTACAGACGCCTCCCTTGCCCCTGCCCCCTGTCGCCTCTCGTTTCCCTTTCTCACGCTTCCGCTTGCCCGCCTTTCCGCTGAACGCATGCAACAATGGCTTCGGCAACAACAAAGCAACAGCAACGTGAACAACACGGACAACAACAAATCACACAAAAACAACAACGAATATTTTAACAAAGAAAACCACACTGAAAACAACAAAAACAACGAATGAGCAAGAAAAATGATAACAATAAGGAATACAACAGCAACAACAACGATATCAGCAACGGCAGCGGCAGCAACACCTATGGAAAGCAACAACAACGGGGTAACAACAAACAGAAAAACAATAACCACAACAGCAACAGCAACAACAATAACAACAATGACAACAACAACGACACCACACACAACCCCAAGGAAAAGCAAACAATTGCCAAGAACAGCAACAACCACGAAACGGAGCGAGAGGAAGAGCAAGAACACCAGCAGCAGAGAAGAAGAAGAGGAGGAGGAGGAGGCGGAGAAGAAGAAGCAGCAGCAGCAGCAGCAATGCGCGCCCTGTTCACTTTCACGGTCATGAATAACAAATCAGCGCTCGCCGCCCCTCCCCGACCTCCAGCTCCAGCTCCACCCCCGCCTCCGCCTCCGCCCATCGCTCCTGCAACTGCCTGCGGCTGCCCCGCCCGCTCATTTCCGCCGGTGAACGCGGCGCTGGTGTGTGTGCCAATTGGCGTGTATGCGTGTGGGTGTGTGCGGAAGAGAGCGAGAGCGAAGTGGAGCGAGCCGCGAGCAACATTTATTTTATTGACTTCCATAAACAAGATGAAACTTAATTCCCAAATGGACGCCGCAGCGATTTCCGGAGGCGCTGCTGCTCCTTTCCGGCCGTCAACGACGTCCACCATCGCCATCACCGCCGCCACCGACACCGCCGACGACGGCGACGTCGGCAATGAGGACGATGACGAGGACGAGGACGAGGACGGGGAGAGCGCGAGAATTCAGTGGGCTTCCGCTGAGCTGCTGCGCCGACCCCGCTCAGGTCCGTCCCGCCCGCGCTCGTGGCCTCGTTCGGGCCGTGAATTATTCAGCATTCATTTACGATTATGCATGCAGATGCAGAGGGCGACCGGCAGCAGGTGGGCGGCGAGCGGCGAGCGGCGGGCAGCCGTCGATGGCGATGGCGGGCCATGCCCGATGGACGCATGAGCCACGTGATTTAGTGTCCATTCGGCGGGATGGCAGCGACTTCCGCTTCCGGCAGATGCTGCCGAACAGGACAAGGACAAGGAGGCCTCCACAGTCGGGCGCCGTGGAAGTCCTGGTGCGGCGCTGCTCGCCCCAAAGTGTGCAAGGGTTTCTGCGCTTTTGTTGTTTCATCGACTCCCTGGCCGAGTTCGAGACGGGTTCGCGTTCCAGAACTTCTTATCGTTCCCGCCCCTGACTGCGAAGAGCCTCCCCTTCGTCGTCCTCCTCGTCATCGTCGTCGTCGTCGGCGCGAGATTAAATATAAATAATAAACCATTCCCTGCCGGATTCCGGGCGGAGGAGTCATTAGAGCTCTAGCAACAAATACTGCTGAAACGATTTAATGCAATCAGAACAGGAGAGCAATAGCAGAAAGAACAGCAACAACAATCGCAACAAATATAACAGAAACAACAACAACAACAACAAATATCTCTAGTCTGCATGCGTGTAAATCTCGCGGATTACTTTTGCCATTCCGAACGAAGTCCTTGCCGTACCTGCTCTGGTTGCTTTTGTTATTATGACTTTTGTTTTCTTTTGTTTTTGTTATTGGCGTTGTTGTGCTTGTTTCCGTCGTTGTTGGCATTGTTGTTGTTGCGCTATAGTTGGGGTTGTGAGCCCTCGTATTAACGTGAATCGGGGTCGCCGCCGCAGATCGCGTTTCGCATTCCGCATCGAGCTCACGTTACGACTGCGTCCACGTCACGTGACGAATACAAATCGCGATTAAAAGAACGAATAAGAAAGACATGAGATAGAGAAGGCCTCGTTCGCATGAACGAACACAGGCGAAAGAGAACGAGTGAGATATTTAGAGGTATCGAGGAAGCGAAACTTTTCGTCCGCAACTTCAACTGAAGAACGAGCTTCTGAGCAAACGCGGGAAGCTGGCGGGAGTCGAATGGTAGGGAGTCGAAGAGAGAGAAAATGCAGGAGATAGTGAAAGAGGAAGAAATGGCGACACAGCGATGCTGGTATCGAAGGAATGGTTGGAGTTCGTGTTTGTTTATTTAATTCCTTCCTTATCATTTCGATATCCTTCGCATATAGCTCTCGCACTAACACTATTGTCAGTTCCACTTCCTCTTCTCCTCTTCGCCATCCTCATCCCACATCCCTTTCCCCCCTACCACACACTCCCACTCCCACGCCGTTTCTTCGGCCCCTCCATTCAACTGGTTCGCCCTTTGAGCACGTTCGCAAACATTTCACACAATGCGACGGCAAGTCCGAAGCTTAAGGATATTTACCATGCGAAAATCCCAATCTCAACACAACACAGCGCTGCCACCCGATTGCGATGCGCTTAAGCTGACACCACCAGGAAAGTCTTGAATAACTAGAACTGGAGGCAACGCTCCAGCGAAGTAGTGATGGAAGGAGAGAGAAATTTGAATATTTATTCAAATTTATTGACATCTCCTAACAGTGTCTCTGGAACCCTTCCCTTCCCCCCTTCGCTCTCTCTTTTCTCTCACCCTCTATTGTTCTCCTCTCTCTCTCTCTTTTCTCCATCGTTCTTCACGCTGCCCTTTTTCTCTCACATTGAGGTCCAGGTTTCCAGGCGACCGCGAGACGCCGCAGCTTCAGTTAATAATGGAATATCAAGGTTGTTGCTGATGTTGTTGTTGTTGTTTTTCATTCAACTGCATGAAATTGCATTGTAGCACAATAAAAACGGGAGTCAGAAAGCCTTGATTTCCCCAGAGAAGCGAGAAATGTGGGAAGGACGGATGGGCGGCGTCGGCAGAGGCGGGGAAGGGGAGGAAATCATATGAGTGGAAATTGCAGATGTAAGGCAATATGAGCGCCAAAGTAGGCTACGATTTATGTCGCAATCCTCGCGAGGATACAGACGACTTTTGCAAAAAATTAAAGCCAAAAAAATGTAGGGCAAATTAAGCAAAGCGGCCACAGAAAGACAAATTAAAAGTGGAATTGAAATGAATAATTTGTTTGCCTGGGACAGCTCGTCATTTAGACAAGCCAGGGCACCCAAAAGCTGGCAGCGCTTTGCTCGTCAATGGAAATCCTTAAAGTATGCAAAGGGTTGCCTTAAAGAAGAAGTCGTTCCGTATTTCAAAGGAAGGGAAGCGAGTGAATGCGAGGGGCAGAGGGAAAGTTGTAAGTGGAAGAGAAGGAAGAGGAAGGAGAGAGCCATAGAGAGAGAGGGAGATGCAGCAGGAAGGCGAGGTTGAGCGCAGCACGAAGACGATTACCTATTGTGCACAGAAACTCATTATGGCCGTCGACTGTTGGTGACCCAGATGCAAACTTCCCAGGCAACCGACTTCACCGCCTTGAAACCAGCCCCCCACCCCCTCCCCCCTCCTCTCCGAGATCCACGGAGTCCTACCAGCAGCCGACTCGAGAGGAATCCGCAGCCAGGAGCAGCAACAGCAGCAGCGAAACCCACAGAAATACGAAAAGTTACAAATTAACAAAGAGGGAGCCACTGAGGTCGAGATGGAGATGAATGAGAGAGAGAGAGAGTGAGAGAGAGGATGAGCGATAGAGAGAGAGGTTGGATGGTAGAGTGCGGAAGATCCAGAGGCATGGTTAGGAGCAAGAGAGACGGAGTTGGCCAGTGGAGACGGATGAAGTTCGGCAAGGAAGCAAAGTGAGATAGAGAGTGAGGGAGAAAGAGAGAAGGATTCTCACGAAAGGCGATTGAATGTGTTTTCAGCTGGTTTGCAATGCTCGAACTCGTTCTTCGACTTTCCCCACCTTGTTACTTTCTCCTTTCTGTCCGTTCTACTGGTCTCTGCTCCTTTCTCTCGCTCTGTTTTCCCAGTGTGCAGCCTCCAAATAGAGCATCCGGTCGCCGTGGCTTCGTCCGCCTTCCTCGCCCCACCTCCCCCTCTCCTTCCCGCTTCATCGGATTATTCCTCCTTCCTGTCCGTGATCAGCTCCGTCCGCTTCCCCCGCCTCGTTGTATCGTTAAAGCCACGAACCGTCGACTCGAGCAAATTCTCCTCCAACAGCGGTTTCCGCCGAGCATTTTCGTGCCTTTGTCTTTCGCTGGTGGGCGGCGCGGCGAGGGGGCGGAAGTCGATCGTCGTGAGGAAGGAGCCAGAGCTACTTGAGCGAAAGGTAGAGCGAGAGGGCGATGAGGCGCCGGCGGGGAGATCGAGGTGATGATTGTGTGCTCGGGGCTGGTTTCTGGCTTCGGTTGCTCTGCTGCCAGACTAATAAGCGGGATCCGCCTCCGGTCTCTATCTCTCTATCGCCATCTCCATCTCCATGTCGAGTTTCTCCGCACTCGTTCCCTCCCCCAGGCCGACTAGTCGATGACTTGTCGGGTTTCTTACAACCAGTCTTCGCGTCCTCCTGCCCTCGCCGCTTGGGGCAAATTTTTCTATCACGAGTTTTCGCCCAGATTTTGCGCTCGTAAACCCCTGACGTGGAGAAATTCGCTGCATAGTTTCAGGCACCCGGTGCAAAAACTGTTTGAATCCCAGTCGGCACTTTTTCTCTTTCTTCCTTTTTCGGTGCCGCGCATTCCGTCAAGAATGCAGATGAATTCCGACGTTTGCTGCGACGAGTTTCCTCTTCCTCTTACTCTCTCCCTCTCTCGGGTTGTCTCTCTTTGCACCTTCCTACCGCTTCTTTCTTTCTTTTCTTCCTCACACGACTTCCTCCCTGTGACATGCATTGACTTCCGCAAAACCGGATCGATTGTGGCTCATTTTGGATTATTTACTAATTTACTAACATCTCTTTTTATCTTCTCCTCCTCGCTTTCATTTGAGCCCCGGTCGAGGTCCTGGGCCCACTGGGTCCGATTGTTCCCACAAGCCTCTGTTTCTGCGGCTTCTGGTGGTTCGCGGCATGTTCCACGGTGTTTCCAGCGACTTTCCGCATTTCTGTGCGAATGTACACATGTACATGATGTGCACCCACACATCCTCACATGCTAGTGTGGTTGGTGGCTCCTCAAGCCCACACTAAGCGGAAATAACGACGCTTTGATGGCTGTGAAAGTTTTACGAAAATGGAGCATTTGAGTGAAAATTTATGCTCGAGCATAAATTTCCCTCGCAACTTGAAACTCTGGGTATTATTTACCATCTCCTGGCTCTCGCTCACTCTTCACCTCCTCTCATTCTCTGTTCTGTCCCTATTTCCCTTACCGGCACGTCTCCTCCTCGCATCGCTCTCTTTCAAATGGTAAAGGTTTATTTTTATGTCGCATGCAACGTTGATTTTTTACATCTGGCAACAACACTTAATGATCTAATCTGCTGCTGGCACGAGACGAGTGGGGCTGAGAGAGACGGCGAGCGTGAAGGGGAGAGACCCAGCGGAGTGAGCAAAGGCTCCGGAATACTTGTTGCTCTTGGGTCCTCTGCGGTTGCGGTTCCGCCGTGGTTCTCGTTGACAGGAATTTAACGTCCTTGTTAGCGGAGTTTCATGTTCGACGACTCAGTCAAAGGGTCGAAAGCTGATATTGGCAGTTTGCACTAGTTTCCTAATTTTCAGACGACCCGCTTTCACCATTTCTGTCAGTTGTCGAAAGATTTCCAAATGTCGCCAATGCACGGTCGTTATGGCCGAAATTGTGATGCCTTAGATGGGTTTTCAATTATCTGAAAATCAATGACTACCCCTATTAAGAACAACGGCCGGAGATAAAACAGAAAATTGGTTTATCGCCCTCCTCCCTTCACTGATCGCAGGTTGAGAGCGAGGACCGGGAGAGAGGGATGAAGGCCTTAGTTTCATAAAACATGGCCGAGTATTGGCGGGAGAGCGCAACACACTGACAGCAGCGTGTGCATGTGATGTGCATGTGGAGGGTGCAGTTGCACTGCCCTCACCCACACGTGCACGGCGGTAATAACAATGAAAGCAACAAGAGAACAACTATTGCTAACACGAATACCAACACTAGCACGCATCGGCCTCGCATACCTGCGGCACACAGCTCGCAAATTGTGGCCAAGCATGCGAGGGCTCCGCCGCAGACCAGCGCAAAACCAACTCTGCTCCGTTCTCACCGCCCCCTTCTTCGCCGCAAATATTTCAGTGCACAAAGAGCCAGAAGAGGCGGCGGAAGGAGCAGGAGAGACAAGCAATATGTGCGGCTGTGGGTGATAAAAGGACGCTGAATAAATTCTGAAATACTCAGCTCGACCACTGGCCTCCGCCCCGCCTTCACCTCGAAGGTGCGTTCGTCCTGTGCTTCTGCGATGGTTTTTTAACGAGATTCCGTGGGAAAATATCTGGAATTCGCAATAAATAAATACGCCCCGGGAGGAATGAAAAGAGGGAGGTAAAATTCGCAGCTTCCGAGAAATCCGATCCGATCCTGCAGAAGTTGGTCTGCGGCCATCGAAGGTCGTTGGGGTTTCAATGATTGGATGAGTGAGGTGAAGGCTGCGATACGGCGGATGAGGGAATGAGATCAAGAGGAGAAAATGTGTGGCGAGCAGGTGATTAAAGAAGTGGTGGTGCAAAAGGTTCCGGTGAGGAGAAAAGGAAGGAATTACGATGAGTTCGAGATAGAAGGACAGCAAATAATGACTACAAGGATAAGATATGTTGCCGAGATGAATGAGATATGACGAGCAGATCGATCTGGGGAAAAGTGGAAAATCTTACCGGAGAACGGGTCAACCCAACCGACAGAAAGTTGGGACATTTATGGACATTTAATGGCCACCACTTTAATGGCTTCACTCTCGCCCAAACGAGGCTCGTTTAACAGAGACTCCGGTGTGATTCATGACTCCGATAACAGTCGTCGCCTACTGGACCACATGTTGTCCGACAGCAGACGCAATTTCGAGATAAAGAGGACGACGGCGAGACAGCCCAGGCTCCACCGCCCTCTACGTTTCTGTCATTCGAGCTTCCTTCCGTGACTCCCTCGAACCCACGCCTTTTCTCTGCGCTTCCTTCGTTCGTTCGCTCTGCTCCTGGGCGTTCGACATTTTATCAGACTTGATAACGAGTGCATGCCGTTTGCATAATAAATTGCCGAACGACTTCGGCAGCACCAACCGTGGACGCAAATGCGGCAAATACCATAACTAGAACAACTACCTCCACAAGAACCGGCACAACAACAGCTACCGAAGCAACGGCTTCGCACAACCAACCCAACAACAACTGCTGCTGCTTCTGCTACAGCTGTTGGCACAACAGCAACAACCGCGTAGACCAACAGCAACAGGAGCCCACCTAAACATCGCCAGACCCACAAGGAGCAGAAGCTTATGTCGCTCTTACTCCTCTTCCCGTCCCTTCTCGTCGCTTCCGGTCCGCTTGGTTACGTTAGGTTATGTTAGGTTACGTTGCGACGACACATAAAACAAGCGTAAGTGAGTCCCGCATCGTATCGGAGGCCGTGGGACGCACTTCATCAACCACGGGCGCCCCGCCCTCTCTCCCGCACTCACATTCACACACATGATGGTGTGCCTGATCATGTGAGTGTGAAATTAGAAGTGGGGCAGCACGAGGACGGAGAATTCCAACGACAGACGGTGACTAGGGGAGAGGGAGAGGGGGAGAGCGCCAAGTGAGCGCGAGAGGGAGACAGACTGATGTGCGAGAGCGGCCGAACGACCGCGTGCGAGGGAGAGAAGCCGATGTTTGACAGTGCTTTGTGCTTTAAGACGGAGCCTGAAACTATGCAAACCGAACGGGCTCAGTTGATTGAGGAGGCTGGCGTGTGCGAGAAGGACGGCGATGAGGAACGAGAGCGAGCGAGGAGCCCCGCGAGGGCAGCGGAAACGGGAGGAGGGGCGGTGGTGGCGGGGAATGTGGAATCCTTTGCCAGGAGCAAGCTAATAAATTGCGAATAATATTTATGGCGCTCTCTGAGACCTGCGCGAGACAGAGCGGGGGGGAGGGGTTTGGCGGCAAAGGACGACGTCGAGGCGAAGCCACTCAGAGGGGGAGGAACGAGAGTGAGGGCGAGAGCGAGAGCGAGGGAGAGAAGGATTCCTTGCATGCCGCTGGCGAAATCGAAAACTTGACAACCTTTTGAGATTTTCTCCTGAGATTAATTTCCGAAGCTCTGGCAAACGACTCGACAAACTGCATCAACTTCAGCTACAACAATTATGGGCTACAACGAGGACTATTATGTGCACAACAACAACAACAACAACAACAGGGCCAACAACCACGACAACTCTTATGAGCACCACTAGGGCCCCTCGAGAGCTTCTCGTCCGCCGCCAAAGGGTTAAGACGAGGACGAGGACGAGGACGAAGAAGCCGCCATCGAGGGCCCCTTGGCGACGGTTCATTAATTAAGTGGGCGAAACTTTTCCAATGAAAATCATTTTTCACCACCCGAGGCACGACAGCAACTGCCACAGCAGCAACAACAACAACAGCTACACTAACAATGAACACAAGCGCTAGAAAAAGAAAGAACGGCAGAAAACATTCGAATCTGGCCCCAGGGACGGGCGGAAGGAGGGAGCGAGTGAGAGTCAGGGAGAGGGACTGAGACGGAGAGTGGAGGGAGGGGGGGGGGGTGTGGTGTTGGTTGAGAAGTGTGGGAGGAGGATGATCATTTATCAAATCTCGCCATGGTCTGGCAGCATTCGGAACGCAAATGAGGAATTCATGTCGAGGGCGATGACGACCGACGGCTGCAGACCGGCGGCTGACGAATGCATGACGAACGACCAGTGTTGCCAACTGCATGAATAATTAATGGGCGGCATTGAAAGCCATGCCCAACATGCAACTACAGCAGCAACAACAGCAGCAAGGACTACAACAACCAGTGACATAAATAACAATAACAATAGGCGCATAAATAAAAACCACAACAACAACAACACGAGCAAGTGCTTTCAACAATAATAACAATTGATGCAACAACAACAAAAACAATTTGGCATTCATTCAATTACATCAACAGACGGCAGGACAACAACAACAAGAACAAGAACAAGGCCTGGGAAAGGTCAAAGGGCGTGAAAAGAGAGAGGGAGAGGGGGAGAGCGAGGGAGAAAGAGAGAACAAATCACCAGAGGGAGGTCGACGGCGACACCCAAGGGACGATGAATGTAAGAGAATGAAACAAAGAGGCGTTTTTTATAGATGGTTGTTGTTGTAGGAAAAATTACCCCCGGAAAATTAAAAAAGATAAATACCCAAAATTTAAACAAAAATCACATTATAAATAGAAATGAAACCAGGACTAACTTTAACATTCCCCTGAAATTAAAAAAATCTCGATGAATTTCCAAAAAAGATCCGCTTGCAAGTTACACAAACGAAATGCATTTGAATTGAATATAGAAAAGAAAAAAATTATAATATAGCAGGAAATCACTTAAAAAAATATGCCCTGTTTTTATTTTTTCTGTGTCCTTCACCATGGGAGAGGGAAAAAATTAACATAATTTTTTTTGGCAACAATCGACCTTCTCTAGTTTTTGTACTCAGACCTCTGTCGCTCTCTCCCACAACAATGAATACTTTTGTGAGAGAGAAAGCGACAGTTCCACGCATTATACATAATTTATTTCGAGTCCATATGTCCTGGGAGTTCGTGTGTGTGCGGCTCGCATGGAGCACTTCCGCTTCCGTTTTCGTTCAGATCGTTTAAAAATTCCGCCTTTATTGTCGCTCACGGTCTTGTGGGGCCATTTTGACCCCGATCCCTCCCTCCTTCCCCTCCGGCTCCGTGCAGCTCTCCCATCTCCCTCTCGCACACACACACATATACGTGCATTCACATATCTGTCTCTTTCTCTTGTTGATTCTGTTTGCCCGAGTCTCCTGTGTCTCATTTAACAAGTCGCAGGCCGCTTGCGGAAAGGTCAACCAATTAAATATTGAATTTATATCCGCCCAGCTCCGGCTCGTCCTCCTCTCCCTCTCTCTCTCTGTCTCATACTCGCTCTCTGTCACCGTGTCCCCTCGCTATTTCTCTCCCCCTTCTTTCTCTTGAAATATTGGATTCTTTGTTCCTCCCGACACAATCCCTGGCACCGCATGTGGTTCGTACGAAAGCCCGGGAGTCGGTCGCTTCTATTGCTCTTCTATTTACTTAAATTAATCACATGGACTTGTGAAAACTATATTTCGTTTCGTGTTATTTTATTCAATTCATATCGCTTTATTTACTGCACATTTGCTGTACATTTATTCCAATTCATATCCTTTGAAACTAATGCATTTATTATTACTTCGCGATTTTCCCTTTCCATTGGTTCTAGACGAATTTATTCTAATATTTTCAGAAGTTTTCTCCCCAAAGGTCGATGTTCTTTACATTTTCACCCAGTCCCCATTTTTTCTGCAACACCTTCTCGGTTTAAAACCCTTTTCTCCATTCAATCTCCTCAATAAACCATCCGATTAAGCCTTCCATTAACACCACACAGCTTCTGCTCCTGCTCCGTCCCCACCCACTGCCGCACCCGATCCGGCTCTTCCCGAGGGGACCGGGTTCGCCGTCCTCCGCCGCCGGCCCTCGCTTATCCCGGGCGCGTCAAGCTGTCAATAATTTGATCCACTCCACGGCATCGAAAAGTTGTCGAATATTTGTTCGCCCCTTCCCCACCCGCGAACCCCTCCATTAGGCATCTGTTTGTCCGAGCCCTTGGGGGCGGGAGGAGAAGGCGATGGAAGCGATTGGAGCGAGCACGAGGACGAGATCGAGAAGGACGGAGCGGGGTCGATGAGGGAGAGGAAGAGACGAGCTCATTTGCATATATTTTCCGATGCTTCTCCTCGCAGTTTCGACCCGATCTCGTCCACGCCCACGCCCACGCCCCTGGCCCTGGCCCGTCCTCTCCCACCCCCACTCGTCGTCGGCTCGCATGTCTATCGCCGTCCCCGGCACTCGCCGTGTCCCAGTTGGCTCGCCACGAGTCTGAGTGACAGAGATTCATGCTTCTCTGTCATGTTTGGATTTGCTGAATTACGTCTGGAAGCCCCGGGATCCTGACACGACCGACTCGCCCACACTGGCTGTCCGTCCGCTCCTCCGCCGCTCGTGCCGTCCCGCTCTGCCTGCTCAACTGGCGGTCTGTCGTCTAAATGCTCATTTCCGCCCTCCCGCATTCTGCATCTCAAACGTCCACTCGATCCGGTCGTCACCGGCCTCGTTCTCGCCTCTCTCTGCGCTCTCCCCCCTCTGCGATTCACCGATGCTTTGACATTGCGTTGTTTAACCATGTTCCTGTTATGTTTTCCTCCGTCCGATGTTTTTGTTCCGTTGCGCTCGCCTCGATGTTTTCATTACATTTTCTCCCTTTGACGGAAGCAGGAGGCGTTCGAATGGCTTTGAAACGAGGCCAGCCGTCTCTTTCTCTATTGGTCTATTTACATACAGATTTTCGTCCTTTTTCCACGTTTGATCCGCTGGCATTTTCTCTAATTTATTCTTAATTTTTTCATTGATTCGCTGATCAATTTTCCATTTCACTTTTCTAGCTTTTATTGATTTAATATTTAAAATCAATCAAGTGTAGAACGAATAAACATTTTTCTAGTTTTAATATTTGATTTGAAGCTCCAGTAGTAGATTTTAAATATGTTCCCCACAGGAAATATATGGGATTTTTCTATTACTTTAATTCAATGCTTCAAATAGCATTTCGGGGTTTCGGTCTTCTCCCTTGTTAATTAATTTCTTGTTAAGTAATTTGTTTGTTAATTTATTTAGCATTCGGTGGTTTTTAAGGTTACATTTTTTTGTAATTTTATACACATATGTAGATAAATATTAGTCCAGGCGAATGCACAGCCCGCAATGAATCCTCCTGCTCCGTTCACGAAATTCTAGAAAATTCCCCGGCCCAAGCTCGTGCCAGACCTCGCGACGCTGAAATGGGAAATTCCTCGCCCGCGCCCTCGCAGGGTCGACCGTTTACGACGTCTATCGATGAGGTCTCCCAAGGCCCGTGCGTTCCCAGGCCCCATCTCTCTCCCCCGAGCTGTCCCTGCTCCTCTCGTTCCCCTGTGTTTTTATTAGATTTTCCTGCGTCCCTTTGAAGCTGCGCTCGTTGGTGCTGCTCCCGCCGCAGCCCCTGCCTCCCCTCTGCCTTTGCCTGCCTCGCCTCCTCTGCGCCGACGTCGCTGCCTCCGCCTCCATCGCCGTGGCTGCTGCGTCTCCGTCGACGGGAGCTCGTGCCAAATGCCGACCATCAAAAATTGCCTGCGTCAACTTTTGACCTTTTCACTCGATCTCTCCTCCGTCGCTGGCTCATTCGCTCATCTCCCTCATCCACCTCCCTCGCTCGCTCCCTCCCGCTGTTCTCGAAATCTCCGGCTTGGTTGTGCCAACCATTTCGGAGTCGGTTGGCAACGCCGGCTGGGTTCTGGGTGGTCAGCGGGAGCTCGGTGGGTGGCGCTGGGAAGGTCGTTAGCTTAAATGATGGAGACGAAATGTTGTTGATGCTGCCGCTGCTCCCGTTGTTGTTGTCGGCATTGTTTTTTAACATTTTTTCGTTCCTTTCTTTCTGCTTTTGTGGTTTTATCTGTCGATCTTCGGGCTAACGGCGACGATGATGGCCAAATAATCGACAGACTGTCACAAAACATTTGGCAAAAAATAAATTTGACAACATTTCACCGACAAAATGCAAAATCCATTGAAAACAGCATAAAGATAAGGTGAAAACCCGATGCTGAAAAAATGATCGCCAATTTGAAATATGACTGAAATCGAAGGTATTGTCAACAAAAAGAAAGAGACGAGCAAACAGGCCTTGCCATCCAATTTAGAAAAGGATTTAATTATCATCCAATCAGTCAAACACAGAAATACAACAAATCGAAATGAAATCAAAAAATAATAGGAAAAACAAGTACTTTTCCAAAAACCAGTAAAACACAAATTATTTGAAAGACAACTGAGGGAGAAAATCACTTCACAGAGTATGGATAAAAGATGAACAAATTTCATTTCATTAACACACATGAGTCGAATAAAAAGTGCCAAAAATGAATCGAACAAATTCACTGGAACCGCCAAATTCACTGCCAAATTCGGCGACAACAGGAAAGACAAACACTCGAGGCATCGTCGAGAGAGGGAGAGAAAGAGAGAGAGAGAGAAATTGGCGAGTCATCGAATCGAATGGAATCGTTAACCCAGTTTCATATCAGCCAAAACAACAACCACTCGTGGTTAAACAAAAGATGGACCCGCGACCGTTACGTCACTTAATGGCCGCCTAACGGTTCATGCGGTAACCGCCAGCCGAGGCGTCACCGTCGCCGTCGCTGTTGACGTCGGCGACCTCTCGACACCTCCAGAAATCGTAACAGCGGCTGCGGTGCTGTGATTTTTGTTGCTGTTATTTTTAATAGTTTTGTTTTGGTTTCCGTAGTAAGAGACTTTTGTCTTTGATTTACAAC
The DNA here is from genome assembly GCA_947389925.1 of Coelopa pilipes. Taxonomy (NCBI): domain Eukaryota; kingdom Metazoa; phylum Arthropoda; class Insecta; order Diptera; family Coelopidae; genus Coelopa; species Coelopa pilipes. The sequence goes on along the minus strand of OX376698.1, from coordinate 30,754,918 downwards.
ATTTATTTAATTATTTCCTTCTACACAATTGGTTTCTTTCTTTTATAAATATATACATAGAGTGGCTTAATCGCTTTAAAATAACTTGAACATAACTTAAATGTGTGCGTATGCGTTGGTGCGTGTGTGGGGCGAGAGTGTGTGTGGCGAGAGTGTGTGTGTGGCTGTGATGGTATGAGTCGACGCCATGCGCTCCTGGGCAACGCATGGGTCGCGGCCCGCCGGGGCCAGGGCGTGTTCACTGGACTAGAGACGATGCGTCCACGCGCCGGCGCAGGCTTCACCAGCCGCCGCCGCCGCCGCTCGACCACCCGCTGCCGCCGCCGCCGCTCGACCAGCCGCTGCCGCCGGCCGGGGCGTAGTTGTAGCCGCCGCCTCCGCCGCCGCCGGAGCTGTGCGAGCTGCCGGCCGCTGCGGCCGCCGCCGCCAGGTGGGCGTCGTCGTGGCCGCCGCCGCTGCCGCCGTAGCCGCCCGCGCCGCTGCTGTAGCTGTCGCCGCCGCCGTAGCCGCCGTGGCCGGAGCTGCCGCCGGACGTGGCCGCGATCGCCGCGATGTTGGCCACGTGGTGCGAGTCGTGGCCGCCGCCGCCGCCATGGCCTCCGCTCGAGTAGCCGCCGCCGTAGGACGAGGACGAGGAGCTGGCGCCGGCCGCCGCCGCGATCGCCGCAATGTGGGAGTCGCCGCCCGAGTGGCCGCCGCCGTAGCCGCCGATGCCGCTGCTGCCGTAGCCGCTGCTGCCGTGTCCGGAGCTGGCGCCGGCCGCCGCCGCGATCGCCGCGATGTGGGAGTCGCCGCCCGAGTGGCCGCCGCCGTAGCCGCCGATGCCGCTGCTGCCGTAGCCGCTGCTGCCGTGTCCGGAGCTGGCGCCGGCCGCCGCCGCGATCGCCGCGATGTGGGAGTCGCCGCCGCCGTGTCCGCCGCTGCTGTAGCCGTGGCCGGAGGAGCCGCCGTAGCTGTAGCCGCCACCGCCGCCGCCGCTCGAGTGTCCGCCGCCGTAGCCGCCGCCCGAGGAGCCGTGGGTCTCGTGGATCACGGCGTAGGTGTCGACGTGGGAGGCGCCGCCGCCGCCGCCGTGGCCTCCGTGGCCGCCGCCGAAGCCGCCTCCGAAGCCGCCTCCGAAGCCGCCGCCATGGCCGCCGCCGTGGCCGCCAGCGTCGGCAATGATAACGGTCTCGTGTCCGCTGCCGTGTCCTCCGTGGCCGCCGCCGAAGCTGCCGCCGAAGCCGCCGCCGAAGCCGCCTCCATGGCCTCCTCCATGGCCGCCTCCGTGGCCGCCGGCGTCGGCAACGATCACAGTCTCATGATGGCCGCCGTGGCCTCCGCCGTGTCCGCCGCCGTAGCCGCCACCGCCTCCGTGGCCGCCATGGCCGCCGGCGTCGGCCACGATCACCGTCTCGTGGTGGCCGCCGCCGTTGCCGCCGCCGTGACCGCCGCCGTAGCCGCCGCCATGGCCGCCACCGCCGCCGCCCAGGAGGCCGCCGATGAGGGGTCCGATGATCTCGCCGTGGCCTCCGTCGTGCCCACCACCGCCACCGCCGCCGCCGTGGTGCTCGATGTGGCCGCCGCCGTAGCCGCCTCCGTGGCCGTCGCTCTCGGGCAGGTGGATGCGGATGTGGACGTGTTCCTTGCCGAAGGTCGGCTTGCCGTAGGCCGCGGAGCCGGCCAACAGCAGAACGGTCAACTGGGGGAGAGAGAAAAGCACGATTACACCACTATTCCAGCGATCCTTCCCGTGTCTCTTCTACTAAGTCGCCGACTCTTTACCACTGCTCCTCTACACTTTGTCTTCTCTTCATCTACTCAGCATCAATTCTTCTGTCACTGCATCTGCTCGTCGTCTACCACTGGCTGGATCCATTCTCCAGCACTTCATCTACTTCCATCACGTCAGCTACTCTTCCGTCTCTTCATCCATTCCACTCTTCCACCCGTCTGCTCCACTTCATCTACTCGTCTACCCGTTCGTCTTGTCCTCCCTTGTCGACTGTTCTTTTGTTCTTCCGCCGCGATACTCACTGTAAACCACTTCGCCATCGTCTTGGGATAGCGAGTCGCGTTCAGCTCTCGAAGGACTCTGACAAGGCCGTGTGGATGCTGCTGCTTCTACTACTCGTACTCCTCGTGTGCGGATTGAGGTGTTGCCACTGGTTGAGGTCGCCTCGGAGTGCGATTTCGATGAATGGTAATCCTCAAATGTGATGCCATCTGCCGAAGTACTGCATTTTATATACAGGCCGTCGTTTCGACTTTGGTTGCATAATGGCAAAGACATACAACAGCAACAACAAGCACGCCAAACATCAACAGTTGGCATCGGCGGCAACAGCTGCGGCAGCGGCAGCGGCAGGGGCAACAACACCGGCAACGATAGCAATAACAAAATCTGTTGAATCTACCCTTGCTCCGCATGGTAAAAAGTCCGGTCCAGCCGAAAGGCTTTCACGTAACCGCGCTGTGACCTTTCTCTCTCCCTCTATCGCACTCGCTCGCTCTTTCACTCTCGCTCGCGCACTCTCACCATCGCGCTCGCTCCGCCGGCTCTCGCGCTCTCCGGGCCTCGGCCATTATTTAATAAGGAAGCCGCGGCTGCGCTGCATTTCGGGAACACGTTTGGCCGGAAAGCGCCGAAAGAGCGAGACGGCGGCCATGACTAGGTTACTTGGGAACCGGCCGACGACCGCAAGAGAGAGAGCGGGTGAGAGTGCGGGGGGGGAGCGGCGGGCGGTGGCGTGAATGAGAGGCAGCGACACTTCCTCACGCCTACCTCTGGAACGGCGGCGGCGAGGGCAGGCCGCGTTACGACGCTGTCTGCCGGCTGCCGTCTATCCACTCATATGTCTGTCCGTCCGGCTGTCGGTCTGCCCGTCGTTCGTCTACCGCCCCGCCTCTCCCTCCTCGCGTTGATATGCAAATCCAAGCTAGTTTGACACACACTCGGAACTAGAGATCACCAGACCTCCTCCTCTCCTCCTCCGCTCTCTCCATGCGGCCCTCTCATTCACAACTGGCTTCCCTTCATCTCGCTTGCTCTTTTAACGGAAGTCTACCGTCGGCGCCTCGTGCTCGAGACGAGACGAGAGTGAAATTAGATGAAATGATAATTTTGCCACCAATTTGTCTGCGATCGTCGTCGCTTCGCAGCGATCGCGACCTACCTTGCGTTCGTTCGTTCGTTCGTGTCTTCGGTCACATTCATCCAGCTGTCTGTCCCTCCGTCCGTCCGTCTGTCCGTCTGTTAATTAATTTAGCCGTTACATGTGTGCCTGCCTCTGCCTCCCCATCCGGCAGCTACCGATGGCGCAACGCGTTCGCTCGTGCGCTCGACAACCGCCGGCATTCAAATCCGATCGGCGACGGCCATGCACGGAAGAAAGATCGGATCGCACGGTTGGTCCCTCGATTGATCCATCGATTGATCAATCGATTGACCCATCGCTTGACCCGTCGCTTGATTCCCAGGTTAATTAATCGGACCCCTGGTCCATCGGTTGCCCATTGATCGTGATCTTGATTTGCTGCTGCTTCGGTGGACGCCAACCGAGCCCGTTCCCCAGATCCATCGGCCGCCCCATCGTTAAATCCACCGTCGGCTTCACCACCCCGCCACCCATCGACCGTCGATCGTCGTCGGCGTCCACGGCGATCGCAGCAGGTTCAACCTGTGTCTCTCCGCTCTCACGCCCGTTCACACTCCAGTTCAGTTGCTCCAGTTCATAATCGCAATCGCGCTCTCGGCTCAACCTCTCTCGCTCTCTGACTCCCTCTCGCTCCCTCCGTCTCCGCGGGCCCCGCTGTCCCTCTCGGAGCAGGTGCTCTTTCGCCATCGGCGTCTCACTCGCCTCCCGGAGAGACGCGGTCTTCGCGGCTGCGGTAGGCGAGGTCATGGTCGTGTTTGGCTTTGTGCGGCTTTCGTTACGGCTCGTCTTACGTCGATGCATTGCGCACGCTGCCGCTCTCCCTGTCTCGCTCTCGGCGCGCATCTCGCCTTTCATGGTTCGTTAGTTGGGCCTGGGTAGTCGCTGTTGTGTTGTCGGCCGTTGTTGCGGAGTTAATGAGTCGACCCGAGGTGTTGTCGATGCTCGGAATGTGAAGTGAAAAGTTCATTGGTTTCGCATCAAATGATCTCGTTGTTGTTGCTGATGAAAATGTCGATGTTATTGTTTTGGTTGCAGCACCCGTTGTTGCTGTTGTATTCATTACACCAATTTATGTTGTCGTGTAGTAATTTCTGCTGTTACAACAACTGTCGTGTCTGTCCCGGTCACAGTCGTTGATGCTGCACCTAAGTAGTTGTTGTCGTCGCTACACTAATTTCCGCTGTTGTTGTTGCTGTTCTTGTTGTCGCCGCAATTATTGTCATTGTCGCTCGATGCCGTCACTAATCGCGAACTTCATCATCGCCACCATCTCTTGTGACAAACATCGATTGACTGAACGATGGGAAGTCGGAGAGACAAATTGCTTCTGGTTTTCTGGGTTTCTGGTTTTCTCCCTAATTAACACATTCAATTATTGTCTCCGGTAATGATTTGGCTATTACTGCGTTTTATTGCGCGTACAAAATGGAATTTCCCGCCTTCTGTTTTCATCCCGCATCATTCGGACGCCGTGCAGCATAATTCACGGGCGATCGATGTTAATAAACCACTCGATATTCGTCGGATCGATTTTGAAATTAGAAAGTTCGCCGACTGTGGGACTCCGCACGGCAGCCCTGGCCGGTCGGTTCGATACCATTAGCCTAATAACGATCATGTAACAGGGCCCTTCGGTGCAACCGCGGGAATTATGTCATCGGCTCGACCCCGTTGGTGGCCGGCGATTTTTGGGTCAAGTGTTGGTTTCTGCTTCTGGGGACTTGTCGGCACCAACCCATTTATTCCCGAGAATGGTCCCGAACCAGAAAACGAAATTTTCTTATTTGCATAGGTCCACGAAAAACCGCTCCCCTGATTCAGTGCCCGTGATTCGACCTCGGTTTGATCTTTTTATGGATCTCACCCCCTCAAAACCCCACCAACCCAGCAGGGTTCAATAGTGGACCCAGTCGGGAACCCATGAGCGAACTTTCGGCCATAAAGTTGGACAAGTATTTGATCTGTCCATCATTTCACATTACCATTTTATTGCCAAAAACGAAGTAGCTGCCAACAAGGAGAAGCAGAAGAAGATCTTTCAACGTGAGGTAAAACAAAACCATAACGACAACGAAAGCGCAGACATAAACAAACAAAGGCATTCGTGAACAGAAGCAGGGATAAAATGAAAATAAAAAGTCGCATATTTCAATTTGAAATTTCAAATATTTGATTTCAGCAACTTGTCTTCACTCGAGATTCGCATTTAAAACAAAGCACTAAAAATCAAAACCATCACAATAGAGACGTGAAAGGAGAAGTGGCGAAGAGCGTCGGTGGATCGGAGGAGAAGCAGGTGGAGGCGAGGGAGGGCGGCAGAGAGAGATATGCAAAAACTGAAGAGTCTTACATAAAAGGCTAATAACACATGCATGCCTTCGAAAGAGGGCAATAAAGCGTTTAGCAAATCGAAGCAGCCGAGCCCGAGCCCGAGCCGGCATCCACGGGAAGCGAAACGGAAAGAAATAATGAAATGGAATCGTTTAAATTCGGCGAGCCAAAAATAGAAAACAGAGGAAAACAAAGTGAAAAAGGGAAAAAAGTTCATTTATGTCGGCAACGTGCACAAAAAACACAAAATGTGTGAAATGTGTGCAAAAAGAGAAAAATGTAAATCGAAAAAGTAAAAAATTTGGATGCATTTTTTCCACATATCTGCAGATAAATATAGAAAATATGGATATTCAAGTATTCAACGGCAGAAAAAATATTAAAAACAGAATCAATCTGAAGAACAGAGAACAAGAAAAATTATTTAAAATTGGAGAAAAATGTGGTAAAAATTAATAAATTGAAAAAAACAAAATAATATGATAAAAAATCTGTATATAGTTCCGAATGAGAAACTATGAAATGGAAAAAATATGCAAACGTAACAAATACTCCAATAAAATGGTTTTGAAACACTAGCCTATGCAAATAAAGAAATTAAAAGGGAAACAAATAGAACCGCGAACCAAAAACGACCGCCGGTGAAAGAAGGAATTTGAACAGAAAGCCAGTGGGAAGAAGAAGAAGAAGAACTACACAAATAGTCTGGCAGAGCGAAGAGGGAAACAAAGTGATAAAATTCAAATTAAATTTATTGCTCGCAATAAATAAAACAAAAGTCGACGCGGGCTCCGAGGCGTCGAACCCGAATCCGTTACGTCAGCGCTTACGTCGTGACGACGCAAGTCGGCCGAGCGACCTCTTTAATTTTCCGTTGGGCTCATCTTAAAATTTCTTTTAAAATAAAATGAAACCAAACACGCCTCAATTAAGAGCGAACGAAGTCGGGGAAAATTGAAATCCCGTGGAATGCGTTGAAATAGTTTGAGACGAAGAGTTTGAGACAATTAGGAATGAGAAAAACAAAACAACTTTTCATTACGGCATAACGGCGATAGCAATGGCAACAACAACGGTGGCAGACATACCTGCTCCCAATCAGAGCGAAGAGAGAGAGGGCGAAGGAGAGAGAGATGGGCCTGGGTCCATTGGGAAGAAGGAGAAGAGAAGCGCGTCAGCAGAGAGATGTGGAGAGATTTGGAGGCGGCTGAAGATGGAACTGGAGTCTGCCGAAGGAGCGGAAGACGAAATCGAAATAAGAAAAAATAGTATTAACAATATTAATAATAATACAAAACAAAATAATAATAAAAAATAAAAATTGCAATAAAGAAAATATAGAAATTATACAAAATAAATGAAGACTGAAGTGAAAAAAACAGAAGTCAAAACCAGTGAAGCTAATGAGTAAAAAGAGTAAAGAGCGAAAACCAGAAGAGCCAGGGCAGTAAAACAATAGAATATGAGAGCAAAAACAAAGGTGGAAATGCCAAAATTAACAGCATCTGACGTCTGTCCACCTGTCCGTCCGTCGGCTGTCTCTGGTGATGTATGGTCGGATCGCGGATGGACGGACATCCGGCGGTCGAGCACGCGATCGCAGCTGCCAGATTGATCGATTTCAACGAATTAATTAATGAGACACGCCCGCGGCAGGGGAGCCATGCGAGGGGCCGGACGGACGGACGGACGGACGGACGGACGGACGGACGGACTGCATTTTGACGGACGGGCGGACGCCGCAAAAAGGAAAGGAAGAGAGAAACCTGCGGAGCCGACGTCGGCGTCGACGTCGATGGCAGCATCGGCATCCGCGTCGGCGTCGCAGGCGAAGTCGGCAGCCGAAGTCGGCAGCCGAAGTCGTCGTCGACGTTCGGCTGCATCTGCGCCGCCGGTCGGCCGCATCTTCGTTTTCGGAGGAGCTTCCTCTTCTTCTTCGGCCAACTGCTTTCGTCTCCTCCTCGTCGTCGTCGTCTTCGCCGGTTTGCTTCTTCTTCCCCTTGCCTTCTCCTTCTGTCACTCTTCGTCTGCGCTGCTGCGACGTTCGCGGACCGGTCGTGGCCGCCTGTGAGACAAAACAGCGCTTACATAATCGATCGAAAATCCCGAAAAAACAACAACAACAACAACGACGTAACAACAACGACTAAACAACACGATCAGCAAAACCAAGCGGAAGAAAATTTACGTGAAACATTTTGGAAAACCAGCCAGCAGGCAACAGCAACAAAAACCACAACAACATCGAGTGGCAGGCAGAGCAACTCAAGTTGAAGTTGAAGATGCGCATCTTAAGGCCATGCAGAAACAACAACAACAACAACAACAACAACGACGACAATTCCTCAACACTCTTTGTGTGGCTTCAAAAAAAAACAACAACAAAATTCACGATCACCGCCGATGGATGAAAAAAACATTCACAGCATCTGGGCATGAGCAGGGATTTGTTGTTATTGTTGTTGTGGTATTTATTGTTGTAGCCGCAGTTGATGTTGTTGTGGTTTTAATAATTGTTGTAGTACTCGTTGTTGTTATAACGGTTGTGAACCGTTGTTGTTGTTCATTCATGATTCACTTTCGATTTCGGTCTCATGGCCATTAACAACGGTGCAACAAAAACCACAAGCGCAACAACAACAATAATAACAACAACGGCAGCATCCGCACCACCGTCAGATGCAACGGTGACAACAACATCAACAACAGTGCAAGCCATAAAATGCAACAAAAGCAATAACAACAAACACGTCGACAATAATCGGCTCTCATTCGACAACGACAACGACAACAACAACAACAACAACAACAACAACAACAACTACAACTACAACAAGTTACCACACCGCAAGCTGCATTCACCGCGACGAAGAAGAAGAAGAAGGTGAGGATGCGCGCCAACTAATGAAGATGAAGAAGAAGAAGAAGCAGATGCATCGCTGACGTAGCAACGAAGCGACGACGCAAAGCCAGCGCAGGCCGGGGGAGGAGAAGCAGAGGGAGAAGAAGAAGCAGATGACGGCGGCGACGTCTCGATGGCGACCGCGACGGCAGGCCGGAAGCCAGGCACAGACGAGGACGTGGGCATCACGGCCACGGGTGAGGGTGAGCGGTGAAGGGGCGTCAAGGAGGGGCTCGGAGGCTCGGGGCTCAGACTCCAGTCACGAAACCCCACCAGGCCGCTTCTGACTTCCGGCAACGGGCGGCGCTGCGGCTTTGACTTTGTCTTCGGCTTCGGCTCTGACTTTGACTCTGACTCTGACTTTGGCTTTGGTTTTGGCTGCAGGTGGCCACACTGGCAGACATCGCTAACCAGCTGCCCGGGTCCGTCCCGCGGTCCCGCTCAGGTCGATCCCGATCCTGGAAGCCGGTCTCTCTATCTCCCCTCGCTCTCCTCACGAATCCCCCTCAATCGCACACTTGTTTTCTCTCCCGTTGGTCTGTCGTTGTTGTCTGGCCATCACTGTTGTTGCAATTTATATTGGTAAATTTTGCTGTTGTTGCTTTTCTCATAATTGCCTCTGTCATTTGTCTCCAAGATGTTTTTGCTGACCATTGATTTACTCGGTAATTTTAATTTATTGTTTTCACATTTTATTGTCACGATCCAAGATGTCAGTGTTTGTTGTCGTTGTTGTTGTTGTTGTTGTCGGAAAGTGTTACACATGAATAATGGCGGGCAGGCAACTCATTGTTGTTGTTGTTTCTGGCCAGATCCCCCTGCGTTTCGAGCGAATTCGGTTTCGTTTTTCCTCCATCCACACGACCCGCGACTGGATTTCGTTCCTGCCGTATTCGCTCGATCGATTCCCACGATCGACTCCAGGACTCCATCGCACGGGCCGCCACCCAGGGGTTAAATGGAGGTCACGACGATCGGAAACTCCCGGAGCCGGCGGCACCAGCAGCAGCAGCAGCAGCAGCAACAACAACCACAGCCACTGCAACAAAGGCGAGTCCATCTGTTGCATGTGAAGGAGCTCGGGGAGGACGAGGAGGAGGCGACGAAGAAGACAAAACGAACCACCAGCAATAAAATGAAAAAGACAACAACTGCAACAATACAACAACAACAACGGCGAAAAATTTACGCAAGCAACACCCAGAAAGTGAAAGTGATTTGTGTTGTTGCAATTTTGATGATTGCGGTGTTGTTAGTGTAGCAGTTGGGTTGATGTTGTTGCTGATGCTGTTGTGGTTGCTGTTGCTGTTGCCACTTGTTGGTATTGTCCGTGTTGTTGTTGCCGCTATCATGTTGCTAGTTCGGCTCGGCTCGGCTCGGCTCGGTTTCTGGTCTCGCGCTGTTGTTGCTGTTGTCAGGCCGAGCACCGGCCGAGTGCAAGGTGAAGTGCAACGAGGCCCACCACGAGCCACGCCCCCACCTCCAACGGCCCTCTCTCTCTCTCTCTCTCTCTCTCTCTTTGTTGTCTTCTTTCCTTCCCGCTCCGACTCTCGTGTGTTGCTGCGAACGAGGAAGTTTTTGGGCGACGATGCAAATTATGCGAGGCAGCAACAGCAACAACATCAACATTGACCGACGACTCCAGGAGCCGGTTGGAGCAACAACAACAACTGAAACAGCGAACTCTGAGTCGACTCGTCATGACTGAATGGTTGTTTTATTGTTGTTGATGTTGTTGTTAGTGCCCGACTTAATCTTCCTTCTGTGGATCACGACGACGACGACGACAATGATTATGAATTTTTCCACACGATGACGTTGTTGTTGTTGTGGGTCGCTTCATTTTTTCAATTATTTTTATGACAAAATAAAATGGGCTTTTATGCAAAATGCGAGCCAGGCGTCAAGAGAGCGACAGAGCGCGCGATAGGAAGACAGTGTTAGAAGGAGAGACGAAGAGAGAGAGTGAGAGGGGGTGAGGGGATGGGGGGGAGAGGGAGAGAGGCTTCATTGCTAGTTATTAATACTGCAGACGTCTTGGCGTTGCTGCTCGTTATTGCCGTGTTTCGGTTGTCTGCCTTGCACTTGTTGTTGTTGGCGTCGTGTTTGTGATGTTACAGTTTATTGTCGCCATTGTTGTTGTTGCTGTCTTTAATGCCTGGCAATTTAAGCGCCGCCCGTCCCTCGACACGTCGTCGCCTGCTCGATGGCTCGACGGACGCCTGGTCTCAGCTCATGACACTTTCGTTTCCCCGCCGAATGTCGGTCCCGCAGGGCGCGGGGGGCGGGCGAGGGTCGTGCGAGGGTCGCCGACCCAGGTGGCCGGTGGTGGTCGTCGGACGACTCGAAATCGGCGAAAACCGCGTTCCGATGCAGGTCAACCAGGCGCACCCGGGTGGTGGGCAACGAAACGACAGTAATTAAAAACTGGAGTGAAGGCAGTAAATTATGTGAAATGGGGTGAGAGGAAGAAACACGAACCATAATTAAAAAATATGTAGCAATAAATCGGAAAAGTATTTTCAGCCGAAAAACGGATGCAAAAGTGAAAAAATAAACATTATTCTGTTAGAGATAAATACAAACAATAAAATAATTTGCGAACACAATAGCAACAACATTTTTGAGGAATCATCAAGACCAACACAAATTAATTTAATATTAGATTAAATATTTTTAACTACATATACGGAAGAAAATTTGACAAAAACTTATTGTAATCATCGAAAAAACCAAATAAATTGCGCAAAATGAGGTTAGAAATGAGAAAATGAAAATAATTTCGTAGGGAATCGTCGCAAAAAATTAATAGATAATGACGAGATTAGTGGGAAGCACAGAGAACCAGGAAACATTGCGAAATCTCTTCGAAGCCCGATCCTTGGTCGGTCAAGCAGGGGCCGCACCGCCAACCGACAGCTCGCTCGCACACGCATCGACCGCTCTCTCTCGCTCTCGCTGCCGCGTTTCCCCCAATTAGCGCCGACTTCTGACGAGCGGCCCCGCTTCCGCATCGCGGCCCGCGCGCCTGCCCCGAGCGACCCGAGCACTTATCGGCATCTGGGCCATTACTTTAATGCCACACGTTTTTATTTCGCTCCTCACTATTTTTCAGCCATCCTCAACAACCACCGCACCCCCCTCCTGGCGGTCGTCGTTGTTGCTTTTGCCGTCCGCGGCTTGACTTAGTCTCGTTTTACAACGCGTTTTATAACCAAAACACTGGTAATCAGACCACCGCTCGCAGCAGCAACGACAACAACAGCAACCGCGGCTGTCAACAATCAGCCGTCATCGCCACCAGCGGCAATAACTGCTCGCAACAACAACAACAACAACAACTCTAACAAACACTCCAGCAAAAACCAACAGTCGAGGAAAGCGGAGAATCGTCGCCTTCCCGGGGCGCACTTTAAACAAAATTCCGCAGCGAAGACGAGTGGAGGAGGGCGGAGGAAGGGGCGGGGAAGAGGATGGAGTGGTGGATAAGTCGCGGGGGAGGTGCGGAGGTCGGGACAGGAGAGGAAGAGCTGCTGAAATTTATAGCCTCCAATTAAATGGCGGTCGCGAACTGCGTTTAAACCCAATTTGGATGTGCGAATCCGGCCGTTTCCTCCGCCCACTTCCACGCGGCAGCCGCTTTCGCCCCGGCCCCTCTAATGACCCTCGCCCCCCCCCCTCTCCCTCTCTCTCCCCTCCGGCGCGTTTACGACTCTCGTCAAGGGGTTTCGGGAAATCGCTTTTTAATGCGAGGTTCTCAAGTCGGCCACCTCCGGCTCGGTTGCGCCACTCGAGCCGAGCTCGAAACCGACTCCTCCCTTCCTCTTCCTCTTCAAATCTCCCTCTCTCTCCACCCGGTGGTTTCCCCTCCTCCTCCTCGCTGGCCTCCACCCACTTCGCTCTGACGACGAATGAACCCTCGTCCTGCTTCACAGGCCCAGCCTTCCTCACCCACGGCATCCCTTTTCCTGAAGTACTCTTTCTCTCGCTCTCCATCTGCCATCGATCTTCGCCTCGCGCCCTCTTCTCTCCCTCTCCCTCTTCCCTGTCGCCAATCATTCAATCATCACTTCGCGCAAATCCCTTGAAACATCGCCCTCGCTCCAGCGTTCTGCATGTCATCACGCGTACACTGGGAGAAAGACCAGCAGCCATCAATCATGGGACAGTGTCGTCCTCTCCCCCTCTCCCTCTCCCACTGTGGCTCTCCCGCTCTCGCATTTTCTATCGCAGCTCCTCGAGTCCTCTCGGGCGGGAATCCCGTGATTTTCGTGAAACAAAACGGATACGTGAATAAAATATAAAGGCGTCCGTTGAGGCGGAAACGAGGTTAAGTGCCGACGCACACACACACACACACACTCGTTCCCCAATAAGAGTCATACCTTCACACACACCCACACACACGTGCATCTACTACGTGAAGCCGCCGAAGTAGGCTATAAACGGGGTTTCAGGTATTTTGAGTGAGAAACCCTCGAGGTATTAGGATGCACGAGGGGACGGAGAGGGCCGAGAGAGAGAGAGAGAGAGAGAGGGAGCTGGCGAGTGGTTTGTATTCAATTTGTTGATGATCACAACAACAACAACAACAACTGCCTTGTTGCCAACAATTTCAATGGCCGAGTTCCTGCGAGCTCTCGAAGAACAGAACAACAGGATTAAACCGAAGCAGCAGCAGGGAATTAATTATGAAGCATTAAAAATACAAATCTCGGAAATGAGAACACCATCCTTCGCCTTCGTCCTTGCAGAAAGAAATTTCTGTCTTCCTTCCATCACTCCTCGCTCCCCTCTCCTCATTGAGAGATTCGAATTGGATTGGAATGTTGCTTCCTTTTCCCGCTTCCTTTCAATTATTCGGTGAACTTGTTCGATTTGCGGAATTTCCTTTCGTAGCCATCGCGAAATGCCGGCAGCTCAATTTGCTTGGGTTTATTTATATTTCCGCTTTCTTCTTTCGCCTCCTTCCCGTGTCCTCCCTCGCCATTATCGAGAGCTTATTTGTATTCGTCCCCAGCCCTCGAGTGCTCCCTCAGCCCACCGCAAACGTCAATCGCCGCGTTTTGTTTTCACTTGTCTCGAAATTAATATTTTATTTCTATTTTCGCTCACGCTCATCAACGCCGTCTGGCCGTGACGAAAAATGACGGCATTTTCTTCGTTTCGTCTTTTTCTTCTCTCTCTCTCTGTCGCCTCCCACTGGCCTCGCCCCCCCCTCATCTATCGTCATCGTTTTTCTACATTTACACCGCTTTCCCTTTCGGTTTGTAATGAGCAATATTTTGTCACCGCCCCGCCAACCCCCTCAGTCGAAACCCCTCGCTCGTCCTGAAAGTTCAACGCGACGACGACATGTGGGAATTTGCACAGGTTTCGAAATTAGTGACTAACATCACGTATGGTAGTAAACTTATATTTAGTATTGCTCAATTCAGTTGCTCATTTGAATTTTTCGAATTTTCTTCTCTTTACTACGATATTTCATTTCCACGCTTCGAACCCTGTTTCTCGGGATTTCCCCGCCTCCCGCAGACCTTCGTCCTCATCGAATCCCCATCGCTCACCCCATCCCCCATCTCGCTCTCTCACGTCCTTTGTGTTCGTTTGACACCTTTCGATTGCTGTTTGTCGTCGTTGTTGACGTGTTTGTTGGTGTTGTGACCGTCCCTATTGTTTCCAATGGTCCTCGTGAGTCCTGCTGTCATGTTGTTGCTGCTACCGAAACTTCCCCGTGTCTTGCACGAGTGAGCGAATATTTTTCACTTCGTCCCGAGTTGGCAACTTTGAATCGAGGGGACGGGACGGGGTCAACTGGAGGGAGAAGGGACCGGTGAATGGTTTTTGCCCACCTGTTGCCGAACCTCCCTCGAGATTCCTTTCTTCACTCCTTTATTGGCTCTGAAATGCCCATGAATAAAACGCCTCCAAGTAGTACAAATAGTAGAGGTTTATTTATTGTGTATCTCTTTAAAGTGTTCTCAAAAATAAAATACTTCTTTGCGAAAATAATACCAGAATAAAGGGCGGGATGAGGGCGAAAACGTAAAAATGTTAAAATAAAAACAGAAATGTAATTGTGAAAGAAATCAAAGCAGATTCGCATTCTTTAATATCAAGCCTAAAAATATCGTCGAAAATATTCGCCATTCACTGGGATGAGATGTGGGTGCCGAGGACGCCTCGTCCGTCGAGCACGCGGTTGCGGGGGAGCCGCACTGAGATGACCGCCCTTCACATGCCCTCGCCGAGCAGCACCTGCCGGATGTGCTCGTAGATGCTGAAGTAGAGGGCGGTGGTGAGGCCGGACTTGAGGAGGGTGGGCGCCATGCCCTTGTAGAAGCCCCAGGTGCCCTCCTCGCGCATCGTCACCTCGATGCAGTTCATGATGCCGGTGCAGGCGTGGTTGCGCCCGTAGTTCTGGCGCTGCTTCTCGAAGCCCTGCAGCTGCAGCCGCTTCTTGATGAAGTCCAGCGGGTAGACGGCCGACTTGGAGGCCACCCCGGCCGCGCCGCCGGTGATCAGGAGCACCCAGGTGGGCAGCTGCTCCTCGGGCGGCTCGTTCAGCAGCCGCCGGGAGAAGTCGTTGAAGCACTTGTAGAACATGAAGTTCGCCCCCACCATCGGCCCGATCTGCAGCAGGGTCGAGATGAGCCCCCGGAACAGGCCCTGCACGCCCTCGGCCCGCACGATGGCCGGGAAGGCGCCCAGGATGTTGCGGTACCCGCCGGCCGCGTTGTGGTCCTGCGCGATCAGCCGCGTCCGGATCACGTCGAACGGCATCGAGACGACGGTGGCCGCGCACCCGGCCAGGCTGCCGCTGACGAAGCTGGTCGCGTTCGGGTGCGCGCCCAGCCAGGGCATCTGCATCAGGCCGAGGTGGATCTGCTCGTAGCTCCAGAACTGGGCCACGCCGTTCACGATGCTCAGGATCTGGCCGGCGTTGTGGCCCTTCCAGAACGCCCGGAAGCCCTCCTCGCGCTGGATCGTCGCGATCGCCTGCATGATCGACGTGTACTTGGCGTGGAACGCGCTGCCCGGGGTCGGCCGGCGCAGCGGCTCCACCTGTAGCTGGAACCGGATCTTGAGCACGTCCAGCGGCTGGGTCAGGGTGCGTGTGACGGCGGCGGCGACGGCCCCGGCCGTGGCCTGCTTCAGCTGGTCGGTCGCCGAGTAGGTGCGCAGGTGCCGGTGGTCGACGTCGTGGACCACCGCGGAGCCGAGGGCCGTCTTCTTGGCTGGTGGGGCGCGCCCCGGTTCCGGGGCCTCCTTGGCGGACATCGTCCTACTGTCGGTTAGCGAGATTGAGCGAGAGACAGAGCGAGCTGTGGGAGAGAGAAAACAGAGTCAACAGTTTATTTTGGGAATTATGGGCGGTTGCGAAATGAAGACTTGAATCGAGATCGACTCGCTGAATGAATCGTGGAGAACCCGAAACCGACTAGAAAGGCAAAGCACTCGAGCCGTCCCCAACCCCGAGTTTCTCTTCGTTCCCTCATTAACTTGCGTCTTCCTCTCTTTGCAGCTAACAAACATCAAGTTGTTGCCTACACACAGAAGTCGCAGATCAAGCACGAGAACCGCCACATCCAGCTGGTCCGCGAGTACGGCTTCCACCCTCGCACCAAGGCCACCGTCGAGGATGGGGACGTCTTGCCGCGGAAATTCGAGCCGTTTCCGGAGAACATGTACGGCAAGCCTCTGGAGGAAATCGATACGTTCATTTATGAGGAGGTGAGTCCGAATCGCCCGTGTCGAACCGCTCTGGCGACCCCGCCACGTCCGTGTTCAAGTCCGAGTACGAGTCCATGTCCGTTGCCACTGCCATGCACATGTCCATGCCATGAAGACGTCCATGTCCAAGTCGCGCGTCTCGGGTCCCGGGTCTCGCCCTCGTGCATTTGTGCCAGCGACGTAGGCACTTTTATTGAATTTCGTCGGAAGAAACAATTCAATTTCAGACCCGACTCCGAGGCATCTGCCAAGAACCTTCGAAATGGAGAAGGCGACGGCAGCAGTGGGGCGGGTGGCAACAGCAGGGCCGGCCTTCGTCGCACGGATCGCATGACTAAATGCACGGACCACGAATTTTGTGGGTCAGCAGGGCGCCCGGGGTGTGGACTCGACTTCGCAGAGGCTCCTTTGATGCTGGCGTCTCAAGGGCGAGTCCTGCTCACTTTTCGGCCGGACCTTCGCAGAAGGACGTCTGAGTTATGGTGCTTCAAGTATTTAACCATGTTCTTAATGATGAAAGTTCGGACGTGGATAAAAATTCATTCGCTACTGAAAATTCGTCCCCTATTGAAAATTCTTTCGTGTTGCAAATTCGTTAAAAATGTTAAATGTTAAAATTGTGTTCGCCGGAACCCTTCAAAGGATTCAGTTGGATCGCCTGCCATTGCACGCGATCGCCTTTAACCACTTGATCCCGGAGAGGTTCACCAGTTGATTCGACGCGTCATCAACATATCAAGCAATCAGGGAGCGATGTATCAAACCAAGGGGACGATGAGTGACATCCATCCAATTCATTTTCCGCCGAGCTTCGCTGGACCTTTTGCCCTCCCTTTCTTCGCCTCATCGTGTTGAGTCGAAGCCCACAAACAGCCTCCCGAATACAAATTATTCGCTCTCGCTCCACTACTCCTTGTGTGTGTGGAGGAGGGAATGGGAATGAATTGATGAAAAAATAGTCATCAATCATCGAGTGCTGTCGCTGCTTTGAATGTGGGTTTGGCACGACATGTTTGCGTATTTATTTCGCCAATCGTTGTAGTTTTCGATTCATCACACACCCCAGCACACCTCTCTCACTCACACTCCCCCCTCACTCGCCCACACACACACCGCTGGATCTTCGCGCTGCTCTCGATCTCAGTGATTGACGATTGTCGCCTGTTCGACTCATTTCTTTCTGTTGTTGTAACCACGTCGAATCTACGATCACCTCGCCGAGAATTATTTATCAAAATTAAAAACCCATAACGTCGACCGCCACGCCCAGCCCAATCACAGGCGAGGATGCCTGAAGAGTCCCGCACTGACTGACCAGGGAGTCCACCAGTTGACAGCCGACTGACCGCCAGGTGTCGGTCGTCCTGGCAGACGTCCTTCCGAGTCCTTCGGCCGTGCTTTCCCCTTGACTGACCTCTGCCACCGCCCGCCTCCAACCTTCCGTCCCTTTGTTATTCATTCATCGGGCTGTTTATTTTAATTCTCTCCTGCGCCGGCATTCGTTTCTGCTTCAGTCCGTCTGCCCTCAGTTCTGTGGCGATGACGACAGCAATGTTGCTGTTGTTGTTGTTGTTGTTGGGATAATTGCCCGGAGTCAGAGGCACCCAGTGGCAGGTCGTTCAACCCGGAATCGCGCTGAGTTCTTTGGTGAGCCCGGAACCCGGCATGAGGAGTGATTTATTTATAGGAGCGCACGGAGGACGAGCGAGGGGGTGCGAAAGGGATGAAACTGCAGATGACTGAGGAGCAGGAGCAGGTCGTCGCTTCTGGAGCTAATCAGGCGTGGGCAACGTGACGTACGAGATGCATTAGTTGAAAACAAATAGAAGCAGAAAGGCATGTTTTCAATTGAATTTAAACTTATATAGGGTCGTTTTATTTACAATACTTTTCCTCGATTCCCAGACAAAACACCATAAATCAAGATCAAATTCAAAAATGTCAAAAGTCTTAATCAACAAAAAATATCAACATACACCGAGTTGAATATATTATAGAAATTATATTATGGGAATTCTTGAACAAAATCAAATTCCAATTCGACCAAAATTTAATAAATCAATTTAATTAAAAGCCTTCAATAAAAAAGCATCAATATCAAATTAAATTAAATGCAAATTAAATTATTAAACAATACAAATTGTCCCCTTTCAAGTCCAACGACCGCGCCACAACCGCAACCCAGGCCTGTCCTGGCTGCCTTATCAGGGGCGCGCAGGTCGCCGACAATGAAGCAATAATGACATTGTTGTTGTTGCCGCTGCCACTGCTGGTGCTGGGCGACAGAAATCCGATAATGGAATATTTATAGAAAATGAAATATTTAATCATTTACGTCGGTAACTTATGGCCAATTGCAGAGAAAGCCATTCGAAACTCATTTTTACACTCGACTAAGCGATTTCGGAACCCTTCGACCGCCCAGTCCCCAGCATCGTTGGGAAGCCTGGTGGGGGTTTTGCGACGCCTTTTTGTCTATTAATTTTCTAACACTCATCGCAAGAGGGAAAAAAGAGGCAGAAAGAGGAGAAGCCGTCGTCTGGCCCCCCTGTCTCATTGTGCTGGGTTTGATTTCTGCACAAGGGCTCGTGATCGATGCCTTTCCAATGGCAGGATTCGGCGCCCCAAGGACAGGACACCGAGGTCTTGCATTCGAATGTTCGTCATTTGTTTCCATAACTTTCAATGTTTTAAAATTGTTGCTCCTTCTTTTTAATGTTTTCCTTCAATTTGCCGGATTTATTTTTATTTCATCTAAATTGATTTTTCCGCATACATTTTTCTCAATGTATTTTAATCTGGACTATTTTTATTTTCCAGTTGTCCATTTACCTTTAATTTTCGATTTAAATAAAACAATTGAAACGGGGCTTTTGTGCATTTGCAGAACGAACGAAAGTAAATAATGAAAAATGCCCGAATCATTCCGCGAACCCGCCGGCGTTGGCGAGGCAACGTTGCGTATGAGTAATTTTTAATTCGTTCGCCGAACGGGTGCCACAGGGGCCGCTGGTGGGGGTTGGGCTTCGGATTGTTGGGGAAAATAAAATGTCAGCTTCAATGCGGCTGCCACCCCTCCCCGCACCGCCCCCCTCTCCGCACCGGAAGCTATCGCGAACGACCTTCAACTTTGGAGAATCTTTTTGCCCAAGGAAGATTTTTTCTCTCCCCCCTTTCGTTCGTCGACTACCACAGTTTTTATCTCCACTTTTTTGATTTGCTCACGCGTTTCGCTCCCCAGCATTCGGTTGCCTGTAGTTTTTGTTGTGTTTTGCGTTTTTACGCCTTTCGCTTCGAAGGGTTTCTGTATCTCTCGCGCCGGCCAAATGTCATCGGGAATGCAAAGCTTCCGCCCAGACTCGCCCCGAGCCCGAGGCGGGTCGCCGAGTCGGGCTATCGGGGGGTCGGTCGACGGTCGAGGGACGACGGTCGCGTGGCGAAAACTCAGCTGCTCATTTTGCGAGAAAAATCCTTTAAATGCGAAAATGAACAGCAGAAAAACCCATGCAGAGCAACCACTGAGGAGTGCGAGTGCCGGAGAGGTGGAGGGAGAGAAGAGCGGGAGGGAAGAGGAGAGAACGAAGTCGAGCAGCAGATGGGGCGACGAGCGAGAGAATCAAATGAAGGGAGAGGGACGAGTGCGACAGAGAGAGCGAGAGAGAAAACAAAAAATGCAATCACTGCGAAAATAAGTTTGCACCAATTTTTCTCGATTTTTTCCCGATTTTCTGTTTTGTTTTTCGTGTGTTTGCGGCGAAGTCGTCGCTGTTGCTCACGACGGCAATTGTTGTTGCCGAAACTGCGGTCGTTGTTGTTGGTCTGTTGGCCGCAAAATGCACCGAGCTGGTGGACATCGGAGCGGCAGGGCCGGCGGCACCGGCGAGTGCAGGGCGAGAGTCGACGAAAAAAGCTTTCGTTCGCTCGTTTGCTCAGAGTTTAGCTGGCTGGTCTTCTTCTTTTTGTTGCTTTTGCTATTTGGTTAGGAATGTTTGCGGCTCGGATTTTGTTGTTGATTCTCGCTGAGTTCTGGTTCACGAAGTTGTTGTTGTCGTCGCAATTAAGCTTTGCAATTTCGTCATACTTTCATGTAAATTAAGAAAAATCCATTTGAAAAAGAACTTTCGATTTGCTTTTGTGCATAATTATGAGAGAAGAGAAGAAAAATTTTGCTTCTGGGCGCAGATCGAAGACTTTCATACACTTTTTGTAAGACTTTCATGCAGTTTATTGTTCTGAGATCATTTGGATTAATTTCACAGACCTCCGTCGGCATCGTAAATGAGATCGCTCTCATTTCGATGACGACCACCCCAATTTTCTGTCTCCTTTTCTCCCATCTCCTTTCTCTACCCCTTCCTAGTCACCCACTTCTTCATCTGCGAACCCTCGGACGCCCCCCTTTCGCTTGTTTCACCTGACCGCCCCGGACCTGCCTCAGCACCTGCCCTCAACCCAACCCCCTCCGCGCCCGGGTGGCCCCGCGAGGACCCGCAGGCGAAGCGATCAAAGCCCGGGTCGGCAGCGAACGTTCTCTGGAGCTGACCCCAAATTAAGCCCGATCTCAGGCCCGCAGCCCCACGGACGCCGCAATTATTCCCAACCGAGAATATGTGTGTCGTGTGTTTGTGTGTGTTAGCGCACACACACCTGCACAGTCGGCCGCGATGCATGCGGAACGAAGCCAGCCTTTGGCGAATTCCGGCGACAGCAGGTCGAGGGCCCGGAGACTCCGGGAGCCGGGAGCCGGGAAGCGGCTTCGCCTTTTTGTTGTTGTTGTTCATTGTTGTTGGCATTGTTCTTGATAACAACAACAATAAGGAGAAGAAGAACAAGAGGAAAATCATGTAGAATATGGTGGCGAACACAGCGAGAGCGAGAGCGAGAGGGATGGCGAAATTTTGCTTTTCGGTCGCGAGCATCGGGACTCGTGCAGTGAGCGAGCGACGACGTGACTGTGAGTTCCACACATGTGAAGCAGAGGGAGAGAGCGAGAACGGGCGAGAGAGAGACAGAGCGGGGGAGAGGGAGAGAGGGAAAGAGGGAGAGGAGCGAGAATGGATGAATGGGAGCGGTTCATTGTTCATGCAGAAGCTCAAAAGCCACTTGAGCATTTTTCAGCATCGAATGTGTGTCGGTTACTTTTATGTTTCGACAACAACAAAACACAAGAACAACAACCAACATCAAAAACAATACAATGAATGCAAAGAGACTGGGGAACGAGATGT
Organism: Coelopa pilipes; assembly: GCA_947389925.1. NCBI lineage: Eukaryota > Metazoa > Arthropoda > Insecta > Diptera > Coelopidae > Coelopa > Coelopa pilipes. The sequence goes on along the minus strand of OX376698.1, from coordinate 30,733,586 downwards.
GGGGAAAGGCGAATGAGAAGGAGATGAAAATCGGGTCAAACAACGCGCAACAGCAACAACCAAAACAAAAAATTCAACCGCACAAAATAAAAATAGACAAAATAATAAAAACAGCAATTGTAACAACAACAACAGCAACAACAACAACAACGAAACTAACATCAATGAACAAAGTCATGACAAGAAAACAAAACCCTTCAACACATGTTGAAATCTTAATCAAAATAACACCAATACCAACGTAAACCAGGAAAAAGCAAAAAAGAAGAAGAAGACCATGAGAATGCCAGGAACAAAGGCAACAATTAAAATCGAATACAACAACCATTCACCCAGACACACGAACTCAATTTCGAGGTTTTCATTAAGAGCTGTAGGTGTTTATTTCTGCTATTTGTTGCATACACTTAGGCGCACTGCTACAGCTTCACGGGAAGACCTTAAGTCCGAAGGAAAAAGAGAAAATTCCTTTGGAAATCCATTTGAATTTCGTGAGCTTCTAGGAACGGTTTTCCCAAGATCTCTATAAACTGAATCTTCGCTCGCAATCACGGATTTCTCGCACTCAATCCGTCTCGATTCCTCCGTTCGTGCTTCACGGATCCCCACGGGCAACGCGGCGCCACGCCCCCTGGGTAGGTGGGCGCATTATCGGAGGGAGCTTAGCGGCGTCGCTCGCATTGTCTCGCATGGAATCGGGAGCGCGGACGGCAGGCGATCGGCAGACGCAGGAACGAGTGATTGAAATTCCCAGACACGTGGAGGGAATCAGAGAGAAAGAGAGAGAGAGAGAGAGACAGAGTGAGGGAATGCGGCCTGGGGAAAGCTTTTATTATTTCTAAATTAAACTCGTGGAAATCTATTGAAAGGAAAATAAATGGCGAGGATACAAAAGAAAGACGGACAGACTCCGGCCAGGGAGATGGATATGGATGGAATACGGACAGACGGACGGACAGACAGTCGGACAGACAGTCGGATAGAGCGGGAGACAATTGGATGAATGAATGATGGGAGGAAGCAGAACAAGGGAGACAAATAGGCCATGAGCCAAACCCAACACCATTTAAATTAAAATGTATCCTTGAGGCTTTTCGCATTAAGCGAATGAGATGCGAGCACAGCGGGCAGAGTGAGTGAGTAAGTGAGTGAGTGAGACGGAACCAAGGAGGAGAGAGAGAGAGAGAGAGCGCGCAGCAGCCTTACAGCGGGAGAGCGAGTTGGGATGCGGTGGATGTGGAAGAGGAGGAAGAGGAGGAAGAGGAGGCCGGAGCTGTCGGATCGATTGTGGATTGGGGAGTGCGGAGAAGGGCGAGGAAAGGCGCCAAGAGGATGAGAAGAAGACGGGGCGAGGGCGAGGAGGAAGGGGATAATGAGGGAGAAGCAAGAAGAGGAGGCCGTGGTGGACGAGTGAAGTGCAGGCGGCAAAGCCGAGTATGACGAGATCATTTTGAGAAAAGATGATTTGCAGAATAATATGATGAAAATAATCTCTCTATATAATATATATATTCGTGGGACGTTCTTCTTTTTCTCTCACAGTCGCGCTCTTTCCCTTCTAACTCGCTCACACGTGCTCTCTCTCTTCACCCACTCCTCGGCTTCTCGCTCGCACGCGCGCTTAAGGGGTTTTCGTCGGAAATTGCATTTCACACAAAACCAGGACGACGCGTGGATCCTTTGGCGTGGAGCATTTGTTGTTCTTGGCCTGTTTTTGTTGTCATGTTTAATGATGTCTTTCTTGTTTTTATCGTCTGCATGTGGGTTGTTTCGGGTTTTTTTATACATACTTTTTGTGCTATTATTCTTGTTTATTTCGTCGTCCTTGTGTGGATGGTATTGAAATTTATTGTGCTTAAAAATCATGCTTAAAATGTAACCCACGGCGTCGTTAAGCGAGATGCCAGCAAAGGCCAACAACAAAAGCCAACCAGAGGACATAAACGAAAAACGGGAGCAACGAAAGGGACAACGACAGAAAAGGAAAATAAAAACCTGTAGTCCAGAAGTCTAGGAATGAGAGAATCTGAAACCCCTGCTGACGAAAATGCGAGGAATTCAGACAGCCTGGCTGGGGGAGGAGGACCGTGAGAGTAGTAGGGCGCAGAAAGAAGACGGGACGAGTGACAAGGAGAGATAATCGTAAAAGTCATCAAAATAATAGAGGACAAGAAGCGAACAAATTTTGAGGATTAAAGCGAGAAGGTTGACGACGAGACAACGAGAAGGTTGAGGAGCAGAAAGAGAAGGTCGGGGAAGAGCCAGAGGAGCCCGGGAACGGGAAATGGAAGATTGAAGAAGGGAAAGGGAAGGTGGTGGACGATGACGAACAGGTTGGGGATGGAGAGACGACGATAAGAAGGAACTGATAAGGATAATGGCGACGCAGTGGCGATGATGACCAAGCGAAAGGGACGAGGTCGGGGCTCGGGGGACGATTCAAGCCAGCGACAGTGAGCTGGAATGAAGCGGTTGACGAGGGACGGCGGAGGTGACGAGATGAGGGGCATGACAACGTCGTCATCTTCGTCCTCGTCGTCGTCGGTGGAGGAGGAAGTAGAAACCTCTTCGGGGCTGCTGACGAGGCGCCTGGTGGCAGCGGCTTCGGTGATCCTGCTGATTAGGTTAACCGGGCGGTGCTAAAGCGGGGGAAATTTGTTTGCGGAGAAGGATTGATGCGGATGCTCGTGGTGGGCGTGGTGGAGTGAGGTGAGGGTGCTGGGGTGGTGGGGTGGTGGGGTGCTGGGGAAGCTGATGATGGGGAGCTGTTGGGGTGCTGGCGATGTTTATTGGCTGGGATGTGTGTGTGTTGTTCCTTGAAACAACGTTGTTGACATAACATTTTGGGAATTTTCCGCTCACGTTGTCGTCTCCAGCCAGCAGGAGCGCACACGAGTTCGTTGTAGTTGTTGCTCTTGTTTATTCAAATGTTGTTACAGGATGTTAACATTATCCTTCTTCCGTCCGTCCGTCCGTCCGGCCGACCGGCTGCCACTGGCCCTGACACGCGTCCCGCGCTGACGTCGTTCCGCGGGCAACCGAGACAAAAGAGAAGCAAAGCAAACGCAAATAATGTCAAACTCAGGACTCGTCAAGCGATGCGTGCGAAGAGGAGAAGGATAGAGAGGTGCAAGAGGGAGGTGCGGCGGCGAGGGGCAATCGGAGAACTCTGACAGCAGTCGAACGCCCAGATCGCGATGACGGGCGACTGACGGATCCTCTGGGGATTCAGCGATACTCGATTTTCCCATCCGGTCTTGGAGGACAATCATTTCTATTAATGGGCCTCGAACGGAAGCAAATTATTTATTAATTTATTAATACATATGCGTTTCTGCGTTTCTTTTCTTGGTGACAATAACTGTGGGTTTTGTTTTTCAATGGAAAAATGTGTGATATTTCCGAATATTCTAAACGACAAATGAGAGGCCGAGGAGAGAGAGAGGGGGGATTTCTTGTCTCACAGACAGACTTCGATTGGCCATCTCGGGCGCAGTGGCCACTTCCGGGTGTCCGTCGCTTCCGGTTGAAAGCCAAATTAATCGCCGGCAACAACTACGAGCAGCAATAAGAGGCAGCAATAATAGTTGCTAATAAATTCCCAATAATTGCTGGAACCGCAGCCATACCAAGAGCAACCACAGCGACAGCCGCAAACGCAACTCCCGTCAGTCTAGGCATAAACTATTCAAACTCTGTCCTTGTGCATGTGTGGGCGGATGTTTGAGTGTGTGCACAGCAGCTGGATGTGTGTGTTCGTCATTAAATCACTCGTTTGTCATCATTTCCCACTGTGTGAGTGAGAATTGGGAATTTAATCACTCGGGTATTTGAGAAACCTTTCACTCTCGAGGATCCAAGGAAACATTCATTTTGAAATTTACAAAATTAAGTGAAAGACAGTCCTTATTGAAATCTGCTTTCTCATATACATTTTTTGTGTTTTTCGTTTCGTTTTACTTTTCGTTTCAGTTTTATACTTATTTTCCAGTACTTTTGCAACAATTTTTAGAAAATTTATTACATTTATAAATTTAAATTTAACACGTTTTATATTTTATTCGTTTGTTGTTTTATAAAAACCGTTGAATCAATTGTGGTTCAATTTGAATTTGCTCAGTATTTAAGGGCTAATATTTTCCTTCACATGGTTTTATTTCAACGCTATTAATCGAATCAATTAAATTATTGAATATCAGATGGGATTTTTGAGAACACAACACTTTAAAATGTTTTATTGCAAATTTGCCTTCCCTTTCCCTTCCGCCATGGGCTCTTGGTTATTTTCACGGGAAAAACATGGAAAACATGAAGCCACGAAAGGCGTTCGTGGAATTTGGCAAATGAAGTGCACGCGTCGAGAGGGAGAGAGAAGGAAAATGGGAGAATGAGGAAGCGCGAGAGAGGGAAGGACACGTGCCTCGCAGTCCGGCGAGTGCATAAAAATAAAATAAAACGACTTCGGAGCCATTACAAAATGGCGCCCGCAGCGGCGGCAGCATCGAAAAGTCTGTGGCCACAAAATGCGAAATCAATGGCAACCCGGAAGCGGAGGCGGTCGGGGTGGCGCGAGGCCGGTGGGAGTGGCCGGGGCGGCACGTGGCCGTGTTGCATTCGCACGAGGGTGTGGGCGAAAGGGCGAGACAGATGGAGAGAGTGAGCGAGGGAGCAGGGAGCGAATTGATGATCAAGCCAACTGCTTGAAAAAGCCGAAAAAATAGAGGCTCTCTTTCGCTCCCTCTCTCTCCCCCTCAGGGACTCGGTGCCTTTTTTGAAATTTCATGAATATAAATGGAAGGCTCCACCAGCACAGCCCTCGGCCAGAGAACTCAGTTGCCCGCGAAATGCAACGATTTTGTTTGCATGAACATTGAATTGAAAATAGTGAGAGGAGGCGGACGAGATTGGGAGCTGGCGGGGAAGCAACAAATACAACAGCCAAAACAACAACAACAACCACAACAAAGGTCATTGTTTGTGTTCCCAAACTGTTGGCGACGTCGTCGTCCTGGCGCCGCATCGAGCTCTACGCAAAATATTCAATATTTGTCTCCGTCGTCTGACGAATTTCGTTTCTTTTCACATTTACATTTATTTTCCTCTGCTAACGGCTTTTGATTTATATACTGTTTTTAATAATTTTGCGTTTGCATTTTTGGGGAATTTTATTGACTTCGATTTCATCGCGAATTTATTATCTCCTGATTCACTTTACGCAAATCGAGCGCCTGTTCCGTTGTGGTTTCGCTCGCCATTGCGTTTGACCAAAGCGTGGCTTTAGAGCATTATCCGTTTTATCCGTGGTGGGCTCAAAGGCCGAGTTAATCACTGCAACTCGAGCCTCGTTATTGGGCAATGATTGCCTCGGATTATGAAAGCTGATAAATAAATAAAACATATTTCGACGTACTTTCGAATGAATTCAACACTCCATTCAGATCCATCAACCTGGATTGGTAATTTCATCCGAATCGTGCGATTTTTTAAATCAGATTTTGTAAATTTCTTACATCTAATTGGGTGATTTGAACGTTATATGGTATTTCTGACAGTATTTTTTCTCAAACCTTGGCAAAATTTAGTCACCGTACTTAAATAGCTTTATCCGAATTATCGAGTTTCTATCCCTTGGTAGAAACGATCGTCGACTTATATGCTTCAAAGCTTCTCCATGGCAATATATGAATATGAAATAAATAAGTAGAAACCAGAAAAAAACATCTTCATTCGACATGGACTTTTTGGCTCTTTTGTCAGAAGTTTCTACGTTTTTCATTTCATTTATTTCGAGCAAATTCTTCACAAAGATCCGACCATCGGCCGACAGATGGACTGACAGTCGGAACGACTTTTTAATAAACTCCGGGGGAGCCCGAGTCAGCAGAAGCAGCAGCAGCTGTTGCAGGGCACGGACGACGCCAGTGGCATCAACAACCACAACAGTGACAAAGGCAACAGTACCAACAATTACACAGCAACAACAACAACAACTAGGACGTAGCATCGCCGCCACGACCTCAACAGATTGCGTTGTAAAATTAAAATTCAAATTTCGCGCCCAACTTTGCGACCGAGGATCCCTGCCGTGGCCCGTTGCCGTGGGTGATGCCAACAACACCTACAGTTGGTTCGGATGCACTTCGACAGCAGCGACGACAACAACAACAACAACAAGGACACCCAACTCCACAGCGACGTCAGACGAAAAAGAGGAGTCACGTGGCCGTCGCTGTGAATTGAGTGCATTTTGACAGGTGCTCATGTCAGTCGCACGCCCTCATGCGCACTGTCTGTCGCAGTCGCACATGCCGCACACTCACACACACTCCCGACAACCCGCACTCACACACACACGCAGACCCACACGTTCGCAGGTTCTCTCACTTAAGTGCGAATCGATGTCGTCGGTGGGTTTTTAATACTTTTTCGCTTCTCCCAGGAAGAAGCGCCCTCCGCGCATCCGCCCCTCGTTGGGAGGGCCCAAACCCCGCTCTTCCTCTTCTTCCTCTCTCCTCCCAACGCCACCCGTGGCGCGAGGAAACTATAATCGAGTTTTCATCTCGCTCATGACGTCTTCTTCGATCAGGCTCGGGTGCTGAGAGGGAGCTGAGAAGGGGCGGCAGGGAGAGGACGAGGCGATGAGGTGGGAGAGGTTGCTGGCGAGAGGAGGTGGAGCGCGGGGGGTGCAGCCGAAGAGGAAGGTGACGAAAGCGCAAAGAGACGAACAGGAAGTTGGGGAAGAAATGGTCGAAGTCGAGGAAAAGGCGGAAGAGGTGCCGGAAAAGACCAGGAGGCGCTGGAGCAAAGGACGTTGAGGAAGGCAGCGATCGGAAGGCTGGAGACGGAGGACACACACAGGGGCTCGCGGGTGGCGGGTGGCGGGATCGTGGGGTCGGGGGCTGTGGCGTGAATAGAGTGCTGCAATTGCAGTTGGCCCGAGTTGGCGTTCAATTTGTGGTCGGAAGAGAGGTGCGAAGAGGGGGCGGGAGGAAGCGAGGCGAGGAGGAGGTGGGGGAAGAGGACGGGGCGCGGGGGAAGCCGGGAGCCAAGGAATCCCAAGAAATGCTCGCTTCGACTGCGGCTGCCGCAGTCGTGAGAACAACAACAACACCAACAACAATATTAACAATAACAACACACGTCACCCGCTCGGTAAACCATGGCAAATTAGCGTTAAGTGGTTAGGATTGTTGGCACATAGCTCGATAGCTCCTATCCGCCTTATCCGTATCAATTATATCGCTATCCGACGCGGTGAAATTCGATCCGATCCGATTGGCGTGAAGCGATTGACGATGGATTTGATGGAATTTTCTCATCCACATGCGCCGTGGAATTTTACGGTTTCCATTTTTTACTTGGAATAAACCCAATTAATTTGAGTTCTTAGAAGATTATTCCTATAGCCGGGGAGTAGAAATGATTAAGATTTCATATTCCCCAACCACGAACGAAGCTCGACTTCTTATTTGATCTCGTTTCCTCGGGCACTTGTCGGCAGTTAATTAAACCCGACTCGTCATCCGCAACTCAAAGTTTTCCCTCCCCCTCGACCTCTCAGTCTCGTTAGCCCTTAATTTACTCCGCACGCTGGTCACTTCATCCGCTCTATCCGAGGCACATGTGGTGTTTATCCGCCGTCCGGCAGCTGCCTTCGCAATCAGACTCGAATTCGACACACGGCGACGGCGACATTTGCGGATTGCGAGCGAGAGGCGACCGAATCGAGTGGTTTTAATTGAAAGACGATGTCGTCTATGCTCCCAGGCGCTCTCGCTCTATCTCACTCTTTTTCGCATTTGTACTGTTGCCCTTTCTCCCACTCTCGCTCCCCTGCTTTAGCGGGGACTTTTGCAAGCACTGCAAATTTCATTAACTTGGCCAACAGAGCGAGCAAATGTTTGCCATTAAAGCCAGGCCGGGAAGTCGAGAACGAGGAGGAGAGGGAGGGATGAAAGGAGGGTGGAAGCTGCATGAGGACAAGCCCGAAGTCAAGACAAAGGCAGTCGGGAAAGGAGGAGACAGAACGAGGGGATCGGAAAGGATCTTGGGGCGAGCAGGATAGAACGAGAGTGAGAGGTGAAAATGGAATAAAAACGGGCCCAAACGTCGAATTGCGACAGCCAGAGAGGGGGAGGGAGAGGGGCAGGAGAGAGAAAGAGAGCGGTGAAGGCTGAGTGAGGGACGGCGAAAGAGACGAAGGGTGGAGGCCCACATTCTTGTCGATGGTGAAATTTTGATGAAATGCAATTTGCGAACGCACACAAAAGGCCAAGAACAAGAGCCATGACGCACACACACACACACACACACGCATACACACACACTGACACAAGCACTTTGACAATGTGACGACATCACAATGGCAACACACACACATTCACACTTCGAGATTTCCCCGCACCACGAAGGCCTGCAGCCGAATGGAGTCGTTTGTGCGATTCCAGTGCGCGCTGTGAATTCAATTTGCGGAAAATTTGGAGTTTCCAAAGGAGAACAGCAACAATTACAACAACTATAACAACAACAATAACATCAATGTGATAGCAACAAACACACACCTCTGGAACACCACAAATTCTCACATTTCCAACGACAAAAGCAACAAATCAACAAATCATCGGTCAGTTTGGGAAGAAAGAGAACAACGGCAACAACAAGGCCGATAGTGGAAACACCGGAGGTCCTTGTTAGAGTCTTGGGAGCAAGAAGAGAGGGCGTGGTCGGTGAGACATCGGCAGCTATTGGCTCTAATGGAGCACAAAGTTTGCCTCCAGCAGCGACTGCAAGCAACAACGGCCATCAGGATGTCGACAACAACCACGAGATTGACACAACAGAAATGAGAATGACAACAACAACAATGAACAAACATGTCCAGTAGAGAAATTCCTGAACATTTGGACTTCGTAAATAAATTCCGGCAAATTGTCGGAATTTGATTTCAATTTAAATTTTTGGCGTAAAAAACGCTGAATGAATTAACGAGGCGAAGAGGAAATGGGAAAAATTCAACAAAATAACTTTCAACACACCTTTTGACATTTCTAACAACTTGAAAGAATTTCCGTGGAAATTGATTTGTGTGCAATTTTTCGCATCACTTTGATCGACGGATCTGCAAGGATTTTTCCATCTCCCAATTTCGCAATGTATTTTTCTCTCTCCTCTCTCTCTCTCTCTTGTTCCCTCTATTTCTTGCTCCTGTCTTTTTTGGGATTTCCTTCTTGGACTGGAGTTGGACTAAAAACTAATCGCTTTTTAATGTCTTTCTCGCTTTGATGTTGAGCGGCGTAGAAAAACCATCGACAGCAAAATAAAACCAGGCAAAACACCTTCGACAGAACACCTCACTAGCTGGGAACACAAACCCTCAGAGGCGAGAATTGACTGGGGTCGAGGTGCTGCGCGAAAGTAATCATGATGTATAGATAAATCAACAAGAACGAGGGAACAATTAGTCGGTTTCTGAGTGAGAAAACATACTTGAGAAGGGAATACATGTAAATAGAAAACAGTTCAAAAGGAGTGAGAAAGAAATCCACGAAAGAGGAACACATTTCAATAAAAATTGGGTAGAAGATGAAACACTTTGGAAAATTGAAATGATTTAGATCACAAAAATTATGCATTAAACAATATACTATAAAAAACAACACTTTATTTAATTTAACTGAGCAAATTAAATCACTAATTTACATGGCAGCATCTCGTAAATCTTGAAACCTCTCACTCAAAACACAAGGAAAATTAAATACAATTCTCAAAACGCTTCAGTGCTGCCAACAATCATCAAAATCACACACACGAGGTAATTTTTTTCCCAAACAAATACAAAAACAAATATATAAAAACTAGCAACAACAACCACAAGAAGAAGTGCATCCTGCCAAGAAATGCACAACGAGAGAGCGAGAGAGACGTGCGTCTGCCTCTGTTGCTCGCTGAGGGCGTGAGGACAGTGAGTGGCGGCGAGGTTGTGCGTGAGGGTTGGCGTGCGTGTATGTGTGCGTAATTTCCGGTAGCTGAAAGCGAGATAATGGATTTTTCAGCACGTGATAAGATGCGAAACGAAGAAGAAGAAGCAGTTGGAGGAGGAAGGCGCAGGAAGAATGAGAGCGACAGGACAACGAGGAGCAGCAAAAGTTCAGAAAAAGTGAAATCCCGAAGACGACCCAGAGACAGGCGTCAGGCTTCGTCTTCTGCTGGCGCATGTGAAAAGGTCGGCGAAGAAGAGTGAAAATAGGTCGAAGAACGGGAAAAAGTGTGAGAGGAAGAACAGATAGGGGAACACGGAGAGATAGCCGGAGACGAGTGGCAGCGAGAGCTGAGAGTTGACTCGCTAAAAGGATTTGTGGAGATATTTGGAGGAGCAGGAATGGGAATTTCGGGACTCTATAATTCGAAAAATTCAAAAATATTCAAAAAAATAAACAAAAATATCCCAAACAAAAAATCAAATAAATATAATTTAATAAAAAAATACTCCACAAAAAACTCCAAAAGGTGTAAAACAAAAAAATAAAACAAAATATAAAATATTAAAAATGTGACACAAGGCATACAAAATTGAAAACATAAAGAATATAAAATTAGAGATATAAAAATATATATAAAAAAATAAAAACACATATAAAAATATAATATAGATTAAAACTGTACGAATTCATCAGCATGCGTATATCCTCGTGTTTATATGTGAGAGTGAAAAGGAGAAAAACATGGGAGGGGCGAACACATGAGAAGGAGGAGGACGAGGAGTACAGCGAAGTCTCATTCGTGGAAAATCAACCACGACAGCGTCTTCGGCTCGTTTCCGTTTCCGCATTAAGTTTCCGCTCCGGCATCACATCTCTCTCTTTCTTTCTCGTTCTCGTTCCTTCAATTTATACTTTTATTTTTATTACTTTTCCAGATCGACTCTCGTCTCCTGTTCGTCCGAAACTTCTGCTTTAGTGGCTGCAGAGGACGCGAATCGCTTCCGGAAGCAACAACAAGTCTTCAATGCCAAACGTTTCGTCAGGTCTTCCTCTTCATGTCCTCTTCATGTCCTCGCCTCGTTTTCCACTACCTGTGTACAGCTGCCTTCCCTACTCCTCCCAAGAAGCGATTCCTTCTTAATTCCCCTACCTTTCTACGACTCTTTGTATATGCTGGCACGTGTCTGTTAATCTTTTGCTCCCGATCATTAACTGCTGCCCCCAACACACCAACTCCAACAACACTCCATTCCATTTCGCCACTGCCCAGTGCCTTTACTGCCTCCCCACCAATCCCTCCACGGTCTTCCAGTGGTCGACTTAATGAGTCCCGAACGAGATTGTAAAATACAATACATGATTTATTTGTGCTCTTGCCTGGTTTCTCTAATTTACTGCCACTTTTTATAGTGTCGCCTTTGCTTCCACTAATTTAGTCTGCCAATTTAGTTCACTTATTCCACTACAATTCTTTTGGCCATCTCTCATTCTTCTTACCGTCATATTTCTCCTTCTCGACTGTCGAAACGTCTCGGAACCCGAAACCATTTCGTGGAAATATGTACTCCTGCAGACCTCGTGTCCCACGAGAGACAGCAGTTGTCGTCAGTCGTCAACCGCCAGACGTCGCCGATCATCGTCCGTCGCCTCGCGCCATAAAAGAAGCCTCGGTTTTACGACCTCGTTTTACGACGAACGACTCTCAACCTCCGCCAACCTCTTTCTCGCCCTCTCTTTCGGAATCCGGAGCCGGTGGCGACGACCCACTGTCGTCAGGAGTCGCGAGATGCGAAGGACAACGGACAAAGAGCAGAGTGGGAAGAGATAACAAAAAGGGCACAAGAAATAAAACATCTGAAACAAATATTTGCCCTTCTCCCACTTGGCGCCCTTGACGCAGCCCCTCTCGAAAGGAATCGCAACTCGTCGACTCGATTCGACGAGCGCTCGTCAATCGCTGCGGTCGCAGAATTAATTTCCCTCCGAGGGAGCCCGATCGCTGCAAGGACACGCGTCGAGCGGCTCGTGGGGTGGTGAATAAGCAATTAACATATCGGGGGCTCTAATTAACGACCACGTGACCCGCCTACCGTGTACATAACATGTGGGTGTGTGTGTGTTCTTGGTCGGTGTGTTTGCTCGACGCCGCTCGCCATTTAGTGAGTGGACGTGGAGGCGGAATATTAATATTATTATTATTCAATCCGCCGCAAGAGAGGTGAAGGGATCCTTTGAGGCCAACAAGGCCACCAAGGACGGCAACAACAAAAACCGCAACAATGCAATAGCTACAACAACAGCAACGACCACCACAACAACGGGAACTAAAACCACAAGGGCTCCAACGCCAACCAGACAAACCACCACAAGCAAAACAAGGCAGGTTGCACCGATCGGACTCGTCCTGATTATCATCGCTCGCTCACTCCTCTTTATTTTTCTTTTGTTTCTTCAATCGCTCTTCTCCCTTGTTCCCACTTCTTCCGACTCCTCGCACACCCCTTTCGATTTCTCTCACTTCTTTCGATGCCTCGTTTCGCCTCAAGAGATCCTGGTTGCACATTTTCTCCTTATTTCTTAATCCTCCTCCTGCAGTTCGCCTCAAGCAGCATCTCCTCCCCGCAATGCGTCGCCATCCTCATTTGCCATTATCGCCGCCTCCTTTTATCATCACCTCGCCTTATCATCCAGATCGCATCAGCCCCAAGATCATCATTAGCACCTCCTTCCCTCTCCTTCCGCCAGCCGTAATTAAGACGACAAACATCAATTCGCCGTCGTGTGAGCGAGTGTGGGGATTTGTGAGTTAAGGCGCGCTCTTAAGTGTGCGTGTGAGTGAATATGTGTGTGTACAAGTGGTAATTGCACCGGAAACGGAAGTGCAATAAGAGCGCCGCACAAAGGCCGCCGGTGGGGATTTATTTATTGAATTACGCCGAGGTTCACATGAGAACTTTCCCACGAATGGAATTTATACGATTTTACAGTATCGCAGGATTTCCACTGTATATTTTTGGTATCCTCTACATATTGCTGGATCTTGCACTATATATCGGAGTTGAAATATTTTACTCGATGTCTGCTGTCGGAAAAGCGACAAGCGGAGTGAAGTGATGCAAGGCGCATGGGCAGAAAGGAAGAAAGAGAAGAGAAGACAAGGGAAGGGAAATGAGCGGGAAGAGTAGGCCGACTGCTGTGCATTTTGATTCCGTCCAAGGCTCGTCCAAGCAGAAGGGAGCGAATGAGGACAACAAATAATCGAGATGGACGGGTAAAGATTCAAAAGAACGAAAATGAACGAAGCCTTCAACAAACTCAAAACTCGAACGCACGATGCGGATTTTAATCACCGCATGTCCTTCTCACTCTCCCTGCACTTGGGTGAGTTGGTCCTTGTTTTTCTCTGTGCATGAGTGTTTTCCCCGTTTTACGGTGCTGCACTCAGCTGCAATAACAGCAGCAACAACAACAAATAAACAAATAGTTGCCTACTAGTTAATATATTGCGCTTTTACTCTATGCGTCTGCCATTTGTTGTTGTCACTTCTACAGTAGCAACTGCAGTTGCTACTGCTTCTGCTGCAGTGGAAAAGTTTCGCACAAAACTTTTTCGCTCACGATTTCGCACTTTTTGTCTTCGTCCTTTCCGCCGCCGTATTTCTCAGTCTTATTTCATTCGCGATCCACTTCTTTCGCAGCGGGGGGTGCGAAGTCAAGAATTATAGAAAATTCATATTAACACAATTTCTTCTCTCTTTCTCCATCTCTCTCAACCTTTGTTTTCCTACTCAACCAAATGGAATTTCTCATAAAACTCGGCGCTTTATTTTCAATTCCCATCAGACCGGGGCAAAAAAATAAATAAATTTATGGCAGATTAAGGAATTTTTCCACCTTCTACGGGATGAAAATCCAGATTTAGTTCTTTGTCCAACGACTCGATTCTAGTTTTTGACAACAACAACAGCACCAATGAAACTAAGAAGAAGAGGAGAAAGAATTCGCAACAATACGGGAAACAAATGAATATTTAAACTAATTTCTCGCCATTGCTACGAATTCCCGCGACCCTGGCGTCGTGTGAGTAATTTTTGCCGTTGTCTGCTCGCTACTATTCTGCTACCTTTTGTCCTCCCTTCCCTCACTGTGCCCTCCCTTGGTTTCGGTCGTTTAAGATCTCCTCTCTCTCTCTCTCTCTATCTCTCACACTCGCCTTGACGGTGAAATTGAAGCCACTTAAGTGCTTGTTTCGAGTCCTTTTGTGCATGAGTGTGAGCAAGGAAAACGGAGAGAGAGAGAAAGAGAGCGGAGGGGAGGGGAGGAAAGGGAAGGATGTGAGGAGCTAGGGTAGACATGAGGGAGACCGAGACTGAGAGAGAGAGGAAGGTGAAGCGGTCGCGTGGGTTTTTGTCCCTAAGTGTTTGTATCGATCGCAAGCAAATACGACAGACAACAAAAACCACCAGAAAGCAACAATTACAACAATAACAACGAAGCTAATCAGAAGAACACACAAGGATCCAACAACAACAAGAATTAGAGGAGCCGAAACCCCGATCGAATTCAGGACCATCGCTCGGAGAGAAGCGCCGAGGTGAGGAGAGGTGGAGGGTAGCAGGAGGAGGGGGGTGGAGGGAGCCGACGACGACAATCGCACAGTGGGGAGGAGGAATGTTCGCACATGAAATAAATCACGCTTTTTGTCCACGACCAAGAGCAATGAGGAGAAAAGACCCAGACCACGCAGACAATTCAATCGAAGTTCGAACACAAAAGCAATTTGCGTTCATCCCTCGTTCTCCCTATCCCTCATTCATCTCTTCCTCTCTCTCCCCCAGCATCGTAGATCTCTGTTGGATCGTTTTTCCTTTTACAAATCTCCACCTTCCACTCCGGCTCCTTTCTCTACTCTCCTTTATCTTTTTACTGCGTCCGCCATTTCCATTCCTCGATCCATTCCTTATTTTACTGCGTTGTCGCTTTTTGTGGCGGTGTTGTTGGCGTGGTTGATTGTAACTATTGATGATGTTTGTATTTTTGTCGTTGTTGTTATTGATATCTAGCTCTTGTTGTTGTTATCTACTTCCTGAACAAGAAAAGTTATCTGCCAATGCTGATAAAAACTGCCAGAGGTTTTCTCCTTCGAGAGCTCTCGATGCCAACGAAATTAATTGAATCGCTACTTCGCAAAGGTTTTTGCTGCTGTTTTCATTCCCCAAGATACTACCATTATGAAACCCACTTTTGAAAAGTGCCAACAACTTCTTATACTGATTTTGTGCATCTTTTATAGAAGCAGAAAAGTTTCATCGCAAATGCTGATCGAATTTCTTCCAGTGCAGTTGAGAGAACGAACTCCGTTTTGGGGAACTTTCTACTACTTTTTTGCAATCTGTCTTCCTTCCTTTTGTCCGGGGTTTCGCCGAATTCCCTCCGCCTATTCTTA
Source organism: Coelopa pilipes (assembly GCA_947389925.1). Lineage (NCBI taxonomy): Eukaryota > Metazoa > Arthropoda > Insecta > Diptera > Coelopidae > Coelopa > Coelopa pilipes. The sequence goes on along the minus strand of OX376698.1, from coordinate 30,718,160 downwards.
AATCGATTCCATTTTATGCCAAATTCTCCTCCTGCTCCTTCGACATGTCCTGACCGTTTCCTTCTACTGCCATTTTGTCTTTCAGTTCCCGCGCCCTCAACTACTTTTCTTGCTCACTCCCTCTTGTCTTTAATACGCTCTTTCTCCCCCTCTCTGTCCCCCTCTCTCTCCCGTTCGCACTATTTTCCCCACTTCCTCCCACTCACTCAGGCCGCCCCTGCCAAAGGTTGCCACTTGACTTTCGTTGGTGCTGCTCGTCTATTGAAATTGTTCTTGCTGTTGTTCCAATCGTTACTGTTGTTGTTCTCCCCGTTGTTGCTTTTGATTGCTGTTGTTGTTTGTGGAAGTTTTGATGTTCTTGTATTTCTCGTCATTGCTGTAGTTGTTGTGAAAGCTGCAATTGTTGCCCACGACACTCTTAATCATTGTCATCCTCATCATCGTAATCATCATCATCAGCGACATCTGTTTGTCTCTGCCTGCCTCCCCCTCCCCTCTCCGTATCTTGCCCTCTCGCTCGACCACCCTCATTGTGGTCCTCTCATTCGCAAAGCTTTGACAACAAAAGAAGGACGAGGGAGGAGATGGAAGGAGAGGAAAGCAATTGCTGTCAAGTGACGCTGATGTGGTTGTTGTTATTTTAGTCCCTGATATTACTGGTGTTGTCGCCCTTTTTATTGTTGCAGTCGTTCCTCTTGATCTTGTTATTGTTGCTTTACTTGCTGCTGCATCTTTTGTTGTCGATGCGATGCGATGTAATGCGATTTGACGGGAAAAAGTCAAGTGATTTGGTCGATGTATGTAAGTGCCGTTAAGCATCTATGTACATGTATATATCTTTACGTGAGCACATGTGTGAGTGACTGCGTGCGAGTGTCTGGGTCAAAACTCCAGAAAAAGCAGGGGTTTTTGCTTCCTCTCCGCCGAACCTGTTTAATTCGTTCCAAACGATCGTCACCGCTTCCGTCGACCTTTCAACTCCTCCTACTCTTTTCTTTGCAACTCGTTTCCATCTTTCAACTCGTTTTTCCAACTCTTCTGCTTCAACATCGGCAATGTCAGCATTGCAGAAACAGTAAGAACAACATAAAAGCACCTAAAGCATCTGGTGCAAACCTTGGAACAACAACTAGAGACGGAAGTGAAGTAAAAGGTGAAAAGGAAGTTAAAGGCGCATGAAAAGGGCGAAGAAAAATCGTGAAGGGCGAAGGTAGGAGAAGGGAAGCGAGAGGAACATTTTATGAAGCATCTGCTTGACGAAATGACATCATTTAAGAATTACTCGAGGTGGAACCAACGGAACGGCGACGGGGAAGAGATGAACGGACCGGACGATCCAGAGACAAGAGAAGAGGACGAGGCGGAGACGAGAGAAGGGGACCAAATAGGTTCGAAGAGATGATGGAGAGACGCAGAGATGGAGAGCAGTCCGAACAAATGGAAGGAGCAGAAGTTAAATATTTTATTTTGCGAATTTGTGCGAAATGTCACAAGTGCAACGTAGGAGGGAAGGAGAGCGAGAGTGGGGAACAGACGAGCGGAGGGCGAAGTTTCATCGTAAACTGAGCGAGGAAGAACCGAGGAGAGTGGAGCAGGAGGCGTAGTAAGCGAATAAAATTGAAGAAAGCTCGCTAACAACAGTGCAAAGTAGGGAAGCAAAAGTAAGGGACACCATTGCAAACGATAAATAGAAAACATCTGGAGTTTGCAATTCCCAAGAAATAATCGAAGTTGACCCGTATTTTGGCAACGTTTCCACCGGGGCGCTCGAGCGCGTTCGAATGCATAAAACAAGGTGGCAACTCCGACTCCCTCTCGTTCACCGCCCTCTGTCAACCATGTCTAATTGCTGTTAATATACATTTCACTTCATCGTGTTGTTGTTGTCCTTATTTATGCAGCAATTGTTGTTGTCGACTTGTTCGCAATAATTATCTTTTTCTTTTTTTGAATGTACATTCAGTATTTTCGAGTGAATGAAAATGAAAGAAATGAAAAGAAATTAAGAATTAATTGCTTGCTAATTATGTTCCCAGGGACGGAAGGCGAGAAATGGGGGAGGGAGGCAACGAGGGTGAGGGTGGGGGTAGCGAGGGGTTGGCTTTTATGTGCTGCAGGGAAGCTATAAATTCGCAAACCGCATTCGCGAACTTTGGCCACGGCAACCGAAGACGGCGAAGGGCGACAACGAGGTCGGCTGAGGAGTCTCGGGGGTTTTGAAGGGAAAACGAGCGATGAGAGGGACCGAGACGAAAAAGCGAGGAGAAAATGCAGAAATATTTGCATGTCGGGTCGAGCCATTAGTGTCAAGGGAGTCTTGGCCCGACTTCTCGTCTCGAAGGGCAGGACGACGAAAATTAGGTTACAAATACTCAAAGGAAGACGATGCGATCGAAGGGAAGGGAATCAAACAGTCTGTGTCGAGTCGTGCATAATTTTGAACATCAGTTGCGCGAGAACTGAGTTGAAATTAGTTTCACTCACTTTCCGTTCCACGCACGTCGTCTGCACGACTTTTAATAAATGTTAATCAACGTTATGGAAAGATTTCCAGACCGAACTTTTGATTTTATTTTTGTGTATTTTTTCCCTATTTTCGGCGTCCGCGCGTGCAGAGCGTGACGAGGGAGTGACCTTTAATTGAGGTTTCCGCAGCGGCGAACTTCGGAGAATTCCTCAAGGCCTTCATTTCAGTGTTTAACTCGATTGAGCTGCGATTTATTGCAGCGGGTCGCGGAGTGGATGCTCAGTCGACTTTAACGGCTCCTGAAACATGAATCTTTGGCCCTTCAATGGCGCCTCCTGTCGTTCGTCCACTGTGAGCCGCCAATTAACGAGCGGGAAATTAAACCATCGTTCGCGCAATTGCTCAATTGAGATACTTCTGTGGATGAGTGCATTTTCCCAACACTCGGAAAATGAGTATCATATAGAGAAAAAACTCGTAGATAATAAAACTGGACAAAAAAATGTATTTAAATTTAACCGTTGGGACAATTTTTGGCTATTTTTCGATATCTTAAAGTCAATACAAAATACTGGAATGGAAAATCTGAAGTAAATGCGAAATAAATAAATCATAAAACGTTTTGCAATACTTATTGAATAAAAACAATATGTCACAATACTATTCAATAAAAAGAAATAAATTTATTAATGATTGTAATATCATTTTAATAATCTTACTAACTCTAATCATCACCGCGACAAAATAGATTTGACGATCGTCGCTTGAATTTCGCCCAGTGCACTTAATTTTGTCGCTCGAGCAAACCGAGCGAGATAGAGAGAGTGGTCAGAGCGACAGAGAGAGGTCGATGAATCGCAGCGAAGCAATTGTTTCCATGGAGGGAGCGGAAGCGGGTTTGAAGTCGACGAGGGCTGCCGCACGATAGAGAGAAAGAGATAGCAAAAAGGAAAAGCGCGGATGGAGGAGCTCAGAGCGAACGACACAGGGAGAGAGAAAGAGAGAGCGAGAGCGAATCGCGGTCGCTTGCGCCGCACGCTGCAATAATTCATAAACATTAATTCTCTCATTTCCCTGCGAGCCGCAAATGTTCGAGGGGCCGGACGGCCAGGCCGAATGTAAATGATGAAATTCCTGCCGCAACAACAATAACAACAACAATAAGCTATTCGAAAAGCAAACAACAAGCACTGGAGCAACAACATGAACAACCACTAACACAACAAGAGCAACTAAAGCGAATAAGGAGCAAAATCAAAATTTAGTTCGCTCGAAATGTGGCCGTTGTTGCCACAATTGTTACATGTTGTTGCTGTTCATTACTGTTTGTTCGTGGCAAGTGTCGCCACAAGCATGCAGCACGCTAATGAACACTGCAACAACAGCAGCAACAACAACAAGAATAACAACTGCTGAACCAATGACCACATTTATCCAAGTCGCCTTCTGGACACGCTTCGATTGGGACCCACGTGCTCGCGTATGTTTGTGTCTGCATGTGTGTTTGTTTGTCAACTCCCGTGCATGTCTGTGTGTTTGCCGAGCATAAAGTGCTCGAGTGTGTTCGTGTGGGTCTGTGTGGCGGTGTTTGTGAATAGCATGCGAGCGAATTTCCACAATTTCCACCGCATGATTGGTGGATTTTTCCATTAACTCGTGCTTTGTTTTATTTCTGTTCTTCTGTGTTTTCTCTTTCTCTCGATCTTCGATTGAGACCATTTAAAAAGCTTTAATCGCCGCAGTGTGGCGGGAAAAACTGCGCTCCGTTGAGTGGCCACCTGACTGACAGCACTGCGCCAGTCTGGCAACTCCCTCATTAAGCGGCAAATCATTTCGGAAATTACGGGGGAAAGTAAGAAAAAACAACGGACAAATTAATCACTTTCAATTTATTTGGTTGTCGTTGGCTGGAGTTGCTTGTTCCTGTTGTTGTTACTATTGTTGTTGTTCTGTGCGTTATTGCTGTTGTTATTGTTGTTGCCAGTGCCAACATCTGCGACCGCCGACGCCGAGAGACGACGCCGAGCGCGAACTCGCTGCGCCCTCCGCCATTTTGATTTGCCCAGCTGCACTCGTCCCGGAAATGCGCCATATTTTCGGAGTCGAGGTGCGTGAAAGCGTTGCCAGACCGCCGCACGCGATTCATGCCGCCTGGCGGAAAACCCCGCAAATTTAGCGACGTTCGACCGTCACGACTTCGCTCGCTTTAATTTCTTCCTCGGGCCCGTTTCCGTCCACTCGATCACATCAGGTGCATGTTTCTAGTTTGTCTTAATTAATTAAACAAAAATATTGTTCGTAATTTGATTTCTTGACATATTCCGTTTTCCTTTCTCTTATTTCCGTTTTGGGCTTTCGTTTCCTTTTTTCCGTTGAACGCTTATTTTTAGTGATTTAGTTTGATTTTGCTTTCAGTTCAATTTTTCCACTCATTCATGTTAACGTATTTATTTTCATTTTTGTTTTATTTATATTTCTCCCAATTTATTTCTCCCCGCTTCTCGCCTCTGCTCTGTCGTTGATCTCAATCGCTCCTCGAAGTTCTCCCCCACTTATCCGAGCCATCCATCCGGCCGGATCCCGCCGGCCGTCGCAACGAAACCAATCAAAGCGTTTTATCCGAAAATCCCCATGCCCACCCAGTGACGTCCAAATGCCCTGCGACGGCATCCGCACCTCCCTGCCACGCCCTGCCCGCTCGCCCTACAAAGCGGAGTCAATTATGTCGCTGCGTGGCGGCCACGCCCTGCCCTCGTCGCCGCCGCCATCCTGCTCTGCGTTGCTTTGCTTTTCTCGCGCCTCCCAGGGGAGAAACTCGGGAGCACATGCGACATTTCGCCCTAGCGAGGCAACGAAACCACTTCGGGTGCTGCTACCGCAACGGCAGCAGCAACCACGCTGAGAAGAACGACAAAAGCAACAACAACGAAACTACGACAACAACCACGACAAGAGCTACAAAATCAGCAACAACTTGGGTTGGCAACAGGAATGAAACGTGCGTGTCACACGCAATCGCAAATGTTTGCGAGCACAAATCCGTGTGCTGCTACAACAACAACAGTAATAGCAACAGCAACAAGGACAACAATAGCCCTAGTAAGCACAACAACAGCAGCAGACCTAAAAAACAGCAACATCCCCGGTAAAACCATCCGAAACAACAACAGCAGCCGCGCAAACACCAACCAACAACGCACAGCTGCGGCCACCAGAGCCGCCCGTGGTTTCCTTCCACCCTCCGACGCCCACGCAGTCAACCGCTCCCCCCTCCTCTCTCTCACTTCCTCTCTCGTCCTCGCTCCAGTCGGCCGTCGGCCCCCAGCGCCAGTCCCATCGGGCCCCTAATTTATCCAATGGACCCGGCCTCCGTCCTGCCCGTGTCCCCTGCCCCGCCGTCGACGCCCGGTGCACCAGCCGACGCCCACGTTCGATCGTGCGCTTCCCACGCCCCATCGCCGCCGTCGTCATCGTCAATGCAACTTTTCACATCTCGGCACAGCCCCGTCCGCAGCCCCGTGTTTGTCGGCCGCCAACAGCCAGCCGCGCACTCACGAGGCGGCATCAGCGAACAATTGTAATTTCGTGTTTGAAGTGGTTGTCGAGCGCCTAAAATGCGGCTACAAAATATTTACACTCCCCTCCTCTCACTGCCTCCCACTCCCCTCATGATCCTTTACTATCTATTTCGACACCTCCCTCTCTATGGCAATTTTGATTTTAAGGTAAATGCATGCAGGCGGTGAGGGAGAAGGGAGGGGAGGAGCCAGGTGGGGGGCCGTTCGCAGTTTTTCCCCTACTCTAGTTGTTGTTGTCCCTCAATGTCCTGCAAAACCTTGGTGCCGCGTTTCAGGCGTCGAACGCGGTGCCGGAGCCTCGTGCGTTTCACAGCTCGCAATTGCTACTTGTGAATCCTGCTCGACAACGCCGACGACACCCAGCCCACTCACACGCGCATTTACATTCGCTCGCACGCACCTCAACACATCGACGACGGCGACGGCGGTGCCGACCAACACACGTACACACACTGACACATTTTTAATCAACAGAAATTAAGAGCATTTCCTGTTTGTCGCAGTCTAACAGAAGGAATGTAATGAGCAAGAAATATAGAAAGCAAGAAGCACAATTAGCAAGGAAACAAATAACTTCAAGGCAAACAATAAAAACAAAAAGAGTAAATGATAAGTAACTATTCCCAGGAAAGAAAAATATGGAAATGTCATTTTGGCGAATAAAAAAATGAATGAAAATAAAAAAATAACAAAAAATAATTAATGAACACATTATTCAAAATATCAAAATTATCTCGATTATCCTCAGGAGAGAAATCTTTGAAGAATATTGATTTTGGGAAATAATAAAATATTGCAAGGAAGCAAATAATTGTAAAAAACCTAAAGAATAAAGAACCTAAAATCCCAAAAAATGCATAATTGTGGTAATGGTAAAAACTAAATGACCAACTGTTGGACAGTAAATGGAAGGATTTGTAAATAATAATTAAAATGATAAAATATAAATTAATAATTGGATATCATTTGGATATAATCTTCATGAATATCCCCCGGTACCACCACATCGTAAAAAATCCCCAGCTTCCAGATGCCGAAAATAATTCGTAACTAGTTCTTTCAACCGGAACTTCGGGCAGGTGGAAATGATTCTCCAGTGATTGCCTGTGGACAAGTTCCTTCGCGAATAAATTTGCACTTCAAATGTGTTCTCGCCAGTGAAAGAAATGCGAAAAATCCAACAAAACTATGAAATGAGAACAATTAACCCAAGACGACCCTTAAAATAGTTTTCTCATAACCTTTTTATGAGCAAGAAAGGTAGAAAGAGAGAGAGAGAGAAAGAGAGAATTGAATCAATTTCGAAATCAACTTCAGAAGCTCTTGAAACACACTTTTTCGTACATTTTCAAGCAGCTGGTTGGGAAAGAAAGAAGGCAAGAAACGCAAATGAGTGAAAATCTCTTTAAGAAACTTTTTTTACTATCGTTGCTATGGATATTGTTGTTGGTTCTGCTGTTGTAAAATAAAATCCAGCTTCTGGTGGCAGCCGCCAAAGTGTTGACCGGAGTCGGAGCTCAGATGACCGGACGGGACCGACATCTGGGAAAAACGTTCCGACACCACGTGCACTTTTTCTTCCCCCAACTCTCCCCGGTTCTCTAAGTCCCTCTCGCTCTCCTGCTCCCTCCCTCTGCTCTCTCTCTCTCTCTCTTTAAGCACCCTGCCCCCTTTACACTTTATGATCGGTTCTTTTCGCTCGTTCCTTGCAGGCATTGTCAGGACTGCTTACAGAAAACCTCGTCCAGGTTCTCTCTTCAAAGCCCCCCGTCCGCCTGGTTGTTCTGTTGGTCCTCAATCCTGTCGTAAACCCAGGTCTCTGTCGCTGCCCTCCTCGAGCTCCATCCCGTCTCGGTGCCCACGGAGGATCCTTTATTGACAGCCCATAGTCCAGGCACCTTTCCCAGCTCTCCTCTCGTCCCCCACCTCACCTGTGGTTTCCTGCTGCCCTCGTTTCATGCATGACGCCTCATTGAGTCATTTCGAAGGACTTTCATTAAAAACACAGCATTTTCTGAAAACTTCCCTGCACTGGAAGAAATGCAAGTGGGGACGGGGATCTTGCACTTGTTGTCGACGTCATGGATGCGATTGTTGTTGGCGTCGATTTGATTGTTGTTGCTGGTCCCGATGTTGTTCTCGTCCCTGTTGTTGTTCTTGTCGATATTGTTCTCGTTGTTGTCGCTGTTCTTGGCGCTGTTCTTGCATGGCTGCTTTCTTTGGCAAATTGCCCACCGACAGCAACACCAGCAGCAAGTGGAGAACGAAATACAAATACAAAATGGCGACATGTTGCAAAAATGGCGCCCGTGTCAAGCAAAGCAGGAAAAACACTAGCAACACCAACGGCCAAAAACTGAGAACGAGAGGTGAATGTGGTGAGAAGAGGGAAACGAAAGAGCAGAGGGAGGGAAAGAGCGAGAAGGGGAAGAATGTGTAAAAGAGAGGGATAGAGAGAGAAATAGAGTGTCTGTGTGTGAGAGCGAGTGAAAGGGAGAGAGTGAGAAACGAGAACAAAATGAAGTGGAGAAAAGCTGTTTCAATATTTAATGTGAATTTAAGAAAGTTTTAAGTGTTTGTTTTCGACGCCATCGCTGTCGCCGCGGGACCCTGGCGGCTCTCTCTCTCTCTATCCCCCTCTTACTCCCCCTCTCTCACTCACTGCAACCGTCGCAGCCGGCGTCGTCCCTCGTCCTGTTCCTTCGACACTCGCGTCAGTTTCTTTCCGCCATTGCAAATTCCAAGTTGCAAATTAGTTGGAACCGGAGGGGGAGGCGACGCGAACAACAACAACAACAACAGCAAACGGCATTGGCAGCTGTTGCTGCGGGCGTTGCCAGAGGTCGAGTGTAATCGCTGGACTGTGGAACGGCGGCAGGGTCGAGAGGGGCCGGGGCTGAGAGCCGCGAATGTGCGAAGGGTTTCGGTTAAGTTGCGATTAATTGCTTGACTTTCATTTAACGCGGCTGGATTATTTTTCTTTGGAACATTTTTAAACAATTCGAAAGAAACTTCGAACTACATATTCAAGGACACAAACAGAAAAATTCCTTAAATAAAAAACGAATTTTCAGTCAACATTTCGTGGGATTAAATTTGATATTTCTGCAGGTATTTAAAACCAAACTAAAAAGCAGTAGCACCATATGAGACAGAAATAAATTTTTTCCACGCGATTCTCTTTCAGTAGAATTTCTCTGGAATTTTGTGCTCCCTTGGACTTTTCTGTTTTTGTTTAAATTTTCTTTTTTAAATTAGAAGAAATTAAAAAGAAGCAGATCTTTTCAATATTTTGTTCCTTTTGAATTTTTTGTCTCGCTTAATTTTTCCCTTTTTACAATTTATTTTCATTCAAAACTTGTTCGCTTTCCGCATGGCGGTGCAAAAACAACCACAGCAGCAACAACAATCTCGTTAGTTGTCTCGTTGTTGGCGCCAGGCGTCTCCCGTGATCCTCTCCGTGTCGCGGATGTGTGTGCATGTGTGCGTGCAAGCGGAGTGACCGTGTCGGCGTTGTCTCCGTGTCTGGATGAGTGTGTGTGGATGTGTCGAAATTCTCCAAGTGCGCGAGAGGCGAAAAAGTTTTAGAGATGAGCAAATAAAAAACTAGGTTTGTAAGCATTTCCATAATGGCAGCAAAAAATAAGCATGAGGACAAGGGAAGGAGGAAGAGCATCCACACACATTAGACAACAACAAAAACTAGCGAAAGAGGAACAACAACCACTACCTACAACTAGCAACAACTATCTAAAACTAACAACGACTAGCAACAACTGCAACATCCTACAGCAAGTGAAAACAATTGAAAAATGCATAAAAAACATGAACACGAATCAGCAGCAGAAATTAACACAAAGCAGCAGTAATTTGCTAGTGTGCGAGTGTAGACAACGTGTACGCAATTGTGCACGTGACTATGGGCGTGTCTGTGTGCGTGTGCCATTGTGATTGAAAGTTATTCTTGCGCCGCAGCTGCTGCTGCTGCTGTTGCTGGGCGGGAAATATGGAGAAAAACTTTTCCCTTTCATTGCGGAAAACTATAGAAAAAATTAAAAAAAACATTGTCGGCGAACATGGAAAACAGAAACAAATTCCAACAAATAAAAACTACATAAATAATAACAACTACTGAACTAACAACAATTAACGGAACAGCAACAACTAAACTAGCAACAACAACTAGACTAACATCAACTACTAAACCAACCACAACTACTAAACTAGCAACAGCAGCAAATACTTTAAAGATGAGAAACAACAAACAGAAAACCGAATGCTGATGAAAAGTTCTCAAAGAAACTCGATGGAAATACAACAGGCAAGAGATGGAGCGAGGGGGATGGAAAAGGCAGAGGGAATGAAAGAGATTCGCCGTACAAAAGAAATGCAATAAAAGAATTGATAAATTGGAATGGAAAAGAAACTAGACGGGAAATAAGTTGAGCAGATGTGAACGGAAATAACAAAATTAAAGCGATATAAAAAGCTTGCAAAAAACAGGATATTTGATGAATGGAGCTTTGAAAATATTTAATCAAATCTAAGCTGGCTTTAGGGGAAAATCATGTATTAAAATTTAGACAAGAAACCACTTTCCGGGGAATTTCCACTAGAGAATCTCAGGGTAACACCTTTCCCGAGTTTAATTTAAAAATAAATACAAGGATGCCACTGAAATATTATAAGGAATACTCTCCAGGCGAAGGACCTGCCGGCCCAAGCAAGGTCCTGCCCCACACGTCCGGACCCCGCATCTAATCGAGGCACACGAGCTCTCGATCGGTGGCATCAACTGCTGGCAACTGCTCGCAACCGCCTTGAAACGTAAATTAATTAAGTTTTGAGTGAAAACCCGTACAATCACGACGTTTCCTCTGGTTCTATTTTGTTGTCGCTTCTACTGTCGTTCTCATCGTAATGTTGTTGCTGCTGCTGCCGATGATGGCGGCGGTGGTTGTGGTGTTGTTATTGTCCTGCTTTTGTTGTTGTTAATGATGTCTCTGTTGTTGTGTTTTAAATGCAAATCACATTTTATCTACTGCCATTAGAGGTAAATCAGGTGGAAATGTCCGCCGACAAAGCCCAACCCACTCCCTCTCCCGCACAGGCGAGGGCCGGCGAGCGCCGTCCGAGCAGCCCAACAATGGCGGCGGCAATGAACAGCAACATGGCGGAAATTAACCTTTTTACCGGCATTTCCGCCTTCTCCAAGCACCGCGGTCGTCCTTTTAACAGTTCGTCCGTTCGACGTCCCGCCGCAGGACCAGATCAGCAGGCAAGGGGCAGGTGAGTGGGCGGACGGAAGTACGAAGACTACGAAGACATTTCAACACTTTTGTTCACGTGTTCCGTGGAGAATTCTGCGACCTCTCGCTCCCTCTTGCTGAAACGCTCTCACCAGCTCTCCCGTTCTATCGTTCAGTGTAGCCATGCCACGTTGTTGTAGTTCGCTTTTGTGCCCACGTGTTAATGGCCGCCAACTGACATTTGTTTTGGGGTGAAGGAGTAGTGAAGAGGGCAAGGGAGAGGGAGAAAGAGAGGGAAAAAGGACCTTGCCGCGGCATTGATCCTTGAGAAGGTCGTGTGTCTCTCACCCTCTCCCAATTGGGGACAAGTCACGGCGCTTTGTCAGAAATTCTTCGCCTGAAGGAATTAGAACATGGACAACAACAAATCCAAACAAGCATCATTGTGTGGGAGAGACCGTCGATGGTAGAGGGAGGGTTGTCAGAGGTTGAAGTGAACTTCATTGGCACTCGAGGTAAAAGTTTGGTCGGAAGGAGTTGCCACGACCGCAATCGAGCGAAAGAACCCGGCTTAAGTGGGCAGAAGTGGGAAGGAAAGGCGAAGGTGAGGCCAACTTTTGGGATGGGTGGGCGACGTTCCGTTAATTGACCAGACGCCATGTTGAGACTCGCAGTCTCTGATTAAATTAGAAGCTACGGGAATTTTCCTGCTTCCCTTCCGTTTCATGTTCGTTTTGTCCTTTTCTTCTACACCGACGCGGTTTTTGTTGAGTTAATGAAAGGTCGACGTTTTTGTTATTATTTTCCCAGAAGTCATTGTTGTTTATTCTTATTGTTGGGGTTGTTGTTGTGGTCATCATTGACTAGATGACAGAATACCAGGCTTGGAAAAGACTTTCCAGATATATACAATAAATAGTATTTGTGCTTATATGAATTTATTTATTCCGCACTAGAAACACCCTATAGAGTGTCTGGTCTCCCGTAGCCCGGAACAGTTGTTGCCAATGGTAAATGACAACAAATTCAGCAATAGTTCGCAACATTTTTTTTCAATGGTAAAAGAAAATTGAATACCAAGCAAATCATGTGTAAAACTTACCAATTGATTATAATTGAGACGCTGACTATTTCAGCATCACGCGAATTGTTCACTCTTTTTTAATAATTCTTCACAAATGTGAGCGCGTTGCGGACACAAAGATTTTTTAATACATAACACTCTGGTCGACCTCTGCAACTCGCGTGATGTAAACAAACACTGGGTGCTTTCAGAACAGCTGTCGCTTGAAAAGTCAAATCTGCCGAATGACAGCTGCAACGCAAGCGTTTTCAAATAAAATAATGAACAAATCCTAAAGGAATAGCTTTTCAGACTCATACCGTATTTTCGACGGAATGCAACCTGAGGCCTGAAGACGCTTGCATCGACTGAGCAACTGCAAATGCCACTTTTGATTTGTTTCGACAGTAACACTCAACCGGCTTATAACGTTCTTGTTTACTACCCCTCCTGAGGTCTACTACAATTCGAATTAGAATATCTTCCTTGCTGCGATAATTCGAATATCGCAAATCTGAACACTTTGTACTTTTTAGAAACCAGTTTTCACCCTATGCTATCTCAAAACGACCTTGGCAACAGGGTTAAAAAAAAACACGACCAACAGAATCTCACAGGAAATGAAACAAAATATAAGGAACAACTTGAATATAAGGAAACCTCTCCCTCGTCTTTACGCATCCCAAACACTTCTTACTTCAAGTCAAATGCTTCCATCCAAAAGCTACTCATAACTACCTTGCTCTCGAGCTAAATCACTAAATTCTATAGTATTTTCTCTTCCAACTAATGATACAATAATAAAATTATAGACGCTATTAGACTTTCAATTACTTCTTCGCCTTTCAACCGGATCCGCACAAAAAAGTTTACTGTCACTGACATCACCCAATAAGGTTATGTTGAACAAAAACGTGGCTGACAGGTACTCAAAACCTAACAAGTGTTGTCAACCAAAAACCTCTGTACCACAGAACACCTCTGCTTCATATCAAGTATGATAAATAATAAATACAAATAAATGTACACAGAACTTTACTTTTGTTGTAAACTTCAAGAATAACCCAAAGATTTCTCTTTATTTCAAGACATTTCTAAACACATTCAATGTGCCGAAATATCTAAAATGTACATAGTGACAAAATTAAACTCGAAGCTTGGTATGTAGATCGTATTACAAAAGCCTGCAAAAAAGAAAACTAATTAGTTACATATTTTAGCGAAAAATTACGTGAAGCGCTAGGGCTTCACTGTGCGACGATTTACTTACGTTTCCATGATCAGGCAGTTTACTTGGACCTTGCACGCATCTTTCTGCGCTTACGCTTCAACCTACGCATACGCTTCTTACGCCACTGCAATTAAATTATTGAGATTTTATTAGTAAATAACTCAAACTAAAACGCAATTTAATTCGCCAAACACGTGTTCCAATATGCGAAAATTCCGAAAGAAAAATGGCGGCCGGCGCAACGAAAAGTCGAGAAAAATCAACGAATGTGCTTCATTATTGATTTAATTCACTTTATTTGCAATTTCCAGCACTTTTCTTTCAGTTATTTACACACAGTTTCACAGTGAATAATACTCTCAATAGTTGACTCCACTTCTTATTTTTTATTTAATTTTTACCTTAGCTCTCATTTTCCTTCCTTCACTCGAAGACGGTTTGAGAACGAAAGAAAGATGAACGGAAACTCTTTCGTTCAACAACTTCGACGAAAATCGAAAAATGTATTCGCTGCAGAGCTGGCAACTGCGCAAAGTCGAACGAACATGTGTTCATATCGAGTGTAGTCGCAATTCACAGTGAGATGGCGCTGAAGTCATTACGAAAATGAAACTGGATTTTTATAAGTAGTAAACATGACCAAATACTTGAAATTAAAATAATTATTTCAAATGTTAAAATACATATTTATTTTTTGAACTGAAAATATTATATTTATTAATTTGTGGAATAAGTGAGTAATAATAATATTTATAATTATTCTCTGTCCATCTATTGGGCGGTAGATAGACTAACCAAACTCGATTTATAGTATTGCCAGATAATCCACATATCAACCGCGACAAAGCTGCCATATAATATTACCCCTCAAATTCAAAAATTGACCGTTATGAATTCATTTGTTTGTATTGTATTTGCAGACTTTTTGCGTTGTGTCTAAGCGTTTTCGCAAGAATTACATCCATCGCTTCACCGGCACCAAGAGTCTCTTCCTCTTCCACCCGTGGAGCCCCGCTCGACGCGTCTGCGTCTACATTGCAACGAATCAGTTCTTCGACTACTGCGTCATGGCCACCATTTTGTTCAATTGCATTTTTTTAGCCATGACCGAAACGGTCGAGGAGGCCGAGTACATCTTCCTAGCCGTCTACTCCATCGAAATGGTGATCAAAATCATTGCCAAAGGCTTCCTGCTCAACAAGTACACGTATCTGCGGAACCCCTGGAACTGGCTCGACTTCGTGGTCATCACCAGCGGCTACGCCACCATCGGCATGGAGGTCGGCAACCTGGCCGGGCTGCGGACGTTTCGCGTCCTGCGCGCCCTCAAGACCGTCTCGATCATGCCCGGCCTCAAGACGATCATCAACGCGCTGCTCCACTCCTTCCGCCAACTGGCCGAGGTCATGACCCTGACCATCTTCTGCCTGATGGTCTTCGCGCTCTTCGCCCTGCAGGTGAGTGCTGGAGTCGTTTCGTCTGCCCTCTGCAGCCTAATGAATGTCCGCCCACAGGTCTACATGGGCGAGCTGCGGAACAAGTGTGTGCGGAACGTCCCGGACGACTGGGTCAACACCACGCACCTCGAGTGGCGAATGTAAGTCGAAACCTGACGAATCTGGTGCACTTGGCTGAGGCCTCGCTCTTGCAGGTGGATCAACGACACCGACAACTGGCTGATCGGCGACGAGGATATGCCGGTGCTCTGCGGGAATCTGACCGGAGCCCGTCACTGCCCGACGAACTTCACGTGCCTGTGCGTGGGCGAGAACCCCAACCACGGGTACACGAACTTCGACAACTTCATGTGGTCCATGCTGACGACCTTCCAGCTGATAACGCTCGATTATTGGGAGAATGTATATAATATGGTAGGCATCTCCACTTTCTTTCAAATGCTCCAAATTCTGACATACACCCTGTCTCTCTCTCTCTCTCTCTCTCTCTGTCTGTCTCCGTCCCTCAGGTACTGGCTACTTCCGGCCCCATGAGTGTATCATTTTTTACAGTGGTTGTGTTTTTTGGCTCATTTTACCTAATTAATCTAATGTTAGCCGTAGTCGCATTAAGTTACGAGGAAGAAGCCGAAATAACAAACGAGGTAAGTCACTGTCTCGCTCCCTCTACCTTTCATTCTCACTAAACTCGCTACCTTACTCACTGTCGCTCTCTTTGACTCTCTTGGCAGGAACGGAAAAAAGACTTATTGGATCATCGCGAGGATTCAACCTTCAGCTTCGACCCGTCCATATTAAATGTTAAGAAGCTGAACAAGAACTACAAGAAGAAGATGGACTCGCGGAAGGGGGTTCTCTTGGCCTCGTACAGCAAGAAGAAGACGCGCCGAAAAAAGACCAAGCCGGGAAAGGAAGGTGCCAACAACAACAACGAGAACAACGGAAACGGCCAAGTAGAGTCGACAAAGCCACCTCCTTGATTTGATGCGACAATCTTTTTATCTCTCTCTCTCTCTCTCCCCCTCTCCATTTCTAGAACAATCGATCGATGTCGCCCAGTCCCGGCCCCAGTCCGAGGCACAGCAACTCGGAGCGACCCCAGGTTTTGGCCCTGCAGACGCTGCAGCTGCAGTCGCAGACGCAGACGCAGACGCAGCAAAAGCCGAAGAAGAAGCAGAAGCAGCAACAAAAGCAGCAACTGCAGCAGCAGCAAACACAACACTCGCAGCAACAACAGCTGCAGGCCGCAGAGCAAGAACTGCAAGAACAGGAACCACTGCGGCGACCGGTGGACGGCGACGATGATGGTCTGACCAAGGACCAGCGGGCCCAGTGCATATCCTTCCACGATGAGACGACGAGCGGCAACAACAACAGGAACATTCAGAACAACAATAACAACAACAGCGGCGGCGACAACACCGGCAACAACAAGAACCCCAACATGCTCTATCCATCGGACTACAAGGGCCAACTGCTGCCGACAAGCCGCCAGGCGAGCTCCAACTCGAGCGGCGTCAACCGCGAGTCCTCGCAGGACGACTCCGGCGTGGTCGACGACCACGAGGAGCCGGAGCAGGAGCCGGGCCTGGAGCAGGAGCCGGAGCTGGAGCTGCAGCTGGCGCTGGAGACGGCGACGGCGACGGCGACGGGCACCGAGCTGGTGAACGTGTCCGGCGTGGAGCTGCAGAACGAGCTGACGCCGGTGACGCTGGTCCTGTCGCCGCACGAGGTGCGCCTGATCAAGTGCAACGGCAACATCGCGCGCATCAAGAAGCACAACATCTACGCCCTGCACCAGGAGTTCTCCTCCGAGATCGTGGTCATTGGTATGTGCTCCAGTGGATCATCCCACGCTGTGACTTCCGGTTGTAATCCTTTTCCCGACGCTTTCTTCCAGATGATCTTCCCGATCGTAATTGTGATAGGTGCATCCAATGCTGCCTCGACTACGAGGGCTGGCTGCACTTTCAGAATTGCCTGTATAAAGTGAGTCCCAAACCATACCCGGTACCAACCCTCATGCGATAATAAATAACGCAATCTATTCCTTCGGCAGGTCGTTAGAGATCCACTATTCGAATTAGCAATTACGTTGTGTATAGTTTTAAACACGGCATTTCTCGCCATGGAGCACCATGGCATGAGTGAGACCTTTCGCAATGCTCTAGATATAGGAAACAAAGTACGTCCCACCAACAACACCTCGCAGAGCTCCTCGAGTTGCCTTTGATTCTAATCGACATCCCTTTCGTTCAGGTTTTTACATCGATATTTACATTCGAGTGTATTATTAAGTTGATGGCGTTGTCAAAGGAGTTTTTTCTATGCGGTTGGAATATTTTCGACCTGATTATCGTCACAGCCAGTCTATTGGACATCATCTTCGAGCTGGTCGATGGCCTGAGCGTTCTGCGCGGCCTGCGTTTGGTAAGTGATCAGAGTCGTCCGCAAGTAGGAGGCATTGCTAAGCTAGTTCTGCATTGTTGCAGCTACGGGTGCTGAAGCTGGCGCAGTCCTGGACCACCATGAAGGTCCTGCTCAGCATAATCATATCGACGATCGGCGCCCTCGGCAACCTGACGCTGATCCTAGTCATAGTCATTTACATTTTCGCTGTGATCGGCATGCAGTTGTTTTCCAAAGACTACACGCCCGAGAAATTCGATCCAGATCCTGTGCCAAGGTAGGATCGACCGTCCTTCTGCCGGCCGTTCATCTTTAACTGGGAGTGTTTTGCTTGCAGGTGGAACTTCAACGACTTCTTTCACTCCTTCATGATGATCTTTCGCATTCTGTGCGGCGAGTGGATCGAGCCGCTGTGGGACTGCATGCGGGCCGAGGAAGAGGTAGATACAGTCATCAATAAGTGGTGGGTTCACCCATGAATGTTGTTTGCTGTTGATCATTGCAGCAAGGGGCCTCCTCGTGTTTCGCCATCTTCCTTCCGACCCTGGTGATGGGAAACTTCATGGTCCTGAACTTGTTCTTGGCCTTGTTGCTCAACAGCTTCAATTCGGAGGAGTTGAAGTCGAAGAAAGAGGTAACGCATGCCAATGTTCCGATTAGTTTCGTTTAGTCTCTCACTATGTCTGTGTATGAGAATCGCTCTCGTTATGGTTGCGATCGATAATCGATTGATAAATTGTTTTTTAAAAATAATTCATATTCGTAAATGTGTCTGAGTGTGATTTGAACTAAACATATGAATTTCAAATTCATCCATTAAAATTTTACTAATATCTTAGCCTAAATATTGACAAAATCTAATAAAATAATCTAAAAAATTCTCGATAAATTTCAACTTGCTAAATCATTGTTATCGATGTTTTTTGAAGCTTTTGACGTGCGTAAAGTTGGCTGTGGTCATTGGTTTAGATGTGTGCGTGTGAGCACTGGTTGCTATACTATTTCAATTGACCCGTTCAAACTAAACCAAAATAAAATAAATATACAACACACACAAAAACACATTCGAACGAAACAATTTTTCGTTTCATGCACAATTTTTTTTTTCATATATATTTTTACTCAGGTATGAATTTGCTGAGATACACTGAACAATATAAAACTGTATAAACACCTCTTCAACTCACCGAAAACACTTTCACACTTTCAAATATTTTGAGAACACCTCCAGAATATCCGAAAAACACCTTGAACAATAAAAACCAACATGACTTTGTTCACAACACAGAAACACCTTTTCACACTTTACACAAATTCAATACATTTAAACTATAATCAAGCGCTTTCAATGTTTTGTACGACGGTATTTTTCTAGAATAGTAATTTTTAAAACTTTAAAATTTTGCTCATACTGAACCTAATTGAACTGAATCTGCCGCAGATCGTTGGACAAAGCATTGAGAGTTCTTAATTAACTATTAAGTAATATTGATAGCTGTATTAATTGACTAAATGTTTGTTATTTCCATGTTCTCTTCTCTCTGTGTGTTCTTCCGAAATACTATGTGTCTAATGTTCCTACTCAAACTCTAACACTAAACTAAACAACTAACTAAATCAACTTCTCTTCCTTTCATAAAAAACAAATCTAAAATCTATATGGAACTCTGCACTGAAACTTTAACCAATAACCAACTAAATATCTATCTTAATATATTCATATCGTATATGTCTATCTCTTAAACTGTATCTAACTAAAATCTCGTATCTTAAAATCTACGTGCACCGTGTGTTCAATTGTCTGCATTTGAAACCAAAAACAAAAATCCCTAAATTGAAAAATACTAAATAAACGATCATAATATATGCAAAACCAAAAACAAAAAAAAAATTTATAAACATTATCATAAAAATGGTTCTTGAATAAATTATCACACATAAACATATTAACAGATTTTCAAGAAAAAGGTAATTTGTTGTTCCCATGACAAGTATGTATTTAGTAATGCTTAGATTTATTGCTTGCTCCGATGCAACAAACGTTCAACAATCCCAACAAAAAACGAAAACAAAAAATAAATCCTCAAATTTGAATCTATCTAACATTTTGAAAATACATCTGCTAGAAATGCGTCAAAATTTCAAGCATGCAACTGGAACCGATCCGAAACTCCGAACACCATTGGCTCGCTTCATGTCCTTGTTATGCTAGTTTTCTGCAGCGTGTTGTCAATGTGGTAGTGAGCTCGTTGTCGATTGCTTAGTAGTTGTTGTTGCTTTTATTGCTATGGTTGCTCTTGCAGTTATTATCAATGCTATGTTTATTTAATGGTCTTGCTAATTAGTAAGTAGCATCCGTTCTTGATTGTTGTATTGTTATTTTCGTATGATTATCGTTGTTGTTCTTGCATAATAGACAAGTCTTGTCGAGTCGAATTGGCCACGAAGAAGACTGCAAATTCCTAGCATTCAACTCTTTTATAATTTCCTTCAGTTCTCTGTTTCTCTCACTCTCTCTTTGTTTGTTTTTCGTTCACTTAAAAACTCTTTCGTTTCGATTTGAACTCTCTTTCACCTGTTCTCACGGCATATCGTTCTGTTCTCGTTCTCGCTCTCGTTCTGTTCTGTTCTCATGGCTCTAGGAGGTCGGCGAGGAGTCGAAGCTGGCGCGCAGCATCGAGCGCGTCCGCGACTTGATACGCAAGAAGCGGCAGGAGCGCAAGGAACGCAAGGAGAAGAAGTACGCCTCGAAGTTCCAGCAGATCGTCATCGAGGCCCAGCAGGCGTCGGCCATGGCGATGGACAAGCCAGGCTTCATCAACGAGACGAAATTCCACAGACTAAGCTACCAGGTAAGTCGAAAATATAATGTTATATTAGATATTCTACTCACATTTTCCACTCGGCTTACGCAGGAGTCCATGAATCGTCCGGTCTCGGGCTCTGACTTTGGCTTTCAGATCCCGCTGAAGGAGGGCCTCCAGACGATCACCGACGGCGCGGAGTACGATGGCGAGTACCATCGGCAGTTGCAGCAGCACCAGCAGCAGCACCAACAACACCTCCACCACGACCAACAGCAACAACTACAGCTTCAACAATCGCCCGCACACGACGGCAACCACAGCACCTGCCAAATCGACAATAACGCAAAGTAAGACCACGACCCGACGACCTCCGAAGGCCCCACGTTGATGACTCTCCATCTCCCTCTCTCTCTCTTGATGGTTTCCAGAAACGATTACACACTCTGCCCCCAAGTAGAACGAAAGTTACTGCATCAAGTGTCTTCCGGCTTCGGCACGCAGCACAACGACTCCCGGGACGAGCCCACGTTCACGGAGTCGATCGAGCTGCGCCTGATGGGCCAATACAACTCGACCGACACGGACCCGTACGCGAACGACCAGCGGAGCGGCGGCTCCTACTACGGCCACCAGCGGGGCGACTCCTTCCAGGACAACTCGTCGCGCCGCTACTGCAGCGAGGAGCACGACGAGGCCTACCTGCAGTACCAGAAGTCCCTGCTCACCCGCTCGCCCAGCTACCGCAAGTCCCTCGACCGCCTCTCGCAGTCCAGCGGCCAGTCGCAGCGCTCGCTCATACCCTCGAAGAGCTGTCGCTCTCGCTCTCGCTCTCGCTCCGACGAGGACCCCCAGTCGCGCCACTCGAGCGGGCACTCGTTGAACACCATCTCGCTGGAGAACGACGAGCTGATGTCGCAGCAGGGGAATCTGCGCGACGACCTGCTCAACTGCGAGCAGCGAGAGCTGTTCTCGTTCCTGCAGGACGACGTGGACAATAGCAACAACTACTTCAGCGAGACCGTCGGCTTCGGGTCGGCCATGCTGGAGGCCGACACCGACTCGCTGATCATCGACGGCGGGTCGCGGAGGGGCGAGGAGCGCAAGACCTCGACCAGCAGCCTCAAGTCGAACCTGAGCTTCATCTCGAACTCCATCCTGCAGCAGATCGAATCGCGCCGCAACGGCGGAGGCGGCTCTGGCGCCCACCACGACAACGGCAATCACGAGCACTTGCCTCTGGTCGAGAACTCCGAGTTCGACAACATCATCCAGAGCTTCGAGAAGGAGCTGGAGGAGATCAAGAAGTCGACGACGTCCCTGGAGCGGCGCCTCTCGAACCTCTCGGAGCCGTCGCCGGCGGCCGACGAGGCCAACAAGGCGCTCCTCGACCACATCGCGATCATCACGGGCGCCTCCGAGCGCAGCACCGCCGACGAGGTCGTCATGCCCCCCATGACCGCCTACGATGGCTACGACCTGTCGACGGTGCCGCGCCGCCAGCCGAAGACGACGACGACGACGCCGGCGGCAACGGCGATGGAGCCGCTGTCATCGAGCACCGCAGGCGTGGCGGCCGATCGCAACGCGGTGAAGATCAAGCGGCGCAGCCTGGAGAAGCAGCGCAAGATCGACGAGGACTTCAGCATCTCGAACGAGATCCGCAAGATCTGCGACCAGATGCACGCCCCGTTCGTGACCATGGAGGCGATGGCGGCGGCGACGGCGACGACGCTCGGCACGGGGGCGACGTCGCCGTTCCTGCGGCGCAAGAACGACATGTTCAGCGCCCAGTTCGACCGCTTCAAGCGGCTCTCGCTGATCGAGCGCGTCGAGGAGCTGCCCGAGGAGGAGAAGCCGATCTCGACGCTGCGCATGGAGTCCGAGAAGCTGCCGCGCAAGTGCCTGCCGACGGACCTGCCGGTGGACAGCCTGTCGCTGAAGAGCACCGCCTCCTACGAGAACCTGCTCATCCAGAAGCAGCGCAGCCGCAACGTACCGCATGCGCCCCAGCCCCATCGGCCGAAGAGGGTCGGCGTCCCAGCGACGCAGGGCCCGGCACCGGCTGCGGGTACCGCCCCCGGGGCCGCATCGGGCGGGCCGCACCGGTCGACGCTGAAGAGCACGCCGCCGCTGGCCTCGCTGACCGAGCACCAGCAGCACTACCACTCGACCCGGATGCACACGCAGCCGATCCTCGCAAGGGCTGCCGCTAGGGGCGGTGGCGGTGGCGGCGGACACCGCACCCACGAGCATCCACAATCGAAACTAGACAAAGCCGCGTCCTTCCAGTCGAACCGCACCGACGACAGCTCCTGCGTGGCCGGTTCGACCAGCTCGACTCTGGCACATCCGCACCGCACCGCCGAGGCCCTCGAGGAGGAGGGGGCGATCAGTGCGGCCGCCGTGGCGGCTGCGGCGGGTGGCGGTCAGGGGCACAAGTCGACATTCACGCGCCTGACCGAAAAACCATGGCATTGTCTGGTCTCCTACGTGGACGATCTCACTGTCGGTGGGAGACGTAATTCGCAGGGAGCATACAATGACCCCATGACTTTTCCAAGTTTCGGACAGAACAAGCCACCGAAAGTGCCAGACGACTGCTTCCCCCAGAAGTGCTACGATCAGTGAGTGCCCAAAACACCTCCACTTTTTTACCTTTGGCCAAATTATGGACATCTGTATCCTTTCAGCTTCTACTTCCGGTGTCCGTGCTTCATGGCGTGCATGGACACGAAGAGCGCCAAGCACTGGACCCGGGTGAGGACGGCTGTCTTGACGGTTGTCGATACTCCAGCCTTTGAGTGGTTTGTGCTCGTGTTGATCTTTGCCTCGAGCATCACGCTCTGCTTCGAGGACATCTATCTCGATAACAACAAAACGCTCAAGCGCGTTCTCTACTGGACGAACTTCTCGTTCTGCCTGATCTTCGTCGTCGAGATGGTGCTCAAATGGCTGGCCCTGGGGTTTTCCAAATACTTCACCAGCTTCTGGACGATACTCGATTTCATCATAGTTTTCGTAAGTATCTCTCTCTCTCCCTCCCGCCGCTCTATCGGTCTGCCTTCGCACTGACTTTTGATCCTTTCGCATTTTGTGCTTTGCCAGGTTTCAGTTTTCTCTTTGCTGATCGAAGAGAACGAGAACCTCAAGGTGTTGCGCTCCCTGCGTACACTGAGAGCTCTGCGTCCACTGCGCGCGATTTCGCGGTAAGTTACACTGTGCAAAATAATGCGCCACTAACCTGCGCCCTGCTACCGAAACTAATGAAATCGAACTATAATCGTGCGATTGCTTCTGAAGAAACGACAATGTTTTCATTTGTGTTTTGATATTTGTAATTGTATATAATGTACTGTGATTGGAATGGTATCTCTTTCGCTCACTCTCTATGCTATCTCTCCTTCAGTATACGTATGACATATATATATATATATATATTCTGTATCGAGTATATATTGTATTCAGTATAATTTTGTCGTGTAATCATATAATATTGTTATTTCTTCTCTCATGCATCCAGTTTATAATGAAATCATTATCATTATTTTTATGAACAAGGTTTCGTTGCAGACTCGTCACGTCGACTACTTTTCAATGTACTCTTTTTTCTCGGTGTAATGTTGTGACTTTTTATACCTTTATGTACTATTTTTCAATAAGCTTCTAACAAGCACCGAACTTTCTTCTATTCTTTATTTTTCTATTTGTTTTGGTTTTTTGTTCAAATATAAAAATAAAACAAACAGTATTTAATACAATTTGAATTCTTTATGAATTTCGAATAGAAATCGACGATATTTCAATTGAGCTGTCTGAGCCGACGGTTTAATTTACAAACTCCTTCTATTCCCAGACTCCACTCCACTCATCCTTGTCCATATCCTATGCGCATCCGTATCCAGACAAGTAACATTTCGAATTGTTATTACACGTAAATAAAATATTTGTTCCCCAAAAAATCCTAATAATTTTTTGGTTTTATTTTTTGTGACGAAAGCACAATTTTGCTTATTTTATGCTGCCTTGAAACAACCACGCCTATCAAAATGAAAACAATTCACCACGTTTTAGCCTTCTTCTCTTTTGCTCAACTTCTTTTCTTATTCTACTTTGCATTTTATGTGATTTGGTACACGATTTGGCATGCAGTTTACTCTTTGTTTCAGTTGGTTTCGAACTTATTTCTAATTTTGATGAATTTATACTCTGTATCTGAGACAAAACACCGCACAAGCTAAGCGAAATGTGTTTCCAACCATTTTCAAAACCTATGTCGAATTAAACAAAGGAACTTTTCTTTGAAACAGAAAACATGAATTGAATATGAAGCTCAGAGTTTGTCGGAAACACATTTCGCCGAATTTCTCGATCGAACACCCTCCACTTCCTCTATCCCCCTTGTTGTTGTGCATTTCTGATTCTTCAGCAATGATATATATGAAATATATTGCATCGAACTTCACCCAAATCTGTCTAAATGTCTAACGATATGCATTTCCGTCTATCTCTATCTGACGCTGACTCATCCTTATGACCGAGAATCGGGCGGCAAAATATGTTTCACATGTTTGTATTTATTTCTATTCCAGGTGGCAAGGAATGCGAATTGTAGTAAATGCTCTCATGTATGCGATACCGTCAATTTTCAATGTACTTTTGGTTTGTTTAGTTTTTTGGCTAATATTTTCGATAATGGGTGTGCAATTCTTTGGCGGGAAGTTTTTCAAATGCCTCAACAGCGATGGCGAATTGCTGCCCATAACGGTTAGTAGTGAACTTTTCATTTATTTAATCACATTATTGGGGAGGGTTTTCCCAAACACAAAACACGAACCATCCAATTGGAGTTTTTGTTTTTTTGACACCTTTATTTTTGTGTTTTGTCAAGTTTTTTATTGTAATGTGCCTTTTGTAAAACAAACAATCCCATTGAAAATACACGCAGGAGGTGAACGACAAGTGGGACTGCATCGAACAGAACTACACGTGGATCAACTCGAAGATCACCTTCGACCACGTGGGCATGGGCTACTTGGCCCTGCTGCAGGTGGCCACCTTCGAGGGCTGGATGGAGGTGATGGCCGACGCGGTGGACGCGCGCGGCGTCGACCTGCAGCCGCAGCGCGAGGCCAACCTCTACGCCTATATTTATTTTGTCATTTTCATTGTGTGCGGCTCGTTCTTCACACTCAATCTGTTTATCGGAGTTATCATCGATAACTTCAACATGCTGAAGAAGAAGGTAAGTGCGAATGTCCCAACGCATGCGTGCCGTACGTAGGCAACACATGGTCCTACCCACTCACACATATGTAGGCAAATGCAAGGTACATCACTGGTACTGGTACACTGGGCAAAATGCCATCGCAAGTGCTTTGCCCGGTGCGACGAGATCCACGCGCTCGGAGGGAGCTCTCGATTCGCATCGTAATCGACAGCCCTGCTCCGGGCTGCATTGTAATCACTCTGTGTCAATCAATATTCGATTAATTAATGTCCTCTTTTTAACTTTGTCTCTGTTCCACACACGACACCAACCTCAAATAAAACGTACACACATTACATGTGAATACAATGAAACCAATGATACACGATCTATATATGAACGATTTTTATGTACCCCGAAGTATGAAGGAGGAGTGTTGGAAATGTTTCTCACCGAATCGCAAAAACACTATTACACCGCCATGAAAAAGTTGGGACGAAAAAAACCACAGAAAGTCATTAAGCGACCAATAAATCATTTTTTAGCTATGTTTTATGATTTATCGAATTCGAGAAGGTAAAAATTTAACAGCAATATTACAAAACCAAAAGTATAATGCTCATAATTATTTTTTAAACTACAACAATTGAGTTTTAGTAGATAATTGTTGTAGTTTAATTGATATACGTATAAGCTAAATTATGATTTACACGTTAAATGCTATAGTATTTACGCCCTCAGTTGATGTTAAGTTAATTTGTTCATTTGTTTCGATTTCTGCCTAGTTTGTGTTGAATCGCTTCGTAACTACCCAACTCTTTATACATTGAAATATCTAAAACAGTTCATATGCAGTCATGCTTTTAAATTCTGAAATCGATGAGTTTTTGAGTTTTTGATTTTTGTAACCACTGTTACCACTACCTAATGTAACTCCTACTACTACTTTACTACCACTACTGTTACTGCTATTACTTCTACCACTACTACTACTACTTCTATTACCTCCACCGCTACTACTACTTCTACTGCTCTTACCTCTACCACTCTATCAACTTTACCATTTAACAATAACAGCAACTAACACGAGAACAACTACCGCTAATTATCTTTCAAAGTGGTTTTATTCTATGATGCCAGAAAGCAAAATGAATGTGAAAGAAAGCGAAACAGCGATAGAATAGTTGAATATGATTTGGTGATAAAATTATTTAAACACTTAACTTCTCCCCAATGCGAGATCCGCAGGTGTTTTCTTCTTTTTTAGATTTAATACTCAAACAAAAATGACCTCTAAAACAAAAGCTATCAAAGAAGATGCATCGTCATAAGTGTTATTTAGTCAAATTTATGTACGATAATATGATATGTATGTCTGGATGAAACTTTTTATTGGCACTTCTTCATAGATGTCCATCGATTCTTAATGTAGTGCAAACCCCCTTTTTTCTCCCCCAAGTGACCTTTCAAATTGATAAATATCCCTTCTCGTCTAGATGTTCCCTTTAAAAATATCACCACAACAAATAGCAATTCTAAATAAACCGACAACAATAGAGCAAAATAAATTGATTGATTGCGTCCGTAGTTTTTGTTCGATAACTCTAATTTTTTGTCTAACCATTAGTGTTTTGTGTGGCCAGATTTACATTTCTTTTGCAAATACATCAGTGTAGATCCCGCCCCCGCAACTCTCCCCGCATGAATTTCCCCCCATCACTAACTGTTGACAATATGTTTTAGACCCCTGTTTTGTGTACCATTTGGACCAAAACGATATTTTAGAATTCTGTTCCGTGTACATTTCAATGCGGTAGATAAAAAATGAAAATATTTTCCTTTCTCTATTGTTTCTCTTTCCTCCGTATACAACTTGAACCTTCATGACTGTATATTGATTGCGGATCGTTTTTTATTACATTTGATTTAGTAGATTTTTTTATTATGATTTCCGTAGATTCGATGTAATTAAGCCACTGTATAACCTTTAACTAAATACATTCTCTTCTTGTGTGTACTTTTCTCCTACCTTCCTACAACAATAATAACAATAACTTCAACACCACAACAATAATAACGTTAACGATAATAATAATGACGGTAATGATAATAATGAATAAAATAAAACGAACACAATTCGATTCGACAGATTCGAAATAGCAATATTTGTACTGATTTTTTTAAATATGTTAACCATGGGTATCGAGCACTACGACCAACCGCACGCCGTGTTTTTTATACTCGAAGTAAGCAATGCCTTTTTTACCACCGTCTTTGGACTCGGTAAGTAAACGAATGTATATTCCATCTGTCGCGCACATACATGTCGATGTTGTACATAAAATGTTAACTTTTTATTTAATACCGCCACACCCTCCGTCCACCACCCTAACACCCGATCACCCCGTCACCCGACTCCAAATGATCCCCCACCTCAGAGGCCATTGTGAAGATCATCGGGCTGCGATACCACTACTTCACGGTGCCGTGGAACGTGTTTGACTTCCTGCTGGTGCTGGCCTCCATCTTCGGCATCCTGATGGAGGACATCATGATCGACCTGCCGATCAGCCCGACCCTGCTGCGGGTGGTGCGCGTCTTTCGCATCGGCCGCATCCTGCGCCTGATCAAGGCGGCCAAAGGAATCCGGAAGCTGCTCTTCGCCCTGGTCGTCTCGCTGCCGGCCCTCTTCAACATCGGCGCCCTGCTTGGGCTCATCACGTTCATCTACGCGATACTGGGCATGTCGCTCTTCGGGCACGTGAAGCTGCAGGGCGCCCTCGACGACATGGTGAACTTCCAGACCTTCGGCCGCAGCATGCAGTTGCTCTTTCGCCTGATGACGTCCGCCGGCTGGAACGACGTGCTCGAATCGCTAATGATCCAACCGCCCGACTGCGATCCGCACTACCATCGGCAGACGAACGGCAACTGCGGCCACCCCTTGCTGGCCATCACCTACTTCACCAGCTTCATCATCATCAGCTACATGATCGTGATCAACATGTACATCGCCATCATCTTAGAGAACTTCAACCAGGCCCACCAGGAGGAGGAGATCGGCATCGTAGAGGACGATCTCGAGATGTTCTACATCCGATGGTCGAAGTAAGTCCACGTACTCCGAACTGTTGCGCTCGGTGCGAAATCGAATCCCGCTCTCTGTGCCTTCCAGATACGATCCGCACGCCGCCCAGTTCATCCACTTCTCGCAACTGTCCGACTTCATCGCGTCGCTCGACCCGCCACTGGGCATCGCGAAGCCAAATACCGTAGCCTTGGTCTCCTTTAATCTCCCCATTTCGCGTGGCAACAAAATTCATTGTCTTGACATCTTGCATGCTTTGGTCAAGCACGTGCTCGGGCACGTTGAGGAGACCGACAACTTTAAACAGTTGCAGGAGCAGATGGACGTCAAGTTCAAGAAGCAATTCCCCACGCGAAAGGAGCTGGAGATTGTCTCGTCGACGCGAATTTGGAAGCGTCAGGAGAAGGCGGCCAAGACTATCCAGACAGCGTGGCGCGAGTATCAAAGGTGGGATTTTCTCTCATGAGGTCATGCTTTCAGTGGTTAATTCGGAGTTCTTGTTCGTTCGTTCGATCGTTCGTTGTTGTCGCGCAGGTGGAAGAAGGAGAAGGAGCGGTCGAATTCGGGCGACGAAGACCTCACGCAGACCTCGAGTCCTGGTGGCTGGCAGGCCAAGTTGTCGGCGCTGAACTTCTTCCATTTACAGGTTCTCGATCCCCCACCTCCCCGATCCTCCGCGCACCTGTTCGGGTGTAATTTTCATGCGTTTCTTCCTCCGTCTACAGGTCAGTCGCCGCGGCACCCAGTGCTCGAGCCGCGCCTCCTCGCGCAAGTCCTCGCGCGCATCCGATGCCTCCGACCTGAGCGAGCTGGCCGGACCGTGGCTCAACCTGCCGCTGATGCTGGTCTCCGGCGCCGACGACGTCGTCAAGGACATCAAGCAGCAGAGCGAAGAGCTCGGCAAACGGTACTGAATCTATTAAATTCTAGCAAAATCAGAAACAGAAAACAAGCAAAAAATTAAAGAAAATAATTATGATAGAAGCCAACTTGAAGAGGATTTTCGCAATTGGAAAGTTCGAATGAAAGAAAAGCATGAGCAGAAGAATCATTTTAATAATATAATAGTTTGCAATTTTTGACGAATACATCATATCATTCTTTTGTTTTTCAACAAAAATACCATATTTAATTAAGCAATACATTTTTAGAATATCCTCTTGTCTCTCCTTAACCTACGAGTCCTTGCTCGCAGACATGGTCTCGACGGTTCTAAACAGTGGCTCCCAACCTAGTGACTTGAATTTGTTAGCAAATGCTCGAGGTAATTCCATATGTAGCTATGCTAGTTACCGGTTACTCACTCAGTTCCATCATCTCATGGCTCAATGCTAAGCTGCCATCCGAAATCATCTCTACTATAACTACTACTACTACTACTACTATTGATACCACCAATACTACTACTGTTGATACCACTACTATTCCTTTCCAAAAGCTATAAAACAACAACAATTAACTAAAACAACTCGTATCAAATTCAGTTCAATGCGAGATCATAAATTGTACAATAAACTCACCATCATGTATCAAGTTAACTAATATGATCTCTCTATAGAAATTCTTTGAATAGTTTCAAAGTTTCAAATCTCGAACCAAACCAAAAGACTCCATATACATATATATAACTAATGCATTTGTAATAAATCGAATTTGAGATTTTTCGATTTGTAAGTAGAAGGCAAAATGCTATCTATTTTCAGTTCCAAACGTAGTGATTGTAGATAGAATACAAAGAAACAAACGAAACATCAATTGCTTGTAGAACCATTTATTTTGAACTTACGTCAGCTTCTTCATCACTTCATCATCAATTGACAATTACAACAGCCACAGCCACAGCAACTATAACCATCTCAATTAGCATAATTCCGTTCGTGCAAGAAACGTATCCTTTCTTTGAACGTGTTGAGCCGTTGAGGCCACCTCATTTACACATGTACCACAACTCATACCATGTTCTGAAGGGCATCACCTTAATCGATCTCTCTAAAAAATCAAGCAATCAGTAAATATGTGAGAAGGTAGATAAACTCAATACCAAAGACGGTTAGTTTAGAGTACAGTAGGCTAGAACCCTTTTGTATAAATTGGATGGTAGATTGATGGAAGCTTTTCAAAAACCTCTATGTACCTTTTTCAAGAACAACTCCCAAGCCTTGACTAAAGTCGGATCTACTTCGCTTAAATCAGCAGTCGTCCGTCCCTCAAACCTTACCCCAGACCCCGCCAATTAGAATTCGTCTAAAAATTGCAATTCCTCAGGGCAACATGAATTACTGAATATGTAAAATGAGCATTGATAATGTTTATGTTAAAATGTTTTAATTATGAAAATTAGTTGAAATTTGATTATGATTTTTCCAACCAAATTGTTAAAAAACACCTTACTAAAATCTACTTTCGAACTGTGTTGAAATCGTAAAATCAATAGCGGTAGCATTTTTGTGGAAGCGCCTAGAGCAAATCGACGCCGCAGCTTTTATAATTTCTTTTTGCGACATCAGGACGCTGTCGATGATAGCTTAACATCACCATCAGTGCATAGAAAAAGTAATTATTGAATTATTTTTATCAATTCATTTGTTCATTTATTGTAAAATAATCACCACCTACTTTTGACACTACATACATATGAATATCTACTTAACACGCTCCTCACTCCTCCAAACGCCTCAAGATTTTTCTTCAACTTACTAGTTTTTGAGATTTTCCTAGAAGGAGGATTTTTAATGCATTACATTTCTCTCTTCACTCCAAAACCTCATCACCGAAGTTCAACTTTTCATCCACTCGACAACAACTATCCTCATATACGTTTTTCTTTTTATAACTTAATCACCGCCATTTTTGAGTCTCCCATTCCAAAGTAAATTATTTAGTCCATGCACTATTATATACCAGACACCGAATCCCCAGAGAAAGGGTATAGAAAATACTTCCATACCTCGACCCCCGCAACTCGCCCCCACCCCACACTCCATCGCCCTGAAATATATACAAATATATATGTTTGTGTACACCACAACCTAACCGAAACTCACGCAGGCATATCACCAACAACCAACACTCTCTCCGATATCGACAAACAACAACAACAACTGCTACTACAGCAACAACAACAGCAACAAAACCAAATAATAGCGCCAACGCCCACACGGAAACGTGCGACGAGTTTTATTCGCAAAAAGCCACCATTAGAAAGAGGTTTGTCAGCACAAAGCGCTTTAAGAGTTAACAAAAATGCTTTTGTCTGTATGTGTGTCTAAGATTTGAAGCCTCGATTGTATATTAATCAGCTCCCTTTTATCAATCTCTCGATCTCTGTCGCTGTCAATGTCGCTGTGTCTGCGATGGACGATCGCCAACAGCCGAAGGTCCTGCGCCGGAAGTGATCGTGACGAAGGCTTCTCCTGACCAGCACGCGGGGCCCATGTTGCGGCCGGACAACTCGACGCTGGTGCACGTGTTGGTCCATCGCGAGAGCGAGGAGTACAAGAACGACGACGACGACGAGGACGGTGGCCACGTGTCGCCGGCCGGCCTGGGCGGAGGTAGGGCTTGCGACTCGTGCTAGCAGACGTTGAATTTCCTTTCCACACTTGTCGTGCTTGTCTTGCAGAGAAATTCACCCACAAGCCGCCGCAGATCCGCATCAGTCCGGGCTCGGACGATATCAGTCTGTGCGAGTCGACGTCCGGCGACCTGCGGCCTGTGGTGCAGATCATGGTCGAGAGCCCGAAGGATCCACCGCGGGGAGATTTTTCCAGTGAAATTCCGCCGGCCCAACCTCCATTCGAGTCTTCCGGCCCAGCCTCGGAGGCCATGGACGACGTACACGCGCCCATCGATGTCAACATCCAGGGCGACACCTCGAAGGTATTCTACGACTACAACCCGGAAGACGCGAACGAGATCATCATCCTGGAGACCCTCACCGAGGAATCGCCGAAGTCCGATGCCAGCGACCTGCCGGGACTCTCACTTCCAACCACTCCCACTGGCGACGAGGAGGTGGCCCGAGCTCCCGCGGTCGTGGAATCGCCAGCAGCGATGGAGCAGTCGGGCGCGTCGGCCTCGTCGGGCGACAGCCACAGGGTGCCCAGATGACCATCGTTGCATACAGCACCGGTGACGGACAACTCCAGCAGTTCCAGCACCAGTTGCTGTAGTTCACGTCCCATGTCCAGCTATAGCAGCGGTTCGGCAGCGGGCGCCCCCGAGTTGGCGCTCGACGCCCCTCCGGAAGGTGAGGCGAAATCGGCCGGAACAGATGGTAGTTGACAATCTAGAACTTGAGTACTGGCATCCGGGTTGGGGAGCTACCAGAGAGTATTTCGTATATGGCGCAAATACACAGACATCATATCGATGATGGGTAATGTAGGGAAGGGTTTTATGGCCGCCACTACAACTGCCCATCTGCCCAAGATAATCTGAAGATGTAGTTGATCACTGGGTTGGAATTGTTAAAGTTTTAATGTATTACGATCCTCATTAAACGAAGAAACTATCAAGCTACTTGATCTCATAAACATATATAAGTAGACACAATGATATATACATACATGGTATACACATACATGCATATACTCGAGTGTATAAAGTATTGGTATTGATTTTCACACATAAGGAAAAACTTTTCACTTCAATCTGCAGGAAACCTATATTGCAACATTACCTAACTAGTTAATGACCTAAGATTAAAGTGCATTCGTTCACAAGGGAAACATCCCAGATTAGAGAAAATATTTCGAAAACAAATGAATTGTGAGGAGTTGGTTGAAGGGTCTCATTATAGAGCTATACGGGAGCTTGACGGGATGGATGGAAGAGAATCCGCAATAATAGATCGACTTATTGCGAAAGAATCCAATAGAAAACTCTAGTGGTTGTTGGGGCGCTGACTCAACATTCCGTGAAATTTTAAATAGGTTTTAAAACTAGATTTATATACTAGCCAATTATAATAGTTTCTTTTCCATGCCAAAATTATTAGAAATAATTTTAAGAAGAATTATGAACTGTTCAATCAAAACTCATATTATTAACATTATTATTGACAACAACAAGATCAGATAATTTTCGATATATAAGGCGTAGGTAGTCAGTTAGTTAGTTAGTTATGTACTCAATTTCATTTAACAACTTAAAGGATCACATAATGGCAATAAGTAAATGAATCGAATTGAAAAAAGAAAAACAAAATAAAAAATTATACGAAACAAAGTAACTGAAAACTTATATAATAATTTGATTTGTTCTTTCCGATATAAATGTAAATAAGAAGGAATTAATTGATTTGTTCGAAATATTTTTTAAGCTGGATTTCTTAACAATGTACATCCAGTAAACTGTAAAGATAACGCCAAACTTGTTAGTTAAAAATATTTTAAATTAATTTTAGCATTAATGCAAACAAGCGAAATGCTTATAGGAAACCCGAAAATGAACTCAAATGGTTTAATGAAATTCATTTCAGTCCGTACTAATTTCGACATAAAGCACCAAATCGGTCTCGAAGCTCAAGAACATTAGGAATTCGGGATGGCTTCTGCTCTTTCTTCTACTTTGCTCTCTGCATTTGACTAGTGACTTCAATGCAAACGGAATTCCTTCAAATGTTGTACAGGAAAAAAATTAAAACATAAAAGAATAAATGCTTTCCACGGTCTTCTGCGAACAATTTGAAATAGAAATAATAGAGCCTAGCTCGAGAACATCTTGCTTCCATATATATTATTCAATCAATCTACTTGAAGAACACCTTTCTCCCCAAAGACAACTCCTGACAATCATGACTTGAAAGCTATGGTACCAACACTCAGTGAGGGCCACTTTTTTCCACTTACACAGTAACAGGAACAACAATTCAAATAACACAAGGATACATTTAAATTCTACAACTGAACTTAATTGTAATACGTTTTTACCTAAAGCCAATTACGATAAACAGAAATCTATATTAAGAGATTAAGAGACACAATTCAAAATAAAATCCTTAATAGAAGAAAATGAAATTGAAAAAAAAAATAAAATATATATATATATATATATATATATATATATAGGCAGAGTATGATTAGGCAGCAGCAAACAATACACTCGTCAATTAAGTGATATTAAGTAATAATAATGTTAAATAAAGTAAAAAGTAAAACCAAACTAAAAGCAATGAGAGCTTTAGATGAAAATTTTTTGATGAAAAATCAAATTTCCTTAGTTAAGAAATCAAAACCTTGAACGATCTGTAAAGCAAACGGCGATCTCGGTCGCCCGTTGATGTAAATATAATTGCGTTCATCTAACATACTCACTCCTTACTTACTCTTCGACGGATAGGCCTAGTTGTAGTTTTCTATTCGAGCCTTCCTGCTTCCTCCTGGTTCCCTCGCGGATGAAATTGAATGACACCGTGCAACGTGTAAATAACCTTTCATTGGCGTAGAAAAGACGTAGATTAGACGTAGATAACCTTTAATTTTACCTAGCGAATTGTTCATTGTTGCTTGGCACACGTTTCGATTTCGTTCCTTTTTATAGTTCGTAGCTACTAAGATGATTAAGAGAATAGTGAAATAGAAATAAAAAGGAAACGCCATAGAAATTAGTAAACGAAACTGAATTGAACATATATGAAATTTAAACATAAAAATTATATACATAGAAACATGGGTAAAAGATTATAACGACAATAATTACACTTTTTATGTGTTGCAATAAACGCTTGTTACAAAAAATTTATGGATTATTTGAAGATTCTTTTTGATACAACAAAACGTTAACATTGTTTATAAGTTATTAATTAGTGGATTTGTAGAAATTAAGAGATAACCACAAAAGCCAATAAAATAACATTTACAATTGCTAACTACTTCTCAAGTCCATATTTCCGCTGTACTTTTACACACAAACAACTTACTGATCCTTTCCTTTTATTTGATTTAGCTCTCTATAGACATTTTTTTATTTAAGACACTTCCTTGTTCTCCATTGATCGATCCTCGATCTTTTCCAGATCAATGCGATCGGGCCGAGGCGCGTCGCTTGAACGACACAGGGTGACAATGACTAATAATAATTAAGTTATCCGCTTTTTAACACACACACACCCACTTCTGTCAGTATGCCTTTGATTAACTTTAGTTTAAGATCTCGTGTCTTCGGATTGCACATAGTTCTTCTACAAACCACTCATTATAGTTCTCCCATTTGTAACTTGATAACATGGCCTAAAACATTTAACTTCTTCTTGTAAGGCTGACTTAATCCGAAATTCTCAATCTCATCATAATTATAAATTGATATTCGAGCTGTTTTCTTCGAATCGGTAAATTATTCGTTGCTAGCTTCTTCGATTTCGAATTCTATAGAGTATTAACAATAGAATACATAAAAGAACAATTGGAATTTAAAACTTCTTGAAGAAAAGGGAATTTTAAAGTTTTTTAGAGACTTTACTCAGATTTAACCAATACACTACTACTAAGGATAATATTTACTAGAAATGGTTATAACAAGCGCAAATACGATTTTTAGACTAATGCTGGTATTAATATTTTCAAAAGCTGGTATTCTAAATTCTTCAAACTCAGTCGGTCGGAGGGCGTAAATTAACATAGCGTAAAATGAAACCAATTAATTAGATTTTCTTTTTGGGAATTTTCGAAGTCTGCATTATTAAATATTTAATAGGCTCATTGTAAAACAACAAACAGAAACCGATGCAACACATTTAAAACAAAGTCATATCAGAAGAAACCAAAGCGTTAAAAGGTCAAATATATACACATCTAATAATAATAAACATACATATATGAAAGTTAAAACAAAATGTTGAAATGTAATAGTTAATAAATAAAAGTACAAAAATACAACAACAACAACAACACATTGCAATCCAAATGAAGAAACATTACATATGAAAAAAACTACAAAATAAACAGCATTCTTGTACTTCAGTAAAAGTTACAAATGCATGCTAATAATATATAACGAAAACGTATTCAAAAATGTTTGTCAATAGGTAATAAACAAAAAGTGTGCAACCGTAACATTGGCATTCGGAGGGATTCGAAGGGATCGGGGTTGTGTCCGACAGAAGACCTTAGGAAACTTCAACGAAGCCTGAGATATGAGACCAGAGTTCCAGAAGTTCTGAGAGTCCTGCGTGTGGGGTTGAAAATAGCGAAATTGTTGAAATTGCATAATGGAAACTAGAGGAAATTTTTAGACTTCTTGTAAATATTAAATCGTTCACACACATCATACACACTCACACAAACACGCCCACAAATATTTGTTTAAGTATGAAAAGTATATACTAAAAAGTTGTTTATATTTTTAATAGTGATTATAGAATAAAAATTAAGAAGATAACATGTTTTTATTAAGCAATCAAATAAGACATATTGAAATGTTAAACAAGAATAAATATATTGAATATTTATATACATACATTTAATGAAATCAACTATAACTAAAATAATATAAAAAACAACAACCAGAAGATCCAAAGCAACAGTGAAAACATTTAAAAAGTTATATTAAAGAAATCAACGAAAAAAATATATTAAAAAGCGATGCATTAAAGAAAATTATATAATCTAAAAGTTTTAATTAAGTAGCAAATTAAATGAAATCAAAACCATATTATAAACAACATAATAATTTTTGTCAAAGAAAATAAATTCATTACTAAAGAGCAGAAAACCTCAAAAAATATATTAAATAAAATTGTTCAATTATGAATATCAAAAATATATATATAAACCAGACATTTTACATTCAAATGGTCAGTTCATCTTGAAATTCAGGCTAACTGTGTGGAAACCTTTTGATGGATGATTTGCGCCGAAGAAATATCGAAGTCGAAAAGGTAATAGTATTGTTTTGTACTTTCACTGCACGGTTTTCTGAATGCTGAATGGAATGGGTTTGTGCATTAATTACCGATCGACCAATGCGTTGATGCTTTCACAACCATAAATCGACAGATGTTTCATCGATCAGAGTGCCACAGGGTACATGTCTATTTTTGTACCTATCACGACTCTTGGAGCATCCCAAAAACGACGGCTTGAACCGAAACAGCCTGAAGCGCAGCCGCGTTCATTTCACCGACCGCCGTCTGTTTTTGCCTTTAATCGCACGATCCTGGCACAAGCTGCTGAGAAGTCACGGTTGGTTTAATGACGACATGTTAAGTGAGTCCACAAACATGGAGGGAGGACTAACCATTCGTGAGATCAATTTATTTTGTTGATAGACACGTATTTCGTAGAATAGGGCGCTGAATAAAAACATGCATTCAATATTGGTGTAATAAATTATCGTCTGTTGCTACGAATTCCCTCAATATCAAAGTATGCCAATTGGTACATCAATTCGGAGTAAATAACGAAGAGGAATAGAGTAAGAGAATGAGGAGACAGAGAACGAAAGAAACACAATTGCAAAAATTATTAACTATAGGGAGATAGACGTTGTTAAAAGTCGTGACTGTGGTTGAAAGAAACTTGTTCTATATTCTGTGTGACTAAACTACAGATCGTGAAATTGCGAGCCAACAAAGAAGAGACGCATGGGGGAAAGAAACAGGTTATTGACCAATCGTAGAGGATGAGCAGTTTCTGTTTATACGTGAGGACAAAGAAATGGCAAAACCAATTTAGAGGCTGCAGTGAAATACAGCAAGGGAGGTGGGACGGAGGTACACGACGCTAGATGATGTCGAATGCTGGACTCAAGATGATTCGACATAAAACAAGAGTTCACTAAACTCTGTGAATTGCCCGATTATAGAAAATGCAATATTGTTTTCTTAAATTTTCAGTTGCTTTTTTTTTATTAAAGATAAAATCACAAAACTTGTTTTCCTATTGTTTGCAATGCTCTACTCGTTTAACATTGCCTCTACGTAAATGCAAAAACTGATTTTCTTAAAAAATTCATTTTACCGAAAATAATCCAAATACTACTTCACTGACATTCGTTTGCTTAAATCAAAGTTGTACCTCTTAATTACATTGAATTGTTAGCATTAAAGGAAGTTTTTTCTTGTGAATGTATATGTTTGTGTGAGTGTAAATGTATCGTGTGTTTGTTAGTTTGTTTATTAATTTTATTGAATGAAGAACAATTTGTTATTGCTTATACGGCATCAGTCTTAGAAACAGAGAAAGGTTCACCAACTGGAATCGAACCACTGTTGGCAATAACAACATCCTGCACTGGACGATCACGTCCATCGGTATCGGTGGATTCAATCTTGCGCACAACATCCATGCCACTCAACACTTTGCCGAAGACGACATGACGTCCATCCAACCAGGTGGTCTGCTTAGTGGTAATAAAGAACTGGGAGCCATTGGTGTCCTTGCCAGCGTTGGCCATGCTCAACCAACCGGCGCCATAATGCTTCAGTTTGAAGTTCTCATCCTCAAAACGTTCACCATAGATAGAGCGTCCGCCGGTACCGTCACCCTTGGTGAAGTCACCACCTTGGATCATGAAATCCTTGATGACGCGATGGAATTTGCTGCCCTTGTAGCTGAAATAAAATAATATCACATAATTACTAAACTTGATTACAAAATACCTATGATCTAATGAAACTTCTAATCTCTTCTGACCCATCGCTATAACTATTACAATCTTATATTTTACAACCTAATCAAGGAGAAATATACTCCCAATCTTTGGGACACACAGCTGTACACGCAACAACTGTGAGCAATGTGAATATGCTGCATATAGCCGAAAGAATAATAACATTGAATTAAGCAAGTTGTTCATTCGGTCAGAGGCGCGCAGATCTTCCAATAGCATTCAATGTATGTCTGTAAACATTAATCAGCGAGGCCAAGATGATTTACCATGCAGTTTCTTGATTTCAAGTCAAGTAGCTAATTTTCTCATCGTTTACTATAGCAAAACTTGAGTGCGATGTAAGTGGATAACAAAAGAAGAGTTTGGTATTATTTAACTTTTATTAGAATCCGGATTTCACCATTATTAATAGATTAAGGTAAATCAAGTCATAAACTCAATACAAATTCAAACCGCGCGCTACTACTCCCTTCTGCTATAAAGTGGGTTCTCTTATCATTTAAACTACCTTTCAGTATATATTTATATTCTGAAAACGTCTTTGGTGACAAAGCAACGTTTGCGGCTAGTTCACAAGTTGTAATATTAGTAAAATGCATTTTTAATTGTTACTTACCCATCGCCTTGGGGCCTATCGGCCAATTCCTTGAAATTCTGCGCGGTCTTCGGAACAGTTTTGCCAAAGAGACCGATCTCAATGCGACCGGCGGGACTGCCGCCAATTGTGATGTCAAAGAAAACCTACGCAGAAGACAAGAACGATGACGATAAATAAATCGAGCCGTTAGGGAATAATAAAAACAGCAGATGTATATGTTAATACAAATGAACAACACTGGGACAGAAATTGAATAAATGCCAAGAGTTGGAAATATTATAATAAATTTATTATAACTTCTACCGCTTATAGAAATTACCTTATCGGTTACTTTCGGTCCTTTGCTTTCATCGGCGACCACAACACCGGCAGCTAATGCCAGCAGACACAATCCCAAAAAGAATTTCATCTTTAAAGGACCTTTACTTTTATTAAAAATCAAAAAATAATTTCAAACTAAACGCGGCCGACCGTTCGACTGTCGTCTTCTACGATTGATGAACGAATAAAGGCACCAACGGAGAGTTCGCTTCACATTGGTACCGTTCCTCAGTTGTGTGGGGAAAATGGGGGGCAATGCAATATGACGGAGAAACCATAATCACAACACCAACAAAGAATACAACAAAACTAAATCTGGCTCTTGTGGAATAGAGAAGCGACACGTCGTCAAAGACATAAAAGACGAAAAGAGAATAGAAGATGAAGGCAAAAGAAAATGAGAAGTATGCAAAACATGAAAGTGCTATCACATCGGAAGAAGCAACAAAGTATATAGTTCTTGCTGGTGAGATAATAATTTGGAGAATAGAAATTTTAATATATTTGACTCTCTCTAGCTTCAGGAGAAACTCAATACAGGGTTGCAACATTGACGATTAATACTGAGGAATACAGAGGCTTATTTCGTGGTGGATTAAATGGTTCGGATTAAATTAATATTAAAAGAATCTAAAAAATAGAATTAACACATTGTTCCTGCACATTATTATTATTTTTTTTTTTACAAAAAGCTTTGGTGTTCTATTCCCAACCATAATCT
Organism: Coelopa pilipes; assembly: GCA_947389925.1. Lineage (NCBI taxonomy): Eukaryota > Metazoa > Arthropoda > Insecta > Diptera > Coelopidae > Coelopa > Coelopa pilipes. The sequence goes on along the minus strand of OX376698.1, from coordinate 30,677,354 downwards.
AAAATTCACCGCAAATCTCTTACAATTTAGTGATGTAAGATTCATACATTCAATAAATGAAACATAATCGAATGTTTTATAGATTACTTGGATGAATACCTAATATTTTTAACCATTTTTTGAGAATATAAACCAATCAGTTAATATTGTATATTTATTTATACTATATTTATTTGACTACGAAAATAAATCTCATGACAGGTATATTTTTGTGTTTTATTTTGTTTAATGTAACTCGCAAGTATAATTTTTGTCTATACACAGTATATTTTTTACATATTAAGAGCTATATATAAAAGTCTAGTTACATCCACATATTGATACATGTTTTTAATTCTGCTGCAAAAATAAAATGTAAAACATAAATAATAAAAGACTTAGGATAGAGGCTTACTGTAAATACTTTTGAAAAATTGCATATAGTTGTGTTTTTAAAAACTAGAGTAGAAGGACGCGACATTCGAATAAGGAAGATAATATACATTATATACAAATACAACATTAATAAATATGAGTTCAGTTTAAAATGAATCATTGGCCATTCTGCCAGCATTTAGTATCACAATATATAACAATCTCGAGCTGAACATCATAAATATAAAATTTATAGAAGAAGCCATTTATGGAAAAACAACGTCAACCACATGGACCAGGTTCTTAGAGAATTGAGTTCATTATATGGGTTTGTGCAACGCTTCCCGAAATAACAATTCGAATTAGAGCTCGAACTCGAAAACAGCCAAGAGTTGATTGCATGAGCAAAATAGTAGAGGAAATGCCGATGACAGTCTTCAGTCATTGCTGCTAATGAGCGACTCCTGCTGCTCCTCATCATTTATTCTATATTTATGATATATATTATATATTGATTGATTTATTATTATATTTCAATTTTTCATAGAAACCAAAACTTACCTGACAACACTTGGTTTCTTGCATCGACATATCTTGCGATATATGATTTTGAAAAGTTTCATTAATGGATCCGAATCATCGTTCTTCATAAGAAGCGCCACTAAAATGAGCGCTAAGAATATAGGCACAGAACCCATGTAAAACATAGGAGAGTATGGTTTCTTTTTCAAAAAAACATCGAAGACTATGGACAGGGGTATTTGTAAAGACATCGCAATGGTACCAATCAGAGAGGACGTGAGAAAACAACCCCACAACCATAAAGCCTCTGATATAACGGTGCCAATCAAACCATTAAGAAATAAAATCGCAAATTGATTTTGGTTTGGAAGTTCGAACTTTTCTATTTGTAGAAAATTCAAAATGAAGAAAATTGGCCACATCAGTAACAAATTCCAGAGGCCAACGAAGCCTAAAAAATAAAATAAAATAATTTAAAATGAATAATGAATATTATAGACTAATACTTACCGAAAAATAATGGAATGTCAACTTTCTCTTCAGTGTCACTTTTTCTTTTAACGAACACCAAATAGGCGGCATAGAAAAACGCACTGAAGAGGGCCAAAAAAGCACCGCGTGAGAATTTAGAGTCTTGCACATCGGAGATGGTCACTGTGACCTATACGAAATTAATAAAAATCATATTCGAAAGTCTTCAAAAGCTATTCAAGACTACCCACCACTCCGCCAATGTTCATGGCAACAGCCAAGAATTTGGTGATTGTAAACTTATCACCCGAGGTAGAGGGAAAAAATGCTGCTAGCACTAATGTGAAAAACGAGGAAGATGAACTTAATAGCGTCACCATTGCCGCCTCTCCTAACTCTAAGGACATTTGAAACAAGTAATTTGCAAAAAACCACTAAAACAAAACAAAAAATTAATCAAAGGAAATTATTTGATTTAAAAATTTGATTTACCAGTACACAAAAGAGCAATGCCGTCTTCGCCGTTTTGTGATGAGTCTTCTGTCGTCTGATTCGCATGCTAGCCGCGTAGGAAAGGCGAGACATCAGCGCTTCTGTCGCCTCATGTGCTGACATCTCCCGCACTTCTGCCATTTTACTAAATCGCACACTGCGTATGCTGGACTCATCACTCTCTGTCCCAGAGACATGGCCGGTACCACTAGTGCGGATGGGAATGAAGGTTGGGTCACTCTGGAAGAAATTGTTTGCAATAACTCCGAAATTAAGAATGGTAATGTTAGGATATTATTTACAGCACCCACCAGTGATCCTTGATGAGAGTAATAGTTTTCATCATCTGTTGTCTGATCCATCATCTGGAAAATAATAGGGTATACTTATAAAAGAACACATAGCTCTAGAAATAGAACTCACAGAATAATTTCCATTCTGCTTATCACAGGACTCCTTCCACGGTGCGATTAGTCCAATGATAATCAGGTAAATGGTGAACATCGAAGTCTTGAAATATGTACAGAAGAATGGCTTGTCGAAGTTCTCATCGTCGTATAAAAACTAAGAAATTTAATAAAACTCAATGGCATTTTCAGATGTAGAAATGATATTTGTATAAAAGACCTTGGTAAGCTCGCTTGATGAGACCCAAATGACGTCGACGAGTATGAGAATCACGATGCCCAGTATAAGTTTGTGTGTTTTGCTCAGCATGTTTTATCTCTCTGCTTTTTGGATGAGATTTCGAAATTTTGTGCTTCTCTCGCAAATTGTAGTTTATAAATATAAAGTTAGTTTACATTTATGAATATATTTTTCGTACGATTATTGTAAATTATTCGACGCAGTGACAAGCTGATTTAGCTCCATTTTCATTTGTCGGTTATGTCGGCTTGTAACTAGAGACTTTATCGCAATTCTTGCTGATAGGAGAAAATTCCTAGTGCTTTTAATTGGTTTCTATGAGCCGTTAATTCACGAAATTCTGTAAAATTTAATATAATTAATGGAAACAGAAATGGTGATGGAATTGATAAGAATTGATAACATTGCTTTTGGCCGATTTGTTGATGAATGACTAAAGTGAAAATTCTATGGTGAAAGCCTCATTGTCTCTTTAATTCTTATCTAAATCTGCTAAGTATTGAGAAATCTTTCCGTCTTCCTACATTTTGCCAACGCCAGACTTAATAGATTGCATTAACAAAAAATAACAATTGAACAACAATAGAAACCACAACCGCCAGATGAAGCAGTCACCGGAATAAAGTCATTCCAACTTAAAGCAACAACAAAATGGTGTGCACAACCTCATGGCATTTTGTCCTTAGCACCTTTAAATTATATGCCAGATCTCTCTATGTTGCTCATGCTTCGGATGCTAAGGTAAAAGCATCATCATGTCTAAAATGCAATAAGAGAGTTTTGGTTTAAATGAATGCAGGGAAGGGATCGAATTTAACCAATTATTGATTTTCATAGTTTGCCAGTTCTGTTATTTATGGATGACATACAAAAGGCTTCCTGGGCATTAGTCACACAATCGAGGGGAAGCGGGATACGGAGACTGAAAATAAATGCAGCGTATGTGGCTGAAAAGCAATCGAGTAAAAAAAATAATAGGCCTAACAAGTCGCTTAGAGGCAATTAAAATTGCGTATATCGAGTAGGAGGTGAGGAATATAGAGGTTAAGGCAATTTATTTGCGGTGAAAGGGAAATCATTTCGAGCGACTTGTGGTTGAATATATTGAATCGTTTAATAAATATAGAAACAAATGATAAACAATCGAAATCTGATTTTGTTTATAATTCATTCAAATACGGAATCAAATTAAGTTCAATAAACAAGTACATACTTCGCGAAATATAGATCAGGAACAGTTGGTTCTTGTTGGAGAAGCCAAATAGAGTTGACTGTCGCCAGCTGGGGAGTTGAATGATGACCCTCAAGTGCAGCTCAAATTAATTGTTCGAGGCAACGAGTTGTTCCAAGAATTTGAAAACACCTGATGCCAAGTTCGAGCCAGACTCAGGAGACCCATCAAATGGCAGTTATGGTGATAAGGGAAATTATATTTGCTCGTCGTACGAGACACAAATATACAATATAGATTTATATGCAAATATAATAATAAATCCGACAATGACAAAGAGCAATCCTTGGCTTCGATAGCAACAAATCAACAATTCGCTTGCGTCGATGGTACTTTAAAGCCCAGTCTAATGCTCTTTCCTCTCTTATCGGAACCGACCCGGGGGTGAAGCTAAAGCTAAACAAATGAAAGTAATAAATAATTATTATTTCAAACTACAAATACTAAAGGCGTCGCGACGGTGGAGCAGAGGAGGAGAGAACAAACACGCGAAAATAACATAAAAGAAGCTGTTTGTCTGACGCTCAGTACAATGAGAATACAAGAAGAGACAGTAATGGGGGGAGGGTGGTGGGTAACTAGGTAATAGGTTGATGATAGATGAGCTAAAAGGTTGGCAGAAACGTTGCTTCCAATCGATTATTAAATTCTGAAAATGGTGACAACTCAATCACTAGGAGTGCGGTAATGAATTTTTAGTGAATTTCAGGAAATAATCCAAATATAAATAAATACATATTATAATTAACTTTATATCTAAGCATATACCTTTTCAAGTCTCTCCTATAGGAATTATGAACTTGGGGGAGGGTGGGCATAAAATGGTGTCGGAAAAGGCGAATTAAACCATGATTATGACAGTTGGTGCGTTACGGTAACCAAAAAAGTCGCAATAGTAATAGCTATTTGTTTTTGTTTGCGAGCTTATCAATTGTTAAAACATCGCGGCTAGATGACGAAGATGGTTCTAAGTTAAACTTCGACAAAAACTCTTTTTTTTCCGAACTTTGCACTTTCTCTTCTATTTAATGTTAGGATTGGAGTACAATTCTTTTAATGCATTTATGTTAATCTGATTATGTAGCAATTATATCTACTTTTCAAAAAATAAAACTCCATACCACTCGCGTTCGCTTACTTTCCATCTACGACGGATTCTCATTTACTGCCACCAAAAACAATAACCCGCAACTCTGTCAGAATTCAATGTGAAACGTCGGAGGAATGCGTGTAATAAAACTAGACAGGGTGAATCGGGTATAGAGAAATATAAGAATTCACATGTAAAAAAAACTGGATGATTCAGTATTATGAAATTGAAATACAAATTCCTCTGAATATATCAATTCTATAATGACAACATACAATTCTACTAGTTTCAATAAAAACCACTAACTGTATTATATTTTGGAATTGATTTAATTTTTTGTTCTGGTTTTGTTACACATTCATTTTATAATTACGCATATATATTTGACGCCCTGCTTAGCTATATTTTCTCTGTATTATTTTTTGTATTTTTAATGCTAAATACTTAATAAAATAATTATTATCAGAAATTATATTAATAATAACAACTATTAATATAATTAAAAAATCACATATTTTGCATATTCCGTAAATTAGTTGTTTGTTGGTTTATATATTTTTTAATCCTATATTTTCACTTAAAATACGTCTTTTGTTAATTGTTCGGTATGATTAAATTGTTCAAATTTGAATACATGATTTTGTAGGCTAATTTTCTCACATTTTTCATAGTACAAATTCTTTAAATTCAAATAGAAGATTAAGTTACAGATGAGTAAGAACGATGATTTCATGACATTCATGAGTAGAGGAATATGAGTTAAGATAAAAGTAGGGTAATAAACAATAGAAAGGCAAACCAAACCATAAGATTAAAAATACTCCCAAATCTGTACACCTTTATATCTCTGCTGATATTATTCTATTTACTATAAAAATTATTAATATATAATTTTGGCTGCTTCTGCATTGAATAATTCGTGGTAAAAAATAAAAAAATTTGTTTCACGCTATATTTTGCTTAATGCAGAATAATAACACTAAATCACATTTCAAATTAAAATGAAATATTGAAATGGGAAACAAAAAAATTTTCCTGATATGTGCAAGTTGTGCAAAAAACAATAAATTAAAGATCAGTGAGATAATCGAAATAAAATAAAAAAATGCAAACAGAAAATAACTATAATAAAAAATAAAATGTACATATGTTTAGATACTTTGCTATAAACCGTTTTTGTATATTTTATATTATTTTGAAGAGTATCGTTTATAATTATAATCTTACTTTACTTTTATTTATATGAAAGTTTGTATAGGGGTTTGCTTAGATTTGTTTCGTTTATCAATTATTATAAATTTTGCATAGTTTTCTAGTATATAATTAAATGGATTTGTTTACTTGTGTTCGTATGTATATAATTTTGCTAAAGCCATCATTTATTAACATTTTATCTTCAAACAAAAGTGGCAAATAATGACTGAAAAACATATATCGTTATATATCTAAAACTAAAACATAAAAACATAACAAATAATTTGAACCTAAGAATACGTGTTCAAAGAATATGATAGATGATTGAAAAAAAATGTATGCAGAGTTAACAATTTGAACAGTTCAACGGAAACGTTTGAAAACTAAGAAAAATAATGTATAAAAATCTACAACTATACAATTCACATTTTACGCACCAAGTCCTCACCACGAAAAAAAAAAGACACACACATAGACTAACCTTCTCGCACTCGCGTTTCCGGACCGTGTTGCGAACTTTACAGCGTGGCTAGAATGCGTGTGAAACCTAAACACGCTGACACAATCGTCTGTCCGACGCCCCAAACCATTGCGTATATGGGAGACATTGGTAAACTGGACGCACGATGGACGAACGCAATCACAGCGCTACTGATGACACCACTCAACGCTGGCGATAGGAAACCCATTACCAGAATCAGTATTGAAAAGAAGCGTCCGAATTTATGTTTTCGCAGCGTAACGAACGCCACCAACGCCGCGCATGTATGTATGAAAATGGAGGAGAAGAGGGCCCACAGAAAAATGTGATACCACATTTCTCGAAAAGTGTTAAGGCGATTTTGAGATCGGAGTCCCATGACATCGGCGATTGTGTCCAGCTCATCGGTATCATCGACATCGGACAACATTACAACATTAAGTATTTGAAAAGACGTGATGGCTTTTGGTAGTGGTTGTAGTTGTGGATGGTTATGGCGGTGGTTGTGGCTGAGCGTGTCTGTGAGGTTTTATGTGTGACCTTTTTTCGAATAAGGCGCAAGGTTGCTTGTATTTTGTTTCTCTAATTGATTTGCGAAATAGAGTTTAGAAAATATCACAAATTACGTGTAGTTAGCAAAGAGTTACGAACAAAAGCTTCAGCTGCTGAAAACAATTGCCTTGTAGTTTGGTTTCCTGTCAGTTCGTGGTGTTTGGCCTTTCTGCAAGCGTCCTTCATCAATAATTAATTGATCATATTTATTAATTTAGAATTTCGTAGAATCGTTCCTTTGCGTCGTCTAAAGTAGAGGCGATCATATGTGATTGCATTCAAAGTTGCTGGTGCAGCAGATTGCCGGAGTTCGCTGACAAAAGAGTTGTGTTTTCATGCGCTGTTGTTGCTGGTTGAGTTTTATGGTTTTTCTTGAGCGCTTCCAGATGCGCTGCTTCGACTGGCCGACCGCTTGAACTCTTTGCATTATTGTTGCAACTGTAAGGAAATGAAGCGAAGAAGGGTAATTAGAGGAATATATAGTTTAAATTCTTATCGCTATGGGATTTTAATGAAGCCAAAGCTCGTTGTCCGACTAAGATAAGCTTATCAATCAAGTAATTGAAAAGCAATGATTGGTCCCAAGCATATCGACTCAACTTAAAAGATACTCTTTGTTGCGAACTTGTATGACGAATAATAAATCATAGTCGGCCCATAAATGGTGTCCTTGAAAGTAATTACACATCAAAGGGCATGCACGAAGGACATTCGCTGAAATTCAGATTTTAATTTAAAGAATTTTAGGATTTACCTTGACGGAAAAATGCTGCAGTTCGCTTTGGCAAGTGCTGCCCTCTCAATTGCTTTGGGCAGCTTCAAATTCAACGCCTCAAAAATCCTGCTGCAATTACTTTCTCCTGCTTGGGCTTGTCCAGTTCAACAATCACAAGGATTCTTCAATAAATTGTTCGTTTCCGCTCTGTTCCCATATCATTATACGGTTTCCTCGAAAGATTTATTTTTCAAAGAAGTATTCACAAAAATATTTTTGTTGATTTCTGGGTTATTTATTAATTTTCGATCGATTACACGTAAATATTTTACATACGCAGCTTGTTCTCGTTTTCTTGGCAACCTTTTTCGTTTCAATTTCGGTGTTTACTACGACTATAAGAATGTCTTTTGATTAAAAATACTCTCTTTTTCTTGTTGTATCATTATTACGTATTTTTTTGTGTTTATTTCTGATATTTAATAAATTAGTAGTGAATAATCTGTAAAAGTTTGCTGGCCACTTCCCTAAAACAATTTCTATGAAGAAAATAATTTGACAGCTGTCAGTGGTCGGTGGCTGTTGGTTTGTCAAGTTGGCTGCTTGTATTTACAACAGTCAAGTCCTTGAAATTGAACGACGAAGATAAAAAGTTTACATCCGTATTTCTATCGAATAAAGGACACATAAATTTATTTTAATTTCATTACTAAGAAGACGAAGTGCAGTGAAGGGATATCAAACATATATTATTTTTTTTTCATGATTATGACTTATGGCCGTACAGGGGATTAGCCGGCTCTTTTAAATTATGTAATAGATTTTCCAGCTGTTTACGGTTGGATCCAGCTGCAAGAGTGCGAAAGAGACAACGAGTTATGTGTGTAAATCATCGATAATAGAGAACCACATTTCGTACATTTATTCTGCAGAGCTCGCTTGTTTGTTATAATATTTCGTATTTGCTCGATACGACGTGCAGCAAAAGTTCCAGAACCGTGTTACAGTTGTTTTACAAATCCAAAACAAAACATACCTCCTTGAAATATGAATCAAGAACAAGACTACGCCTCCGATAGTGACCAAAGCGACGAAGACTTCTGTCCAGACAAAGAAGTTCCTGGCGACGGCTCAGATGCTGCTAGCGAGGACGACTCTGGCGATGAGGACTTATCAGATAGAGAACAAGCCCAGGAAGAAAAAGTGTTGAAGACAGTAAAAAAAGGAAAGAAGAGAGGTAGAAAACCCAAAAAGAGACCCACGAAAAAACTTGAGGAGAAGTCATCGGACGAAGAGGAGGATCAACAGCAGAGCAGCAGACGTAGTACTCGTCAAACAGAAGGTGTAGATGGCAATTGTAAGGGTACCATCGAAAAGGACGTATTGGAGTCAGATGAGGAAGAAAAATCACGGACAGATGCACTGTGGGCAGATTTCCTAAGCGACGTAAATCCCACAGCTAGCGCATCAAAGAAAACGACTACAACCACTCCCGCTCGAAGTACTAATGGCGACACAACGAGCTCGATGAAGGCTTCACCAGCCCAAGTCGTAACAGAGAAACCAAAACAAGTCACTGTTACGGAGGTTGTGGATTTCGCCGGCGAAGAGGTGCGAGTGCAGAAAGTGGTCAGCGTCGATAGCATTAAGGAGAACAAACTAGAGACCAGCAAAGTGAAGGCTTTGCCTAGTACAAGTCCTCGCATACCACCGACGGGTGTCAAGCGACCAGCGGGTGGTTTGGGCTCAATAATGAATCAAATAGGCAAGAAGAAGAAAATATCCGTATTGGAGAAAACAAAATTAGATTGGAACAGTTTTAAGGAAGATGAGGGCATAGATGAAGAAATACAGACATTCAATAAAGGGAAGGATGGGTGAGTATGAACACTATTCATAGTCAAATATTATATGTAACTTAAATTTTTCGACTTAGGTACTTGGAACGACAAGATTTTCTGCAGAGAACAGATTTGCGTCAATTTGAAATCGAGAAAAATTTACGGCAATCTAAGCGCAACCACTGATGTTACTATATGCTATAAATAATGACTAAATATTTTAATTTTATACTTTAAGTTTTGATTTCCCACCCAAACGAAATTTAAGATATTCCATAGACTATACATTTATTTAACTGTATGAACAATATAACCCAAATTGAAACATAGTCTGCATGCAGGTTGTAAATCCAGACTCCTGTATACATTTTTAAATAATTTTCTAACATAAACAATAAAAAATAAATGCATATGATGTGCTCCAATAAATAATGATTACGATTGTTGTCCAAAGTCATTGGAAAACAATTCAAAAAAGAAAATATTGTTTTTTATTAATTATAATATCTGCAATGGAAATCTATTCACATTTTAGTATATCTCCTTCGATTACAGTGGTTAAATTAGAATCTTGGAGAAATAATATTCGAGTTTGTTGCCTAAGTTTTTTGTTTTCAAGACGTTGAACTTGAAGGAGAAGGTGCTGAAGTCTCGAACAATAGAAGTCTTTCCTTCTACCTTTAGAACCGTTGACAATTGCGACGACGTGTAAAGCATTGTAAAAATAGTTTATTATTTTAATTCACTAACAATTCCAAAACACTTTTCGCACTTGGCTGAAACTCAAAACATAAATATGCGTTCGAAATTCCCTGCGGGACAAGCTGCAATTGTCTCCGAAGAGAGCGAAGTGAACGTAAGACTCGTGCTCTTAGCTACTACGTAAAGAAAAACGTAAACAACACGAGGCGAAGATGAAGGAGGCCAGCGACAGTGACTGCGGCCAATAAACACTCTCTGGCCGCCAATCTCAGAGGGAAGCTCCTCTGCTGTCGTTTGGGACGACGGTCAACGTAGTCACTAACCGTGCAGCGTGTGTGTGTGTGTGTGTGGTGGGCTGCCAAAACGCCGACGTTTATCAGCGCAGCACTCAGTTGACTTTCTGCGCTACAGTGAGCAACGTCGGTGCTTCTGGTGTGCAGAGGCTGCATTGGGACTTCAAGTGTTAAGGAAAAAGAAAGAGCAACATAAATCCAAATAGGAAAACAAAACCAAAAAAAAAAAAAAAATAAACAAGTGCTGTTCGTCGAATGCATGAATGATTTTTATTTTTATATATGCAAAGTGATCTACTTAAACGTTTAATAATGAATTAAATAACTTTGACGAGGAAAGAAAATACAAAATAAATAAAACCATTACACTGCGAAATCGAATCGTAAAAATATTTTTAATGCCGCAAAATACCGAAATTGAAACAAGAAAACCGTAAAATAAAAGTAACGAAAAATATGATTGTTGCGGTGGTGAAAGTTCGCTAACGTTTTTCTTCCAAAACCGAAAAAACCAAACAAAAATAAAAATACAACAAAATATATATATATATAAAAAAAAAATATTCAAAATAATCGAATCGAAGTCGACTCAAAGCCGTTTTAAACTAGTTTCCACTGCAGCGGGAGCAGCAGCGACATCGACAGCTTTTCTTTTATTGATAACGCGAATTTCGCCAACCGTTGGTGATCGACCGTCTCCACTGCCTGCCGAAACCAAGGAATAAGTTGGATTAAAACAACCGCACCAACAACACTAGAAGGTGCGTACTTGGGATTGTGTGATGAAATTTGAATTTTCACAACACGAAGGAAATTCTTTGGAAATAATAAATTCGTTAAACAAATATACTGTTTTTTTTTTTTTTAATTTGTCATGTTTTTGCCTTGAGTCTTTCGTGCATAAATTATGCTGAAGCGATTAAATTAAGTACCGAATAAACGCTAACAAACATACTCGACACAGTTCGTAAGAAATCCAGCCACAGTTTTTGTTTCTCTTTGAAAAAATGGCAACAACAATTGCAGCGATAAATGTTGGTGACTTGTGCAATTTTACGAAAAACTACTGAAAAACGAGAAAACGTTTCGTTCGTTCGTTTTGAGAGGTCCCGTCAACGGTTTCCACCTCACGGCACGACGACGGCACTTCGATGTTTATCAGTTGCATTGATGGCATCGTTTCATAAACGCGACCATAAATATAAACCAACAATAGCAACAACAACAACAACGAAATGCGGAGTCGAATGCGAAACCAATCTCGTCGCTCACACGAAAGGCACACAATTTCGCGCAACTTCTGGCAAAATCACTAGTGTTGTTTTTTACTCGATCATTGGTCGGCAAGTCGGTTTTGGCCAAGTTTATTGTGGTTTAATTGCTGGGCAGGGGGAGGGGGGCGGAGCGCGAGGTTCGGCCAAAGGCGCACGCCTTGCGTTTAATTGGAGCGATTGCAGCATGTTGCGAGTGAGGTGAGCGAATCGAATCGAATTGAGTCGAGTTGATTCGAGTTGAGTCGAAGCCGAGTCGAATTGAGTTGAGTCGAAGTCGAGAGCTGAAGCTACGACAATTACAAGTGACCTTCAGAGGTTGTTGCAACCGCAGTTATCGGTCGTCCTTTTTGACGCGTTTGTTGCTCGCATCGTCGTCGTTGGCGAGACAGGCAGCATCTTGGCGTGTGCAATGCGGAAGTCGGAGGCAGGCCGAAACGTGTTATCGATGGGCGAATCCCGTTTGCTTCGCGTAGAAGAGCCTAGGCCGTTCTCGCCTTATAAATCGTATAAAAAATGTTTTTTCGAAAGAGAAATATTTCCAGCACGCATATGAAGAGATAAGACCCATTTTATTCGAATTTTGTGGAAATTAGTCTTGCTCGAATCGAGGCCCCGAAAGAAATTCTCCTTCCTCTCACGTGTTTTGCATAAATTATTGACTGAAAACAAATCTCAATATTACTAACAGAAAAAAAAATATTCCTTAAAAACCTAATAACATGGAATTTGTAAGCGACGCTAATGACTTCTAAAATGCAAATCCCGCAGCTGAAACAAGACACAAAAAAACAAGTTCTTGCGGGGAAAAGAAGTAAAGAACGAAAGACTTAAACAACAAACTTTTAGAACTTTTTCTGCTGTGGCTGCTGGAGGCAAAGTTGTTGTTGTTATTGCTTAGCTCCTTGAGCTAGCGAGAAAGAGAGAGGGAGAGGGAGAGGGAGGGGGCTAGTGGTGGATGGTTTTATGAAAATATCTGTGACGAGGTCAGAAACTTATCTGTGGCCATCGCACGGATCTGCTGATCACACCCGAAAAAATCCGTTGCGCATCTACGCAAGGTCAACCAAATGACATCGTGTGGTTTGGATCTCCCCGAAAAATAAAATCATAATTGCAATATTAAAAGTTCAACAATGTTTTAGCTGCGATTACAAAATGGGGGAACAACTGAAATAATTGGTCACAAACACGCAGCCAGAAGACGTGCGAACGACGACGACAATGACGCAGACGACGGCGAAGTAACAAATCGCGGATGAGCAAAATAAATTACAGTTAATTTACAATATGGCGGGAAAAACAGCCAGTAGGCGTACAACAACAACTACAGCAACACGAACAACGACACAGAAATAGAAACAAAAAAAAAAACAAAACACCGACAACCAGCAACAACGTGGAAGTAGCAACAGCAGCAGGCAAAAAGTCCGCAACCGCAGCATGAATTTATTGTCAAACATTAGTGCGTCATGGTTTTGTTGTTGTTGTCGTTGTCGCTGGAAATTAAGCAATTGTCTTGGGGACATCTTGGACATTGTTAATAATTTTTCGTCATTCATCCTTCAAGCAGAAGCCGCCAAAAATACCAAGCAGAAGCACGCAATAAGGCCAATAGTCGTCAAATAAAAACCAATTGAAACTATTCATGTTGCGATTTTTTGTTGCGTTGTTTTCAGTTCCATTTCAGGGGCACAAATAATACAACAAAATACTCTCACGTGGGAGGCAATCCTTGGAGCGACATTGGTCGGGGGAGAAAATATTTAAACTTTATCCATTATATGTTTGCAATTTCAAACGAGAAATTTCAAAATGGGGAGTAAAAAAAGCACAATTTTCATGTTTACTGCTGCTGTTGTAACTGTTAGTTGTTGTGTAAAATATTTTGCTGTTGCAGTGGCTGTACTGCTGTTGTCCGACCACGCTGTTGCCTCCGCACCATCGCCTCTGCCGCTGCAGAGGCCACTCAACACCTGACCGAGGATGCGATGGTTACAACAACCCCGTGGATGGCAGCTGAAATCCATCGTGTAAAATCAATTACACGAAGTCCAATAAAAAGTTTCATTTTGCGAACGTGCCGCGCGGCGTATGCGCAACATCGAAATGCGGTGGGAAGAGCAAAACAAAAGACTTAAGCAACGACCCGTTCGACTTTCGCACCAAGATCGGAATCCTGCGGAGATGGACCAGAAAAATGTATGTTCCACAAAAGTCGCATCACAAAAGCTTATCGGAGACAATTTCCCCACACGCCAGAAAAAAGTATCAGTGTCAAAAATGCATGCCAATAACTCATGGCTTCGATACAGAGCAACAAAAAGAGATTTCAAAACCCAACGATGCCAACCCAAGAAACCGCTACAGTGCACCAACAACAATTCGAGACACAGACGCTCATTGAATGAAGAAGAATAAGGAGAAGACGAACGAGAAGTAGAAACATAAAAAGAAGAAGACTTTTGTCAAAATTTGCATAGAAAGTTTTTTGCCAGCGAGCGACAGCAGCTGGGAGAGATAGAGCGAGACAGACAAATAGAGGTGTGAGTGGTAGAGGTGTGAGCGAATGAGACGTATAAACAACAAAAACAATAACAGTAAGCAACAATATTAGAGACTCGAAAACAGCTAAAAATCGATGGCTTAAGTCAAAGAAGATTCGTTCGTCGTATTCCAGGGAACACATTTTGGAGAAGGCTTCAACAACAAGAACTACTATTTTCAAGAACAACAACAACAACAAGACAAGCTACTCTAAGATAAGAAGAACAACAACCACAGTGCCAACTACTAACAACCGAAGTCACTTTTGGTCAAACAGAAGAAGGAGAAGGAGAGGTGGGGCAGCAGAGGGGGTTGGGAGCGTGGGGCGAGTCATTCACATTTTCAATCGAGAGAGCGACGAGTGCGAAATCCATGAGTAGATAAACAACAACAACTATGACAACAACAACTCAACCACCAACAATATATGTTTGTGCTTTCCTAACGCTGTTGTTGCTGTGAATTTCAGTTGAAACTGCTGTAACAACGACAATAACAACAACAACATTCAGTGACTTTCTTCGTTATCCACTTTGTTGTTGTGAATACTAATGTTGTTGTTGTTCACATTGCTGTTGTTGTTAATAAGTGATTGCTGGCTGTTGCCGTATATCGATAATGATTTGTATTTGTTGTTATTGTTGCCTGACTCCAAGTTTAGCTAGTTATAGTTGGAGTTGTTGCTGCAATTGTTTTATTTATATTCATGGATTTAGTTGTTGTTGTTGCTGCTGTTATGGTGTTCGTAGGCAGTGAAGCGTCTCTGAGTAACCGAATCGACAACAATGTCGGCCGCAGAGAACACTTTCACTGCATGCGACCATGAGGAGGGTCAGTGAAGAAAGAGAGACGTAGAAAGAGGCGTACAAAGAGAGAGAGAGAGAGAGAGAGACAGATAGAAAAAGAAAGAGAGGGAGAGAGAGAGAGTAGGGAAGCGATGCAATAGTGTTTATAAAATGATGAAGATTGTTATTTGCAAACAATTTTATCAGCATTATCACAAGGCTCATAAATTACAACAACAACTACAAAAACGAACGCAATTTTAAAACAACACCAAAAATAACCCGATTTCCCGGTGCTGCCACCTGATGACCGCGTTATGTAATGAGCGAATTCCACGCGCTTTTGGCGTGAGTTTAAGAAACTGCATTCTGCAGTTGCTGCCACCACTGAGTGTTGTTTTTGTTGTTGGCATTGGCGTTGTTGATGTTTCTTATTCCTCGTTGCTGTTTGCCGATGGTGCCTTTGTTGTTGTTGCCATTGTTGGTATAGTCTCTGTTGTTATGGCCGCTGTTGTTGTTGTTGGTGTCGCTGGTGTCATTCGGTTGAATCACGATGTGGTTGTTGGCCAAATAAAGCGAGGAAAGAGAAGGAAGAGGCGGTTGGTCGAGGATGGTAAGGACGAAGTGAGAGGGGCGAATGAGATAAAAGCAAATAAAGATAATGCCAAGAGGTGCATGGACGAAAGAGAAAGAAAGAAGAAAAGTAAGAGAGGGAGAAGAGAGAAACTTTCGTTGAAAGTGAAGCTGAAATGCGAGTTTTTTTGTCAGAGAAGAAACACAGGAAAAATGTCGGGAGTCGTGCGAAGAAAATGAGGGGATCGTTGAGGATGAGGATGAGAAAGAAAAAGTAAACAAATTCATGTTGAAATATCTGCAAATGCAATTTATTTTGCTTGAGGAAACTTGTGCAAAACTCAAAAAAACAATAAAATAATTAAATCAAATATACTTTTGGTTTATAATAACAGTTACGGAACGAATAAAAAATAAATAAAAACGAGGGGAAATAAAAAAAAAAAAATTAAGAAAAAGTAACAAAAAATGAAACACATTTAAAAAAATCAATTTTGAAGATAATCGATTAAAGCAGTTAATCGATTAAAGGTATCATGAAACAAGCCAGTCTAATTTTTTGGCATGTACAGCACTTGTAAGGCAGCTCCACAGATAATTTATCGCTACTGTAAAATCAATTTTTCCCTCGAATTTCACGAGTTTCAACCATTCGGCGAATCTGGACAACTCATTTGAAGGCCGTCGGTGGAGAGAGCGGGGGCGGAAGCGCTGAGCGCCGCAGCTGGGAGAAAACGAAAGTGTCGGGCACCACGGCGTGAGGCGGCTGAGAGGGCGTGACGTCGGCGGCGGCGTCGTCGTCGACGGCGTGTTACGGAGCCACTCGGCGACGTGTTGTCGGAGTCGGAGCCGATGCGGAGCCGTGCGGTGACCAGTGGTTGTTGTACGGAAATAAATAGCAAAAAGAGCAATCGCAATTTCTTCGCGAATCGCGCAACCCGTTTCGATCCAACTTTTCCACTTCTTTTTATTGCTCCCCTCGCCCTCGCCCTCGCTCTCGCCCTCAAATGCTGGTGGCTGTGGATGCTACAGGTGGCGTTGTTGTTGTTGTGCATGTTATTCTCGTGGCTTTTATTGTTGTGATCGTTTGGCCGCGATTGTGGCTGCGAATGTTTTGTTACCACGCTCCACCCGTTGTTATCACGGCTTGTTTAGCGGTTGTTAAACCACTTTCGATTGCGTGCGTTGGTCCCATTCCCGACCGACCGACCGAGCAATCGGCAGAGTGATTGATTGACTGATCGGTGGGTCGTTCGTTCGGCCGGGTGGTCGCTCAAGCTCCACGTTCAACTCACATGTTCAACTCCCACCATCTGCGGCGAGTGATCGACATGAACTTGAATTCACACGGTGTCGAATCGAGCCGTGGTCTGGAGTTCGCGGTGTCAAGTTCAAGCTCCATTCGAGTCCCCATTTGATGATGCGGCTTCAGTCGATTTCCTTTATTTTCGTTTTCCTCTTTTGTATGAGTTCGAAATTTTTTCTAAATTAAATAATTCTAAATGAATAATAATTCCTAAATAATTCTAAATAATTTCTAAATAGTTCTTAGTCATTTCATTTGATTTCTAAATTTGATGGAAATTTTAATTCGATTAACGTTTGAAATGCCTGTTGAAGTTTTCACTTCAATTTTCAAAATGTAACTTAGTCGTAAAAAATTATAATCATAATCATTTTTTATGATTCGTTTTTGCTTCCACTGTCACCGGCGTTTTTAATTTGAAATTCAAATTGTTCCCATCTCACCGTCGCTGGCTCCGCTTCGGCCTTTGTTCGTCGTCTTCCATTTTCTTAATTAACTTGTTAATTACTAAAGTTAACAGCGCAGCGCGGGTCAAACTATTTAAGTGCAGCCCATGTGGGACGAAAGGCACGAGCGCGCGTCTGGAGCAGGAGAGGGAGAGGGAGAGAGGGGGAAGAGCGGCGAACGGAAGCGGCGGCGCAGAAGGCAAGAGGAAAGTCGGACAAACGTGTGGTTGCCCGACGCCGGGTCGCGTCGCGCTGGGCAGAGGTGAGAGATCTCGTCGTTGTTGTTGCTGCGTTACTACCATTTCTGTTGTTGCCGGATTAACGCATGCCGGCCTCGGCCCCGTCCCCGTCCCCGGCCAGAAGAAACCGTTTTTATGTCCACGAATTTCCCTCTCCTCCCCTTCGTGCACGCCGTAGGAAGGCTTCGCTTGGCTTTATTGCCTGTTAGCTCAGCGGGTCGTCGGCCACGAGGTGTCAAATGCCAAATGCAGTGTTCAGTGAATCATGGCAACAACGACAAAATTTAACAACAACAACAAAGTAAGCCAAATCAACGACGTAGAAATTTGGAGGCTGGGAAAGCGAATGGTGAAATAAAAAGAATAAGATATGCGAGGAAAATTCTTTCGAATTTGAGCAATCACAATAACGAATTATCATTACTCGCCTTTGTTGAAACAAAAATGGAAATATAAAATAATCCCAAATCAAAAGACTTAAGCGACGAACTTCTGCCACTTGTCTACGACTGCGGGGAAAAAGTTACTTTTGGTTTTTTTGTAAATATTTTAATTTCTCTTGAGCCGCTTATATTTACCATATTTTTACACGTCTTTAGTTCATTTGGGTGATGGTGAGTGTTGTCTGTCTTTCTTGTGGTTTCGCTCACCCACTCGGTTCTCATTGCAGTTCTTCCAGTCTCTGGCTCCCGTCCGCCTCGCGGCCGGCTGGTTTCCTCCTTCCGAGGTCTGGGCAGAGAAAGTTTTCCCCGTCTCGGCTGCCCGTTTTGGACCCCAACTGTTTAACCTTTCGTACACACCTGTTTGTTTTTGTTGTTGTAGTGAATTAAATTGGATTCGCGAAGCTGACACCGTGACCAATTAACACTTCCTCCACTTCTTCAGGGGCTTTTCTTTCCTTAATTCGCGCGATCCACCCCCTTCGCCCTCCCTCTCTCGCATCTCAGGGCGTTGTCGATCGACTCCTGTGTTTTCATTGAAGCCGATTTCAAAATATTGTGCGGTGCAATTTCTTGTTGTTGTTGTTGTCTTTGGGAGGGACTGGCCGGTGTTGGGCCAACAATCCGTGTGTGGCATTAATGCGGCGACTGTCGCCGAGCCGTGTCGCTGGCTCACGTCGATTGTTGCTCATTTTCGGATGGCTTCGATGTCAATATAGCTGTTGTTGCTGTTTCTGTCGCTGATGGATTTCTCGATGTTGTTGCATTTGTTGGCGCAGAGTCAACTCCGCTGTAACGAAATCTGATTTCTAATTTTGACGAGTCCACGAGTGGCTCTTAATTAAATTACATAAAGGCGAAATTACGAAGTTTGCCATGCGTCGCATTTGCATCCCATTAAAAGCTTCTTCCAGTCAAGTCCAGAAAGAAACAACACACAAAAAACAAAGCGCATGGCTCTTGGCTGAAATGTGGGTACAATTTTTGCATGGTATATAACTGAATACTTAATTTATTACCTATAATATTTTTAATTGAAAAGCAATTATTTTGTTTGCTTATATTTAATGTTGTTTTGCCGATTTTATGATTATTCATAATTAATTTTAATTATTTTCGTATTATTTTTTATTTTGCCTGAAGAGATTCGGAATGGTTGAAACGGTGCTTAGTTGATTAATGTATTGTCTTTTGTTTTGAATTCTACTCGAAAAAGTATCGGTAAAAAACAAGTAATTTTTAGATTTGAGATTAAGCCTTTATCTTAATCTTTAAACAAAAAATTCCTAAGTTTCGTTCTCACAAAGTCGATTCTCAGATGTTACTTGATTTAAATAAAATTGTATTAAGAGAATCATGTATTTCAGTATAACATTTATTTGGATTATCGTAATATCCAACAAGAGCAGACTTCGTCGAGATTTTGAAGACAAAACCTAAAAATAATAAAAAGAAAAATAAGGAACCGGAGGTCGAAAATCATGTAAAATGAACTAATTTTGAAAAAGTTAAGCGAGGAGCTTAAGAGGCGTTTGGAAATATATGAAAAGAAAGACTTGGTCAAAAGGCAGAGGGAACAAAAACTTGGACGACTTAAGTCAAGTCTAGAGGGCAGAAGGTATCAAAAGATAAAAACTTCGTCGATTCACATCGAAAGACTCCAGAAACGAACTTCCTGAATTGGACAAGCACCGATGACGAAGCCTTTGTTCGAAATCGTGAACGGAGCCGACATCGAGTCGACGCTTTGAAGACCCTCCTCCTCCTTCCCCTTACCCTTCCCCTGCTTCTCCATGTTAAACCTCACGTGCCATCGTTCGGTGGTGGGGTTTTGGTTGTTGGCTTTGTTTGTGTGAGTGCGCGTGTGTGTTTAAGCACTTATGCCATTTTGAAAACCGTTAATAGTTGTTATCAAGTCAAAAATACAAATACAAGCGGTACAACAAATCATACAACAGACATACAACAAAACCGTATATATGAAAATAAAATAAGAATAATATATAAAAATTACTGAAAATGCAATAAATACAAATAATAAACAAGAAACCTGGAAAATACAACAACAACTATCTCAAAACTAACAACGTTATTCGAGCATGTGTTTGCGTTTGTCTTCTTCGCCGTGGCCACGTTAACGTCATCGTCACATTCGACGGCAACTGCGACGCCGACGTGAAGCGCGTGACGCGACGCGACGTGACGTGACGTCGCCCGAGAAAGTGGCAACGCTTCGCTGGGCCGCCGAATGCGTGCAGCGGGCCCGAGAAAAGCCAACGGCTTCCGCGGGCGGCCGCAACACCCTTGGAGTTCGTTTACATCGCTTGCACAAGACCGCATTTTACATTTCTCATTATTGGCTTTATATTTTGGCTCTATAAGTATCTTTCTTTCATTTTTATATAATGTTTTGTGCTCGGAGGAATAAAAAAATCGTTCATTCAACATTTTATATTGCGTGTTGCCATTCATTCTATTTTTATTTTCATTCAACTTTTTATTTCTATTTTCTCTTCTTTTTAATTAGGTATTTTTTTGTTTCTGAACTGCTCTTCTGTTGGTTTGTTGAAAGTCAACAGGGTTTTTGCATAAACTGTCCCAACTTTAGTGTTCGATGGTAAAATCGTAAATTAAATAAATAGCACGACATCTGCCAATTCGCAAACTTCATTGACACGGCTTCCTTTGATATGCAGAGATTGTGCGGAAATCGGTTACAAAAATTAAGTCAAGAAAAGAAATACCAATACAAAGAAAAACAAACACAAGAAATACCCCGGAGCTCTGCGACGATGGTCGGATGGCTGTTGGAGGAGCAGACAGAGGTGGGACAAACGGCTGGTCAGACAGACAGACAGACGACTGCTGGCGTTAATTATCAAATGGCCAGACCGTTGTATGGAGAGATGGCCGGACAGACTGACTGGTGGAGAGCCTGACCAACAGACAGATGGACAAACGGGCAGACAGTCAGCTGGGGACCGGACAGACGGACGTCGGACGGCGCGTGGCTCGTCGCAAGCTCCAGTTGCGACGTGGCTTCGTGGCCGTCGAATTATTCGAAGAGTTGCTGTGATTATGATTGTTGCGGTTGTTGTTGCTTTATTTCTTGTTATTTTTCTCGTCGTATTTGATGTGGTTTTTGTTGTAAATTCTGTACACATTGTTGTTATTTTTATTTCCATATTTGTTGTTGTTTTTGCTTCTCTCCCCTTCCGCACTCGACTCGGTTGCCTTGAACTTGACAATTCGACTGGACACAAAAGAGGGTTCAAAAGAGATTTCGCCAAAAAGTTAAACGAGAAATATATATAATTTGTTAATAACGATAACAAAAAAAATTATTTGAAAATAGAAAATAAAAATAAAAATATTGTGAACAAAAAATGCATAAATAATGTTTTGAATATTTACAATGAACAAAATACACAATGATAACAATTTTATAAAAAATAAACAGCCATAAATTCAACAAAAGAATAAAAATTTACTACAAAAGCAATAAAAAGAACAGCGAAAACAACCACAAAAATAATTGAACAATCGATACGGTTGTTGTTGGCTTTATTATTATTGGAAAGTATCGTCACACGTGTTGTTGTTTTTGTGCTCTTGCCATTGATTTTATTGTTGGTTTTGTTGATGTTGTTGGTTTTTGTTGTAATATTCAGCCAATTATTAGAAGCTCGTCGAACGAGACGTACACATGTGAGCTCCTGTTGTTGTTGTTGCTTGATGATGATAATGATGATGATGCCGGTGTTGTTGTCGATGATGTTGATTGCTTTTCCTTTGTTGTTGTTGCCACTGCTAGGTGTCCCATTTAAATGCAAATTTGATATCAATTGATTCGATGTTGGCTCGTTTTGATTTTATCGGCGAGCATTTTTCGTTTTAATGACATATTGCTGTTAACGAGCGGAAGCCGAGGCACGAAAGGATTTCCCAATGCTATCGAGTGCTCCAGGACTTTTGATTGCTTTTTTTATCTCCAAGGAAGAAAAATACATGCGTAAAAATTAAAAAAAATAATAACTGGGGAAAATTTACTTTTGTTCTATAGGTTTTCTTCATTTATTTTTTTGAATTTTCTTTTCCTCTAATTTGTTCATA
Organism: Coelopa pilipes; assembly: GCA_947389925.1. NCBI lineage: Eukaryota > Metazoa > Arthropoda > Insecta > Diptera > Coelopidae > Coelopa > Coelopa pilipes. Next base: position 30,655,048 of record OX376698.1, on the reverse strand, counting down.
GTCTTTACTTTTATCGTTGTTCGTCAGGTCTTGATGCCTGTTTCTTCCTCTTCTATTTGTTTTCTTCTCCCAAATATTTCGATTTAAGAGATCTTTTTAACGTGTGGTTATTGCTGCTTCTGGAATTTTCAAGACATGAAATGTTGTTCAAGTTGATCAAGAGTTTTGCAACCGAATCCTGTCGTTATTTTGTGAAAAACGACTGCAGCAACGACTAAATACCCTAGACCAAAAGCAATTCGGAGTGGTTTTCGAGTTATTAAAGTGTTGTTGGGGCATTTAAAAACAATTACCACTCATTGAGCGCTCCACTTCGTCCCAAGTGCCCGTTCTTAGGCCTTTGATCTCGCCAACCGACCACCAGAGCTCGAAGCTCGCTGCAAAGTTCAAATCTGCGCAAGTCCGATTGTGGGACACCACAAGAATAATGAACAAATAATTGAATAAAATTATAAAAAATGCTTGTTTATAATTTTTAATTGCAGACAAACTGGTTGCTGAAAACAAAAGACCTAAGCGACGAACTTTAAGATCTTCCTGTGATTTCTCTCAGTCTAATTTAGTTTCAATTCGATTTATTTAAATTTAATGATGTTTGAATTTAATGATGTTTCAATTAAACGTCATTTGAAATTCAATTTAACATATTTTAAATAACACTTTAATTGAATTTAACTTGAATTCCATTCAAATTTTTGCAACGAATTTGTTTAATATTACATATGAATGGGGAAAATTTTATAACATTCGAACTAATCGTTGTAAAAACAAGAAAGTATATCGACGATTAAAATAATTCCGTCGACCCGAAGTCTACACACGAATTAAGGTGATTGCAAGTGTTGCCAACAGGTTGTGCTACCAACAGGTCTTTGCACTGATATTGGCAAAACCGTGCGAAGCCCAGCTAAACGCGGTCAGCAACTAATTTTGCTGATAATAAGAGCCGGCCAGCGACTGCAGTTGCTGCAGGCGAACGGGCTGGTTGTTGTTGCTGCCAAATGTTGTAATGATCCGCCTTGAACCTGCCTAAAGCTTGTTCTAAGCCCCTACCAATCTGAGCTGCAGCATGAAAATAACAACATCATGAACCGGCCCCGAGGCCAAAGTATTTGGAACTTTGACAACGAAAACAAAACAAAAACATTAAAATGAAATAGAAAATGCGCGCTGGAACCAATTCACGGACGATTAACTCCGCATGGTGATCACATGTGGCCAGTTTTCGAGATTCGAACGAATAAGCCACAATTTCCACGCCGAAAATAAAAATCAGCGAGGCAAAAACGACGCTAAAGAACCAGCAAAAAATGATGGAAAATGACCGAAAGCTCTTCACAGCCACTGTGGTGGTCGCTCGGTACTCTATGTAATTGTTCGCAAAGATTTTCAGAGATATTTCGAAATTCGGTAAAATAATAATATTCTCGTCATTATCGTTATTCACGTTTTGGATTTTGGGATTTTGATTTTCGTTGTTTGTGCTCGTAATTATTGGCGAGCCAGAGCAGTGAGTTCGGGCCAAGTCTATAAAGGGAGGAAACGCGACACGGGCCGGAGTCGAAATTCTGCAATTGTGGCGATTTGTGGTTCGGAGTTTTTCACCGGTTATCTTCCTTCTGTGCTTCTAGATTCATCGCCAGCAGGATGACGCGTCCCGCATGGATCCTGGGAGCCGGGCTGCTGATGTGCGTCGTGGGGAGCGCGTTGGCCGCCGACATTCTGATGGTCACGATGGGCGGCACGAAGTCCCACAAGATCCCCTTCTGGGAGCTGGCGAAGGGCCTGATCGAGAGGTGAGTACCGAGCACCGCCGTCACCGGCCATTCGGCCATTCGACCACTCGAAGACCTCTTGGTGTCGTCTTGACCTTCGGCAGCTGCGGCAGCTCCTCGAGTTGAGTGTTCGAGTTTTGACTCTCAAACGTCTGCCTCTGCGCTCTCGTTTCATCGCTCTGACACCGGGCAGCCGTCGCTCTGTCATCGGTCCGTCGCCTCTCCAGGCGATCGCTTGATTGATGGATCGACCAGTTGATTGATTGGTCGCCCGTAACAAATGACATTAAAGAATTCTTCAGAAATGTCTGTCATCGCAGTAATTGTGAGAGTGTAAACATCGCGACAGATGGAATTTAGCGGCCATTATTGGAAGGTGTTTTGTTTGAACCTGGTGTTTGTCCAGCGATACACATATATGTACGATGTTTGTCCGACTACTTTTGTCAACGTAGGTTTTGTTCTGCTTGTGACTCATTTGCTGTCCGTCCGCTATCACATTAAGTCTCATAGCTCGTACAACAAGTGGAAAATACAAAAATTGTTTTCCAACGATGAATGAGATCACGGGTTTTTAAATGACAAATTTTCTCCATAGTCATTAGTGGTGTTTTAATTTAAGTGCTTTATTTTGGACCTACATGTGTTTGTTTCGTTTCACTGTCGCAATCAGCTACAACAACGATGACAACCATACCAAATGCAACACTTGCTCGACCTCCGAAGCCAAAGGCTAATGAAGAGCGAGGCAGATATTCTGGTTTGTTTCATACATTTCTGTCCCTGGCTCTGTTTAAAAGATTTCATTCTTATTTTCACCCCCGGTAGTTTTGCTAATTTGTGAACATGGGTTTCCTATTCCTAGAATGATTTCATATTTATCGCGTTTCGTTCCAGGGGTCACAACATCACCTTCCTGAACGGCTTCCCGTCTGACTTCCACGTCCAGGGCCTGCACGAGATCACGCCCGCCGGCCTGGTCGAATACATCCAGAACTACACCAACTGGGACCTGCTGGGCGCCCGCATGTCCGGCGAGATGCCGATCACCCTGTGGGACGGCGTCCGTTACGCCTTTCAGGTGAGCAACCACAATCAATTAAATCAAACAATTTTCATTTCCTTTGGAAACGGGACAGAATTAAATTATTCTGTAATTCTAAATTTTAATCGAAAAAATTGAATTCTCCTGAAAATCGGCGGAAGTTTGAGTTGATTCTGTTCTTTAAGAATTTTAAAGCAATAAATTTTGTTCTTTTGCGAATTCGAATTAATTTTTGGTGTATTTTTTTTCATTGAATAAATGTAATATATATTTTTTAAGTTTTTTTAAATACTTCGTAGATTTTCGTGTGTAACTATTGTACTGAAAATCTGCTCAGCTCGAAGAATTTTTATCACGTCAGTTGATGATTTTTCAAATGTCGTTGAAATGCATAAATGCGAATGCGTTTTTCAAAATGTTTTTCCCTTGCATTTCATGCGAAATTTATGTTGTTGCGGTCTTTGTCATTGTGGTTGTTGTTGCTGCTTAGTTAAATGCAATTGTGAATGCGAGTGACTAATTGTGAATGACATGCGATTGACAAATTGTCTGGCAGGATGACAATCGTTCACGAGTGATTTTTCAGTTTCCGACACTGCGAAAACCACACGGCACCAACAGAACAGAAACAGCAACAAGAGTGACTAGAAGATAATTTAAATTTATTGTTGTTGCTTTTGCTTTTGTTGTCCAATTCGAGGGAAAATTACTTACGTTTTCAACAACAACAACAGTATCAATGTTATTGCAATTACAAAAGAACATCGAGAATAACAGAAAAAGTATTAATAAAAATATATGCGGGTTGTGGTTGTTCTTATCGTTGTTGTTGTTGTCGTTAGAATTGCTTAAAATGATGGTTGTAACTTTGCCAACAACAACAACAACAACAACAAAAAGTGCACAAGGTGGCCTGCGACGTTGTTGTAGTAGTTGGACGATTTCAATGTCGCCGTTTTCAATCCCGACATCGCGACATCGCGCGTCGCCACCCCCAGATCCGGGTGACAACAATTGCAATAACAACAACTAAAACAATTATTTACCTATTTAAGTTCCATCGTTCAATAACGTTCGGTTCTTCCCGCAGTCCTGCGACGCCATGCTGGAGGACGCCGAAACGAAGGAGCTGATGAACCGCAACTTCGACCTGGCGATCCTCGACGGCGCCTTCCCCGAGTGCGCCCTCGGCATGGTCTACCAGTACCGGATGCCCTTCATGTACATGAACACGGTCGGCTTCTACACCGGCAGCCTGGCGAAGGCCGGCAACCCCGGCTCGTACGCGATCACCCCGAACTTCTACTCGACCTTCACGGACAACATGAGCCTCCTGCAGCGGGCCGTCAACACGGGCATGCAGATCTTCCAGGACCTCATGCACAAGGTACGACCTCAGCGACCTCAGCGACATCGGCTTTCGTCGCCCCTCATCGGCCTGATTTATCGTGGTTTCTGTCCCTTGCAGTTCGTGATCGCCCTGGTGTACAACGTGATGCGCGACCGGCTCGGCGGCCACATCCCGCACCCGTACGAGATCTCGAAGAACGTGAGCTTCATCCTGCAGAACGGGCACGCGGTCGTCTCGTACCCGCGCGCCCTCAACCCGAACGTGGCCGAGGTCGCGTGCATCCACTGCAAGCCGGCCAAGCCGCTGCCGAAGGACCTCGAGGACTTCATCGCCTCCTCCGGGGAGTCGGGCTTCGTCTACGTCTCGATGGGCTCCTCGGTGAAGGCCGCCAACATGCCCGAGTCGCTGCGCCTGCTGCTGGTCAAGACGTTCGCCCGCCTGCCGTACCACGTGCTCTGGAAGTACGAGGGCAGCGCCGCCGAAATGCAGGACCTCACGCCGAACGTGAAGCTCAGCCGGTGGCTGCCGCAGCAGGACATCCTCGGCCATCGGAAGCTGCGCGCGTTCGTCACCCACGGCGGCCTGCTCAGCATGTACGAGACGGTCTTCCACGGCGTGCCCGTGGTCACGATGCCCGTCTTCTGCGACCACGACGTCAACTCGGCCAAGGCGGAGGTCGACGGCTACGCCATCAAGCTCGACCTGGCCACGCTGAGCGCGGCCCAGCTGTACAAGTCCATCATGAAGGTCGTCCACGACCCCCAGTACCGCAATGCCGCGAGGTCAGTTGTCACTCTCACTCTCACTCTCACTTTCCCGCTCTCGTCTCACGGACCCGTTTTGGTCTTTGCAGGTTCCGCCAGAAGCTGCTGCGCGACCAGCGGACCACGCCGCTGGAGACCTCCGTCTACTGGACGGAGTACGTGCTGCGTCACCGCGGCGCCTACCACCTGCAGTCGCCGGCCCGCAACATGAGGTGAGTGGACAGCCGATGTCCTGCGCTCCCGCGACGTCGTCAGAATCTACTGATGCTCTCTCTGCCCTTCCAGCTGGCTGCAGTACTACCTGGTCGACGTGCTGGCCCTCTACCTGGGCGCCCTGTACCTCCTCGTCTGGCTCTTCAAGCGGCTGCTCCTGCGACCCGACGTCATGCGCTCCATGCAGACCCATGCGAAGGACAAGCGGCTCTAGGACGGCTCGTCTCGGCTCGTCAGGGCCAGAGCGAAATTGAAGACACGAACAACAACAAATACCACGTGGTGATATGCTTCTTTGCCTTGTTTTTGTTGGCGCTTCAACAACACAACAACAAGCTCGAAGCGTGGCTCTATTTAACAGCTAGCGACTAAATCTAATGTTAACCTAGGCTTCAATTGAATTGAATTTAAATAGTTTACATGTTTTAATTAATATCGTTTTTTACGTTTTATAATTAGTGTTTATTTCTATTCTATTTCTATTGTAATGCTTTCAACCTTTCGCTCGCTCGGCGCAGAGGTCCTGTAAATAAGTGTATGTGTAATTGTAAATGTATTTAAAGTTTAGCTCCCCTCATGCTAGACATGTCAGCCCTTCCCCTCTAGTTAGGCTAAAGTTAGAAGTTCTTAGGTTTCGTTTTTGTAGAATACTTCTGAAAACGATAGGCATAAGCACAACAAACACAGCGCAACAACAATAAACGAAATCAATTCAAACCAAACCAAAGTCAAAAATTTTCGTCCATTGAAATTGAGAAAGAATGAGAAAAAGTATTTTAGGAAAACTGTTTTGTTTCGTGAGAGGTTTTTAATTTAATTTGTTTATTGTGTGTATTCTCGATAGATATTTAATTGTATAGCGAAGGTTGACAATGTAAAAATATTATTTAATAAAAAGAAAATACTTTAATGAAATTAAAAATCTAATTTTTTTCACTGAGTTCTGCATTGCTAAAATGTTCTATAAGTATGTCAGCTTATTTCTTAGATGCAATTTAAAATTAATTTCGATAGAGTTTTTCTTAGCATTTGTAGTTGTTGTGGACAAAAATTTTATGTTTTCATATTTTTTATGTTTTCAGTGTTTTTACTTATATTTATGCTATTGAAATATACCGGTACTATATTTATTGGACTTATGTGTCCACCGCATACCATAATATAAAATATGGTAATTATTTAGATACATATTTTATATTGTACTTCTTGCTAAATCGAAAGATGCTCCTTTGGTAGTCTTGAGATAATGACGAGCCAATCCAGAGACATTTAAAATGACCAAATTAATTATTAAAAACCCTCGTTCTTGTCGTGAGAACCGAAACAACTGCTGGACGTACAATTTTAATGCGATTAAATTAGATGATTCTTGTGGATTCTTGTGTTATTGGGGGCTCCCGACCAACGACCACTCGGCCGTGCTTCTATTCACCAAAACACTCAACGTTTCCCCTGCACCTGGTCGACGGAGAAGGCTTGGACCCTGTTCCTGCTGAGCCGCGCCAAATAGAGGGCGAACAGGAGCCCGAAACCGCCGACGGTGGACGCGATCCACTTGAAGGCGTTGTTGGCATTGAGGATCCTTTGGGCGAGGGAGCAAGAGAGATAGAGAGGGGTTGACTTGTGGAGCAGGGACGCGATGTCGAAAGGGAACGGGAAGAAACGCACCGAAAGATCCTGCGCTGGAGCATGTCGGTGAAGGTCGCGTCCAGGTCGAGCGCCTCCTCCACCCAGAACAGCGGCATCGTCAGCTTCGGCAGGCCCTGCATCACCCGGACCTCGGCGACCGGCTCCATGGCCAGGTTGAACTGCAGCCGCTTGGCGAACGACAGAGGCGTCCCGGAGATCTAGGTGCGGAAAAAGACAGACAGAGAGAGAGAGAGAGGGAGAGAAAGCGAGTGTGTGAGAACGAGGGCGGAGCTTCGGGCGCCTTTGGTTTGGGCCTACGATCTCGAAGTCGATGAAGATGCCGTGCTTGGCCTCGTCCGGCCGCAGCCCCTCGACCGCGGCCAGCAGCCGGGGGTCGCCGTTCAGGAAGTGCGGCATCGAGGCGACCATGGGCAGCTCGTTGCAGGGCGCCAGGTCCATCGTGCCCTTGGCGGGGCAGTCGTCGGGGAAGTCCTGGCAGAAGCACCGGTTGGCCGGCTCGTTGCGCACGTCGCCGAAGTCGGCGCGGTAGCGCAGGGCGGGGAGGCCGGCGTAGCGCACGCGCCGCTCGAGCCGCGGCCCCAGGGAGCGGCACAGGTCGGGCGAGTACGTCCAGAGGCCGGCCGCGGGCGGCATCAGCGGGGCGAACACGGTGGAGTCGGTGCCGCGGAAGCGATTGCACTCCTCGCCCGGCCAGACGCTCAGCTCGTCCTCGTCGCCGAACTGCAGGACGCGGCCGACATCGCGGCTGACGCGGACGCCGCGCGACACCTTGAAGCGGCCGGCGTCGCTGTGGTTTCCCTGCCAACGACAAGAAAGTGGTCAGGAATCAGGAGGGAGGAGGAGGGAAGGCTGAGGGAAGGAACAGAGAGCGAGTCACTCACGGCGCCCATCAGCGAGAACTTGAAGTGGGTCTCGTTGAGCTTGGCCGCGCCCCGGACGCCGCCCGTGTGGAAGTTGAGGCAGATCGCGTTGGCCGCGAAGCTCTCGCGCGAGCAGTCGACGTCCAGGCCGCGGTAGAAGAGCTCCATGAAGGGGGCGCTCACGAAGGCGCTGTCCGGCTGGAAGAGGACCTCGAGGCCCTCGGCGATCATCGGCAGCATGGGCGCCTTGTCGCGCTTGATCGAGATGGCGATGAACTGCGGGACGGCGTCAGCGTGAGGTCAGTTGGATGCGCAGGGTAGGGCGAGGTCTCACCTGGACGAGGGGGTGGGGCATCGTGACGAGCTCCTCGCCGCTCAGGCCCCGCTCCGGCCGGAAGACGAACGTGTTGCGCATGTTGAAGGCGACCGCGTCCTCGTCCTCGAGGTCCTCGATGTTGAATTTGTCCTTCCACTCCCTGCGAACGAGGACCAGTCAGTGAGTCCTGGGTTTGGCTCTTTGTTTGTTTGCGCAACTCACTCGAACACGAAGGGCCCGACCTCGGCGAGCCGGGGCTTGGCGCCGTTTTGCACCTCGTCGGGGTTCGTCACGTTGAACACGTAGACGGAGAAGTTGAGGGGAATCGGAAATTTCTCCCACATTCGGCGCGTTTCGGAGCCGGGCCTCAGGTTCAGTTGCTGCGCGGCGGAGGAAGAGAAAGAGGGCGATTGTGATGGGAGTCGTCACTGTCTGTCTCGCTCTCACTTACGCGTCGCAGCGTCGTGCGGAGGAGCATCGGGAAGCCAACGAAGCCGACCAGGATGCCCGAGGCGCAGAGCAGGCCCGAGGCCAGGGCCACCTTGTGGTAGAAGTTCATGACGGCAACGGACGGACTCGCTTTCTCACTCGCCCTCAATCGCTCGGGCTCGTTCTCTTTGTCCCAATCGCACCGCCTCAGTCTGTCTGCCTCCACCTCTTCGTGTGTCCCCTCGCTGGGCGCCAGGAAAGCGACAACTGTCGGCGGCCTGATCCTGGTTCGGCTCTTTTATGCGTCCCCGGAAATCAAATCCACAACTTCTTTCCGTTGTTCCACCCTCTCCTCTCCCCTTTTGGACTCCCCTAAACCGCCAACTCTTTCTTTGCACCCCCGAAAGTGTCCTCATTAGTGGTGTTGTTGTTGCCTGGTTCGATTTAATGTTTGTTTATTTATTTTTGATGTGTTCAAAATGAATCTCATTAAGAATTAATTCGCCCCGTCGCCGGACTCGCCCCCCGTATTGATGGGAATTATTGAGGAAATCCTTGTTTGCATTTTTAATGCCTCGCTTGTGACTGTGGGAATTGCAGGTTACGCATACGCACAGTGGGCGTGACGAGTGATTATCGAAAAATTGCTTTTCTGTCAACAAAGTGCCTGTTTTCGATATCGAAATAAGGGTTTGTTTTGATATCAGTGGAGAAGTTTAATTTGTTACTTTAGACAATTGCAGGTCTTGCTTCCTGTTGCTGTTTTTCAGATGTTACTCATACGCCCTCTGTGAAATGGCCCGGAGGAACACCATATATAATTTTTATTACTCAATTTCTGTATTTGCTGCTGCATTACTTATCTATATATCAAAGTCCCTAATCCATTACATAAATGGCATTAGATTATTATAGGGTGTTTCCAATAAAAAAAATTATGAAATAAATAAATATTAATAAACAAATAAACAAATAAATAAAAATACATCTATCTTATTTCCATTGCATTCAACATTATTTATTGTGTGAATTATTTATTTGTTTGTGCATTCAAAAAAACAATTTCTTAAAAGTGTTAACAGCATTCAACTTCATTAGCAAAAATTGTATTTTATAAATCAATAAATGCTATAATTTTAAAAATGATATAATTAAATAGCCACTCACTTTATTTCAGTCTTAACTATTACGAACGTTTTCTTGGGAGTGAATTTGAGTGCGAGCGAGTGAAGAACCTCAGAAATCTATCCGCTCTCGATCCGCATTTTCGTACCATGAATATAAACATATCTCTCTAACTCTATCACTCTCGCTCTTTTTAGTTAGTTATCTTAGAGACGGTTGCTCCTGGCGACCACAAGTGTCAAGCAGAAAAACGAATCTGCAATAGAACAACAAGACCAACAGCAACAAGTAATAAAGCAATAACAACTATTAAATCCCAACAACAATCAAAATATAGAGAGACGAAGAGAGCGCGATATGCGAAAATACTCTCGACGGTTTACAGCTTACCAACAACTCTCGCGTTCCGCGTTCTCGCCACGTTCCACATTCCAAAGCGTGCCAGTGACGACAACGAGCGTGGAGCACCGAGCGCCGGCCTGGCGACGTCGCGGGCGAACATCGGGGTTCAGTTGACGCGCGCACGTCGAACGTTGAGGTGTGAGAGAACAAACAGCTCGGAGATTTCTTATCGCTCCCTGGGCTACGTCACGATCGCAACCGATTCTGATCCCTCGGTGGAAGCACCGAAAATTCTCTGCCGAATTCGTCTTCGGTTTTGAGTGGAACTTTCATTTTCGAACGAAGGCGAAAATAAAACTAAGTTCACGGAAGTTGGTGGAACACTTAATGCGTTGCATCTGAGGCCGAGGAACGCGAGACGCCTGCAGGGAAGTGGGAAGTGCAGCCAAATTACTGAGTGAAATATTGAAAAAATAAATCAATAAAATACAAACAAATTAGCGAAAATTTAGATTAGTGAGATAAAATAACCTTGAGAATTCGAGATAAGTCGAAAATAAGCATCAGAGAAAATGGCCTGCTCTACGAAAGCCCTCAAAGTATTCGCCTTGATCTGGGATGCCCTGTATGCGGTAGGTCAACATTTTTTATTTTTTGTTTTGGGAATTATTAGAAGTTTTGTATATATTTTCAGTCTTTTTAGTTTCTGTTTTAGCCTTTTTTTTGTGTTTTATGTTTGTGCTTTCAAGTGTTTTGACTATTTGCTTGGGTTTTCTTCAATTCACTGCATTTTGTTTTTCACTCAATGGGTGCAGAGTTGTTATCGCTCGCCAATAGCGATACAAAATAGTAATAAAACAACAACAACAGCTACGACGAGAATTTGTTTGATCAGCCACTCGTTTGCCGCTTACAAGCCCAATGCTGTTGGCAGCACCTGAGCGATGACTTATCATTGACACCTTTGTAGTTTATGACACAACGCCAACAACAACAACTACGACTACTACTTGTTGCGGTTCCTCTAGACGTGTGTCGACTGCTTTTCCGCGACCTTCCCCTGCCCTCGCGTCTCGCCCACATCTCGCCTCGCACTCGTCTGCCTCGGAGCGCTCTAATGTCAATGCTAGACGGGTTTTTAAAAATAGCTTCCATTTTTGATATAATATTTTGAAGAATTTTGCTTCGGTCTCGCTGTTTCTGGATTGTTGATTTTTTCCCTGGCTCGCTCTCTGCACCCACATTCGCCGTTCTTCCTCCCCTCTCCTTCCCGCCCTCTGACCGTCGGTCTGGCTGTCGCCGTCCTTCCGCCTCCGAGATTTCTTCGGTCTAGTCGCTGTTTTGTTTCGAAAAAGCTCAGCGAAGGAAACGTCTCTGGCGATGAGGAATTCGTTGCTTTTGGTGAATGCTATAATTGAAAAACGTTGATGTCATTCGCCATTTCTGCCTGTCGCTGTTTTCCCTCTCCCTCCCACCCCCTCCATCGTCCATCTGGTCCTGCCGGCCCCCGTTGATCTGATTGTGTTGTTTCGTCGTGTTTAAACAAATGTTTTCTTTTTAATTTATGCCGTTTTTTCAACGATTCGATCAGAAATTTTCAAAATACACACCTAACGATATCAATAACAACAACACGTGCGCCTCAGACTTTCGACCGATATCGACATCGCCATCGAGTTGGTAGGAAAGAGAGGAAACAAAGACATGTACAGAGATTGGAAAATTCGTTTGAAGATAACGACTATCGACGATTTAATGACCTGGGCCCATGGGAACCGATTCCCATGTGTTTTATCGTCTATGCGAATCTAATTGAAGTGAAGTATAAATAATGAATCATAATTCATTGCCGGTCGACGAGCCTGGAGTGGATTTCGGTATTTAACAGAAATTCTCTAGTTATTCAATTATGCTTGGCCTCTATTGAATACGCCTTGGTGAGAACTTGCGGTTTCTTATTTTTTATTATGTTTCCACTGAATTTGTAACACTTCTCTTCGGGATGTTTCACTTCATTTATATAAATTTCAGCTGAAATTTTGCCTTCGTGTTGCGCCTGCTTTTCTCTGCCTGCGCCAAACACCCTGTATCTAGAACATCGGCCCTGACTCCGTTCTGAATGAAAGTGTTTCGGACGCTGGAATCGTAAACAAAGTAACGAAAACGCAAAACTACTCGCAAATGAGCTCTGAGTAAATATTTTGCTGGGCGATCAAAGACCGTCCGATCGAAAGGCCGTCCGTCCTTGCGATCAGCTGGACGTTCGTGTGTATTAATGGGCCATTTTCTCACCCCCGAGGGACCCCGGCCGACCCTGGGGCTGGGCAGTGGGCTGAGTTTGGGCTGGAATTAAATTTAAATTTGAATTTGCATTCCATGCCGCGTTGCCTCCAAATCGAGGCGAAATAATATACATATATATTCATGAATGTATATAGTTCGATTCCCTGGGGTCTTCCGCCCCAGATATCGTTGTTGGATGTGGTTTTGTTGAAAGTTGTTGTCGCTGTTTATGTAAACATAATGTACGGTACAAAATTGTTGGTCAATTTCTTCCATTGTTGAATTCGCAAATGTTTATCTTATCAGTTAGACTTGGTTAGACGTAGTGGTTTCTATGTTGATGTAGTTATTAGTGTTGGGGTTGTTGTTGTTCTTGTTGTTGCTGTGCTAACGAGAAAATCCTACGTCAACGTTTGACATGTGGTTTTCATGATGGAGCACATGTTTTACTTAGTGTTGTTGTTGTTATTATATTGTGGTTGTTGGTATTATTGTTGTTGTACCCGCCTGCTAATTATGTTGCAGAGATTATAAAAGATTTTATTTATTTAATTTTTCTACATTTTCGTTTACTGATAACGACAAGAAGCAGCACAGTTTGCTGTTGTTGTTGCCGATGATCTTGTAATTTTTGTTGTTGTTGCTGATCCGGTTAATATTGCTGTTGCTGTCCTACAATTAATTTGTTCACTTGGTTGCACTATTTGCTCTGATTATGGTGATTATCATATATTTTTATTACAGTATTTGCGTTGATATGACGCTAATTATATGAATGGAATTTAATAGAAATGTTATTCGACCGTTGGAATTGTTGGTGTGGAATTTTGCGGAGAAGTCATAGAAGTCACGGAATTTAGGACAGAGGAATAATTATACAAATAAAACAAACGAGTGGCAGAGAGAGGTTTCTCCTGACTTCGTTTGATAATTTGTCACTTTATAAAATCCCCACTAGTGTTAGATGCTGGTTTCGTTATTGCAAAATGAATCGTAGAAAAATATAACTTCAAAAAGGTCTTCTAAAAAGAATATATTTCAGAGTCTACGACTATTTCGAGCTCTCTTTTGCGCTGGCCGTCTTGAAATTCAGAAACTTTGCACGGGGCATTTGTTTGTAGGCTTTCGGAAAATATCGTATTACAAGCAACAGACAAGCTCTGACATTCGAGCTGAGCATCTGAAGATTAACAACGAATATTTACGGTGTATTATTTATTTTTTTATCTGTTTCCTTTTGAAAAGTTGGGATGGCAATCGAAGGCAATGAAATATTATTGTCAATAGAATTAGGGAGCGCCCACGCACGGATGGCGGCGACTGAACCGGAACCAAGCGATTTTGGGCTGTCTTCATTATTGCTATTATAATTGCGGCTAGTCTCGTCTGGTTTGGTTCTCGCCTCGAGGAAGTGATCTCGAACCGAGTGAATATCGCATGCGAGGGTGGTGAAGAATGGAGCCAAATCGAGCGGGCGATCGAGGCGCTACCTCAATGGTTCCTTTAATGGGCATCCCAATCACAAGTATTCCATGTGATTTCCCATTTGTCGTACGCATGTCGGAGACATTTTTGTCGTTGTCGTTGTCGTTGCCATCGCCATGTCATCGATTGTCCGCAATTATGGATAATTAATTATTTACTTAAGTATTCAGCGCGAACGATCGACCGACAAACGATCGACCGATGGACTAGTGAGTAGAAGCATAGAATTTAGATTGATCGATTGGTAGAAAGATAGATAGTTAGATGGGTGGATAGACCTTTCAATGGGAATGGATTTCCATATTTGCACACGTTTGAGTCACGTACCGCCGACAGACGCAGACACAGAATCGAAAACAAACCCAACGACTAGTGGACAGTGTCAACAACTATTACAACTGCAGCCGCAAGCAGGCAGTAACAACAAGCACAACAACAACCGCACAACAACAACACGCTGACATAATTCCCCTTTGTTTAATCGGCCTGATCGATCAACATTCCATGGCGAACATTATTGATTCATTGTAATATTATATTATTTTCAATAATCATTACTTGACTATGCATTAGGGTTCGTGGTGGGTCTTCCTTGAGCTTCTAAACTTAGTCAGTCCTAAATTGCTTGTCTGTAATTTGTCTGATGGCCATAAAGAACGCAACAACAGAGGCAACAAGTCCAGGGAAAACCTAATTTAAAATTCCACACTTCCTCGTCTCGATGTTCGGAGACCAAAACGATCGACAAGAAAAATTGTGGCGCCAACAACAACAACAACATATATGCACGAAAGAACACGGAAGTTCAAAACAAATTTTCTCAATTCCACTTTAACAGAAAAAAAAAAACAAAAAAAAAAAACACACAAATCAAATTCAAATAAAAATATTTAGTTCTCACTATTGCGATGCGAATCAATTACTACGAAATATTTCTATGAGAACTGCAAAAATAAATGTATATATATCTCGGTTATTCGAAAAGCCAATACGAGAGCAGAAGTTTCGAAATAAGATTTTCAAAACACGAGCTCTTCCAATTTCGAAAATAAACATGTTTTCGTCACTCGTCGCTCTCCGAAAACTCTCGATTTTCCCAACGCCGCGACCGCAGCCCATTACGGCAGCAGGTGACAGAGAGAACGAGAGACAGTGCAGAGAGTGGAACAAAGATCAAGAGTGTGAAAGAGAGAGAGGGCGTGACTCATTTTCAGAACTATGTATTTGCACTATATTTTCTCCTTTCTAAAAATACAACTTTTTATGCGATTCCACGAAACTCTGCTCCATTTTCTATAGTGCAGAAACCAACGACAGAACTTATCTTATCTTGTACATCTATCCTACATATTGCACACTGAAATGTAAACCAGTTTCCAAACTTATGGGTCAACCCTTTATTCTCTGCACGATCGGCCAATATGATCGACTGCGGACATGTCGATTAACAGATGCCAAATATAATATTTCGGATTCTGCTCTACTAACTCAGCTTACTAATGCGGTTTAATGTTTCCCTAAGAGTTTGACAAAATTATAGGCTTAAGTCGATTTTGTGGTTGTGTGCTTTATATTAAAGAAAATTCCCTCTTTTTCATGTGTTCTCATGTGTCTCTCATGTTTTCCCTGTGCTCTCCGCAGATCCTCGGCCTGGCAGTCGTCGCCATCGGCGTCTACGTGATCTTCAAGTTCGAGCACTTCAACACGGCCGCATTCGTGATGATCGGCCTGGGCCTGAGCGTCACGCTGAACGCGATCTTCGGCTCGATCGGAGCGGCACGTGAGAGCAGCCGCATGTCGAAGTCGGTACGTTTGCCAATTGCCATTGACCAGAGATAAGATTAACCAGACGGAGACATCTAATCGAACTGATCGCGTTAATCGAACTTGTCACTTGCAGTATGCGGTCATTCTGGCGATCTTCATGGTGCTGCAGATGCTGACGATCGCCATGTTGTGGTTCTTCGAGCACCCGCTGCTGATCAACGTGGACAAGACCTTCGACCAGCTGTGGCGGGAGCAGACGGTGCCGATCAAGCCGGGCAATGTCAGCCAGATCGCGAGCTTAGAGCGCTGGGTACGTCCACCGTTTCCCATACTTGGCCTCTCACCCTCCCAATCACTGTGATGTGCTCCACGTTCTCTTCTCGTCCATGCAGCTCGAGTGCTGTGGCAACACCGGCCCCAACGACTACATGCTGCCGCCCTACAGCTGCTACAACCACAAGGACAAACTGAACCTGGACGGCTGTCGCCAGAAGTTCCTCGACTACATCGCCGACCGCTGGACAGCCTTCAATATCTTCGCCCTGGTCCTGGTCGTCGTCGAGGTCAGCCGGAAACAAATGAATTCTTCAAATTGTTGATTGTTGATCCATGTTCCATTCATTTATTCTTTTAGGCCGTCTGCTGCTACTTCGCCTACGTGCTGGCCAACAGCATCGTGAATCGATGGCGCCGCTCGAAGTACTATTCGAAATAAATCGAACGTCCAGCTTGAGTCGACATCGAATTCGATGTTGGTGTCGATGTCGATGTCGATGTCTATATCGTAAACCAAATACAGTTGCAAAACAGTGAAGTCCCAAAACGGCCAAAGAACTCTCGCATTGGTGCTTGGATGCGGATCGAATATATTGGCGAGCGTATATTCAAATTCTAGCTAGTCTACCTCAGTCATGATCGCAATAGAAAGGACGACGTGTGCCAAACATCTACAACAGCCTTAATCACAACCACAACAACTATTCGCAACAGCACATCAAAAATCCATATGTCGCTTTACAAGCATCGTTGAGAGATATTTGCGAAAATTATTCCTCAATCGAGCCTCTTGTTCATCTTCTTCCGTCATCGATCACTCGATCCAATTGTGTTCGAATAATATGAATTTTAGTTTGTATTTGTTTTGTTTGAGAATAATGTTGTTCTGTTTTATTTTCGTTAAACATATGCATTTTTAAATATAAATTTTAATGTTTTCGCTACTGAAATTACTTTTACTAGAACGTACATATATAATTAGTTTTAAAATCGAAACGAAAATTGAAGGACGATATATATAAAGTTATAGGGCATGTCGTCGATAGATGTCTAACGATATATTCGGCAATGCATTTTCGATAGAATTAAGGCTAATAAAATCCAATACGAAGTGTTTTTTCTTTTGTAAATTTTATGAATGGAATATATAGAATAAAATATTGGACCCTTTAAAATAATATTGATATTTATTCAAAGAAAAATGACTCGATGCCTAATAGAATAATTAAATATAGAAATAACACGAATTCATTATTTGGTCTAACGAAAAATTGTACTGTCGTATTTATTTTTTAATTTAATTATTTTCAACGAAATTGACCTAAACTAAATGTCATGACTAATGATTAGTAACATTATTGTTATGTTTTATCATAGAAAAAATATGCTTAAAAAATCCACAAACTACATCAGAAGAACAAGAGTCAAGACAAGTCTTTGTAGGTCTCGGCTAATTGAACGACCGGTTTTATTGGCCATATACTACAAAGGCCCAATGAACAACAACACTATTAAGAAGAAAAAGGAACAATAACAACAACAACAATAGCAGCTCCCCAACTGACCACACACATGTCAATCACATGAAAATCTGTCATAAAATAACGATTTTAGAAATGATCTCGCTTTCGCTAGAACCGACTCTTCGACTATTCCTCGGCCGCGATCACAGCGCACCAAGAGCTGTAGTCGATGGTATTGTTGTTGTTGTTGTTGTCGATATTGTGTTTGTTGTCGTGTCCATCTTGCACCGATAGCATCGTTTATGGTGGCCCGCAGTTTCCGCTCGAGATCTCGAAAAGCGTAGGACGAAGATTGTCTTTGGCTAATTTTGTGTTTTTCTTTTCGACTTTTTGGCTCTCTCTCGATTTCTTGTTTGGCTTTTATTTCTTTGTTTTTGTTTTTGACAGAGATTTTAATATTGCATTTGTTTGGGCGATCGTCGGAGCTCGGACGGAGAGGAGCGGGAGGAGCGGAAGCAGCGACAACGATCGATTCGCTGGGGCCCGTCGCCGGTGTCGCCGGCGAGCGCCCTGCGATCGGATCAGTTCCGAGGCAGAGCGATCGCGTGGCGGAAGGGTTTCCTCAGCAGCCGCTGTTCGTGACACGTGAAGGGCCGCCGTCGTCCGGGTGAAGAGGTTGCTTCGTGTTCCTCGCTCGGTTCGCTTCGAGTCTTTTCGCGGTTATTGCAAAACTCCTCCGAGCTTTCGAACGATTTCGTGGTGTTTCAAAAGCGTTTCGTTGGTTTTGCCGACAGCTTCGAACACTCTCAGGCTTCGCATTGTCGAGTTGAGCCGAAGTGATTCTAGCGAAAAACCCATTTAAAGTGACCAAAGTAAAGAATAGAAAAAAAAAAAAAACAATTCGTGTCAATCCGATATTAGGCTTAGTATCGAAGTAATCTATTGTAGTGGTTAATGAAATGATTTCCTCGACGAAATCTGTTAAATATTTTTTATTTCTATTAAACTTCATCTGTGTGGTGAGTTGAAATTTTCTTTTTCTCGTTTTGGTACCAAGACGATTATCCGAGTTTGAAGTTTTCCAACTTCGATATTTTCGAAATTTTTATTTTCTGTTTTTTTATTGCTGTTTGGAAGAAATTTTCAAAACACTTTGATGTTAACGAAATCCCCACAAATTAGTCATTTCGTTGTGGGTTTAAAAATAAATTTTGCCGCCGCTTTTTGATGTCATAAAATCGTGATTTTCTTCTAGTTCTTTTGTTATTGTTGTTGTTGTTGTTGTTCTGTTGATTTTTTGTTATTGGTTTTTGTTTTTGTTGTCTTTCGCCATTTCCTGGCATTGACACTATGACAACAATGTGTTGGAATGGGAAGAAACTAATGGGGAAAACGCTCTCAAGCTGTTGCAAGCACTCGCGTTCCACATGCGATCCACTTGGGCTCCAAATCGAGGTCGGCAAGCGTTTCGATGGCAATGCCATTCTACACACGTTCCACCCTAGAGTTCCACACGTTTCACAGCGGTTCTCAAACTTGTGGCCATTATTCTCGCACAAGCTACGCAGCTTAATGTTTCAATTCTCACTCCATCTGTCTCTCTTGTTCATATTTCTCGCTTCCCTTCCTTTCAGCTCCTCGGCGGCTGGCTGCTGATCTTCGGTGTGCAGCTGCTGACCAGCGCCGAGGACGTCATCCCGCTGATCCGGCTGGACGAACGCTTGGCCGCCATCCTGACGATCGTCCTGGGCTCGACCATCCTGCTGGTCGCCCTGTTCGGCTGCCTGGGCCTGGCCCGGGAGGCGCGCGGCATGCTGATCGGCGTAAGTGTGTGAGAGGGACGGCATCGGTTGTCCGCCATCACTTCCACTCTCTTGCTCACTCTCGCTGCCACTGACTGCTTCTTCTTCTTTCCACAACTTCTTCGTGCAGTATGCGGTGGTCCTCGTCGTCCTGCTGATCGTCCAGCTGATCGCGGTCGTGAGCCTCAGCTACGCGGCGGCCAACGAGCTCGTGCCCGAGGCCATCGACAGCGGCTACGAGGCCTTGTGGGAGCCGCCGACGGATCCTGCGACCCAACCCGACAGCAGCAGCAGCAGCAGCAACAGCACCCTGAGCTACTACGAGGAGAAGGTAGGACGGGACGATCTCATTGTCGAAGTTTTCGAAGCGCCATGTCGAAATGTGTCTCGTTTCAGCTCGAGTGCTGCGGCAAAAACAGCGCCGCGGACTACTTCCTGCTGGACCGGTCGCCGCCGCCGAGCTGCTGCCGGGAGCGCGACTGCTCGGTCATCCTCAACCTGCACGTGGTCGGCTGCGAGCAGCGTTTTCGGGAGTACCTGGCGGCACGGACGGGCACCTTCAGCACGATCAGTTGGCTCCTGATCGTCGTCGAGGTGAGGCTCGCTCGTCAGCGATCGATCGATCGATCCATCCGTCTAACAATATGTCGCCGATCTAGCTCTCGATCACCGATAACGCGTTCCTTGTTCTGTCTTTCAGCTGGTCGGCTCGGTGTTCGCTTGCATGCTGGTCGATTGCCTGCGCAACCATCGGGATCGTGTACGATATTACGGCTAGATCCCCCACGATCGCGGCCGATGGATTCGCGTTGTTATCTATTTGTACTTAGTCTAATTGAGTTTGAGTCGATTGTGCCGACAATCAATCTGTTGGTATCTGTCGCAATATTGTTTATTGAAATATAGTGAAAATTATAAAATTACGAAAAGGTGTTCTTATTGAATGGTTTTTGAACAGCGAGCGAATTCGATGAATTTCCGAACAATATCGTTATGGGCATTTCTAGTCTATTGCCGGAGAATTTACGACTTCTGGTGGGCGTGAGGGAAAAGGCAGCGGCGAGAGAGCGAGTGTGAGGTGAAGAGGGGGGAAGAAATAGAGACAGGGAGAGAGACAGAAGGAACTGAGAGAGAGAGCTTTTCACGATCGATCCATCGAACTGGCGCGAGATTGTCGTCGAAATGATGGACGATCAATTTCGACTGCTTCCGCTCGGCCATCCGGCAACGCTTGGTCAACAAAAACAAAACCAACCACAACAACAACAACAAGAACAGCACGAAGTCGTCACCAGCTCGCTCGCGATCGACGCCCGCACGCGCTGCAGGTGGAACTCGGCGATCGTCGATCGGCGTTGTGTGGGTGGCGCCGATCCACCAGTAGAGATCGCGCCGTTCGCCACCTGTCGCTGGCGTTGCCACAGCACGGAGCATCTCGCAAGGTCAGCGGCAAACGAGATCACTGGTGGAAGGTGTATACATAAACCAATATATAAATAAAATGTTCTTCTTTTTGGAGAAACCCCTGGGCTTTGAGCCCGATCGGCGCTCAGTTTGTTTACGAGTCTCGAGAGACGCACTGGGCGGTGTGGCGAATTCGATCGAGCAGACGCGGACAAGTCAAGTGTCAAGTGGCCGAAAGAGTGAATAACTGACTGAGCTAGTGAGGGAGAGAGCGAGAGAGAGAGAGAGGTATAAATCAAAGCAATTTATTGAAATATAATACACAAATCACCGAACAAGTTATTGAGAAAATGTCCATTTACGTAAAGTGATGTGAGGCTCGCGTGAGTGAGTGATTGAATGGCTGAATGAATAACTGAATGACTTACATCATTGTTCGTTTCATTTCAGCGTCCAATCGAGACGCAGTCGGTCGGTCGCAAGGAGCCGACGCAGGGACCAACGAGAGCCGCCACCTCTGGGCAATCGATGAGAAGTCGAGGAAAACTCTTTGAGCGCATCGGACGAAGACGAGAAGAGACGACGAAGAAGAGATCATGGGTCTGGCAACAACAACGGTCAAGTACACTCTGATGTTGCTGAACTTATGCTGTGTGGTAAGTGCAAAGGCGAAAACGTCAAGAATCACAAACATCTACATCTACAAATATTTCGAGGACAATGAAATGCAACAACCAGAGAGCAGAAACCAAATTATTTGAACCCAAGACTAAACGAAATGAATAGACATTTACAAATTCTATCCAAAAAAAAAAACAAAAAACTAATAAATATACAATGCAACTTGGGCGCAAATATAAAATTTCCAAGAAAAGCTAAAGCGTATGGAATACTCTTAAAAATTATGAAAAAAAGTACAAAACAGTTTTTCATGGGACGACAAAAAGTTTTCCACACGCGGAAAATAACAAAGAAAACACAGAAGAAACATTTCTAAAATAGTATGTGTTCCTTTAAAAAGCCCGATGATTTCATTTGCATCTCTTGCTCGCTCGAGAGTTTTTCTGCCTTCTCACATGCGCACATGGCGATGTAGTCGTTGTTGTTTTGTTTTGTTTTGTTTGGCTTTGTTTCATTGATTTTTGCCTATTTTTGTTCGGCGCATTTGTTTTCATTATATTTGTAACCGTCAAGTTCTGGCATCGATGTGAACGGAAACTCGCATGTGAGTTTTTTTACTCCAACAAAACTAGCATGCCAATTTTTGCCATCACCTCTCAAACTCGCAAATGAGCTTTGCATCCAACTCCAAAGAGTCACAAGCAAGTTCTTTTTCCGCCTCCATCAAGAATCACAGGAGAGTTTTTCGTCCACCTCCAATAAGAGTTGAATTTTAGTTTTTCTTCCTCTTTCATGACGAGTCGCATGTCGTTCCCTTTCCACCACCACCAACTGTGTGAAACAAAAAATAAAAACAATCGCATGGGAGATAAAAGTTCATTTGATTTTGAATTTATTTGATCGATTCGCAGATCCTGGGCATAATTCTATTGGGCTTCGGGATTTTCATACTGACGAGCAGCGCCGAGAACAAGGTCGACCATGGCGAGAATCTTGCCGGCGGCCTCATCATCGTGCTGGGCGTGATCATCTTCATGATCGCCCTGTTCGGATGCTTTGGAGCCTGTCGGGAGTCGCGTGGCATGGTATTGACGGTGGGTGTTCTGTTCTCAGTTCTCAGTGCATTTTCACCTATCTATGTCTCTCTCTCTCTCTCTCTTTCTCTCTAATGTTGTTTCAGTATGTGATCCTGGTGCTGGTGCTGCTCCTCGTTCAGTTGATCCTCATGAGCATGGCGTCGCAGGGCACCAACGACGGCCTGTCGGCCAGTGTGCGCGAGGGCTTTGAGACGCTCTGGAAGGACGAGCCCAGGACGCCCGGCATGCTGGCCTTCTACGAAGACTGGGTGCGTCGACGACGCGTGTAGATTCGTCCAAATCTAATCGTTTCTTCAATCTCTCAATCTTTGCCTGGCATCCTTCCAAAAACTAGCTCCACTGTTGCGGCGTGAACAGCACCAAGGACTACCGGGACATCGGTCGGGACCTGCCGCGCACCTGCTGCGAGCACCACAACTGCCTCGATCCGGCCAACATCTATTCGGTGGGTTGCCAGAGCAAATTCGAGGAATATCTGTCTGGGAAAATGGTCACCTTCACCGTGGTCAGTTGGCTGTTGGTGATCGTGGAGGTGAGTTGGTGATTGTTAATTGATGTTGATCGCACAATAATTGTTGTCGTCGTACAACTTATTTTCCTCCAACTTGATGTGAAAAGATTGCGAATGCCACCTTCGGGATCCTGCTATTGAACAGCTGGAGGAACCAGAGTCGCCGCGCTCACGTAGGCTGGCAGTGAGAGACTTGAGGACAGACCTTCGGACAATGTCGAGGAGAAAATTTCCAAATTTCTATCCATCTCTGCGCTGAGCACCGATTGCTCTACCCAAATTCGGAATATCATAATAGAACATAATTTCCACATGCACTGTACAACCTGGTGTTAATAATTCACAATTCAAAGATATTAACAAAAACAAAAACATATATGTCAACTTGAATATATTTCCAATAGACATAACCAATATAATATTATTTATTTTAGTTATTCACATGTGGTAACAACAGTATATTGTAAAGCATATTTCAAATAATATAATCCAATACAAACTAACTGGATGCGAAATTTTATTGGTATTATTGGTAGTTTCTACCCACTTTTGCCAGGGAGAATTTTACCACCCTGGCTTCGGCTGAAGGGACCTTATCGGAAATTCAGAAAGCTTTAAAGCTTTAAAGATTAAAGTAAGCACTCTTGTATATCAGTAATTCGTAATTCGCGAAGACTGAAGGAACATTATTCTGAAACAAGAATTAGTCATCTTAATATTTGGTTGTCGAAAATGCAGAATAATTCGGAACTGTGTGAAAACTGCAATATACATTTTGTAAACTCGCCTATTCGAAAGTGCGTAATAATATAACATAAAATGTATACTGTTATATATATATATATATTTATATATATATATATATATTTATATGTTCCCATAATATGTGATCACAGAGGTTGTCGACAACTTTCAGATAATGTTTATCAGCTCGCGTATTTGCTTAGCTCGAGTCGTCGAGTCTGAAATATTTCACCTCCGATTCACCCTGTGATTTCAGACACAACAAAAAGAAATGAAACAAGTTCTTGACCACCCCCTCGACCACCCCACACGTGCTCGTATTTAAATTTAGGAAATCTTCACGTTTCCCATGCCGATCTCAATCGACGGCGCAGACGAAGGCGATGAATTTCCCCGATCTCACAAAGAGAAATCAGTCGCTTCCCTGCCATCCAAATCGACGGATCCGCCCGGAATCAAAACCCCATCAGAACGTGCGTACGTGAGTGAATTTGTGAGAATGCTTATTTATAAATTTGTGAAAGGAATGCGTCAGGAACTGTGCACAATAACAACAGAAACAATGACAAAAACACCATCCTAGCAGCACAACATTCAAGTGAAAGAGCAGTTAAATTCAAAAATGTATTCCTGGCGGCTGTTGCTTCTATACCACAATACATCTATTTATGTATGTGTTTCCGTGTACACATAATTATAAATAATAAATTCATTCTGTCGTGTAATACTATCCGTTAGTTCCAATTGTTTCTCAGTCCGTCAGTATTTCCGTAGATCAGTCTCTTGATCCTTTCATACATCTGACAGTTCCGTGGTCTGTCTGTTTCCGGAATTTCCATCCAACATTTTCTGTTGCTAGTCACTGTAACAAATAATGTAGTAAACAAACTGTTATAGAGTGATTGTGGTTGAGTTATTTAATTTTCGCTTTATTCATTGCAATAACTAAATCCTCCGACAGACATCACAGCAGCAGGAATTCTCCTCCAGCATCCACACAGATTTATTGGGCCAATGAAAATGACACTGTCTACAACGTTTTGGAAGTATGCACTCCTCACCACAAACATACTGATATCGGTGAGCAATGTTTATTCTTATAAGTATATTTCTCTCTCTCTCTCTCTCTCTCCCTCTTTCCTCTCTCACTATCTGATTCGCTCTCTCATTACTCACAGTTCTTCCCTCCATAAATATATGTTTACATTTTGCCTCCACCTCAAGCGTTTTGCAATTGTGCTATATTTCCGGGCTGTCTGAGAAAATTCGTTGTGAGGGCTAATGATATGAAATTTAGAACTTGTCAATGATGTTTGACAAAGTCGGTCCACGGACACTCGGGTCAAACAAAGCAAAGCAAAACTTCCAAAAGAGCTGTTATATATATTTTGCAAGTAATGATTCGGCTTGTTGGGTATGTTTAATATACAATGTTCTTAAACATATCGTATCGTCAAACAAGAATACGTGCTCACCTTACATACATCTTAATAATAATTAGTCTTAACCATCGAACGATCGTCGAAGAGATGGTGAAAATGTTTAATGAAATTCCTACTTACGCCGTACCACCAACAGCTACTGTGTCTGGCCTTCATTTCGTGCGGGGTCGTCGCTCTCGGCGGCATTGGTTCCGTAATGGGAGCCTACACGATCACCCTATTCGGATTCCTGATTCTGGCGGTCTGCTTCATCGGGTGCTGTGCGGCCCTGCGCGAGTCCTACATATTGTCAATGACTGTAAGTGGGCGTGGCACGAAATTGAATTGACTCCTTTGGAAATTTGGAATCCCGGTCCGCTTTATTTTCAGTTCGTTGTGACGGTCGCTGCTGCAATCATTTTGCAGATTCTCTTCATGGTCACGTTCTCGATTATGAAGGACACGCTCTCGGAAATGGGCATCGAGCGCATCGGCGACTTGTGGGAGCTGGAAATGGAGAACTCGGGTGCGATGGACAAAATACAATCGCAGGTTTGTGGTTTCTTCCGTTGTTCGATGAACTTAAATTCAACTTCGCGCTTTTGCAGTATTCGTGTTGCGGCAAGGAGAGCCCAGAGGACTACGGCCAGGCCGATGAGAAAATCCACATGCCCGTCAGTTGCTGTTTGCACGAGGACTGCTCCGACTCGCTGAATAAGTTCAACAGGGGCTGTGCTGGTAGCATCTCGGATTTCTTCGACGAACAGGGCGGCAACTTGGTTCTGATCTCATTGGGACTGATTGGCATCGAGGTAGGGAAATGTTGTTCTTTTCCAGCCTTTTACGCTTCTAGTGCTCTTGTCTACTGGTCACGATCCCACATTCCTCCGTCCTGAAGCCTCATACGACCCGGATGAGTGGATCCTCCTTATTACACTACCGACTACCGTGTTCGTTGTCCCCGATCCCTCAAAGTATCCATTCTTCTCATTTGCATAGCGGCCATTACTTTAGTAATTTTGTACGGTCCTAAGAACCTTGGTTGCGGCCCATATTGAGTGCGATTGGTGATTGATTGATTGATTCACTTTGTACTGTTGTTCAGGTACCAACTTCTTATTAAATGCTTTCTTATTCTCCTCCTGAATGAGTTTTGTCCCTTCCTTCGCGCTCGTTCGCACTTCCAAACCAGTGAGTTCTAACCGACCTGGTCTTCGTGCTTTGGGAAGGTGTACAATTGATAGTCTGCAGTACTCGGTCTGCATGCTTGTGCCATACGGATTCTTTGCACACAGCTTCGACAACATGGACACTATTTTAGGATGCATCCTTTCCACCTTTCCATTTCCACGAGTTACTCGGGTTGCAGTGTTGGGTCCTTCTGCAGAAGCACTGTTCCGTATCCAAACATTGAAGCATCCTTATGGATACTATTTCAAAATAGGTGATCAAATTAATCATGCTT
Source organism: Coelopa pilipes (assembly GCA_947389925.1). Taxonomy (NCBI): domain Eukaryota; kingdom Metazoa; phylum Arthropoda; class Insecta; order Diptera; family Coelopidae; genus Coelopa; species Coelopa pilipes. Next base: position 30,628,839 of record OX376698.1, on the reverse strand, counting down.
TACATTGCATAATACAGCTAGGGAAAAGGGAAGGTTGCGAAACTCGTATTGATGCTTGTGGTTTACGAAAGAAGTAAATTGCTTGAAAAAGGTTCCGCACATGAAATAAATAAATCCATACCTCGTAAATATTATCGCATCTTGCAGTATTTGTAGAATATCGTGAATTAATTAAATCGGGAGATTGTCGCAACAAAGTCGTTTTGTACCATCTTTTTCAGTGAATTTATTTGATTCTCTGGTTTCGCTATGTCAAGTCTATGGTTTTTACCTTCAAACACCTTATGTCCAAACTGTTGACAATTCATACATTTAAACAGTGATGAGGGACAATCCTTGCTAAATGATTGGCTCCACCACACTTGAAATATTTTCTCTGTTACTGCAAACTTTCTGCTGATCTCTCTGATGGCTTTTGGCTATAGTATTAGATGGCATGAATACTTTTATTGAGTTTTGAGTCTGGAATTCCATTAATAAAATATTCGATTCGGATCTCTTCAAATTTGTCAATCTAGTCCTTCACATCAGGATATCCGTCGCCTGAGAACGAGGTGTGGGAATCCCCTCATGAATGTTGTGCGCTCTACGATTCTCGCGTCTTGGTTTGAGGACGGTTCCCCAAATTCTGAGTCGTCGTGATCCAGTAATCTCTCTCGTAGCACGCATTTCTGTCCAGTCTTCTTTTCTTTGCGTGACAACTGTAGCAAAACCACTCTCGCTTTCGCAGTTTGCACTCCCAGCAATGCACAATAGCAATGCTCTCCGGAAGTATTGATCGTTGTTAATACGTCCGTCCGTTTCTAGTGTCCTCCCGGTGCGAGATGTATGTATTTTTAAAATAATATATATTTAAGTATATATTTCTTTAAACACATCAAACAAGCCTTTATCCTCCCTCTATTTCATTGCAGATTCTGAGTTTGGCATCAGCTTATTTCTTGGGAAAGAGCGTTGAGCATCGTGTACAGAAATCAGACCAAATAGTTATTTCAGAATGAATAGCTAATGCCAAACTCCAATAAAACCAATGTTGTAGTTTTACTCAATGCAATAAAACAATAAAAATGTATAACAACAACCGAGATGTGTTTAATATTGACAGTTCATTGACGTTAACGGTTTGCAAAAGGTTTCTATTCATTAGAGTATCGCGAGTTGCCGACGGGTGCGGATCAAATATGTGTGCAGAAAAGAAACAAGCCAGAATTATTAAAAATATCCTTTGCCTCGCGATGTTGTGGGCGTGGCTGATAAACGGCAGCATTTTGGTGAGAATCATGTCTTTCGAATTAGTTAAACATTTTTATTTTTCTTGTTTTTCATTTCTTTCCTACTACAGTTTGCCAGCGGCGGTACCCTGACAAAATATATATTCACCAAAAATGAGCCGAGTTTAATTAAATGGACTATGTCATTGAATTCGTTGCTTGGCATCGTGTTATCGGTTTTAGGCTTACACGGTGCCTGCAGACCGGGCAAGACAATTTTGCTAGTCGTGAGTAGAACACAGGCTTTAGTCTTAAGAGATTTTCGAAATTGAGGTTATGTTTGCAGCGCACGATGATCATTGCGTTTTGCATCGTGCTTTGGTGGTCGGTCGAGCCACTGAAACTCCTGTTGATTGCCTCAAAGAACAGCATACGGGATGATTGGGGCAAAAACCAGACTGAGCAAATGATTAAGTGGCAACAATCTCTCCACTGTTGCGGCCTCAACGGCCCCGACGACTATGCGGCGGATGTGAAGATCGGTTGTGTTTCGACCTTCGAGAAGATTTTCCAGGATGGCTGTTTGCAGGCTGCATCTGACCACTACCAGCACTATACGAACGACTTCGACGTGTGGAAGTATTGGTTATTGCTCGTTATCGTGAGTGAAAGTGATTACCACGTGCTGAATGTACATTCACTAGGTTGTTTTCTCTCTCTCTCTCTCTCTCTCTCTCTTTTCCCGTCATCTTCGATGATTCCCAGTTTATCTACTCGCAACAGGCAGTAGTATTTCTATAATAAATAATTTATATTATATTGAGATAATTGAGAACCGATGAGAGACACACGAACGAACGATATAACTGTAATCAATTCCTGTTTATGGTGGTATACATACATAGATCGTAAGATATAGTACATAAGCAACATGAAATTTTTTTGACAATAAAGACTGTTGTATTTAAAGCACGAAGAAATCAATCGATCAGTGTCTTATTTAATCCAAGGATAAGGCGTCAAACTTACATTATGAAGAGTGTAAAAATTGTGAAGATCGATAAATATAGAAGAATAATGTACCGATCGTTGGCAAAGAACTTATAACGATAATTTTAGAAGTTTAAGGATAATGGTGAAGAAGTTTAATAGATATATGGAAGAGGAGACGGAGGTTAACTAATTCCATGAAGCCAACTGTCATACGTTGATGTAGAAGTGCAATTGTGTTGTCGAATGACAACGTCATCAGTTAATTGCGAAATATTAAAAACGCATAAGTTCAAGAAACTCATCTCAGAACTCATAAAATACGAAGTGAGGCGACGTAAACCGAAGAATGCGTCATTGAAAATTCGGAAACAAGAATAAATCGTGCCGTTAGAAATGAGGAAGGGTAGGAAGAAGGAGAGGATCAGAACAGAAAATTAAATCGGAAACGAAAACGAAGCACAAAACGTGAGTGCAAAAAAGCAAAGAATGGGTAGGCGCCGGAAGATGAAACATGCAGAGTAAACAATAAGCTAGAGGCAGCGAACAGAACCAAAGAACAGACAAATAAATAAACGGAAGGTGTGCAGTGCGCAAGCAGCAGAATCCATGAACACGAGAAGCTATGAAAAGGCGAAGAAATGGCTTCAGAAGCGAAGACTGAGAGTAAAATTCAAATGTTGGACATTTTGAAGTACATATTTCAATATATTAGATGAAGAGGAAGTTACTTTTACCGAAAGGAATTCGAAGATAACCTCAAGAATTAAATATCTCACTAAAAACTTTGGGGACAAAATCTTGGAATGGTGTAAGCAGCATTGCTGGTTACGAGAATAGGTTTAGGTGATCGGTTTAGATTTAGATCACTTACATACATATATTGCTGTTGACGTTTTCAGGGAAGGACAGTAGTGAGAGAGAGTGGGTCCATATAACATTTCAGGTGGTCTTAAGTCTTCCTTGTGAGTTGTGCGCAGCTCCAGTTATACGGGAGTCGTTCTCTGCAAGGAATATGAGAATAACACATTAGCGCACTTTTCAGAGGGAATTATGCCATTGAATTCTGGGTCGTAAGGCGTAGTGTGCATGCGCTTTGCACCAATATTTTTGGAGAGACAAAACAACACTAGTTGTCTATTGGTGACCGAGGAGTTGAGTTGGTGGTGTTAATTGATGTTGATGTTGATCACACTGTTCATGTTGTTGTCGTCAAATTGCTCGACGCGGAAAGACTGCGAATGCCACCTTCGGAATTCTGCTATTGAAAGGCTGGAGCAACTCGTGGGCTGGCAGTGAGAGAGTCACCTGAGTTGACCTTCGGACAAGGTCGAGTCCATTTCTGGAAGGCTCTGCAAATATAGCTTAAAATATTCAAATATTCAATTAAAAAAAAACCTAAATGTAAACTATAACGCTGAGACATTTTATTGCAAGCAAGGCAGCTTTTCTGATTTCTGCTCAGTTTCTACTCACTTCTGCCCGTTTGATTTTTTACAACACTGACTTCTGCTGCAGGGGCCTTATCGGCAACTCAAAGCTTTAAAGTTTAAAGTAAGCTCTGTTCTATATCAGTAATATGAAATTCGCGAAGATTTAAGGAGCGTTATACCGAAATAAGAATTAGTCATTTTATTATTAACTGTCGAAAATTCGGAATAACTCGCAGAAGCCATTGTTTGAAATTGGAAAACTAAAATATTAATTATCCAAACCTGGCTATTCGAAAGGGCCTAATAATATAAAACGTCTATAATATAATATATACTCCCCATAATATGTGAACACAGAGGTTGTCAACAACATCCAGATAATATTTATCAGCTCGCGAGTTTGTGTAGCTGAGAGGTCGAGTCCGGGATTTGTTTCACTTCCGACACACCCTGTGATTGCAGCAACAGCAACAGGATTAGCTAGAAATTCTCAACCTGCCCCTACCACCACAAGTTGTCGTATTTAAATTTTAAGAGAGACCAGTCCCTCTCCTGGCGACAATTCGTTATGATCTGCCTGGATATTTATAAAGTATTTATAAATTTGTGAAAGGAATTCTTCAGGAACGCACAATAATAACCGCTACAATGAAAGCGCAAGTCCGGACACATACAAATATATACATAAATGTGTTTCCATATCTACATATATCCTTATGGTTCCGAACATTCCATCATTACGTTTTTTCAGCATTTTCTGTTACTGGTCACTGTAACAGATAAAGTAGTTAACAGTGTAAACAAATTGCTGTAGGGTGATTGTGGTCCAATGTTTAGTTATTGAATGTTCGCTTTACACATTGCAATAACTAAATCCTCCAACAGACATCACAGCAGCAGGAATTCTCCTCCAGCATCCACACAGATTTATTGGGCCAATGAAAATGACACTGTCTACAACGTTTTGGAAGTATGCACTCCTCACCACAAACATACTAATATCGGTGAGCAATGTTTATTCTTATAAGTATATTTCTCTCTCTCTCTCTCTCCCTCTCTCACTATCTGATTCGCTCTCTCATTACTCACAGTTCTTCCCTCCATAAATATATGTTTACATTTTGCCTCCACCTCAAGCGTTTTGCAATTGTGCTATATTTCCGGGCTGTCTGAGAAAATTCGTTGTGAGGGCTAATGATATGAAATTTAGTACTTGTCAATGATGTTTGACAAAGTCGGTCCACGGACACACGGGCCAAAAGAGCTGTAATATATTTTTGCATGTAATGATTCGGCTTGTTAGGTATGTTTAATATACAATGTTCTTAAACATATCGTATCGTCAAACAAGAATACGTGCTCACCTTACATACATCTTAATAATAATTAGTCTTAACCATCGAACGATCGACGAAGAGATGTTGAAAATGTTTAATGAAATTCCTACTTACACCGTACCACCAACAGCTACTGTGTCTGGCCTTCATTTCGTGCGGGGTCGTCGCTCTCGGCGGCATTGGTTCCGTAATGGGAGCCTACACGATCACCCTTTTCGGATTCCTGATTCTGGCGGTCTGCTTCATCGGGTGCTGTGCGGCCCTGCGCGAGTCCTACATATTGTCAATGACTGTAAGTGGGCGTGGCTCGAAATTGAATTGAATCCCCTTTGTAATCCCGGTTCGCTTTATTTTCAGTTCGTTGTGACGGTCGCTGCTGCAATCATTTTGCAGATTCTCTTCATGGTCACGTTCTCGATTATGAAGGACACGCTCTCGGAAATGGGCATCGAGCGCATCGGCGACTTGTGGGAGCTGGAAATGGAGAACTCGGGTGCGATGGACAAAATACAATCGCAGGTTTGTGGTTTCTTCCGTTGTTCGATGAACTTAAATTCAACTTCGCGCTTTTGCAGTATTCGTGTTGCGGCAAGGAGAGCCCAGAGGACTACGGCCAGGCCGATGAGAAAATCCACATGCCCGTCAGTTGCTGTTTGCACGAGGACTGCTCCGACTCGCTGAATAAGTTCAACAGGGGCTGTGCTGGTAGCATCTCGGATTTCTTCGACGAACAGGGCGGCAACTTGGTTCTGATCTCATTGGGACTGATTGGCATCGAGGTAGGGAAATTTTGTTCTTTTCCAGCCTTTTACGCTTCTAGTGCTCTTGTCTACTGGTCACGATCCCACATTCCTCCGTCCTGAAGCCTCATACGACCCGGATGAGTGGATCCTCCTTATTATACTACCGACTACCGTGTTCGTTGTCCCCGATCCCTCAAAGTATCCATTCTTCTCATTTGCATAGCGGCCATTACTTTAGTAATTTTGTACGGTCCTAAGAACCTTGGTTGCGGCCCATATTGAGTGCGATTGGTGATTGATTGATTGATTCACTTTGTACTGTTGTTCAGGTACCAACTTCTTATTAAATGCTTTCTTATTCTCCTCCTGAATGAGTTTTGTCCCTTCCTTCGCGCTCGTTCGCACTTCCAAACCAGTGAGTTCTAACCGACCTGGTCTTCGTGCTTTGGGAAGGTGTACAATTGATAGTCTGCAGTACTCGGTCTGCATGCTTGTGCCATACGGATTCTTTGCACACAGCTTCGACAACATGGACACTATTTTAGGATGCATCCTTTCCACCTTTCCATTTCCACGAGTTACTCGGGTTGCAGTGTTGGGTCCTTCTGCAGAAGCACTGTTCCGTATCCAAACATTGAAGCATCCTTATGGATACTATTTCAAAATAGGTGATCAAATTAATCATGCTTTACATTGCATAATACAGCTAGGGAAAAGGGAAGGTTGCGAAACTCGTATTGATGCTTGTGGTTTACGAAAGAAGTAAATTGCTTGAAAAAGGTTCCGCACATGAAATAAATAAATCCATACCTCGTAAATATTATCGCATCTTGCAGTATTTGTAGAATATCGTGAATTAATTAAATCGGGAGATTGTCGCAACAAAGTCGTTTTGTACCATCTTTTTCAGTGAATTTATTTGATTCTCTGGTTTCGCTATGTCAAGTCTATGGTTTTTACCTTCAAACACCTTATGTCCAAACTGTTGACAATTCATACATTTAAACAGTGATGAGGGACAATCCTTGCTAAATGATTGGCTCCACCACACTTGAAATATTTTCTCTGTTACTGCAAACTTTCTGCTGATCTCTCTGATGGCTTTTGGCTATAGTATTGGATGGCATGAATACTTTTATTGAGTTTTGAGTCTGGAATTCCATTAATAAAATATTCGATTCGGATCTCTTCAAATTTGTCAATCTAGTCCTTCACATCAGGATATCCGTCGCCTGAGAACGAGGTGTGGGAATCCCCTCATGAATGTTGTGCGCTCTACGATTCTCGCGTCTTGGTTTGAGGACGGTTCCCCAAATTCTGAGTCGTCGTGATCCAGTAATCTCTCTCGTAGCACGCATTTCTGTCCAGTCTTCTTTTCTTTGCGTGACAACTGTAGCAAAACCACTCTCGCTTTCGCAGTTTGCACTCCCAGCAATGCACAATAGCAATGCTCTCCGGAAGTATTGATCGTTGTTAATACGTCCGTCCGTTTCTAGTGTCCTCCCGGTGCGAGATGTATGTATTTTTAAAATAATATATATTTAAGTATATATTTCTTTAAACACATCAAACAAGCCTTTATCCTCCCTCTATTTCATTGCAGATTCTGAGTTTGGCATCAGCTTATTTCTTGGGAAAGAGCGTTGAGCATCGTGTACAGAAATCAGACCAAATAGTTATTTCAGAATGAATAGCTAATGCCAAACTCCAATAAAACCAATGTTGTAGTTTTACTCAATGCAATAAAACAATAAAAATGTATAACAACAACCGAGATGTGTTTAATATTGACAGTTCATTGACGTTAACGGTTTGCAAAAGGTTTCTATTCATTAGAGTATCGCGAGTTGCCGACGGGTGCGGATCAAATATGTGTGCAGAAAAGAAACAAGCCAGAATTATTAAAAATATCCTTTGCCTCGCGATGTTGTGGGCGTGGCTGATAAACGGCAGCATTTTGGTGAGAATCATGTCTTTCGAATTAGTTAAACATTTTTATTTTTCTTGTTTTTCATTTCTTTCCTACTACAGTTTGCCAGCGGCGGTACCCTGACAAAATATATATTCACCAAAAATGAGCCGAGTTTAATTAAATGGACTATGTCGTTGAATTCGTTGCTTGGCATCGTGTTATCGGTTTTAGGCTTACACGGTGCCTGCAGACCGGGCAAGACAATTTTGCTAGTCGTGAGTAGAACACAGGCTTTAGTCTTAAGAGATTTTCGAAATTGAGGTTATGTTTGCAGCGCACGATGATCATTGCGTTTTGCATCGTGCTTTGGTGGTCGGTCGAGCCACTGAAACTCCTGTTGATTGCCTCAAAGAACAGCATACGGGATGATTGGGGCAAAAACCAGACTGAGCAAATGATTAAGTGGCAACAATCTCTCCACTGTTGCGGCCTCAACGGCCCCGACGACTATGCGGCGGATGTGAAGATCGGTTGTGTTTCGACCTTCGAGAAGATTTTCCAGGATGGCTGTTTGCAGGCTGCATCTGACCACTACCAGCACTATACGAACGACTTCGACGTGTGGAAGTATTGGTTATTGCTCGTTATCGTGAGTGAAAGTGATTACCACGTGCTGAATGTACATTCACTAGGTTGTTTTCTCTCTCTCTCTCTCTCTCTCTCTCTTTTCCCGTCATTTTCATTTACGAAGGTCATAGACGCAGTCGTATTGATCATCGTCAACAATCGCCCTCGTTACAAACTCTCACAGTGTCAAAGGATGGATGTTGATGACGTTACCGAAGCTTGATTTATCACCTTCCGGATTTTCCCATCTTCGATGATTCCCAGTTTATCTACTCGCAACAGGCAGTAGTATTTCTATAATAAATAATTTATATTATATTGAGATAATTGAGAACCGATGAGAGACACACGAACGAACGATATAACTGTAATCAATTCCTGTTTATGGTGGTATACATACATAGATCGTAAGATATAGTACATAAGCAACATGAAATTTTTTTGACAATAAAGACTGTTGTATTTAAAGCACGAAGAAATCAATCGATCAGTGTCTTATTTAATCCAAGGATAAGGCGTCAAACTTACATTATGAAGAGTGTAAAAATTGTGAAGATCGATAAATATAGAAGAATAATGTACCGATCGTTGGCAAAGAACTTATAACGATAATTTTAGAAGTTTAAGGATAATGGTGAAGAAGTTTAATAGATATATGGAAGAGGAGACGGAGGTTAACTAATTCCATGAAGCCAACTGTCATACGTTGATGTAGAAGTGCAATTGTGTTGTCGAATGACAACGTCGTCAGTTAATTGCGAAATATTAAAAACGCATAAGTTCAAGAAACTCATCTCAGAACTTATAAAATACGAAGTGAGGCGACGTAAACCGAAGAATGCGTCATTGAAAATTCGGAAACAAGAATAAATCGTGCCGTTAGAAATGAGGAAGGGTAGGAAGAAGGAGAGGATCAGAACAGAAAATTAAAACGGAAACGAAGACGAAGCACAAAACGTGAGTGCAAAAAAGCAAAGAATGAGTAGGCGCCGGAAGATGAAACATGCAGAGTAAACAATAAGCTAGAGGCAGCGAACAGAACCAAAGAACAGACAAATAAATAAACGGAAGGTGTGCAGTGCGCAAGTAGCAGAATCCATGAACACGAGAAGCTATGAAAAGGCGAAGAAATGGCTTCAGAAGCGAAGACTGAGAGTAAAACTCAAATGTTGGACATTTTGAAGTACATATTTCAATATATTAGATGAAGAGGAAGTTACTTTTACCGAAAGGAATTCGAAGATAACCTCAAGAATTAAATATCTCACTAAAAACTTTGGGGACAAAATCTTGGAATGGTGTAAGCAGCATTGCTGGTTACGAGAATAGGTTTAGGTGATCGGTTTAGATTTAGATCACTTACATACATATATTGCTGTTGACGTTTTCAGGGAAGGACAGTAGTGAGAGAGAGTGGGTCCATATAACATTTCAGGTGGTCTTAAGTCTTCCTTGTGAGTTGTGCGCAGCTCCAGTTATACGGGAGTCGTTCTCTGCAAGGAATATGAGAATAACACATTAGCGCACTTTTCAGAGGGAATTATGCCATTGAATTCTGGGTCGTAAGGCGTAGTGTGCATGCGCTTTGCACCAATATTTTTGGAGAGACAAAACAACACTAGTTGTCTATTGGTGACCGAGGAGTTGAGTTGGTGGTGTTAATTGATGTTGATGTTGATCACACTGTTCATGTTGTTGTCGTCAAATTGCTCGACGCGGAAAGACTGCGAATGCCACCTTCGGAATTCTGCTATTGAAAGGCTGGAGCAACTCGTGGGCTGGCAGTGAGAGAGTCACCTGAGTTGACCTTCGGACAAGGTCGAGTCCATTTCTGGAAGGCTCTGCAAATATAGCTTAAAATATTCAAATATTCAATTAAAAAAAAACCTAAATGTAAACTATAACGCTGAGACATTTTATTGCAAGCAAGGCAGCTTTTCTGATTTCTGCTCAGTTTCTACTCACTTCTGCCCGTTTGATTTTTTACAACACTGACTTCTGCTGCAGGGGCCTTATCGGCAACTCAAAGCTTTAAAGTTTAAAGTAAGCTCTGTTCTATATCAGTAATATGAAATTCGCGAAGATTTAAGGAGCGTTATACCGAAATAAGAATTAGTCATTTTATTATTAACTGTCGAAAATTCGGAATAACTCGCAGAAGCCATTGTTTGAAATTGGAAAACTAAAATATTAATTATCCAAACCTGGCTATTCGAAAGGGCCTAATAATATAAAACGTCTATAATATAATATATACTCCCCATAATATGTGAACACAGAGGTTGTCAACAACATCCAGATAATATTTATCAGCTCGCGAGTTTGTGTAGCTGAGAGGTCGAGTCCGGGATTTGTTTCACTTCCGACACACCCTGTGATTGCAGCAACAGCAACAGGATTAGCTAGAAATTCTCAACCTGCCCCTACCACCACAAGTTGTCGTATTTAAATTTTAAGAGAGATCAGTCCCTCTCCTGGCGACAATTCGTTATGATCTGCCTGGATATTTATAAAGTATTTATAAATTTGTGAAAGGAATTCTTCAGGAACGCACAATAATAACCGCTACAATGAAAGCGCAAGTCCGGACACATACAAATATATACATAAATGTGTTTCCATATCTACATATATCCTTATGGTTCCGAACATTCCATCTTTACGTTTTTTCAGCATTTTCTGTTACTGGTCACTGTAACAGATAAAGTAGTTAACAGTGTAAACAAATTGCTGTAGGGTGATTGTGGTCCAATGTTTAGTTATTGAATGTTCGCTTTACACATTGCAATAACTAAATCCTCCAACAGACATCACAGCAGCAGGAATTCTCCTCCAGCATCCACACAGATTTATTGGGCCAATGAAAATGACACTGTCTACAACGTTTTGGAAGTATGCACTCCTCACCACAAACATACTAATATCGGTGAGCAATGTTTATTCTTATAAGTATATTTCTCTCTCTCTCTCTCTCTCTCTCCCTCTTTCCTCTCTCACTATCTGATTCGCTCTCTTATTACTCACAGTTCTTCCCTCCATAAATATATGTTTACATTTTGCCTCCACCTCAAGCGTTTTGCAATTGTGCTATATTTCCGGGCTGTCTGAGAAAATTCGTTGTGAGGGCTAATGATATGAAATTTAGAACTTGTCAATGATGTTTGACAAAGTCGGTCCACGGACACTCGGGTCAAACAAAGCAAAGCAAAACTTCCAAAATAGCTGTTATATATATTTTGCAAGTAATGATTCGGCTTGTTGGGTATGTTTAATATACAATGTTCTTAAACATATCGTATCGTCAAACAAGAATACGTGCTCACCTTACATACATCTTAATAATAATTAGTCTTAACCATCGAACGATCGTCGAAGAGATGTTGAAAATGTTTAATGAAATTCCTACTTACGCCGTACCACCAACAGCTACTGTGTCTGGCCTTCATTTCGTGCGGGGTCGTCGCTCTCGGCGGCATTGGTTCCGTAATGGGAGCCTACACGATCACCCTATTCGGATTCCTGATTCTGGCGGTCTGCTTCATCGGGTGCTGTGCGGCCCTGCGCGAGTCCTACATATTGTCAATGACTGTAAGTGGGCGTGGCTCGAGATTGAATTGAATCCCCTTTGTAATCCCGGTCTGCTTTCGTTGTGACGGTCGCTGCTGCAATCATTTTGCAGATTCTCTTCATGGTCACGTTCTCGATTATGAAGGACACGCTCTCGGAAATGGGCATCGAGCGCATCGGCGACTTGTGGGAGCTGGAAATGGAGAACTCGGGTGCGATGGACAAAATACAATCGCAGGTTTGTGGTTTCTTCCGTTGTTCGATGAACTTAAATTCAACTTCGCGCTTTTGCAGTATTCGTGTTGCGGCAAGGAGAGCCCAGAGGACTACGGCCAGGCCGATGAGAAAATCCACATGCCCGTCAGTTGCTGTTTGCACGAGGACTGCTCCGACTCGCTGAATAAGTTCAACAGGGGCTGTGCTGGTAGCATCTCGGATTTCTTCGACGAACAGGGCGGCAACTTGGTTCTGATCTCATTGGGACTGATTGGCATCGAGGTAGGTGAAATGTTGTTCTTTTCCAGCCTTTTACGCTTCTAGTGCTCTTGTCTACTGGTCACGATCCCACATTCCTCCGTCCTGAAGCCTCATACGACCCGGATGAGTGGATCCTCCTTATTATACTACCGACTACCGTGTTCGTTGTCCCCGATCCCTCAAAGTATCCATTCTTCTCATTTGCATAGCGGCCATTACTTTAGTAATTTTGTACGGTCCTAAGAACCTTGGTTGCGGCCCATATTGAGTGCGATTGGTGATTGATTGATTGATTCCCTTTGTACTGTTGTTCAGGTACCAACTTCTTATTAAATGCTTTCTTATTCTCCTCCTGAATGAGTTTTGTCCCTTCCTTCGCGCTCGTTCGCACTTCCAAACCAGTGAGTTCCAACCGACCTGGTCTTCGTGCTTTGGGAAGGTGTACAATTGATAGTCTGCAGTACTCGGTCTGCATGCTTGTGCCATACGGATTCTTTGCACACAGCTTCGACAACATGGACACTATTTTAGGATGCATCCTTTCCACCTTTCCATTTCCACGAGTTACTCGGGTTGCAGTGTTGGCTCCTTCTGCAGAAGCACTGTTCCGTACCCAAACATTGAAGCATCCTTATGGATACTATTTCAAAATAGGTGATCAAATTAATCATGCTTTACATTGCATAATACAGCTAGGGAAAAGGGAAGGTTGCGAAACTCGTATTGATGCTTGTGGTTTACGAAAGAAGTAAATTGCTTGAAAAAGGTTCCGCACATGAAATAAATAAATCCATACCTCGTAAATATTATCGCATCTTGCAGTATTTGTAGAATATCGTGAATTAATTAAATCGGGAGATTGTCGCAACAAAGTCGTTTTGTACCATCTTTTTCAGTGAATTTATTTGATTCTCTGGTTTCGCTATGTCAAGTCTATGGTTTTTACCTTCAAACACCTTATGTCCAAACTGTTGACAATTCATACATTTAAACAGTGATGAGGGACAATCCTTGCTAAATGATTGGCTCCACCACACTTGAAATATTTTCTCTGTTACTGCAAACTTTCTGCTGATCTCTCTGATGGCTTTTGGCTATAGTATTAGATGGCATGAATACTTTTATTGAGTTTTGAGTCTGGAATTCCATTAATAAAATATTCGATTCGGATCTCTTCAAATTTGTCAATCTAGTCCTTCACATCAGGATATCCGTCGCCTGAGAACGAGGTGTGGGAATCCCCTCATGAATGTTGTGCGCTCTACGATTCTCGCGTCTTGGTTTGAGGACGGTTCCCCAAATTCTGAGTCGTCGTGATCCAGTAATCTCTCTCGTAGCACGCATTTCTGTCCAGTCTTCTTTTCTTTGCGTGACAACTGTAGCAAAACCACTCTCGCTTTCGCAGTTTGCACTCCCAGCAATGCACAATAGCAATGCTCTCCGGAAGTATTGATCGTTGTTAATACGTCCGTCCGTTTCTAGTGTCCTCCCGGTGCGAGATGTATGTATTTTTAAAATAATATATATTTAAGTATATATTTCTTTAAACACATCAAACAAGCCTTTATCCTCCCTCTATTTCATTGCAGATTCTGAGTTTGGCATCAGCTTATTTCTTGGGAAAGAGCGTTGAGCATCGTGTACAGAAATCAGACCAAATAGTTATTTCAGAATGAATAGCTAATGCCAAACTCCAATAAAACCAATGTTGTAGTTTTACTCAATGCAATAAAACAATAAAAATGTATAACAAACAACCGAGATGTGTTTAATATTGACAGTTCATTGACGTTAACGGTTTGCAAAAGGTTTCTATTCATTAGAGTATCGCGAGTTGCCGACGAGTGCGGATCAAATATGTATGCAGAAAAGAAACAAGCCAGAATTATTAAAAATATCCTTTGCCTCGCGATGTTGTGGGCGTGGCTGATAAACGGCAGCATTTTGGTGAGAATCATGTCTTTCGAATTGGTTAAACATTTTTATTTTTCTTGTTTTCCATTTCTTTCCTACTACAGTTTGCCAGCGGCGGTACCCTGACAAAATATATATTCACCAAAAATGAGCCGAGTTTAATTAAATGGACTATGTCGTTGAATTCGTTGCTTGGCATCGTGTTATCGGTTTTAGGCTTACACGGTGCCTGCAGACCGGGCAAGACAATTTTGCTAGTCGTGAGTAGAACACAGGCTTTAGTCTTAAGAGATTTTCGAAATTGAGGTTATGTTTGCAGCGCACGATGATCATTGCGTTTTGCATCGTGCTTTGGTGGTCGGTCGAGCCACTGAAACTCCTGTTGATTGCCTCAAAGAACAGCATACGGGATGATTGGGGCAAAAACCAGACTGAGCAAATGATTAAGTGGCAACAATCTCTCCACTGTTGCGGCCTCAACGGCCCCGACGACTATGCGGCGGATGTGAAGATCGGTTGTGTTTCGACCTTCGAGAAGATTTTCCAGGATGGCTGTTTGCAGGCTGCATCTGACCACTACCAGCACTATACGAACGACTTCGACGTGTGGAAGTATTGGTTATTGCTCGTTATCGTGAGTGAAAGTGATTACCACGTGCTGAATGTACATTCACTAGGTTGTTTTCTCTCTCTCTCTCTCTCTCTCTCTCTTTTCCCGTCATTTTCATTTACGAAGGTCATAGACGCAGTCGTATTGATCATCGTCAACAATCGCCCTCGTTACAAACTCTCACAGTGTCAAAGGATGGATGTTGATGACGTTACCGAAGCTTGATTTATCACCTTCCGGATTTTCCCATCTTCGATGATTCCCAGTTTATCTACTCGCAACAGGCAGTAGTATTTCTATAATAAATAATTTATATTATATTGAGATAATTGAGAACCGATGAGAGACACACGAACGAACGATATAACTGTAATCAATTCCTGTTTATGGTGGTATACATACATAGATCGTAAGATATAGTACATAAGCAACATGAAATTTTTTTGACAATAAAGACTGTTGTATTTAAAGCACGAAGAAATCAATCGATCAGTGTCTTATTTAATCCAAGGATAAGGCGTCAAACTTACATTATGAAGAGTGTAAACATTGTGAAGATCGACAAATATAGAAGAATAATGTGCCGATCGTTGGCAAAGAACTTATAACGATAATTTTAGAAGTTTAAGGATAATGGTGAAGAAGTTTAATAGATATATGGAAGAGGAGACAGAGGTTAACTAATTCCATGAAGCCAACTATTAAACGTTGATGTAGAAGTGCAATTGTGTTGTCGAATGACAACGTCATCAGTTAATTGCGAAATATTAAAAACGCATAAGTTCAAGAAACTCATCTCAGAACTCATAAAATACGAAGTGAGGCGACGTAAACCGAAGAATGCGTCATTGAAAATTCGGAAACAAGAATAAATCGTGCCGTTAGAAATGAGGAAGGGTAGGAAGAAGGAGAGGATCAGAACAGAAAATTAAAACGGAAACGAAAACGAAGCACAAAACGTGAGTGCAAAAAAGCAAAGAATGAGTAGGCGCCGGAAGATGAAACATGCAGAGTAAACAATAAGCTAGAGGCAGCGAACAGAACCAAAGAACAGACAAATAAATAAACGGAAGGTGTGCAGTGCGCAAGCAGCAGAATCCATGAACACGAGAAGCTATGAAAAGGCGAAGAAATGGCTTCAGAAGCGAAGACTGAGAGTAAAACTCAAATGTTGGACATTTTGAAGTACATATTTCAATATATTAGATGAAGAGGAAGTTACTTTTACCGAAAGGAATTCGAAGATAACCTCAAGAATTAAATATCTCACTAAAAACTTTGGGGACAAAATCTTGGAATGGTGTAAGCAGCGTTGCTGGTTACGAGAATAGGTTTAGGTGATCGGTTTAGATTTAGATCACTTACATACATATATTGCTGTTGACGTCGTTGAAGGTTTTCAGGGAAGGACAGTAGTGAGAGAGAGTGGGTCCATATAACATTTCAGGTGGTCTTAAGTCTTCCTTGTGAGTTGTGCGCAGCTCCAGTTATACGGGAGTCGTTCTCTGCAAGGAATATGAGAATAACACATTAGCGCACTTTTCAGAGGGAATTATGCCATTGAATTCTGGGTCGTAAGGCGTAGTGTGCATGCGCTTTGCACCAATATTTTTGGAGGGACAAAACAACACTAGTTGTCTATTGGTGACCGAGGAGTTGAGTTGGTGGTGTTAATTGATGTTGATGTTGATCACACAGTTGATGTTGTTGTCGTCAAATTGCTCGACGCGGAAAGACTGCGAAAGAATGCCACCTTCGGAATTCTGCTATTGAAAGGCTGGAGCAACTCGTGGGCTGGCAGTGAGAGAGTCACCTGAGTTGACCTTCGGACAAGGTCGAGTCCATTTCTGGAAGGCTCTGCAAATATAGCTTAAAATATTCAAATATTCAATTAAAAAAAAACTAAATGTAAACTATAACGCTGAGACATTTTATTGCAAACAAGGCAGCTTTTCTGATTTCTGCTCAGTTTCTACTCACTTCTGCCCGTTTGATTTTTTACAACACTGACTTCTGCTGCAGGGGCCTTATCGGCAACTCAAAGCTTTAAAGTTTAAAGTACGCACTGTTCTATATCAGTAATTTGAAATTCGCGAAGATTTAAGGAGCGTTATACCGAAATAAGAATTAGTCATTTTATTATTAACTGTCGAAAATTCGGAATAACTCGCAGAAGCCATTGTTTGAAATTGGAAAACTAAAATATTAATTATCCAAACCTGGCTATTCGAAAGGGCCTAATAATATAAAACGTCTATAATATAATATATACTCCCCATAATATGTGAACACAGAGGTTGTCAACAACATCCAGATAATATTTATCAGCTCGCGAGTTTGTGTAGCTGAGAGGTCGAGTCCGGGATTTGTTTCACTTCCGACACACCCTGTGATTGCAGCAACAGCAACAGGATTAGCTAGAAATTCTCAACCTGCCCCTACCACCACAAGTTGTCGTATTTAAATTTTAAGAGAGACCAGTCCCTCTCCTGGCGACAATTCGTTATGATCTGCCTGGATATTTATAAAGTATTTATAAATTTGTGAAAGAAATTCTTCAGGAACGCACAATAATAACCGCTACAATGAAAGCGCAAGTCCGGACACATACAAATATATACATAAATGTGTTTCCATATCTACATATATCCTTATGGTTCCGAACATTCCATCTTTACGTTTTTTCAGCATTTTCTGTTACTGGTCACTGTAACAGATAAAGTAGTTAACAGTGTAAACAAATTGCTGTAGGGTGATTGTGGTCCAATGTTTAGTTATTGAATGTTCGCTTTACACATTGCAATAACTAAATCCTCCAACAGACATCACAGCAGCAGGAATTCTCCTCCAGCATCCACACAGATTTATTGGGCCAATGAAAATGACACTGTCTACAACGTTTTGGAAGTATGCACTCCTCACCACAAACATACTAATATCGGTGAGCAATGTTTATTCTTATAAGTATATTTCTCTCTCTCTCTCTCTCTCTCTCCCTCTTTCCTCTCTCACTATCTGATTCGCTCTCTTATTACTCACAGTTCTTCCCTCCATAAATATATGTTTACATTTTGCCTCCACCTCAAGCGTTTTGCAAATTAATGCAATTGTGCTATATTTCCGGGCTGTCTGAGAAAATTCGTTGTGAGGGCTAATGATATGAAATTTAGAACTTGTCAATGATGTTTGACAAAGTCGGTCCACGGACACTCGGGTCAAACAAAGCAAAGCAAAACTTCCAAAAGAGCTGTTATATATTTTTGCAAGTAATGATTCGGCTTGTTGGGTATGTTTAATATACAATGTTCTTAAACATATCGTATCGTCAAACAAGAATACATGCTCACCTTACATACATCTTAATAATAATTAGTCTTAACCATCGAACGATCGACGAAGAGATGGTGAAAATGTTTAATGAAATTCCTACTTACACCGTACCACCAACAGCTACTGTGTCTGGCCTTCATTTCGTGCGGGGTCGTCGCTCTCGGCGGCATTGGTTCCGTAATGGGAGCCTACACGTTCACCCTATTCGGATTCCTGATTCTGGCGGTCTGCTTCATCGGGTGCTGTGCGGCCCTGCGCGAGTCCTACATATTGTCAATGACTGTAAGTGGGCGTGGCACGAAATTGAATTGACTCCTTTGGAAATTTGGAATCCCGGTCCGCTTTATTTTCAGTTCGTTGTGACGGTCGCTGCTGCAATCATTTTACAGATTCTCTTCATGGTCACGTTCTCGATTATGAAGGACACGCTCTCGGAAATGGGCATCGAGCGCATCGGCGACTTGTGGGAGCTGGAAATGGAGAACTCGGGTGCGATGGACAAAATACAATCGCAGGTTTGTGGTTTCTTCCGTTGTTCGATGAACTTAAATTCAACTTCGCGCTTTTGCAGTATTCGTGTTGCGGCAAGGAGAGCCCAGAGGACTACGGCCAGGCCGATGAGAAAATCCACATGCCCGTCAGTTGCTGTTTGCACGAGGACTGCTCCGACTCGCTGAATAAGTTCAACAGGGGCTGTGCTGGTAGCATCTCGGATTTCTTCGACGAACAGGGCGGCAACTTGGTTCTGATCTCATTGGGACTGATTGGTATCGAGGTAGGGAAATGTTGTTCTTTTCCAGCCTTTTACGCTTCTAGTGCTCTTGTCTACTGGTCACGATCCCACATTCCTCCGTCCTGAAGCCTCATACGACCCGGATGAGTGGATCCTCCTTATTATACTACCGACTACCGTGTTCGTTGTCCCCGATCCCTCAAAGTATCCATTCTTCTCATTTGCATAGCGGCCATTACTTTAGTAATTTTGTACGGTCCTAAGAACCTTGGTTGCGGCCCATATTGAGTGCGATTGGTGATTGATTGATTGATTCCCTTTGTACTGTTGTTCAGGTACCAACTTCTTATTAAATGCTTTCTTATTCTCCTCCTGAATGAGTTTTGTCCCTTCCTTCGCGCTCGTTCGCACTTCCAAACCAGTGAGTTCCAACCGACCTGGTCTTCGTGCTTTGGGAAGGTGTACAATTGATAGTCTGCAGTACTCGGTCTGCATGCTTGTGCCATACCTACGGATTCTTTGCACACAGCTTCGACAACATGGACACTATTTTAGGATGCATCCTTTCCACCTTTCCATTTCCACGAGTTACTCGGGTTGCAGTGTTGGCTCCTTCTGCAGAAGCACTGTTCCGTACCCAAACATTGAAGCATCCTTATGGATACTATTTCAAAATAGGTGATCAAATTAATCATGCTTTACATTGCATAATACAGCTAGGGAAAAGGGAAGGTTGCGAAACTCGTATTGATGCTTGTGGTTTACGAAAGAAGTAAATTGCTTGAAAAAGGTTCCGCACATGAAATAAATAAATCCATACCTCGTAAATATTATCGCATCTTGCAGTATTTGTAGAATATCGTGAATTAATTAAATCGGGAGATTGTCGCAACAAAGTCGTTTTGTACCATCTTTTTCAGTGAATTTATTTGATTCTCTGGTTTCGCTATGTCAAGTCTATGGTTTTTACCTTCAAACACCTTATGTCCAAACTGTTGACAATTCATACATTTAAACAGTGATGAGGGACAATCCTTGCTAAATGATTGGCTCCACCACACTTGAAATATTTTCTCTGTTACTGCAAACTTTCTGCTGATCTCTCTGATGGCTTTTGGCTATAGTATTAGATGGCATGAATACTTTTATTGAGTTTTGAGTCTGGAATTCCATTAATAAAATATTCGATTCGGATCTCTTCAAATTTGTCAATCTAGTCCTTCACATCAGGATATCCGTCGCCTGAGAACGAGGTGTGGGAATCCCCTCATGAATGTTGTGCGCTCTACGATTCTCGCGTCTTGGATTGAGGACGGTTGCCCAAATTCTGAGTCGTCGTGATCCAGTAATCTCTCTCGTAGCACGCATTTCTGTCCAGTCTTCTTTTCTTTGCGTGACAACTGTAGCAAAACCACTCTCGCTTTCGCAGTTTGCACTCCCAGCAATGCACAATAACAATGCTCTCCGGAAGTATTGATCGTTGTTAATACGTCCGTCCGTTTCTAGTGTCCTTGACTACTGCTCCCGGTGCGAGATGTATGTATTTTTAAAATAATATATATTTATATATTATATATATTTCTATTTATATATATATTTCTATAAACACATCAAACAAGCCTTTATCCTCCCTCTATTTCATTGCAGATTCTGAGTTTGGCATCAGCTTATTTCTTGGGAAAGAGCGTTGAGCATCGTGTACAGAAATCAGACCAAATAGTTATTTCAGAATGAATAGCTAATGCCAAACTCCAATAAAACCAATGTTGTAGTTTTACTCAATGCAATAAAACAATAAAAATGTATAACAAACAACCGAGATGTGTTTAATATTGACAGTTCATTGACGTTAACGGTTTGCAAAAGGTTTCTATTCATTAGAGTATCGCGAGTTGCCGACGGGTGCGGATCAAATATGTGTGCAGAAAAGAAACAAGCTAGAATTATTAAAAATATCCTTTGCCTCGCGATATTGTGGGCGTGGCTGATAAACGGCAGCATTTTGGTGAGAATCATGTCTTTCGAATTCGTTAAACATTTTTATTTTTCTTGTTTTTCATTTCTTTCCTACTACAGTTTGCCAGCGGCGGTACCCTGACAAAATATATATTCACCAAAAATGAGCCGAGTTTAATTAAATGGACTATGTCGTTGAATTCGTTGCTTGGCATCGTGTTATCGGTTTTAGGCTTACACGGTGCCTGCAGACCGGGCAAGACAATTTTGCTAGTCGTGAGTAGAACACAGGCTTTAGTCTTAAGAGATTTTCGAAATTGAGGTTATGTTTGCAGCGCACGATGATCATTGCGTTTTGCATCGTGCTTTGGTGGTCGGTCGAGCCACTGAAACTCCTGTTGATTGCCTCAAAGAACAGCATACGGGATGATTGGGGCAAAAACCAGACTGAGCAAATGATTAAGTGGCAACAATCTCTCCACTGTTGCGGCCTCAACGGCCCCGACGACTATGCGGCGGATGTGAAGATCGGTTGTGTTTCGACCTTCGAGAAGATTTTCCAGGATGGCTGTTTGCAGGCTGCATCTGACCACTACCAGCACTATACGAACGACTTCGACATGTGGAAGTATTGGTTATTGCTCGTTATCGTGAGTGAAAGTGATTACCACGTGCTGAATGTACATTCACTAGGTTGTTTTCTCTCTCTCTCTCTCTCTCTCTCTCTCTTTTCCCGTCATTTTCATTTACGAAGATCATAGACGCAATCGTATTGATCATCGTCAACAATCGCCCTCGTTACAAACTCTCACAGTGTCAAAGGATGGATGTTGATGACGTTACCGAAGCTTGATTTATCACCTTCCGGATTTTCCCATCTTCGATGATTCCCAGTTTATCTACTCGCAACAGGCAGTAGTATTTCTATAATAAATAATTTATATTATATTGAGATAATTGAGAACCGATGAGAGACACACGAACGAACGATATAACTGTAATCAATTCCTGTTTATGGTGGTATACATACATAGATCGTAAGATATAGTACATAAGCAACATGAAATTTTTTTGACAATAAAGACTGTTGTATTTAAAGCACGAAGAAATCAATCGATCAGTGTCTTATTTAATCCAAGGATAAGGCGTCAAACTTACATTATGAAGAGTGTAAAAATTGTGAAGATCGATAAATATAGAAGAATAATGTACCGATCGTTGGCAAAGAACTTATAACGATAATTTTAGAAGTTTAAGGATAATGGTGAAGAAGTTTAATAGATATATGGAAGAGGAGACGGAGGTTAACTAATTCCATGAAGCCAACTGTTAAACGTTGATGTAGAAGTGCAATTGTGTTGTCGAATGACAACGTCATCAGTTAATTGCGAAATATTAAAAACGCATAAGTTCAAGAAACTCATCTCAGAACTTATAAAATACGAAGTGAGGCGACGTAAACCGAAGAATGCGTCATTGAAAATTCGGAAACAAGAATAAATCGTGCCGTTAGAAATGAGGAAGGGTAGGAAGAAGGAGAGGATCAGAACAGAAAATTAAAACGGAAACGAAGACGAAGCACAAAACGTGAGTGCAAAAAAGCAAAGAATGAGTAGGCGCCGGAAGATGAAACATGCAGAGTAAACAATAAGCTAGAGGCAGCGAACAGAACCAAAGAACAGACAAATAAATAAACGGAAGGTGTGCAGTGCGCAAGCAGCAGAATCCATGAACACGAGAAGCTATGAAAAGGCGAAGAAATGGCTTCAGAAGCGAAGACTGAGAGTAAAACTCAAATGTTGGACATTTTGAAGTACATATTTCAATATATTAGATGAAGAGGAAGTTACTTTTACCGAAAGGAATTCGAAGATAACCTCAAGAATTAAATATCTCACTAAAAACTTTGGGGACAAAATCTTGGAATGGTGTAAGCAGCGTTGCTGGTTACGAGAATAGGTTTAGGTGATCGGTTTAGATTTAGATCACTTACATACATATATTGTTGTTGACGTCGTTGAAGGTTTTCAGAGAAGGACAGTAGTGAGAGAGAGTGGGTCCATATAACATTTCAGGTGGTCTTAAGTCTTCCTTGTGAGTTGTGCGCAGCTCCAGTTGTACGGGAGTCGTTCTCTGCAAGGAATATGAGAATAACACATTAGCGCACTTTTCAGAGGGAATTATGCCATTGAATTCTGGGTCGTAAGGCGTAGTGTGCATGCGCTTTGCACCAATATTTTTGGAGGGACAAAACAACACTAGTTGTCTATTGGTGACCGAGGAGTTGAGTTGGTGGTGTTAATTGATGTTGATGTTGATCACACTGTTGATGTTGTTGTCGTCAAATTGCTCGACGCGGAAAGACTGCGAATGCCACCTTCGGAATTCTGCTATTGAAAGGCTGGAGCAACTCGTGGGCTGGCAGTGAGAGAGTCACCTGAGTTGACCTTCGGACAAGGTCGAGTCCATTTCTGGAAGGCTCTGCAAATATAGATTAAAATATTCAAATATTCAATTAAAAACAAAAAAAAATATAAATGTAAACTATAACGCTGAGACATTTTATTGCAAGCAAGGCAGCTTTTCTGATTTCTGCTCAGTTTCTACTCACTTCTGCCCGTTTGATTTTTTACAACACTGACTTCTGCTGCAGGGGCCTTATCGGCAACTCAAAGCTTTAAAGTTTAAAGTAAGCTCTGTTCTATATCAGTAATATGAAATTCGCGAAGATTTAAGGAGCGTTATACCGAAATAAGAATTAGTCATTTTATTATTAACTGTCGAAAATTCGGAATAATTCGCAGAAGCTATTGTTTGAAATTGGAAAACTAAAATATTAATTATCCAAACCTGGCTATTCGAACGTGCCTAATAATATGAAACGTCTATAATATAATATATACTCCCCATAATATGTGAACACAGAGGTTGTCAACAACATCCAGATAATATTTATCAGCTCGCGAGTTTGTGTAGCTGAGAGGTCGAGTGCGGGATTTTTTCACTTCCGACACACCCTGTGATTGCAGCAACAGCAACAGGATTAGCTAGAAATTCTCAACCTGCTCCTACCACCACAAGTTGTCGTATTTAAATTTTAAGAGAGACCAGTCCCTCTCCTGGCGACAATTCGTTATGATCTGCCTGGATATTTATAAAGCATTTATAAATTTGTGAAAGGAATTCTTCAGGAACGCACAATAATAACCGCTACAATGAAAGCGCAAGTCCGGACACATACAAATATATACATAAATGTGTTTCCATATCTACATATATCCTTATGGTTCCGAACATTCCATCTTTACGTTTTTTCAGCATTTTCTGTTACTGGTCACTGTAACAGATAAAGTAGTTAACAGTGTAAACAAATTGCTGTAGGGTGATTGTGGTCCAATGTTTAGTTATTGAATGTTCGCTTTACGTATTGCAATAACTAAATCCTCCAACAGACATCACAGCAGCAGGAATTCTCCTCCAGCATCCACACAGATTTATTGGGCCAATGAAAATGACACTGTCTACAACGTTTTGGAAGTATGCACTCCTCACCACAAACATACTAATATCGGTGAGCAATGTTTATTCTTATAAGTATATTTCTCTCTCTCTCTCTCTCTCTCCCTCTCTCACTATCTGATTCGCTCTCTCATTACTCACAGTTCTTCCCTCCATAAATATATGTTTACATTTTGCCTCCACCTCAAGCGTTTTGCAAATTAATGCAATTGTGCTATATTTCCGGGCTGTCTGAGAAAATTCGTTGTGAGGGCTAATGATATGAAATTTAGAACTTGTCAATGATGTTTGACAAAGTCGGTCCACGGACACTCGGGTCAAACAAAGCAAAGCAAAACTTCCAAAAGAGCTGTTATATATTTTTGCAAGTAATGATTCGGCTTGTTGGGTATGTTTAATATACAATGTTCTTAAACATATCGTATCGTCAAACAAGAATACGTGCTCACCTTACATACATCTTAATAATAATTAGTCTTAACTATCGAACGATCGACGAAGAGATGGTGAAAATGTTTAATGAAATTCCTACTTACACCGTACCACCAACAGCTACTGTGTCTGGCCTTCATTTCGTGCGGGGTCGTCGCTCTCGGCGGCATTGGTTCCGTAATGGGAGCCTACACGATCACCCTATTCGGATTCCTGATTCTGGCGGTCTGCTTCATCGGGTGCTGTGCGGCCCTGCGCGAGTCCTACATATTGTCAATGACTGTAAGTGGGCGTGGCACGAAATTGAATTGACTCCTTTGGAAATTTGGAATCCCGGTCCGCTTTATTTTCAGTTCGTTGTGACGGTCGCTGCTGCAATCATTTTACAGATTCTCTTCATGGTCACGTTCTCGATTATGAAGGACACGCTCTCGGAAATGGGCATCGAGCGCATCGGCGACTTGTGGGAGCTGGAAATGGAGAACTCGGGTGCGATGGACAAAATACAATCGCAGGTTTGTGGTTTCTTCCGTTGTTCGATGAACTTAAATTCAACTTCGCGCTTTTGCAGTATTCGTGTTGCGGCAAGGAGAGCCCAGAGGACTACGGCCAGGCCGATGAGAAAATCCACATGCCCGTCAGTTGCTGTTTGCACGAGGACTGCTCCGACTCGCTGAATAAGTTCAACAGGGGCTGTGCTGGTAGCATCTCGGATTTCTTCGACGAACAGGGCGGCAACTTGGTTCTGATCTCATTGGGACTGATTGGCATCGAGGTAGGGAAATGTTGTTCTTTTCCAGCCTTTTACGCTTCTAGTGCTCTTGTCTACTGGTCACGATCCCACATTCCTCCGTCCTGAAGCCTCATACGACCCGGATGAGTGGATCCTCCTTATTATACTACCGACTACCGTGTTCGTTGTCCCCGATCCCTCAAAGTATCCATTCTTCTCATTTGCATAGCGGCCATTACTTTAGTAATTTTGTACGGTCCTAAGAACCTTGGTTGCGGCCCATATTGAGTGCGATTGGTGATTGATTGATTGATTCCCTTTGTACTGTTGTTCAGGTACCAACTTCTTATTAAATGCTTTCTTATTCTCCTCCTGAATGAGTTTTGTCCCTTCCTTCGCGCTCGTTCGCACTTCCCAACCAGTGAGTTCCAACCGACCTGGTCTTCGTGCTTTGGGAAGGTGTACAATTGATAGTCTGCAGTACTCGGTCTGCATGCTTGTGCCATACCTACGGATTCTTTGCACACAGCTTCGACAACATGGACACTATTTTAGGATGCATCCTTTCCACCTTTCCATTTCCACGAGTTACTCGGGTTGCAGTGTTGGCTCCTTCTGCAGAAGCACTGTTCCGTACCCAAACATTGAAGCATCCTTATGGATACTATTTCAAAATAGGTGATCAAATTAATCATGCTTTCTATTGCATAATACAGCTAGAGAAAAGGGAAGGTTGCGAAACTCGTATTGATGCTTGTGGTTTACGAAAGAAGTAAATTGCTTGAAAAAGGTTCCGTACATGAAATATATAACTCCATACCTCATAAATATTATCGCATCTTGCAGTATTCGTAGAATATCGTGAATTAATTAAATCGGGAGATTGTCGCAACAAAGTCGTTTTGTACCATCTTTTTCAGTGAATTTATTTGATTCTCTGGTTTCGCTATGTCAAGTCTATGGTTTTTACCTTCAAACACCTTATGTCCAAACTGTTGACAATTCATACATTTAAACAGTGATGAGGGACAATCCTTGCTAAATGATTGGCTCCACCACACTTGAAATATTTTCTCTGTTACTGCAAACTTTCTGCTGATCTCTCTGATGGCTTTTGGCTATAGTATTAGATGGCATGAATACTTTTATTGAGTTTTGAGTCTGGAATTCCATTAATAAAATATTCGATTCGGATCTCTTCAAATTTGTCAATCTAGTCCTTCACATCAGGATATCCGTCGCCTGAGAACGAGGTGTGGGAATCCCCTCATGAATGTTGTGCGCTCTACGATTCTCGCGTCTTGGATTGAGGACGGTTGCCCAAATTCTGAGTCGTCGTGATCCAGTAATCTCTCTCGTAGCACGCATTTCTGTCCAGTCTTCTTTTCTTTGCGTGACAACTGTAGCAAAACCACTCTCGCTTTCGCAGTTTGCACTCCCAGCAATGCACAATAACAATGCTCTCCGGAAGTATTGATCGTTGTTAATACGTCCGTCCGTTTCTAGTGTCCTTGACTACTGCTCCCGGTGCGAGATGTATGTATTTTTAAAATAATATATATTTAAGTATATATTTCTTTAAACACATCAAACAAGCCTTTATCCTCCCTCTATTTCATTGCAGATTCTGAGTTTGGCATCAGCTTATTTCTTGGGAAAGAGCGTTGAGCATCGTGTACAGAAATCAGACCAAATAGTTATTTCAGAATGAATAGCTAATGCCAAACTCCAATAAAACCAATGTTGTAGTTTTACTCAATGCAATAAAACAATAAAAATGTATAACAAACAACCGAGATGTGTTTAATATTGACAGTTCATTGACGTTAACGGTTTGCAAAAGGTTTCTATTCATTAGAGTATCGCGAGTTGCCGACGGGTGCGGATCAAATATGTGTGCAGAAAAGAAACAAGCTAGAATTATTAAAAATATCCTTTGCCTCGCGATATTGTGGGCGTGGCTGATAAACGGCAGCATTTTGGTGAGAATCATGTCTTTCGAATTCGTTAAACATTTTTATTTTTCTTGTTTTTCATTTCTTTCCTACTACAGTTTGCCAGCGGCGGTACCCTGACAAAATATATATTCACCAAAAATGAGCCGAGTTTAATTAAATGGACTATGTCGTTGAATTCGTTGCTTGGCATCGTGTTATCGGTTTTAGGCTTACACGGTGCCTGCAGACCGGGCAAGACAATTTTGCTAGTCGTGAGTAGAACACAGGCTTTAGTCTTAAGAGATTTTCGAAATTGAGGTTATGTTTGCAGCGCACGATGATCATTGCGTTTTGCATCGTGCTTTGGTGGTCGGTCGAGCCACTGAAACTCCTGTTGATTGCCTCAAAGAACAGCATACGGGATGATTGGGGCAAAAACCAGACTGAGCAAATGATTAAGTGGCAACAATCTCTCCACTGTTGCGGCCTCAACGGCCCCGACGACTATGCGGCGGATGTGAAGATCGGTTGTGTTTCGACCTTCGAGAAGATTTTCCAGGATGGCTGTTTGCAGGCTGCATCTGACCACTACCAGCACTATACGAACGACTTCGACATGTGGAAGTATTGGTTATTGCTCGTTATCGTGAGTGAAAGTGATTACCACGTGCTGAATGTACATTCACTAGGTTGTTTTCTCTCTCTCTCTCTCTCTCTCTTTTCCCGTCATTTTCATTTACGAAGGTCATAGACGCAGTCGTATTGATCATCGTCAACAATCGCCCTCGTTACAAACTCTCACAGTGTCAAAGGATGGATGTTGATGACGTTACCGAAGCTTGATTTATCACCTTCCGGATTTTCCCATCTTCGATGATTCCCAGTTTATCTCGCAAAAGGCAGTAGTATTTCTATAATAAATAATTTATATTATATTGAGATAATTGAGAACAGATGAGAGACACACGAACGAACGATATAACTGTAATCAATTCCTGTTTATGGTGGTATACATACATAGATCGTAAGATATAGTACATAAGCAACATGAAATTTTTTTGACAATAAAGACTGTTGTATTTAAAGCACGAAGAAATCAATCGATCAGTGTCTTATTTAATCCAAGGATAAGGCGTCAAACTTACATTATGAAGAGTGTAAACATTGTGAAGATCGACAAATATAGAAGAATAATGTGCCGATCGTTGGCAAAGAACTTATAACGATAATTTTAGAAGTTTAAGGATAATGGTGAAGAAGTTTAATAGATATATGGAAGAGGAGACGGAGGTTAACTAATTCCATGAAGCCAACTGTCATACGTTGATGTAGAAGTGCAATTGTGTTGTCGAATGACAACGTCATCAGTTAATTGCGAAATATTAAAAACGCATAAGTTCAAGAAACTCATCTCAGAACTCATAAAATACGAAGTGAGGCGACGTAAACCGAAGAATGCGTCATTGAAAATTCGGAAACAAGAATAAATCGTGCCGTTAGAAATGAGGAAGGGTAGGAAGAAGGAGAGGATCAGAACAGAAAATTAAAACGGAAACGAAGACGAAGCACAAAACGTGAGTGCAAAAAAGCAAAGAATGAGTAGGCGCCGGAAGATGAAACATGCAGAGTAAACAATAAGCTAGAGGCAGCGAACAGAACCAAAGAACAGACAAATAAATAAACGGAAGGTGTGCAGTGCGCAAGCAGCAGAATCCATGAACACGAGAAGCTATGAAAAGGCGAAGAAATGGCTTCAGAAGCGAAGACTGAGAGTAAAACTCAAATGTTGGACATTTTGAAGTACATATTTGAATATATTAGATGAAGAGGAAGTTACTTTTACCGAAAGGAATTCGAAGATAACCTCAAGAATTAAATATCTCACTAAAAACTTTGGGGACAAAATCTTGGAATGGTGTAAGCAGCGTTGCTGGTTACGAGAATAGGTTTAGGTGATCGGTTTAGATTTAGATCACTTACATACATATATTGCTGTTGACGTCGTTGAAGGTTTTCAGGGAAGGACAGTAGTGAGAGAGAGTGGGTCCATATAACATTTCAGGTGGTCTTAAGTCTTCCTTGTGAGTTGTGCGCAGCTCCAGTTATACGGGAGTCGTTCTCTGCAAGGAATATGAGAATAACACATTAGCGCACTTTTCAGAGGGAATTATGCCATTGAATTCTGGGTCGTAAAACTTTGCACCAATATTTTTGGAGGGACAAAACAACACTAGTTGTCTATTGGTGACCGAGGAGTTGAGTTGGTGGTGTTAATTGATGTTGATGTTGATCACACAGTTGATGTTGTTGTCGTCAAATTGCTCGACGCGGAAAGACTGCGAATGCCACCTTCGGAATTCTGCTATTGAAAGGCTGGAGCAACTCGTGGGCTGGCAGTGAGAGAGTCACCTGAGTTGACCTTCGGACAAGGTCGAGTCCATTTCTGGAAGGCTCTGCAAATATAGCTTAAAATATTCAAATATTCAATTAAAAAAAAACCTAAATGTAAACTATAACGCTGAGACATTTTATTGCAAGCAAGGCAGCTTTTCTGATTTCTGCTCAGTTTCTACTCACTTCTGCCCGTTTGATTTTTTACAACACTAACTTCTGCTGCAGGGGCCTTATCGGCAACTCAAAGCTTTAAAGTTTAAAGTAAGCTCTGTTCTATATCAGTAATATGAAATTCGCGAAGATTTAAGGAGCGTTATACCGAAATAAGAATTAGTCATTTTATTATTAACTGTCGAAAATTCGGAATAATTCGCAGAAGCTATTGTTTGAAATTGGAAAACTAAAATATTAATTATCCAAACCTGGCTATTCGAAAGGGCCTAATAATATAAAACGTCTATAATATAATATATACTCCCCATAATATGTGAACACAGAGGTTGTCAACAACATCCAGATAATATTTATCAGCTCGCGAGTTTGTGTAGCTGAGAGGTCGAGTGCGGGATTTTTTCACTTCCGACACACCCTGTGATTGCAGCAACAGCAACAGGATTAGCTAGAAATTCTCAACCTGCTCCTACCACCACAAGTTGTCGTATTTAAATTTAAAGACAGATCAGTCCCTCTCCTGGCGACAAATCGTTATGATCTGCCTGGATATTTATAAAGTATTTATAAATTTGTGAAAGGAATTCTTCAGGAACGCACAATAATAACCGCTACAATGAAAGCGCAAGTCCGGACACATACAAATATATACATAAATGTGTTTCCATATCTACATATATCCTTATGGTTCCGAACATTCCATCTTTACGTTTTTTCAGCATTTTCTGTTACTGGTCACTGTAACAGATAAAGTAGTTAACAGTGTAAACAAATTGCTGTAGGGTGATTGTGGTCCAATGTTTAGTTATTGAATGTTCGCTTTACGTATTGCAATAACTAAATCCTCCAACAGACATCACAGCAGCAGGAATTCTCCTCCAGCATCCACACAGATTTATTGGGCCAATGAAAATGACACTGTCTACAACGTTTTGGAAGTATGCACTCCTCACCACAAACATACTAATATCGGTGAGCAATGTTTATTCTTATAAGTATATTTCTCTCTCTCTCTCTCCCTCTCTCACTATCTGATTCGCTCTCTCATTACTCACAGTTCTTCCCTCCATAAATATATGTTTACATTTTGCCTCCACCTCAAGCGTTTTGCAATTGTGCTATATTTCCGGGCTGTCTGAGAAAATTCGTTGTGAGGGCTAATGATATGAAATTTAGTACTTGTCAATGATGTTTGACAAAGTCGGTCCACGGACACTCGGGTCAAACAAAGCAAAGCAAAACTTCCAAAAGAGCTGTTATATATTTTTGCATGTAATGATTGGGTATGTTTAATATACAATGTTCTTAAACATATCGTATCGTCAAACAAGAATACGTGCTCACCTTACATACATCTTAATAATAATTAGTCTTAACCATCGAACGATCGTCGAAGAGATGTTGAAAATGTTTAATGAAATTCCTACTTACGCCGTACCACCAACAGCTACTGTGTCTGGCCTTCATTTCGTGCGGGGTCGTCGCTCTCGGCGGCATTGGTTCCGTAATGGGAGCCTACACGATCACCCTATTCGGATTCCTGATTCTGGCGGTCTGCTTCATCGGGTGCTGTGCGGCCCTGCGCGAGTCCTACATATTGTCAATGACTGTAAGTGGGCGTGGCTCGAGATTGAATTGAATCCCCTTTGTAATCCCGGTCTGCTTTCGTTGTGACGGTCGCTGCTGCAATCATTTTGCAGATTCTCTTCATGGTCACGTTCTCGATTATGAAGGACACGCTCTCGGAAATGGGCATCGAGCGCATCGGCGACTTGTGGGAGCTGGAAATGGAGAACTCGGGTGCGATGGACAAAATACAATCGCAGGTTTGTGGTTTCTTCCGTTGTTCGATGAACTTAAATTCAACTTCGCGCTTTTGCAGTATTCGTGTTGCGGCAAGGAGAGCCCAGAGGACTACGGCCAGGCCGATGAGAAAATCCACATGCCCGTCAGTTGCTGTTTGCACGAGGACTGCTCCGACTCGCTGAATAAGTTCAACAGGGGCTGTGCTGGTAGCATCTCGGATTTCTTCGACGAACAGGGCGGCAACTTGGTTCGGATCTCATTGGGACTGATTGGCATCGAGGTAGGGAAATGTTGTTCTTTTCCAGCCTTTTACGCTTCTAGTGCTCTTGTCTACTGGTCACGATCCCACATTCCTCCGTCCTGAAGCCTCATACGACCCGGATGAGTGGATCCTCCTTATTATACTACCGACTACCGTGTTCGTTGTCCCCGATCCCTCAAAGTATCCATTCTTCTCATTTGCATAGCGGCCATTACTTTAGTAATTTTGTACGGTCCTAAGAACCTTGGTTGCGGCCCATATTGAGTGCGATTGGTGATTGATTGATTGATTCACTTTGTACTGTTGTTCAGGTACCAACTTCTTATTAAATGCTTTCTTATTCTCCTCCTGAATGAGTTTTGTCCCTTCCTTCGCGCTCGTTCGCACTTCCAAACCAGTGAGTTCTAACCGACCTGGTCTTCGTGCTTTGGGAAGGTGTACAATTGATAGTCTGCAGTACTCGGTCTGCATGCTTGTGCCATACCTACGGATTCTTTGCACACAGCTTCGACAACATGGACACTATTTTAGGATGCATCCTTTCCACCTTTCCATTTCCCGAGTTACTCGGGTTGCAGTGTTGGGTCCTTCTGCAGAAGCACTGTTCCGTACCCAAACATTGAAGCATCCCTATGGATACTATTTCAAAATAGGTGATCAAATTAATCATGCTTTCTATTGCATAATACAGCTAGAGAAAAGGGAAGGTTGCGAAACTGGTATTGATGCTTGTGGTTTACGAAAGAAGTAAATTGCTTGAAAAAGGTTCCGCATATGAAATATATAAATCCATACCTCGTAAATATTATCGCATCTTGCAGTATTTGTAGAATATCGTGAATTAATTAAATCGGGAGATTGTCGCAACAAAGTCGTTTTGTACCATCTTTTTCAGTGAATTTATTTGATTCTCTGGTTTCGCTATGTCAAGTCTATGGTTTTTACCTTCAAACACCTTATGTCCAAACTGTTGACATTTCATACATTTAAACAGTGTTGAGGGACAATCCTTGCTAAATGATTGGCTCCACCACACTTGACATATTTTCTCTGTTACTGCAAACTTTCTGCTGATCTCTCATCTCTCTGATGGCTTTTGGCTATAGTATTAGATGGCATGAATACTTTTATTGAGTTTTGAGTCTGGAATTCCATTCATAAAATATTCGATTAGGATCTCTTCAAATTTGTCAATCTAGTTCTTCACATCAGGATATCCGTAGCCTGAGAACGAGGTGTGGGAATCCCTTCATGAATGTTGTGCGCTCTACGATTCTCGCGTCTTGGTTTGAGGACGGTTCCCCAAATTCTGAGTCGTCGTGATCCAGTAATCTCTCTCGTACCACGCATTTCTGTCCAGTCTTCTTTTCTTTGCGTGACAACTGTAGCAAAACCACTCTCGCTTTCGCAGTTTGCACTCCCAGCAATGCACAATAGCAATGCTCTCCGGAAGTATTGATCGTTGTTAATACGTCCGTCCGTTTCTAGTGTCCTCCCGGTGCGAGATGTATGTATTTTTAAAATAATATGTATTTAAGTATATATTTCTTTAAACACATCAAACAAGCCTTTATCCTCCCTCTATTTCATCATCAGCTTATTTCTTGGGAAAGAGCGTTGAGCATCGTGTACAGAAATCAGACCAAATAGTTATTTCAGAATGAATAGCTAATGCCAAACTCCAATAAAACCAATGTTGTAGTTTTACTCAATGCAATAAAACAATAAAAATGTATAACAAACAACCGAGATGTGTTTAATATTGACAGTTCATTGACGTTAACGGTTTGCAAAAGGTTTCTATTCATTAGAGTATCGCGAGTTGCCGACGAGTGCGGATCAAATATGTATGCAGAAAAGAAACAAGCCAGAATTATTAAAAATATCCTTTGCCTCGCGATGTTGTGGGCGTGGCTGATAAACGGCAGCATTTTGGTGAGAATCATGTCTTTCGAATTGGTTAAACATTTTTATTTTTCTTGTTTTCCATTTCTTTCCTACTACAGTTTGCCAGCGGCGGTACCCTGACAAAATATATATTCACCAAAAATGAGCCGAGTTTAATTAAATGGACTATGTCATTGAATTCGTTGCTTGGCATCGTGTTATCGGTTTTAGGCTTACACGGTGCCTGCAGACCGGGCAAGACAATTTTGCTAGTCGTGAGTAGAACACAGGCTTTAGTCTTAAGAGATTTTCGAAATTGAGGTTATGTTTGCAGCGCACGATGATCATTGCGTTTTGCATCGTGCTTTGGTGGTCGGTCGAGCCACTGAAACTCCTGTTGATTGCCTCAAAGAACAGCATACGGGATGATTGGGGCAAAAACCAGACTGAGCAAATGATTAAGTGGCAACAATCTCTCCACTGTTGCGGCCTCAACGGCCCCGACGACTATGCGGCGGATGTGAAGATCGGTTGTGTTTCGACCTTCGAGAAGATTTTCCAGGATGGCTGTTTGCAGGCTGCATCTGACCACTACCAGCACTATACGAACGACTTCGACATGTGGAAGTATTGGTTATTGCTCGTTATCGTGAGTGAAAGTGATTACCACGTGCTGAATGTACATTCACTAGGTTGTTTTCTCTCTCTCTCTCTCTCTCTCTTTTCCCGTCATTTTCATTTACGAAGGTCATAGACGCAGTCGGATTGATCATCGTCAACAATCGCCCTCGTTACAAACTCTCACAGTGTCAAAGGATGGATGTTGATGACGTTACCGAAGCTTGATTTATCACCTTCCGGATTTTCCCATCTTCGATGATTCCCAGTTTATCTACTCGCAACAGGCAGTAGTATTTCTATAATAAATAATTTATATTATATTGAGATAATTGAGAACAGATGAGAGACACACGAACGAACGATATAACTGTAATCAATTCCTGTTTATGGTGGTATACATACATAGATCGTAAGATATAGTACATAAGCAACATGAAATTTTTTTGACAATAAAGACTGTTGTATTTAAAGCACGAAGAAATCAATCGATCAGTGTCTTATTTAATCCAAGGATAAGGCGTCAAACTTACATTATGAAGAGTGTAAAAATTGTGAAGATCGACAAATATAGAAGAATAATGTGCCGATCGTTGGCAAAGAACTTATAACGATAATTTTAGAAGTTTAAGGATAATGGTGAAGAAGTTTAATAGATATATGGAAGAGGAGACGGAGGTTAACTAATTCCATGAAGCCAACTATTAAACGTTGATGTAGAAGTGCAATTGTGTTGTCGAATGACAACGTCATCAGTTAATTGCGAAATATTAAAAACGCATAAGTTCAAGAAACTCATCTCAGAACTCATAAAATACGAAGTGAGGCGACGTAAACCGAAGAATGCGTCATTGAAAATTCGGAAACAAGAATAAATCGTGCCGTTAGAAATGAGGAAGGGTAGGAAGAAGGAGAGGATCAGAACAGAAAATTAAAACGGAAACGAAGACGAAGCACAAAACGTGAGTGCAAAAAAGCAAAGAATGAGTAGGCGCCGGAAGATGAAACATGCAGAGTAAACAATAAGCTAGAGGCAGCGAACAGAACCAAAGAACAGACAAATAAATAAACGGAAGGTGTGCAGTGCGCAAGCAGCAGAATCAATGAACACGAGAAGCTATGAAAAGGCGAAGAAATGGCTTCAGAAGCGAAGACTGAGAGTAAAACTCAAATGTTGGACATTTTGAAGTACATATTTCAATATATTAGATGAAGAGGAAGTTACTTTTACCGAAAGGAATTCGAAGACAACAAAAATAGAGGGACGACAATTTACAAGTTAATGATGAATGTGCCTCAAGAATTAAATATCTCACTAAAAACTTTGGGGACAAAATCTTGGAATGGTGTAAGCAGCGTTGCTGGTTACGAGAATAGGTTTAGGTGATCGGTTTAGATTTAGATCACTTACATACATATATTGCTGTTGACGTTTTCAGGGAAGGACAGTAGTGAGAGAGAGTGGGTCCATATAACATTTCAGGTGGTCTTCAGTCTTCCTTGTGAGTTGTGCGCAGCTCCAGTTATACGGGAGTCGTTCTCTGCAAGGAATATGAGAATAACACATTAGCACACTAGTTGTCTATTGGTGACCGAGGAGTTGAGTTGGTGGTGTTAATTGATGTTGATGTTGATCACACAGTTGATGTTGTTGTCGTCAAATTGCATTGCTCGAACTCGATGCGGAAAGATTGCAATCAAACAGTTTTACTGATTTCTGCTCAATTTTTACTCAACACCTTATCGGCAATTCAAATGGAGCTTTAAAGTTTAAAATAATCATTGTCCTCATATCTAATCATTCGAAATTCGCGAATATGGAAGGAGCACTGAAAGAAGAAGTAGCCATTTTAATATTAACTGTCAAAAATGCAGAATATTTCGCAGATATCCAAATTAATTATCCATACTTCGAAAGTGTCTAATAATATAAAACGTCTAATAATAAAATATATAGTCCCCATAAATGCTCCAGATAATATTTATCAACTCGCGAGTTTTTGCAGCTTGAGAGGTCGAGTGCGGGATTTTTTCACTTCCGATACACCCTATGATCGCAGCAAGAACATTTGAAGACATTTTTCGAACATTGAATCAAGAACTGTCACGGTGTATTATTTACTCTCACTCTGATTACTCTCAGTTCCCTGTGTGGTGTGATAGTGTCGAGTCGTCTAGCAGCAAAGTCAACGAAGGATGTCTCAACAGGTATGTTTGTTTTTCGTTTGATTTTATTGGAAAAATTATTCGTTATA
Organism: Coelopa pilipes; assembly: GCA_947389925.1. Lineage (NCBI taxonomy): Eukaryota > Metazoa > Arthropoda > Insecta > Diptera > Coelopidae > Coelopa > Coelopa pilipes. The sequence continues at coordinate 30,591,985 of OX376698.1, read as the reverse complement.
AATTTGTATGAATATTTAAATTAACGATTGATTGAATTAATCGAATTTTTGACTGAATAAGCGGTAGAAATCTCCTGCTGACCATGTCCGCCTGATTGTGAAATTTCCCATCCGAGCGTTGCTGGCGATTTTTACAGTTTTCTCGCACCGGGAGTACACTTTTCGCCGACATACGACATATTCGTATATATTACATCATGTAGCCATAATCATACATAAAATTGCCATCAAACTCGAATACTCGTCAAACTCGAATATTTGTCACCCTCGAAGGGGACCCCCAGCAACGCGTAAAACCATTCCTGACCAAGTGGAGGATTCTCATAGATTCCTCTGGAACTCCTATACAAAGTTAGCCAGGAACATTTGGGGTATGCAGAAATATCAGGGGATATTTCTTCAAATATCTTCAATCCCTTATACTCGAATTTCCGTCAAATTCTGATTCGCCCTGTGAAATTTCCCCTGGGGAAAATTGACGCATTTTGTTGTTGGGATTATCTTTATCTTCTCTCCATACCACTGAAGGGTCAGAGACTGAGCCTACGAAAACGGTATAATCGTGGCCGTGAAAACCTGACAAAATAATAATTCGTTTTAATTTTAAATATTTTATTTGAAAATATTTTAATCAGAGATTTTTAGGAAAATGTAAGAAATTTACATTCTTTTATTTTTATTCATAACTCAACTGGCCGACGTGAACAGATTGCAAAACGGAATCGGATCAATTCAATAAAAAAGATCCTTTGTTGGCTCCCGATATTGTGGGCGGTGCTAATAAACTTCTTCATGTTGGTGAGCACGTGTTCCGATTTGGTTCAACACTTTTATTTTTGTGTGTGTTTTTCTCCACCTACAGTATACCAGCGTCAACACCTTCTTGAAATATGTATTCATCGAAAACGAGCCGGATTTAATTAAGTGGACTATGTCGTTGTGTTCCTTGCTTGGAATCCTTCTATCAGTTTTGGGCTTTAACGGTGCCTGCGGACGGAGCCCGATCTTTTTCCTAGCCGTGAGGGAAAACCAGCGTTATGGAGATTTTCATAACTGAAGTTTTATTTTGCAGCGCATGCTGATCCTTGTGTTCTGCACCGTGCTTTGGAGCACGGAAAACCCACTGAAACGCAAGTTTCTGATTGCTTCGCAAGACAGCATTCAGGAGGCGTGGAACGATTTTATTTGTAAAAATCAGAGTGAGAAAATGATTAAGTGGGAGAAATCTCTCCACTGTTGCGGGCTCAACGGTCCGGAGGACTATCCGGCAGATGAGAAGATCAGCTGTGTTTCGACCTTCAAGAAGATTTTCCAGGATGGATGTTTGCAGGCTGCATCTGACCACTACAAGCACTTTACGAATGACTTCGACATGTGGAAGTATTGGTTCTTGCTCGTTATCGTGAGTGAAAGTGATTACCACGTGCTGAATGTACATTCACTAGGTTGTTTTCTCTCTCTCTCTCTCTTTTCCCGTCATTTTCATTTACGAAGGTCATGGACATAATGGCATTTGCAACCATTTGTCTTCGCGGCATACTCTCGAAGTACCAAAGGATTGACGATGATGACGACGTTTGACGGTTTACGGGTTACGAAGGTTTAATTGATGTAGGAGTAATGTAGAATAAAACAAATTGCTTATTTATATTTATAATATTATTGTTTATTTAATTGCACTTCATTGTATTAACTTCTGCTTAATGGCAGAATAAAATAAATTGCTACATTATATTTATTATATATTACATTATATTATATTATATTATATTATATTATATATATATACATTATATTATATTAAATTATTGTTTATTTAATTGCATTTCATTATCCTACATTACTGACCTTCAACTTTCCCCATCGGCATTTCTTCACAAACAGAAATATACGTACATCATTTTTAAAAATAGTGACACAAAAAACTTATCTTTTTTTTAATGAAAACGAATAAATAAATAAAAAAAAATAACTTCAAACAGTACTATTATTTGATCACAATCGAAAAAAGGGTAGTATTGAAACTAGGGGTCTCGAGTTCTGAACGGTCTTCGTTGCTACCACTGTTGCTATCTTAGCTGGTGTATGTTTGCACTCCATTTTTCACACTCTCACTACTCAATGGTCAGTTTCCAGCACAAGTCTCGATTACTCGAGTATTCGGCGACCACGGACACGACACGAGACTTCGAGCATCTCGGAAGTGAAGTTCGTAGAACTGACGACTCTCTCAGTGAAAAGAGCGAGAGTTTTTGAGCGCTGTTGCTGTTGCTCGTTGCAGTTTTAGTTTTACTATAATTGTTTATTATCGAAAGCAAGACGAACCCTGGGTACTACACATACTGATTTATTACATCAACGAATTTACTTGCCACGCTATTACCTTAACACGAGCCAGCTGAAAGGAGTTATCGGCAATTTAAATAGAGGTTAAAAGCGTTTAATATACCTTAAAAGAGAATAGTGTATACAAAATAGTTTATAATATTTAAATAGAAGAGCAAAGGAATATTTTGCTTGGGAAACTGGTGGGAACCAGGTGTTTCTTATTACTGTGGAAAACAGTTTTTGGAGAATCGGTATGAGACTGACCTGAAGTATGGATCAAAGCGGCTGACCAAAACGGCCACCACTCACACAAAGCAAAGGCTTAATATGTAAAATTTATATAGGCTTGAAATACGCCGTGCTTGATCCAGTATCATCAGCACTCATTCAGGGGGAGTCTTGTAGCCATGTACCCATATACGACAGTCGCTTCATCATGGTCTCCATTCGCACGGCATGTCTGTGGAGAGCTGGACTGGAGGACGATGATGTTTTGTTGAACTCTATTTTAACGAATTTTTTGAACTTGGCTCATTTACTCTCGCCATCTCTATTTATCACTCTCTTGCTCTCGTATGGTGTTCTCTCTTTTAATGGTTTTCTCTTAACTGGTGGCTTCTTTCACAAGAGCTTAACAGCAAAAATACGTTCACAATCAAGCAAGCTCAATTGCAACCAACCAGAATGAAGTGAAAGTTCGAGTTTTGTTTTTCGTTCTTGTTCTCTTTGGTAAAATCGAGAAAGACAAATAAGGAACAATACAAAAACTACGGCATAGGCGATGCATCCTCTTTGAGAGTGCTTCTCTGATCTATTCTGCGCCTTCTCTCTGACTCTCTCTCTCTCTCTCTGTCTCTCTCTTCTCTTTCTCGTTTTTTCTCTTAAGATTCTCTTCTCGGTCATTCTATTTCTACGGCTCCTCGTGTGAATACTGATGAAGAGCTACGGGACAACAAAATTTTGTTCGCTATGAACACAATCTCGCCATCTTCACATGAATTTGTTAACATCTTAGCATAATCTAATCACAAACATCTTCTCAGGCGTCACTCGCTCGCGCTCTCCTAAGTCAGAGAGCTCTGAGAGTGAGTTACGAGGTTTCAGCCCATGAGCTCTGTCTTACTAGAATTCGTTATGTTTTCTTGTTAGAAAAATCTAATGATGTTCGCTTTTATGGTGAAGTGTCAACAACAACAACGACAACGACAACGACAGTAACAATAGACAGCAAACAGGTACAACAAACATTTTTGAACGTAGTCACGCAACCAAGATTTCAGTTTCATCGTGACCGTGGCCGTCGAAACAACGTCTATGGGCTATTGTTATTGATGTTGTTGTTATTGTGGGTTTCCTTCGCATTTTTTTAAACAGTGCTGTTGTGACTGTCTATATATAAGTTTTATCTTGCCGCTCTTGTGATATATTAACATATACAGTTCCTTGGATCGAAAACAAAAACAAAAGAAACAAAAAAGAATACCAGTGGAATATTGTACGACTGTGACGTCACCGATTGGATGTCATCATGGGCTGTGCAACAGGCGCCATCAAGTACTCGTTGTTTGTGTTCAACACCCTGTGGGCGGTAGGTGATCGCTATCGATGGAACAAACTTGACGCTCTTCCTGATCGCTTCCTGAAGTCCTCTTCCTCACCTCGTCCCCTCCGACCACCCTCCCTCCTCCGGTCGTCTTTGGCGGCCAAGTTTTTACCTTTCAACTTTGGTCGTCGAGCTAACGCGTTTCTCTTCTAATTGTCGTTCTGGTGATGACATCATCCAGTTCTCATTCCCCGCTCTTGCGCGGTAATTCGTTTGTTGTTGTTCTTATCGTTGTTGACGTTGTTGTTGTTGTTGTTGGTATCGTTATTATTGTTTAGCGCCGGACGTTGGCGAAACCGTCAGCCATCGACCTTCGCTAGAGTTGAATTGAGCGATCGGGATTTGGCCGCTTGTTATCACCGCATTGGATTCGGATTTGCAAAATAAATTTGAGTTTCTATTAACAATTCGACGACAGGCTGGATCAAAACTAACAAGTATTGCTTGTGTGGGAAATTACAAAAGTCGTGCAAAGAGATCATTTGGAACGCTTTCTCTTGTTCGATTTTCTCTTTAAATAGTTTGCTGGTCAAACAAAGCAGGAAAACAGAAAAAGACCAACATTTGCTTCTTCTTCTTCTTTTCTAATAGTGACTACTGCTTACTGACGAACTAACGCCAAAATAAATAGGTTTGGTTCATTCCCGTGGTTTCGATGCTTTTATTAGCATGCTTTACAAATTTGAGGAGTTCAATAACTTGATGAGTTTCGCATGGTGCAATATTCAAGTTAAATGAGTGTCCTTATCGAAGAGACCGACACTGTGTATATTCCACAGTGTTGCACATGTGTGTGTCGGGGCGTCCGCTAACTGTTTCGTCCCCACAGATACTCGGTCTGCTGGTCATACTCTTCGCGGGCCTCGGCTGGGACGCCATGCCGCCGCGATACGCCATCGGGATCGTGGTCCTGGGCGGCGCGATCCTCCTGATCGCCTTCTTCGGCTGCTTCGGCGCGCTGCGCGAATCGGCGCGCATGCTCTGGACGGTAAGGAATGTCGCCCTCTCTTTCCCACCACCTCTCTCTCTATTGTTGATGATCTTGTCTTGTTGCTGCTGCAGTACGCCTCGATTCTGCTGACGCTGCTCGTGCTCATCGTCGTGTTCATGGTCATGGGCTCCCGTGACGTGTTCAAGAAGTACGCGATGCAGGGTGTCGAGGACTTCTGGAAACGGGAGCTGACGAACCCGGGCGCCATGGATAAGTTGCAGTTGACGGTATGGCTTGTAAAGTTATTGTCATTGTCGTTGTTTCATCGGATGCTTCCTGTTACCTGTTTCCGGATCTGATTCTGCAGTACTCCTGCTGCGGCCGCAACGCAGCCGACGATTACGTCCGCATCGGACGCATCCCGCCGTCCAGCTGCTGCAAGGACAGCAACTGCCTGAACCCCCTGAACCTCTACGTCGCCGGCTGTCTGTCCAAGGTCGAGGAGGCCTTCGCGGACGAGGCCACCACCACCAGGCACTACGAGTGGGCGCTGCTGGCCATCGACGTGAGTTCGCGTTGACCTGATCTCGTCAAGTGTTCCATCACGTAATCATTGTCTCTGTGTCTGTGTCCGCAGGTGATCATCCTCGTGTTGGCCTCTCTGCTGGCCATCAATTTTGGCAATCGCAAGCGTCGATTCAACTACTGACGGCCGCCAGGACAAATATTCAAATATTTACGCAATATCTGGGTCTGCCTCGTATGCGAGCCTCTGTACCTTAAACATGTACCTTAAATAAACTCGAAATACAAATTAAATGCAAACCAAATACGGAATTTTCATTATCAAAACTCGGCTACGGTTGGCTGAAGACGGGTCGGGCCTGGGCTCTCGGGAGATAAATGGCAAAGGGGGCAGGCAGAGGGAGAGGCCGACGGTGAGGAAGAATTTCGTCATTTCTTCTCAGCGTTTCCTAATTTACCCTTTTTACTTGCTGCTTTTGCAGCAAGTAAAAACAAACCGGGTCCGACCAGAAGCTACACAATGTAAGAGAGGGCAGAGAGCGGGGTGTTTGGAGGAACATCGGCATCGCAACCAAAGCGCGCGCTCTCTCGCTCTTCGGTCTCTCCGCAAACGCTCTCAATCTTTTTCTCCCTCTCCAACAACATTAAGGCGAATTGAGATTTTCATGCCGTTCGGCTCGAGCGCCACAGCATAAGAGAGGCGCGTTAACTATGCAAAGAGAGGCGGATAGACAGAGAGTGAGAGAGAGAGAGAGTGGAGTGGGAGAGGGACGGGAAATTTAACGAACACCTCGTTAAATGACGTCAGCCGTCTGCTTCAATGCAAACCATCGCCCAGAGAGCAGCGTTGCTTCTCGCTGAAAAATGTTTCTACCAAAATTCATTGCAAAAATTATCAAACACGAACATAAAGCAGCACCAATTGTTATCGGTTCCAACTATTACAATTTTCGATAAGGAAGTTATTACGAATATCATTTTCATACAGAAATCAGTCCGTTGAAATTGCCAAATATAAATATTTGCACAAATTTCACTATTTTTATATAAGACGAGAAGTTTCAGAAACACAAAACCAAAAACCAAAAAATAAGTACCTTTCTACCAAAAAGTTATGAATTTTTGGTTAAATGTAACCAAAACGGTAACGCTGCCAGAGAGTAAACAAAGTCGAGACGATTTCTAATTGTTGTCGTTGTTTTCCGAGCGTTACTCATTCGAAAAAATAGCATCAGACAAAATATTCTCTCGCCGTCAGTTGCTATTCAAACGTGAAGCGTGCAAGCTTTCGATTTTTGTTTTGTCTGTAATCTGTGGTTTGACTCGCTGCTCACAGGTAGACCCCTATGGCATTTTCAGTATCTCGCTGTGAAACGTCTGGCTGCCAGAAATCGGGATATTCTATATTCACACTATATTATCGCAAAATAAATATTTCCAATTTTGGGCCTTTACATCCTCGAAATTGATAATTTAAGCAATTGTATAACAAGTAGAATGAGAAAAAACTATAACAAATGCTATACAAGAGCTTTGCAAATAATCTTTCAAAAACGCACCTACGAACTCAGATAAGAGTGAAACGAAAATGCAAAAAACAAAAGAAACAGAAACATGATTTTCTTCACATTGACTTCCTTCGTATTTGCGCGCGGGTTTTTATCTTCCAAAGTTTCCATAGTTGAAATCGAATAACTTTCATGTCCAATTTTGATCATGGACACGCGTTCGTTTTTATATTTGTAGAGTGACCGATTTTTAATGGAATGTTGTACAGTTAATTATGCTACATAATCAATAGCAATTAATACATGTACAATCGAAAATAGACTTCTGGCAAATTAGGAGTGCAGCACAATAGTTAAAAAGAAGTTAGGAGAGAGTGATGAACAAGTTGGACAAAAGAAATGAACTAATGCTGAAATGATTCTTGTGTTCTTTTCATGCTCGGCCTCGCCTTCCCGGCCACAGTCGAAGTCAACTCATTGGCGTGGTATCTTCCAGAACGTGGACTCGGACCATACGCAGGGACTCCAACATGGTCAAGTTAGACGCCCAGAAGCTAAAGTACGCTTTCATTACGATCAACATACTTTTGTCCGTAAGTTTCAGCCTTATCTATCCATATAAAAATGTTCATATATAGAGACATACATGTTGCGAAAATAGACAGAGACGAATGATGTTGTTGTGATTGTTTCGAATCAAATATCGGGCATTATAGTAGAAACGTTCTCATTGACTCTTTACGGCTCTGAGCTGAAATGATCGCCAAGGTTTGCCAGTCAATGACGGAATATTTTGCAATGCTGTGCGACGCTGTCTGACTCAGACATTCATATGTATTTTTGCACAGGTTGACATCACATCAGATCTCGTTCCAATAGCAAATCATTCATTCGGCGATCGCATCAGCTCCTGCAGCCGCCTCATCACCTGTTGATCTCACGTTTACGCGATAACTTCACAATCAAAGAAAGCACGGCCTTCAACTTGTACACTATCGGACTCAGGGGCACCATGGACTATCCCAATATTGGATTTCCTTATCACAGACAAGCAGCGTTCCACTTTCCACTGATTGTGCTCTCGCTCCCCTCTCTTTACCCTTTTGCCCCGCTTATTGTTTGGCAGCACGCGATTCCATTGCGATATGATAGTACTTGGTCATTTGAAATGCAAAGAATCCTTTTACAATAACAAACAAATATATTGAAGTAATAAATATAAAACGTAATCAAACCATTGAAAGTCGCAGTCGTTTTCACTATCACTTCCCGATCGATCGCTATTGAACGTTTGTTCATTTGTTCTTATGTATTTGTTTCTATTTTTTTAATTATTAGTCATTTGTCAATGGGTCTTACGCCAATATATTGCATGTGTTTCAGGTTTTTGCGTATAATGAGAAATTTCGAATTGACAATATTATGCTTCCGTATTTTCCAGTTGATTTTCCTAGTGAACATCATATTGCTGGTGTGGAGGGATGAAGACCGAGCAGTGCAGGTGCCGTTGATCGTGCAGATCGCCGGATTGGTGATCTCCATTTTGAGCTGCGTTACGGCGGTGCGAGAATACGTCTGGCTCCTGTTCACGGTACGTCCTCGGTCAATTACTTGGGCAGGTCTTGTGATAGACCCATTTTCCTTCCCCATAGAACTGTGTGCTCCTGCTGCTCTTGGGCGTCCTCACTGCGGCTAGGATATTTGACGAGCTGCCCAATCGGAAGAACGCCCGTGACGTCGTAAATAAAGCCTGGGCCGACGACGCTATGGAGGCGATAGAGCGAGAGGTAGGTCCGGAGCATCCACTAGGTGAAATTATTGCGAAACCTGTTTTTCCAAATTCCATTCCATGCTCGCGTCCAGCACAATTGCTGCGGCGTGATCAGCGCTCAGGACTACATAGTACTGGATAAGCAGCTGCCTGATCATTGCCTGCAGAATAATTTGCTGCCAGGCTGCCACGCCGAGCTGCAGCACTTCTACGACGTCGGCCATCGGAACTTCATCATTGCCAGTTGCCTCACGACGGCGCTCATTGTGAGTCATTCAATTGAATACAATTTCGATTTAATGTGAACTTGATGAACTGATTCGCGATTCCATCCACAGTTGGCGGCAATCGTTCTGGGCCTCATGTTGGCCATAAAAATTCACAACAACCGACGTCGAATGCAGTTCTAGGGCTTCGTGGACTTCCGTCTCAGTGGAGTACAAACGCCCTCCTCACTCACTCTCTCGCTCACCCACACTCTTCCTCTCATGTCAACGTCACCGACTCTACCTCTACTCTTCTTCCTCTATGGCGCGGAACTAACTTAACTCTTTCTTCCAGTCTCCACCAACAGCCAGCATATCCTACTTTGAAGATCAGCGGATTTGGTCGAAAGCGAAGACGAAGTCGACGTCGACAACGAAAACCACTACGAATTTTGGAATAGTTTTTATATACATATGCATATACAGATATATATATATATATATATATATATAGAAAAGAATAAAATATTTGGCTACTGGCAAGAGTATGAGAAAGAGAGTTTTATTCTTCTATTTTCTACTGGCTGGCCTTCGTCCTGTCCGCATTTACCCTGTAAAGCTTATTTCTGATTATTAGGTTTCTTTAGGAGCATGTTAATAACTATTCCTCAAGACATAGTTAAAATTTTCTTCAAAATGGTTTCTCATTCATTCCTGACATGGAACGAACGAACGTGACTCGATGTCTAGCTGTTGACCGAATTACAGAGGCAGCAGAGGTAGGAGGACGCCGCAAACGTCGCCGCCCGTTCGCCCCACCCCCGGCACGCGTGGTGAGGGCGAGACGTGAGCTTTTCGCCCCCATCATGTCAGGAACCATGACATCACATCAAGCCAACGCGACCAAAGCCATCGGAAACTGGGGCTGTGGGGTGGATTCCTGAGCGAGTGAACTGGAAACGTCTACGGAGAGAGCTTCAGGTCTCACTTTCGGTTTCGGTTTCTGTTGGGTTTCTGTTTCTGCTTCCAGTTTCAGTTTGGTGCCAGCTGTTCCTGCGGTCAGACGACAGGCGACAGAGCGAGGTGGACACAAGAGGACGACATATGTGTGTGTGGATTCAGACGAAGGAAGGAAGCAAGGGACACGCACACAGATATCGATAAGACTAAGGAAAACTTTCGATAACAGCAACAAAAAGGAAAAATCAAACAACGACAACTGGTCAAGTGAACGACGAACGAGGAGGAAACGAAAAACAAACAAACAAACCTATTGATTTTCCAATCCTCAGCCAACACTTAGGCCACAGGATGGGTCTGAAAATGTCGGTGCTGAAGACCATCCTGGCCCTGCTCAACACCCTCCTGGCGGTGAGTTGTTGTTGTTGCCTGCACTCGCCCATCAAACTACAGTCAGAGTCAGGACTCCGTCTGCACTCCTCCGACACTCTGCCTTCATCTTCCCTTTGTCACAATCCTTTCGCTCCCCTACCTTGAACCACCCCCTGAAGAACCCTCATTCGTCCCCGCCTCAACCGTCCCCGGACGGTCGCTGGATGGAGTGTCTCGAGCTGAGAAACTTCGTGTGTCAAAACATTGCCCTCTTCCCCCTCTCGCCCACGCAGTTGCTCGGCGTCGGCCTGATCGCCCTCTCCGTCTTCGAGCTGAACGCATCGACGCCGAACACCATCGAGCACGTCGCCATCGTCGTTCAGATCTTCATCGGCTCCTTTGTGATATTGACCTCGTTCCTGGGCTGCTTCGCCACCTGTCGCTCCTCGCTGGGCCTGACATGGACGGTAAGTAGGAAGACGTGTTGCGTGTGTGTGTGCTCTTGGACTAATGGCCGAGTTGTTGTTTTTGTCGTTAGTACGCCATTTGCGTCCTGATTCTGCTGGCCTTTCAATTGTACATCATCATCGCCGCCCACTCCACCGACTACGTGCGCAACGCGAGCGATGCCTTCGAGACTCTCTGGCGCAACCAGACCACGAACTCCGCGGGCCTGCGCGACCTCCAGCAGAGGGTAAACAATCTCTCTTTTTTTCCCGATTTTTTGTTGATCTTTGCCCTTGGCAGTTCTTGTGCTGCGGCCGCAACGGAACCCAGGACTACACGCTGCACGGGGGCCCGGTCCCCAAGGAGTGCTACCGAGACCTGGTCAAGTCCTCGGAGAACCTCTTCCGCGACGGCTGCCTGCTGGCTGTGGAGAAGTCGGCGGCGAAGAGCGCCGACATCGGCCTCACCATCAAGTGGATCCTCTTCGTCATCGAGGTAGGTCGCTTTGTCGTTGGTGACGTTGGTCACCTCGATCACTTTGCTCCACTTTTTGCACCAGCTCTGCTCTCCATCCGCCAACAACGTATTTGAATCGATATTCTGGTCATTTCAGCTGCTTGCATTGGGAACCACTGCCCTTTTGGGCGTCTCCATACGCAACAAACAGCGGAGGGATCAGTTCTAGGACGCTCTGGGACCCTGCACTAGCCTAGGCTAGCGTAGACCTCTCAAAGTGGTCTGCGGAGGTGGGATCCAGGATGAGTCTTCTAGAGGACTCCGGGGAATCGAAGGGCGGTGAGGCATTCTTGGTCTCATGCTGGGCTTATCTGGCCTTTATTCGCCCGTAGTTCGTTTTCGACCACGACGACGAAATTTATGAAATTCACAAAGTTCTTGTATCAATCTGAATTCTCTCAATGAGCATGTGAACTACAAGGAAAGCAGTGTCTTATATACATATATTAATCTATTATATATTTGCAGTCAGTCCTTGAGAGCCGATAAGATATTTTTGAAAACAACAAAAACACATTTTTTGACAAAATTTCTATTAGCATATTTGTATGTGACTTTGTACATGTGTATATGTTAAACTGTATTTTACAATAACTAAATAAAAAAAAAAAAACAAGTATTAACAACAAAAAAAAAAAAAAACAACAGATAGCAACAACAACTATAATAAAAATGTAATGAAAAACGTGAAGAGTTCGTTTTGAGAATTTTCCAAACAAATATAAAGATTTTTACGATCGGTGATTTTTTCTTCTCGTGTTCTTGTTGTTTTTATTTTACTTTTTTTGTTCTCCCCCCACAAAGTGCTTCACGAGGAAATCCCAAAAATAAAAGTTTTCCAAAGCTCTTTCAGAAAAACGTATTTTCCTCGTTGTTTTTGTTTTTAGAATTTTTTATACGATGATCTTTAAGAATTTTGTTTGGTCTGCTGTGATTTGTTGTAGCTAGTTCTTCGGCTTGTTTTTGTTGTTGTTTTTTTTTTTCGTTCTTTGTATTGTTATTGTTGCTGCTACTTTGTCAAATTGGCTGCTCCATAAATGTGTCAGAGCAAAAAAATTCAGTCGCCTCGCGTTCAGGCCGCGATCGTGATCTTTGCGGTGAAAAAGTGTCCACGAACTTGCCGTATCGGAGAGCAAATAATAACAACTTGTGCGAATATCGTGAATGAACCTTTGAAACCCCGGTCGATCTCGAAGAAAGTCCCAAGAAGCCCAACATGGGATCCGCGCGTGGCTCCCTGCAGGTGGCAATCCTTGTCTTCAACACCCTGAGTGTGGTAAGGAGCAGCTCCCTTGTGCATTCCATCCCCCGCAGATGCTGTGCTGCGGCTCGCCTTATCGCACGCCGTCGATCATTCATTGCAGCGTGCAGTCCATCGGTCCCTGCAATGTCGCATTCGTGTTACTAACTGCGGTTGCCTTTGTAGGTCGTCAGCATCGTCGCGATCGCGGCCACCGTCGGCGAACTGGACAGATATCGTCCGGCAACCCCACCGCACACCGCCGAGATCGTCCAACTCTGCGCCGCCTGCGCCCTCCTCGTCTCCGCCTTCGTCGGCTGCTACGCGGCCGTGCAGGACTCCGTTCCGACGTTGGCAACAGTGAGTGATCCAGTGATCGATTCTCTAGCTTTCCCATCCCTCCATCCACAATGATTTCATGTGTGTTCTCGCACTTGGTTTTCGGTTCTTGTGCAGTTCATTGCGATTCTGACGACGCTGCTGCTGACGCACGCTTGGCGACTGCTGCGTCATGACGAACCGCAGCTGGCCAGCGACACCGAAGCGCTCGTGGCGTACGCCTGGCTGGAGGAGCTCGTGAAGCCCGGCTCCATGCATCCGCTCCAGCAGAAGGTACGTGTGTTATCAGCCAGACCTCCGGCTACTGCTAGACTTCTTTGCTAATTTTTTGTAATATTCTGTTCTTTTCGTGACATTCCCCCTGAGCAGCACGAGTGCTGCGGCAAGGAGAGCCCTGTCGATTACACCAGCCTCGGCCTGGAGGTGCCGGCGAGTTGTTACGCACCATCGTCGGGCGACGGTGACGACACTGAAAAAATTCGTGAGCTGATTCATCCCTTCGACGAGGGGTGCGCGGGGGCCGTAATACGCGATACACTGACCGCCTATCGTTTCGAGAGGCTCGGGCACTGTGCGATTGTCGTCTACGAGGTTTGTTATCTTTTTCGTTACTGCTTTTTATTGTAGCCCAGGTTCCCGTTGTGTGAATGAAGTAATGTTGCCTACTGTTTCAGATTATCGGCATCGCCCTCGCCGCCAGCCTGATCGGGATCATCGCGAAGCGTCATCGACGATACAGCTATTAAGCGCTGGGTCCTATGGCAATGGAGAACGCTAGAACGTTAGTTAGAACAGTAGTTTTAAGTTTTTATAATGCATTAATAAAGTCTACAATCACAAGGGATTTTGAACTGGTACTATATCTCCACCAACAGAGGAGAAATGGCATTATTTTCAGTCAAATGACTGACTCGATTCAATTAATTGAGATAAGATAATGTTCTATTTATGGTGAGGTGGTCTATTATACTACGAAATATTGTGTATATATATATATATATATATGTGTCGGTTTCCGTATAATCGCGCATAATTATATAGTTACCCAATATGTGATCAAATGTTACCAAAATTAGTAGTTGAATTAAATGTTTAATTTTTTTCTTTATTGAAATAAACTATTTATATAAAATATTGTTTATTGAAATCTATATTTATATTGTGAATATCTGTTGTTACATACATTATCCCCCATAATCCATAGTTTTTATTCATGCAATTTTTGTTAATTGAATGCACACCATAAAGTTTTAACACCAAAAATCCCATACAAATTTTCGATTTTGTTTACATTTTTCTTATCCAAAATCTAGTTCCAAAGTTCCAAATCTCAAGTTGAACTAACATCGGAAGTAGGCGAAATGTTTCTGATAAGCGATTAGAATGAAATTTTGAGGCGACTTTTTACCGTTTTTTATGAACGCGATTCTGAGGCGTTTTGAAATCGAGCGATATCAGCTTTCGATCAGAAATTCGTAAGCGAAAGCTTTTCTTTTCGTGTTCTGCAAGCTGCGCTTTGACATTTTCAAGCCCGTACGTTCAGAACATTCAGGGATGCTCATTGTTTGCCTTCGCAGTGCGGAAGCTTTCGCGACGACTGGAACGAAACCCAACACACCGGCTGAGCAAACAGCGACGAAGGCTTAAAAGGGAGCCGCCGGGTTGGGCGACAACTCAGTGTCGCGCACGATCGAGCGTCCATCACAGGAGACTTCCAGCCGCGAATCCGCGAAGTGTAACAAATAAAAAAAACCAAACATTATCCGCAGATCTCCAGGGACATTGCTCTAGTTCAAATTGATTCGAATTGACCAATTACAATACTATACCAGCCAGACTAACACGAAAATACGGCTATTGCAGCAGGCAGGAAGAATAAAAATAGGTATACAAACTCCAGCCAGCGAGAGAGACCACATTGAAAAACGGTCGGAAAACTAAGGCGAAATTCGAATGGAAATTAATCTAACTGTGGGCATGTTTATGAATCATTCCAGGAACAGCAGCCACGACGAAAATGAATTGCGCGACATCCACTCTGAAGGTTGTGGTGTTTGTGTTCAACGTGCTATGCTCGGTGGGTTGGGGTGAGCTGGAGGGGGTGGAGGTTGTTGCGGTTGGGATTTCACCACCAGCCCTGGGGACTCCCCGCCACCGCTGGGCTAGGCGGTTCCGCGTCTATCGCGATCGTCGACGACTGTCTGGCAGCGAGAATAATCTGTCTGTCTCTCTTTTTTCTTCGCTCTCCCCCGTTGCAGATCGTCGGCCTGGTCACCGTCGCCGTGAGTGCCGTGGCCATGGGCTCGTTGCACCATCAGCACCTGGCGTTCTGCACCATCGGCATTGTGGTTGGTGTGGTGGCCTTCCTGGTCGCCTCCTTCGGCTGCTGCGGGGCCCAGCGCGAGTCCCCCGGCTACATGTGGACGGTAGGATCGGCTCCACCGTGCTGCCATACGGTAGACTCACTCACCGTGTCCATTGGCTTCATTTCAGTACGCCACCTTGTTGGCCATCCTGCTGGTCGCCCAGCTGGCCATCGTCCTGGTCTTCCACTCGAAGGACTTCGTCCAGGTGGGGGTCGCTCAGGTCGACCAACTCTGGGCGCAGGAGCTCAAGTCGCCCGGAGCCATGGCCGCCATGGAGACTCAGGTGAGATCGAAGACTTTTCCCTCGCCTCCCTCGGAGATATATATATATATCCCTTCCTGCCGCCACAGTTCAAGTGCTGCGGCCTACACAGCCCGCAGGACTACGTCGCCGCCAACATGACCATCCCCGCCAGTTGCTACCGCCAGACCGAGGATGGCGCCTCGCGTCCCTGCGACGATGGGTGTCGCCAGAAGATCGCCACCGTCTACGGATACGCCGCTAAAGTGGTGAAGGTCACCAACTGGACCCTCTGCGGCATCGAGGTAGGTCTCGCTCTCGCTCCCACTGTCGACCATGAACCCTCACACCTCTCTGACTGACTCCCTGGCCACCGATCTCCAACGATTCTCTCTTTGCAGGGCATCGGGATCGTCTTCGCCTGCATCCTCGCGCACAGTTTCAAGCAGCAGAGCTTGCGTTACATGCCGAATTGATCGAATTGATCAATCGATTGGCAGCTCGCCATTGTAACCACCCACCACGGCTTGGCTTTTTTCCCAATTATACACAGTATTCCAACCAAGTACTCGAAATAAAGTGATCGCATTGAATTGTTGAAATGTGCTTCATTCGATTTTGACGCTTGTGGTAAGGGCGAGGGAATGTCGATAGAAGTGGACTCGTATTGCTGGAATCTGCAGCCATGGGAAACATCTAGAAAATTGGACGAATTTCCTACAATGCGAGTGATTTTTTCATGCCTAGAACTATATGTGATTTGCTGCCAGAAAATTAGCGACCAGCAGTGGCCCAAAAGTATGCAACATTTTTTGTGTAATTTGTTTATTCTTTATTGGTTCTCTCTTCGTGCGTAGTCGGTGATCACGTGAGGAGGGTGCGGGAGCCCACGTGGTTCGCGCAGCGCTCCACGTAGCCAGGCACAGTAAACAGCGGCCGGTTCCGCTGGCGCCGCCACTGAACACCCAAGATGGTCGCCAACACCGCGGTGTAGACGAGGCAAATGCACTGCAAGAATCGGGTGGAGGTGACTTAGATGGGTCTGGAGGGGCGGGCGCGATCGGAATGGGGGCAACCAACCTCGGTGATGAACATCGTCCAGCCGAAGACGTGCTCGCGCTGGGCGGCCACGACGTACGCCATCTCGAGGACGGGGCGACAGCCGCGGGGCAGCTCGGCGGCGTTGGAGGCCGGCGGGTGGGCCTGGTAGCAGCTGGCCGGGACGTCCAGGCTCAGGTCCGCGTAGTCGTGGTAGCTCTCGAAGCCACAGCAGTGATGCTGGCGGGCGGAGGGTGTTCGAAATGGCAATTAATCGAATCGAATCGAAGGGAATGAAATGTGGCGATGCTCACGCTCTGCTCGATGGCCGCCATCAGCGAGGGCTCGAACTCGATTTTCCGCCACGCCTGGTCGACGGACTTGAGGGCGGTGAAGTAGAAGTTGAACGCCTGAAACGAGTGGATCTGGAAGTATTGCACCAGCAGCAGTATGAGCAGGAAGAACATGTACTGGGACCGTGCGAGAGAAGAGAGGGGTCGTGCAAAGAGAAGAAAGAGATCGAGTAAAGGAAAGAATTAGAGCAAGGAACTGGGGGAATCCTCGAATCAGAATCGGACTTCTAGATGTACTCACCACGATGTTCACGCTCAGCAGCTCGCAGATGACCCCGTAGCTGCCGAAGAAGGTCGCCATGCAGACCAGCGAGGCCAAGGTCATCGCCACGATGTAGTAGGAGTGCTCATCGGTGCCCACTCGGGCGCTCTGCAGCCCCACCGCGCCCAGCGTGAATCCGCCGATGCCGAATATCTTCGAAGACACACACACACACATCCACAAAGTATTATCATAAATTCAATATTCTATATGTTGTTTGTGGGGCTCACAGACAGGCGGACGGACAGATGGACATTTGCTACGGCCTCACCAGACACAACACATTGAAGATGAATGTCAAACTCTTGATCGTCGAGAAGTAGAAGCCCATGGTTTTGCTCTGGGATCTGGCGAAAAGCAACTGAGTTGCAGTGGATTCTAAGACTCGGGGCCGATCCGAGCCGGGACCAAAATTTAGAATGTTATTTATTGTGCATTCATGATAAACGGCGTTCGCCTTTGTGAACTTTGCGACACTTGCGACGGTGTCTTTTCGTCTCTCTATCGCTGGACTATCGCTTTGTAGTCGGCCAATTCGACGGTGTACATACCGTACATATTCTTATTCCTCTTCCTACATTTACATACAAGAATATGCACAAATAAAACCATGTTAAAATGTGAAATTAATTAACTGAAAAAGAAATGAAATAATCATGAATTAGATTCATTCTCCGACAAAGTTCGTCTTGGGTACTTTGGGCACTGGTACTTTGGGCACTGGTACTTTGGGTATTAGCAGCAGCTTTTCCATTCAATGACTTATTTTCTTCGCCCCCACTGTACCGAGCCGAACGAGCATAACCTAGTGATGAGATTAGGAACTGGTCGTAGAATTTCACTCAAGAGAGCTGAAGACTGGAGGAGTTGCGAGCGAGGCCTCAGCATATACGGCCGATACCAGGGCTCCGGTTGCTCTACAATAGTTCGCTTCTCCAACCTCTCGCTCTCGAACCCGTCGGCACAATTTCTATTCTCTCACGCCGTGGGTTCGTCGACCAAGGAAACGAGAGAAAAAGAAAGAAACTTAGGACCTTGAGCTCTCTCCTGGGTGAGAAACATTTTTTGAATTTTATCACGGACTTTGGTCTACTCTCCCGTCTAAGTGCAAACCATTCACGCTATTGATTCTCTCTCTCGCCCACTATCTCCCTCGCTCTCACACTATTTCGCTTTCTCTCCGCACTTCTTCTCTCCATCTCTCTCTTGGAGCAATGTTTACACATGTCAGTTTGTTGTTTGGCAGCAGTAGGAATAATTAAAGCAACAATAAGTTCTAATATAATGCCGCCAACAACAACGAAACTAGTAAGATCAACAACAACACTGAAGGCTACCAAAGACAAGTGGAGTCGTTATCAGTCGAGTGATATGATTGCGCAGCGAGTTGAACCGCGGCCGGGGATTTTGCACGAAGTCCGGGCCGGGACCACCTCGCACAGAAGTCCGCGCACCGTCGACGGCCAGTACAAATTTGTTTATCGAGCCATAACCGAAGCATTCACATGAACTGTTGGCAGTAGCTCAACGGAAAAAAACTCGAAACTAATCCAAAATAAACGCCGAAAATGGGCTGCGCCACATCCACGATTAAGTTCCTAGCGTTCCTGTTCAACATATTATGCTGCGTGAGTAAATAATTTCGTATTCAGCTTTGGTTCGAACTTCGAACACGTCCGTCACTCAACTGATCTAATGATCAATATATGCAAATATGGTATGTCGGAAATATGATGTGTGAATGGTAAAAAATGTTCCGAGTAAACTAAATATTAGTAAAAGATACGTTTATCTAAATAATCAAATATTATGCCTAATTATTTAGAAGTCAAAGTTCGAATTATACTACAAAATACAAAAATAGTAAGTACTTGGGAATACCATGGCATGACGAAATATTATAAGACCGATAGATCGGAGTAGAAAAATTGGTACAAATTCCTATAAGTTCACAGTCACAGTCACAGTGTTGAATTAAATATTTGCAATTACTCCAATACTTTAATTGAGACTCGAAAAAAGTAGCAATAGAGGTTTATTTTTCTCCTCGCACTCGCAGCCCGATATATTCATACATAATATACCTGCTATAACGAGCCAAGAACTCACTATCAGACGACGTTTGAAATTCGAATCGTGATTACGATATCATAGGAGTTGTTGTTTTTCAACGCTTATTAATAGATCTACTGTCTTGTGTTCCGACAAGAATATCCATTAAATTATCTCAATTTCTGTTGGCTCTCTCTGTTTCGCAGATCTTCGGCGCTCTCACTCTCTCCGCCAGCGCCTACGCGTTGGTGACCTTCGGCGACAGCGACGCCATCCACGTGCCCTGCATCGTGGGCATCACCCTGGGCTCCCTGCT
The DNA here is from genome assembly GCA_947389925.1 of Coelopa pilipes. NCBI lineage: Eukaryota > Metazoa > Arthropoda > Insecta > Diptera > Coelopidae > Coelopa > Coelopa pilipes. Next base: position 30,572,611 of record OX376698.1, on the reverse strand, counting down.
CTTCCTGACCACCTTCCTCGGCTGCTGCGGCGCCCTGCGCGAGTGCATCCGGCTCACCTGGATCGTGAGTTGTTGTCCCGTGGCTCTACAGACTTGACGATCTCTTAAATATCACCCACTCTCTCGTTCTCTCTCTTTCTCTGCAGTATGCCATGATTTTGCTGCTCCTGATGGGCGCCCAGATCGCCGCCAATTTGCTCCTCTCGACCGACTTCGACCAGCTGGCCAAGGAGACCGTGGAGCGGGCCTGGGACGACGCCCTCCACGAGGGCAGCACCATGGCCGCCTACGAGATCAAGGTACGAGGCATCTTTCGCGCACTCTCTGATGATTCTAATAATCACTCCATTCCACTGCCACTTCAACAGTACGAGTGCTGCGGCAAGACAAGCTCCGATGACTACGTCCTCAGCGGCCAGAGGATCCCCGACAGTTGCTACCGCAACCAGAACTCGACCCAGGCCGGCGATCTGTACGCGGTGGGCTGCGTGGCCCAGTTGCAGCTGGCCTTCGCCCCGGGCGCGCAGTTCGAGGAGATCAGCGATTGGTCTCTGGTCGGCGTTGAGGTGAGAATTTCGGCCAGCCGCCGTGGCTTTGGCAACTTTTCAATGGCTAATCGACGATTGTCCTCCTCCCCAGGCCGTCACCCTGGTCTTGGCCTGCTTCTTGGCCATCAGTTTGCGGAACAAGAAGCGCCGATCGCGGTACTAGAGCCGAGCTCAATCGGCCTGGCGAGGGATCGGCCGCAGCCCTGGTGATCGCCATCGGCGGGTTGGTCGTTCTTGCAACAGTATTATGAATATTTTTCTCTGCCTCAACAACTTGTTGAAGATGTCCGTTTGGCTGACGAGATTCACCGAGATTTGCGTTGTACATAGATGTGTATATAAAAAAATCGTACATCGTAATTCGATGTAGTTTTCATTGATAGACCAATAAATATTAGTCAAATTCTGTACCGATCACGGTTGGTTTTCTTGCTTTACCCTGAGTACATTGTAGGGGAAAATTACTGTCAAAAGTACGCAATGATTCAATTTGCATTAAACATATTTATAACTCCAACGCTGCACACGCAATAAGTTTTATGACATCTGAGGAAAGCAGAGGTTTCGTTCGATCCCGAGAAAACGGGCTTGCAAGGGGTAAGCTCGATTCCAGGAATCGCCTTATCGATTCTTATCGCCTCCTCAACCAAATGCACGGCAATCGGCGCGATATTGACGCCGAGTGCCGATCGAGGCGTTGGACCGCCTCGAATCAGTTCATCACCGGCATCGCCTGGCATCGGACCGACCGCGGAATCGAAATCGTGGAATCGGAATAGTTTTCAGTCGATAGCTCGCGCAGGACGAGGGAAGGATAAGGACCTATCGTATTGTGGACAGATATCGGCCATTGATCGGAGCGACAAGATGGGCTGTGGAACGACGACCTTGAAATACGTCGTCTTCGTGACGAACGCCTTGTGCGCGGTGAGTTCAAAACGATCGATAACTTTTATGAGCGCTGTGGGTGCAAAGGGCGGCGTCTTCTCCTGGTGGTTCACGGCCTCGCCTCAGGCCTTGGACGGTCGAGTCGACGAATGTCTCACGACGAGCCCTGACTCACGACAGCGTCTCGCCGCGAGGTGACGAGATGGTGGGTGTGGTGGCGTCTGAAGGACCCGCGAGTACCTCCGCTGTTCGATGACCCGTTCACGACTTGCTTGCAGGTGCTTGCCGTCGCATCGATCGTGGCGAAATCCGTGGCTCTGCAGGAGGTCGACGGGAGCCTCAACACGTCCTACGTCGTCTTCATCGTCCTGGACGTGGTCGTGCTCGTGACCGTGCTGTTCGGCAGCTGCGGCGCCCTGCGCGAGAACATCTGCTTCTTGTGGACGGTGAGTGGTGGATAGAGAAATAAATCGATATGAGACCTTTCGTCCCTGCTGCCCTTAGTATGCCGTGCTGTTGTTCCTGCTCATGGCGCTCGATCTGTCCTTTGTGGCGACCCTCAACAACGCCGCCGCTCTGGACGCGGCCGCAACGGCCCACCTCGACGACCTCTGGGCCCGGCAGCTGAACGGCACCGACACCATGACCCCGTACCAGACCAAGGTAGGCAGCGACCACACCCCAAAAGCACTTCACATGTCTACGCTTTCGCTCCCATTTCCACCAGTTGCACTGCTGCGGTCGCAACAACGCCACCGACTACACCGCGGCCCACCTGCAGATCCCCGCCAGCTGCTACGCGGACGGCGACCCGACCGGCGGCAGCCCCTTCGCCGACGGCTGCCTGGCGAAGTTCGTGGAGCTGATCCGGAAGGTCGCCCGCCCCGTGACCGTCATGATCTGGTGCTCGATCGCCTGGGAAGTAAGTCGAGCCGAGCCGAGCCCCCTCCCTCCCTTTATCCACTCACTCACTAACTCACTCACTTCACTTCTGCCTCTGCAGATTCTGTGCCTGGCCAGCGCCGGCTTCCTGGCCATCTCGTTCCGCAACGAACGACGCCGTGGCAACTACTGAGGGCCCGCCGAGGAAGGAGTCGGGACGACTGGGATCATCATCCACAAGTCCTTGTATTCATTTGTAGATCGTATAGAAATAAAGAATGGTTTTCCAGCACAGGAAACATGCGAAGAAGATGTGGGAGGGAATCCTTGAATCTGTTGGTGGGTCTGGGGATCGTCGTCGTTGACTCATGACCTACGGCGCTGCCAGGACGAGGACAGAAAGTAGTGCAGAATAGTTCGAACGATTGCAAATTAGTTGAAGCCATCAAACAATGCCTCGCTCCCCATTCGGCACACAATCCCACATGTCCATCACACAGAGACAGGCAGACTGGCAGGCAAGCAGGCGGCAGGATAGACACGAGACAAGCATCGAGGCAAGGGGAGACAGGTGGACGGACTGCGGGGAAGAAAAGGCAGACAGGCAGCGGGACTGAAGCACGTCAAGTGACTTCGAAATGAACCCGGCCTGCTTTTGGGCGCCTTGTGCTTCTGGCTCGCGAAACTGAGAACTCAGTCGCTCGGGGCCAGTTGCGAAGAAGCAGCCCGCACAAACCGGAAAAGAGAGGGAGACAGAGAGTGAGCCAGGACCCACTCAACCAGAATGCGACGCATGCAAGCGTAAGTCGTGCAAGTCCCTGGATCGAGTCCACGATCATGAATCTATCGAGTGATTTCGCGCGATTTCGAAAGGACGAACTTCCGAGGTCCTGGGCGGGGCTGTAGGCGAGGGAGTGGGGAACGAGTGCGAGAAAGAGTGAGTGAAAGCGCTGGGGGTCGGAGTTGAAGAGTGAGAGTGAACGAGTGACAGTGAAACATGATTAATTTTTAGGTTCGTGAAAGCCTATTTAGAGTGTCAAGGAGTGAAGGGTGATTGAGTTTGTCAGGAAGTTAAAAATAATTGAATTTTTCAAATCGTGCAGCGAAACCGTTTGAGTGACTGAGAGCGTGAAGCTGGCTCATGGGCCTCTGCTCAGGTCGACGAGCTTCGCACAGAAGTAAGGGAGTAGGAAAGGCGAAATTAGCGCATTTGCCTTGGTGTACAAATGAGTGTGTGTGTGTGCGGGGTGCAGTGAAAGTTCGCGCAAAGTTCCATCGAGCAATTTGCGAAATTAAAACTTTTCCATTCTCTCGCCCTCGCTCTTTCTGTCTCCTTTGCAAACGTGCTTTTTATCGTTGTTTGTTGTTTTGCTATTCTGTTCTTTCGTTGTTTTTAATTGTTTCCACTGAAGCATCGCGTGCGGCAACCTTCAAAAAACAACACCAGCGCGAACACACATACACACATATGTAACACACACATGTAGGCTACCAATGTTGGAGAAACACAAACACCTGCACACACACACACGTACCTATGTAGATTAACTTCGAGCCCTAACCATAAACCCAAATGCATGGCCAAACGACTAATATTTACAAGCAATAAACAATTGTAAACAAATATTCATTATTCACGGACGGAAAGTAATGCCAGGCGCAGAGTAAGGCAGAGGGACGGACAGACGAACAGGCGTCAAGCTGAGTCGCGGCGGGCCCGCGGGGAGCACACGGAACCGGATGCGACGGACATGTTTGCAATTCAAACTTGCGGAAGAAGATTTCGACGATAGACCACGCGATGGGTCGACCGTGGCGGCGCCGGAGAGAGGGCGTGGAGCGCCAGGGAGGGAGGCGGAGAAGGGGAGAGTGGGTAAGCGCGAAGGAACGATGTGAAGCCGCCGTCGTCGCGGTCTGGCGCGGTTGGCGCGGCGACGACACGAGGGCTGCACCCCGGCGGCACCGATGGTGGGCGTCGATATCGATGGATGCGCCCAGAGAGTGAAGCGTGCAACAACAACTACAACAATTGTACCAAAAAAAACAAAAAACAAAAAAAACGAACAACAACAACTGGAGGGAAAGTAATTCCAGAAGAAGATCAATAGGAAGTTAAAGTCCTAGAATGGGAGAAACATCAAAAACGACATTAATTCAAATAGCAACAACAACACCAACAGAAGAAAAGCAATAACAACAACAAAAGCAACCATAACCAACACCACGAAAATGAAAATAGAAAAACCTAAACTTGGCGATGAATCGCGAAAGGGTGGCAGGCCGTGTAGGGGTGGGGTGCATTTGGTTTTTGGGGCGTGGGGCGTGGGTCGTGTGGAGAGAAGTGAGGAAAATGGGGCAAAGAGAGAAGGGAAGAGAACGAACAGGGAAGAAGAACAAGAAGCCCATGTGCAAATTTGTTGATATGAAGTCGATCGAAGTTCGTTTGGTTGTTGTTGTTGCCCGACGACAGCGACCGCAGCGACTACGGTGACGGTGGCGGCGACGTTGGCGGCGACGTTGACGGCGACGGCGACAGCGACGGTGTGGCGACGACGGCTGCAACGACGACGAGTTGTAGAAATTTGCAATTTCAGTTGCGACCGGATCGCACGCGAAGACGCAGCGCCTTCGGCCCAGGACTCCGAGTCCAGCGACAGACAGACAGCCAGAAGGCACACCGTGCAATAGTGAGAGAGTGAGCGGGAGAGCGAGACGGAGAGTGGCCATGGCCAGCTGGAGCAGCATGAAGACGCGGTAGGTCAGCCGGTGAATTGAGTAATCGCTCGGTAATCAAGTACCTAATGGAGCAATTACCGGGAAATTAAGAAACGACTCAATGCCAAATGGAAGACGACCGGATTTTCATCGTGGACGTTTTCGCTATCTATTGTGAAATTCAGAAAAATTCAACACTTTCCATCAGTACTAATGGCATACTGAATTATTCATGTGTTTATTTCATTTAAATATATTTTGCATTTTCCGTCTGTATTAGTTTTGCAATTATTTTTTTCAAATTTGTTCACTATTATTTAAATTCTTTGATCATTATTGTAATGATCTTCAATGAATGATTGTACATTTGTTGAATTCACTTTATAAAATTTTGTTCCAACAAGTAATTTAATGTACAGTTTTGGAATAATATTTTGGTTTTGTTTTGTTTGTGCACTTCTTTCACTAATTGAATTTTTTTGAGTACATCAAAAAGCTCCGTTCACTTTGTTTTGTGGTTTTGTAATTACTACAATCAATTTATTTTGTTATCTTGAACATTCGATACATGCCATCATCATGTCCTTGCACCAACCCTCTGGACTTTCTGCCGACCGCGTACCCGCAGCATCACCGCCTCGGTGCGCACCACCAACCGCATGAACGCGCTGCTCTCCGAGTCGATGGTGGTCAAGCGCAAGGCGATGCTGAAGGCGGCCCCGCCGGGCGAGGGCGACGGGGCGGAGGGCGCCGACGGCGAGGCCGCGAAGCCGCGCAACGAGCTGCAGTTCTTCCGCACCAACTTCAGCATGGAGCTCGCCTACAAGGCGATCGAGGCGGCCATCGAGGAGCGACTGACCTGGGACCGCTTCAGCCGCTCCTACGACTCGTGGCGGTCGCTGCAGCTGGCCGAGAACCTGGCGGCCGACATCCGGGACCGCGTCAAGAAGCTCAACTACCGCAGGTGAGATGGATAGATTTCTCTGTATACCACACTCTCTGTATCCATCTCTCTCTCTCTCTCTATAACTTGTTTCGCTCCTTCTGTCGTCCATGACGTCCGCCAGGCATCGGATCGTGTGCATCCTGTCGGTGATCGAGAAGCAGAACCAGGGCGTCAGCGCACGCATGCGGCATCTGCTGGACGCGCGGCTGGACAACTTCGCGAAGTACGTCTACGAGAGGCCGTCGTACACGATTCTCGTGACGCTGTTCCTCGTGCACAAGGATTGAGGTTGGTGGATTGTGAAGGTGCTTCGTGCGGTTCGTGCATTCACTATAATGTATTTGAGCTGTTGGTTGTAACGATGGTTCGTGTCATGGATTTATCAACACAACGAGTTAAAAACTAAACGAGCAACACAACAGGGAGGGCAACAAAGAATAACTGCACGAAAAACAGGGACAGTCACTAATATTCAACGAGTAGAAATAGTTTCTAAATATTATTTGAATCTATATCATTTAAATACAAAGAAACACTTGGATGTAGAAGTATGAATTAGTTATCTGAAGCAACCTAATCAACTTCAATCTTAAGAGAAATAAGAAAAAGTAAATATATTTTGTGAAACATACAATGAGCAATATTGTGCATAAGATATGCAACATAATTAATATTACAATACAATATTTAAAACTATTAAAATTTTGTTTCGAAAACTAAACGATATAAATTACTGTAAAATGCACTTTGTATTAATATTTATTATTTATAAATGCCTGAAAAATATATATAAAAATAGAAATTAGTAAATTGATAGTGACTTATATACAATAGAAATATATATATTATAGTAGAAATTATATACATCATTAACATTTTTTTTGAATATTAAATTTATGCAGAGATAGTTCTTTGTGTGTATTATGTATATACGCCTGCAAACAATATATACGAATATAATTAGTTTATTTTTATTATTTTGAATATTTTTAATTGATGTGAGCCTACAAGAACATACACGAAATAAATAGATTTAATTACAGCATTAAAATTCCCTGCTCCTCGTTATCGCCATTCGCAATCGCTTTAAACGGTTTTCAATTGTTGCAGCTCGCCTCCGTCGTTCCTGTTCCTGTTATCGGATGCATGCATGCGGCAGCCACCGAGGCCAGTGGCGCGCTAGCACCATTAGAATGGACCACAAGTTGTTTGCGATGAAGCATTGCAGACATTGCAGATAAGTTTTGACGTAAGCATTCGTAATGGGAGCGGCTTAACGCCCATTGCGGTGCATCAAATGTTTTCAATTAAACCGCCTAAGCGTCGATTAAGACAAGTTTCGGTTTTCTTGATACTGCTGATTGGCATTTGCAGACTTCGGACGAGCTCTGACCATTTCGAATATATGGGGTGAAACAATATTCTCTTTGTTGTCGTGATGGCAATATTTTCATCATTGAGATGTTTATCTTTTTGATAAGGCAGTAGTGGCCAAATGAAAACAATTGACTTTTGGCAACAACTTCGACTGGAACTGTGAATAAATGGCTTTATTGTTCTCGTTAGAACATTCGGTTGACGAAAATTCATGTAGAGAACTTTTCTGTTGGCGGTCACCAGGGCGCCGTGGCTTAGTTGGTTAAAGCGCCTGTCTAGTAAACAGGAGATCGTGAGTTCGAATCTCGCCGGGGCCTGTGAACCTCTCAGAGTTCGAGAGTGTTTTTTTGTCCTCTCTACTTTGTTGTAACTCATTATTATAGCATATAGAGCTTAAAAAAGATTAATTGTGTTTCTTAGAAACAAAGTTTCAAGTTTGTTGTAAAAACGAAATAGATTTCCGTATTAATTGCTTCAATTAATTTACCTTAATAATTATTTTTATATAGATTTTATTGATTTTTTTACAAATGAAAATATTAAAGATTTAAAAAATCGTTTTATTAATTTTTTCAAATTGAATTCTCAAACAAATAATTTTTCGGTGTTTCAATAAATACACGTAGAAAATAATTTGTTTTTATAATAAAAGAAATCTGCCCTTTCCAGAGCTCTCAACGAAGGCCCCGGCGAGATTCGAACTCACGATCTCCTGTTTACTAGACAGGCGCTTTAACCAACTAAGCCACGGCGCCATGCTACTGCTAGTTCCCGAGAATAGTCTTCAAGCGAGAGTAGGGAATACTTGAAGAATTAGTTCTCGTGGAATGTATCCGATAGTGCGAGTTTTTCTTTCACCCCTTGGATGATGTGCATCAAATAGATATTTTCAGCTTTCGTAAGTTTTCAGTTCTATTTCTGACACTTGATTTTATTCCGTAAATTTTAATTTCAAATAGTAGATGTCGTTGTTTGTGTTCCTTCTTATTCAAATTCTTTTCCTCTTCCTCGTGCTCTTCCTCTTGCTCTCATACGCGTTCTCTTCTACCTATTCTGCTCATTCGTTTTCTATTTCTCCTCTTTAGCTCCATTACATCCCTCTTCTCCCCTTTGCTCCCTCTCCTTCCCATTGGCTCAGCAATCGTCCCTTGGTCTTTCGATGCCTCATCTTCGTGGCCGCTTTTGGATCCCACGGACGTTTTATTGCCGACACGTGTAGCGGTTGTCAGTCCTTCTTCCTCTCCCTTTACCGCTTTCTCTCCCTATCTCTCATGCTTCCTCTCTCGCCACTCGCTCCATAATCTCTTCTCTGAAGATTTGGGGAAAAAAGTCACTTCCACTCCTTCTCCATCTCCATCTGCCTCTGCCTCTCGGTCTCCCTCTGCCTCCATTCACGCACTTCCCTCCCGCAGTCTGACGACGTCCGCCATCACCGGAAGTCGCTTTGGCTGCTGGATTTTACGATTATTGCAACAATTATTGCGGCAATTGCAACCATGTTAAGTGTGTGGCGTCAGTTGTTGTTGCTATTGCCACCATTTTATTTATACAGCTTTTTTATTTTGCTTACTCCTATCGTTGTTGTTGCTGCTGCTTTTTCCACTTTACCTCTTACTGATGTTGTTATTGTTCTGGTTCTTGTTGTTCCCTATGCTTTGTTCTTCTCGTTGATGTCGTAGGTGGCGATGCTGTTGGTTATGGCCATTGTTGTTGGGGAGTATTAGAGGGTGTTGTTGTAATGTTGTCGGTGTTGTATCTGCGTTCTTGTTGTTTTTATTCGAGAGAATCCCGAAACGCTGCGAAAAGGACATGAGGCCGATGCCTGATTGAGCAAAAGGAAGCACTTGATATTGAAATCATAAAAGTCTGCTTCGACCTGCAGGGTAGGGAAAACGCCAGAGAGAGAGACAGAGAGAGGTCGATAGGAAGAGATGCGAAGAGGAAGAGAGACAGCAAATAATATGAGTCGGCAGATCACATCTCCTTACAACAACAACAACTCATTCAAGGGGTTCCAGCCCACCCATGGAGGCAGCAACATATCCACGAGATTCACAACGATGTCGCCATTATTTTGTTGTTTTTTAATTCCTTGTCTTCCTCATTGTTGCTGTTGCAGTTATACATAGTTGTAATTGTAATCGTTGTGGTTCGAGCATTTGCTTCATTTGTCACAGAGCAGAGCAGGAAAGTTTAACGAGCCAATAGTTCGACAATGCGGTTGTTGTTGTGTTATTGTTGTTGCCATTCTGTTTGCTCTACTGGAGACCCTCGACGCTGTTGTCGATATTTGTGGCCGAAGTCGCATGCCAAACAGTAAACAGTTGCCAAAGACACACAGCCACAGCCTTGAATACACGTTGATTCTAGCATGCAGATGCGAAGAGAGTCGGGCGTGCAGATACTTCGGGGCTCAGAGATACTGCGATACATTCCAGCCGGTGCCGGCAGTTGGCCGACACACACCGAGGGGCTGAATGAGGCGGCGGGACGGCGTGGCGCAACTTTTACAACTCTTCGCCGGCGGCTAAAGGCCTTCCCTCCCTTCGCCCCGCTCGCCACCCCTTCCTTCTTCTGCCTCCCTTTCGGCCTCCTCTTTTCCTCTTCTCCTTCCTCCTCCTTCTGCACCCGCCTCCGGGGTTCGCCTATTTTCCCTTCTTCATTTGCATGTCTTGCCCTGGGCCACCCCGTTCCCTCCCATCGTTCCCAGCCGTCCGCTCTACAGCCATTACTTTCTTCGTCCTCTCTCTCGCTCGCTCTCCCCTTCGTTCTCCACCGCGGTGCCTTGCACTTTGCCCCTTCGGCGCCCCTTCGCCTGTGGTCCTCATTTACATCTTGCGAATAACTTTTCGTTCCAAATATTTATCTGCATTCGCCGAATACGTATCGGAGCCGCATCTGTATCGGAGCCAAGTGCTTTGGCTCGGCGGTAGCTGTTTCTGGTCCCTCTTCTTCCCGCTTGAACTCCTTCCAATCCGTCACAGCACACGAAATTCCTCTCGGAGCCCGGAGATTTCCCCATGCCGCTCATTTGGCCGCCCCGCCTTCGCCTGCGACTCCGCTACTGTTCCCGGCACTATCCCTGTCTCTGTGTCGTCCTCTTCTTCTCAGCTTCATTGTCTTCGCCTTCGTCTCAACTTCTTGCCTTCGTCTTCGCCTTCGTCTTCATCTTCATCTTCGCCTACGTCTGTCCCTGTCCCCGGCTGCCTGCGGCGGACGCTCGTTTCGGCTGCCGCTGATTATGCAAAGCGTTGATAATCATTCCTCGGAGAGCCCCGAGGCGCGGTGCTTCTTCATGCCGTCGCCGTCGCCGTCGTCCCCTCTCGCTCCCTTTCCGCTGTTGTTACTCTTCTTGGCATTTCTTATTTCTTCCACTCCTTGCTTATTCCATCTGGCCTTCGATTTGGTTTATTTTTCTTCTCCTCTCGTTATCGTCCTTTCTTCCGTTCTTTAAATATGACACCCGCGTGATACAGTGGCCGCGGCCGAGAGATTCACGTCTTCCGGTCTTTGCGATCTCTCCA